>JANRMT010062808.1:51389141-51480632 GCA_026402145.1 Polypterus bichir lapradei
ATATATATATATATATATATATATATATATATATATATATGTTTCCCAGCAAAAGTGCATTTGATTTAGACCAAGGCATGTGGTCTTTTGAGATAATTAAACATTGCAGCTAAAGTGCTGTTTGGAGAAAAAAATAATTAAAAGACATCAAATAAGAAAATTAGCTGTTCAAGAAGGGGTTTATTATATTGATGACTAACCTTTAATTGAGCAAATAATCTGCTCCCATAGGCTTCTTGGCAACGTAGTTTGCCCATGCTGATGTTCAGAAACACTAATTTCACAGATTTTATATGTAGTGTGATATCATCAAAGTTTAGGCTTTTTAACAGTACTTACTCTTTAGCTTATAGTGCTGAGAAAATGTAACCCTTTCTTATGGTTTGGGTGGCTAATGCACTTGCACATTATAGTACTTTTGATAATATTTACACCGTACTGGCTCCACTACTGTGTCTCATCCTACTCTGTCATGAATCCACTGTCCTCTTTTCCACTGAATATTTTGTTTCAGCTTACCTTACAGTTCTAGACTCAAAGCCACTCTGAGCAAGACTTGTCCTTAGCATAAACATGTGAGGTCAAAAATAACACTCTCAGACCTGCTTTATCTAGGTATGGGACACAGGGTTGGTGTGTCTCTCAGCAGCTTTTGACAGGAGGTAGGAAAAAGCCCTAAACAGAGTACTAGTCCATCACAGGACCGATTCACAGACACATTCCAAACACACTACTGTTATTTTATGTTGTATATTTCAAGTAAAGTAGTAACTGGTTCATGCTAAGGCACATAATATATATTCTAAAAATGGTATGTCAGTTTGCTTGGTTGAAGTCAAAAAAGAACTTGAAGATAAAGTCAGAACTTTGTTTAGTCACAGTGTGGACACTTGAAGCTACAGTATCCAAAAGTGTGGATACCCATGGTAGTTTCCAAGTTGCCACCTTCTCTTATACTGAAGGTTTTCACCTATTCCACATCTGAAAAGCATAATAAAGATCATTTATATAGCTGCTGAAGGCCATTTCCTATATGTTCTAATGATTATACTTCTAACAAAGCACCTCAGTGAGGATTAGGAAGCAAGTAGTTTGGAGAAACAGAATGGAATGCATTTCATTCTGTGAACACACTAATAATCCTCTTGACCATAGTCCTTTTCTAATGCACTCTATTAAATTTTGTATATTGTATATATGTTAATTTAACATTTAACCCTATTCTCAGTTTCTTTTGAGTGTTTCAGACTTTTGTTTTATTTTAACTTACTTGAATAGTCATGCATATGAATTTTCTTTCACACTAACGGATGATATTGAGGACTTGTGAAACTGTAAAAAAATGAGCTGTTTTGCAGTTTGAGACTAAGGCTGCTGTATTATAAATTGTTCTTTACTCCAGGGCTCACCATCATCAAAATAATTTGCCACTGAAAATGTAGTCAACTGGAAAGTCTTGCTTAGATTTTATTTATAAAGGTGTCCACAGTCCATACCATAAGTATATTTCAATTATTAAATAATAGCATTCATCCATCAATTTTCTAACATGTTTATTATTATTATTATTATTATTATTATTATTATTATTATTATTATTATTATTCATATTATTATTATTATTGGCTGATTCATTTATCTAAGGAGAGTTACAAATTAGTGAAAGGTTACAACTGTTTATTGATATTTTTTCAGCTCTACTACAGTCAGGTGTTCAGTGAGACAGAGATAAGCACTGAATTGGCAGTCATGAGGCTGAAAGTATAGTGACTTTGGCAACTACACCATACTGCCATTTATCCAATTTTGCTGGAGCTGCTGCCTGTCATTACAGGACTGGGGTGGAGTCAGTTGCCCTCAGTGGGCAATTTCTCAGGGCTGTGGGAGAAAAAATAAATGATTGATCAGCAACAGCACCTCTTTGTGTTCTGGAGTGGTAGTTCTTACCTCCAGTGTGCCTGGAAGGAGAACCTCAGATGTGCATGCATGACAGTGTGTAGACAGAGGGCATTGCAGGATTTGAATGTAAAACTCTGGAGCTATGAAGCAGTCATTTTAAAGAGTACACCACCACATATTCCCTTAATAATAACATACTGAATAATTTGTTTGTGATTAGACATTGAATCTAGTCATGTCATTTCTTTATTGGGACTTTTGAACTTATAGTTGCTTTGTAGCTACTACTGTACTAATATATTTTACTTTATCCTGTAATTAATCGATTGATTAAAGGATGGATAAATGTATTCAAGCTTAATTTAATTTTAAAGTGTTGCATATGGAAAGGAATTAAATACTCTGCTCTGCCAGTAGTTAACATGTTGGCAGAGCAATATTGTTTGTCTCATCTATAGCACATGGAGGTCAATGCCATATATATGTTGTGTATCTCGATATGTTTGCTAAAATCAGTCACTAGTTACAAGAAAAGCCAAGCTTACAGTTATTTATTATTGCATTTGTTTTACTTTATGCACTTAATACCACTGCTTTGTGTCATTTGTAAAATATAAAAGAAGTTAATCTTTTTTTCCTCTTTCTTTTGAAGGGAAAGGACATGTACCTAGTACTTGAGAACAATATGCTAAATTTGGTTGATCCTATGGGTCGCTCCATTCTGCATTCTCAGCCCATTGTAAGCATCCGAGTATGGGGAGTTGGTCGAGACAATGGAAGGTAAATAAAAGTCTTATGTAATGTGTTTTAAAGATAGTTGGATTGACATTTTGATGCTTTTTTATATATTGCACTGTGCTGGGATTTAACATTTTATTAAAAATGTGTTTTCTTCGTTGTACTGCTTATCGAAAGCAAACCATATGTCTAATGTTCATTTTTAATTTATGATGTGGGTTATGAGTTAAGTTTCTCAATCTGAGTAAGTCAATAATTGAGCCTCAGTATTAATGAAGATGTTAAAAAAACCTGAGGGCAAGGTCACTAAACATATGAAGTTCCTGTTCAATACAACCTTGGGTAGCACAATAATGAGAATCTCTTGATTAAATCAAAATAGTGGCATTCCATCCTTTGGAGCTGTGCTTTTTTATTATTATTAAGACTTTGAATTTTTTCTTTAAGATCCTACTCAATACTTGTTTTTCAGTAATTTTAGAAACAGTTATAGATTTACTTTCTAGTTTGTTTTTTTTATTATAAAAACACTGAGCAGTAACATTTCCATGCCTTAAATCAGTGACACATTTTAAACTACACTAGTACGAGTTCCTTTTGTGCTCTTGTTGTGAGGTGATATGTATTTGGCAATGTCCCTGTATTCCCCAAAACTATAGGTTCTGCCGTAAATCTTTGAAATTATCATGAAAATTATTTTAAGACATTTCCATTCATTTTAGTTTTTAATCGTGGATGTCTGCAGGATGGGCTTGCCTTTAAAACACAATATTGTCCTTTATGTTCCAGTTACTTAATCATGCTAGTCTCAACTTTGAAAGGCTTTACAATATTTTTTTTCTCATGTAGTACGTGCTCACCTCTTTTCCCTAAGACATTAAGCATTTGAAATTGCATGCGATAAAACGAAATGTTGGTGACAAGCTTAGTTTTGGATCAGTATTTTGAAAATCTCAATATGCAGAATTGCTCTGTACCTATAGGGAGAAGTCTTTACCTTCCAAATATGAAAACATATTATAATTATCCATCTAAACAAAAGTCCTTTGAGTGGTTAAAAGAAAATGAAATGACACAGCACATCATTTTCCTATTGCCAATAAAAATGTTTAGGACCTTTACCTTGCAGCAGGCTATAGCCTTGTCATGCTGGAGTCCGTAATAAGGTAAAGATCTTTTATGAGAATATGAAAATCTCTAAAATTGCTTTACTGCCACACAACCATTAACATTTTTTCATGCATTTTTATTGCCTTTAGTCCCAGGGTGGAACCAAAATGAATGAATTTTTTATTACAGTCGTCATTGCAAACTAAAGAACATATGAACATGATGATGATGAGGGTGATAAAGCGATACTGATTTTAGTAGTTTGAAAATCTTGCTTTAGTTTTGTTTCACATATAACCAGCAGTTACACTTTTAAATAAAATCATACTGAGTGTACAGCTTAGTTATAAAAACTGTAAACAACTCACTTATTACACTAGGTTTTTATCTAACCTTGAAAAAATATGTATAGATTTCATAATGATCATTGGCTGTTGCATGTCTTTGTGCCCTGAAAATCTAAATTGCATACCCGCTCTTTCAGAAGTGGTATACTGTAGTCTGCACTGGGTCTGCTGAAATGTAGGAATGTTAGGTAACGTCTTGTGTCACTGAAATCCTGTGCATTATATAAGAGGAAGTATTTTTAAGTCCACGGTCCCTTAACACTGAATGTTCACTTGACATTTACAGCTGTCATTCTGCAGAAGTACTCTGCTATTACAGCTAATCACTAAAGTCCTGAAGGCTGGCTCCTCAATAACATTCATGCAAGCTGTGTATTTGTGTGATTTTCTTCTATGCTGAACATATTTTTTTACATTCAGATCTGTTAAGAATACAATATGTGGTTGTTCAAAATATGTTCAATGGCTTGAAAAAAGACAGAATTTTTTGCTATGTAACTTCTCCACTTTCTTTAATATGAGTCAGATCAGGGGTTCAGTCAGTGGTTAATTCTTCTGTCTCATAATTTTAGCTTTCTGGGTTCAAATCTCATACCAGGTCATCTGTACAGAGTCTGCATTTAATCTTTATGTCTACATTGTTTTTTTTCCAATTGCTGTGTGTTTTTTTCACATCCTATCAATGTGTGTGTCAAATTAATTGTAGAGTCTAAATTAATATGTGTCTTGTGATCAACTAGTGCCCCATCTAGGTTTGGCTCATGCTGTATTGGGTCAGCACCCTCTCCATTGACTGTTCCTGATTTTCATCCAATGCTTGTTGGTTTAGGCTCCATCTTCCCAGAAATTCTACTCTAAATAAGCAGGCATAGAAAATGAATGGATGCATGTTATAAAAAAAAATCTAAATTTAAGCATTGTTAAAAAAAAAAATCCTGGGATCACAGACTTTTGTTAATGAAGTCTAAATGGTTACTAATTTGGAGTACATGGAATTAAGATGGTTTGAAATTTGATCTATGGATGAAATTAAGTACTGTTTTAAAATTTTAAGCAAATTATTGTTTAAATGATAAACATTTGCTCAATTTACACTGTACATGTGCAATATTTTCACGCCAGCTTAAGACATTGAATTTTACAAAACTTTCAAAGATGTGTGTTATTTTAGAACATAATAGGATATTTTGTTTTATTTCAAGATTGTATTGTGGCCAACATTTTTAATATCCTCCTTGGCTTTAATGCCAAGTGTGATTTGAGCTTGAAATTCTATGTAATTAACAGTTAAGCTCAAGTCAGACTAAGGCTGACATTTAATGATCAGTTTAATGTTAAGCCCGAATAACTCTCACGACAGTATTCTGCTACCGTTCTGTGGATAACATCATGCTGCAAAAAAAGCATGAATAAGCATTTTGCCACTGTAAGGTCATCAGTAATCATGAGTGAGGAGGAGCCTTTAACCAATACACAGTGGTATGTAAAAATGAAGCTGTAAAGCCAGTTTTAGAACTTAGTGAAACTGAAAACCATTAGTTGAATCAAGCGATAGTGATGACAATGTGAATTGGTCATCAGACGTTGACACAGTAAAACTGATACATACAGCATAGTATAACTGAACCACTGTGATATGCCTGGTGAATTTGGTCATCTGAAGGTTGAAGTAGATGGAAGTGCAAGTAGGTGCATGGCAGAAAGGCAAAATGATTGCAGTCAAGCAGAAAGAAAAGAAAGGCATTAGCCCCCGTAACACTTTTCACAATGCAACAATTGTCATTTGTGTGAAAGGAAATGTAGAAGTCAATAAGCCTTGCGTTGTGATAGTGTACAGTAACACTAGTGACATACCGGTCACGTGGACCAGGCACTGTCATTTTACCTTCTCATGCTCAAGCAACAAAAACAAGAAAAGTGTTCAAAGAAACATGCTTCTGTTGTCCTGATTGCAACATTGCGCTGTGCATTGGTGACTATTTCAAAACATGTCACATGCAGGAAGTCTGCATCAGTACAGTAGAGGATACTAGACTTTCAGTACCTTTCCTACTGTATTGATGTTGATATTTTCATATTTACATGTTTCTGTTATAATGTAATAACATTTTTCCTTTTGGGAAAAAAATTGTTTTTGACTTTTTTCTGTGGGTAAACATTACACTAAGATAGCTATTAAATAAAGATTTTAAGTTTTATGTTAAAAGATAACAACTTTTCAATTTTACAGTGCATTGAGAGAATATGGTTAATGGAGAGAATTTAATTCTCCTTTATGGAAAACAGAGAGAAGTGAACTGTGGTGAATACATGACAGTTTTTACATTAACCACATTATTATTATTGTTCATTGTGATGCACAGATTCTTGACCGAAGAACTCATAAGGAATTTGATGTATAGAGTCAAAAAAATCTTCAATACCACTTCAGATAAAACCAGTGTAAGCACCATGTGTCATAAAATATTGTGGCACAAGCCGATGCACATTCAATTCTGTTTCATCATATTTCTTTAATATTCTTGCAAAAATGAAGGCAAAGTCTGTTTGCAGGTAAGGCAACTGAATATTTGCCTTAATTGTTAGTGAATGTATGAAAAATGTAAATGTTTTCTTTTAGATTATGTTCCTTTTTCTTCCTTTTGAGTATAAAGAGCATCAAGAGGGGAGAGACAGAGTGATATGGATGTATTGATTGTGTTACACAATAAAAATGGCTGGTAGCTGACACCACCAGAGCAATAAGTGCATACATCTGCAATGACAGTAATTTTACCATTTACTGACCATGTTTGCAAGTTTTTGAGTGGTTAAGTGTATTTTATATTTAATTATTAGGATATTTTTTTATTAAGAATTCATTTTATGAACTAAAAGACTTTATGAGAAATGGCACCATGCTAATGCAAGTCATGTCATTTACTTGTTTAACTGCTGAATTCATGTTCACTACTGGCTATTTTTACCATATTAAAATACTGAAAGTACATGTGGGTGTCAGCCTTGTACTTTCTAATTGGTGGGTTTTTGCATGGGTTTAGGGAGTACCAGAAAAATAAACTAATTAGTTATGTGATTACTTTTTCCATGAAGTTTTGAATAAAATAATCCCCTTACAATTTGACAGAAGTAATTAGTAATTTGTAATGGATTACTTTGTTTGATTAACCATATCAACTCTGTATAGGATAAATATATTTTTTTTATTGCCATTTATTTTGTCACTTGCTGTTAGGTATATTTTGCACCAAAGGATGACTGAGACGTAAGAATTGTTAGGGTGCCATTCTATCATTTAATTAAGACAATACAAACAAAGGATCTTGCAAGGCAATAGAAAATAAAAAGTACAGTTTTATTATGTAATACAATTAGTTTGTATAAGAAGAGCTTCATCGATGTCTCTCTGGTCCAAATGATGACCATCATCCCACCAGGGGCGGCACCTCCTTTGCTTGGTTGGGGTGGGATCAGTAATCGCCTGCTGCCGATGGCTCCACCCTGTAGAACAAACCAGATTTAAGGTTAGCATTAGCACCCCCTCCTGCACTACGGTGGAAATGTTAGGATTACCTGAGCCCTTTGGGAGATCCTCAAGTGTGTATGTGTGACAATATGCACACTTGCAGAAACTATCTTGACTCAGACATTTGTGACATGTTTTAGAAATATGCTTGACATGAAACCGTATCTCTCCATAAGCACAAGTATATGAAGTTTTTCTTTGATTTGGAAATATGAAGTTGTTTGCTAATTGTTTATCATTTGTTTGGTCTGGGGTGGGTTTAAACTGGCTTACACCCTTGCAATCATAATGTCCATCACAAAGGTACTTGACATCCCAAAGAGAAGATGTTTTAGGTTACATTATTTTTTTAAAGAGTGCTATAAAGTTTTCCATTGCCATTTATCACAACTATATTTTAAATAACAATATATGGTATGCCATCCACACAGGTGTATTATTTAGTAGCAACAATCTACTCGTTTACATTGTAATACAAGAAATCAGGAGCTGATGATTATTTTGCAGGAAACATGTGTCACCACTGTTGGAATACACCAAGTAAATATTTCAGTGATTTATAGAATAAATGTACATTGACCTTTGAGATCAAGCAACTGTATTGTGCGATTATGGCTTTGTAATTTGTTATCATACACACCATACTTTTCATGTTAAATCCTTGTAAAGTAAAAATGTCTCATGAGGAATAGATGCTTAATCTGAATGATCTGTAACACATCACAGTTGGTTAAAACCTTTACAAATAACAAGTTATTATCTACTTAAAATAAAAAATAGACATGTATATAATTTCTTAATGAAATCTATGTTTATATATTAGGATGCAGTAAATGTTTACTGAAAAATATGAAAGGAATTAATTGTTATTAAGTGCCTGCAACAGACAGTGATTATTTTTCTGAGTAGAAAGATTTATTTCTTCTGGTTAAAAATGATCTGTGCTGAGGTTGTGAAGAATTATTACACTCATTTATCAATAAGGGTGTTTTACTAGTTACAGGCCATGGAATATTAGCTGTCTATAGTTTTGCATGACACATTCATCCCCAGTCAGGGTCAGCCAAATCCTTTCTTAACACTAGAATTACCAGAGCCTACGAGAAAACTCGTAAATCTGGCCCACCTTAAATCCAATCGCACCTCTCCGTCAGCGTCTTTGTCCTGTAAAGCGTCTTTGTCCTGTAAATGTGCCGATTAAGACAAGCAGCAAGCAGCCGGCTATTCCATCCCCCACCGTCGCAGAACGTTCATAAGTTCTCCCAGCTCGTGCCTTATTTGATTATCTGGGAGTGAGTGAACTGCTGGAGTTTTAGAGTGGAAATAATAGATTGTTATTTGGAACACATGAATTTCATGTGTGTTCCGTTTCTATAGTAACCTGTGTAAACATTGTTAAAACAGAAACTTTTTCATATTTTAGTAATAAATGTTACAAAATGTAGGCATAAACTATAGAATGTGTGAAGCCTCAAGTCCAAAAATCAAATAAACACTTTCACAAAAGGTTCAAGGACGATACAACAGCTTCTGTGGCGTAACAGTAAGATTTATTGACTTGTAATCAGGGGGCCACCAGTTCGATCCCCACTACCTCCTATATTTGCCGCTTTCAGTAGTGAGCTGCTCTTATTGTTAATATTATACAGTACACACATACATTTGGTTTGCATCTGTAACAGACCGTGTACATTTATAGTACTGTACTTGTAAAAGTTACCCTTTTTTTCACTTTTATTCTCAGAATATGTCCTTATTCCCTAGCCTTTGCTTTTGCTTTGTCTCTGCTTCCTGTGCCTTTGGTAATTTCTCGTTTGCTTGCTCTCTACACTGTATTTTTGAATATAGATCTCGTGGTACTGCCAGCTGGAATTAAACATTTCTTGTCAGCATATTTTGCAGTTGGTTTTGCCCCAGCTTACATAAATGTACCTCTCCACACAGATTGCTGCTGTCTTCCAGGCATATAATAATCATGTTTTCCTTTATTGTGGTAGTGAAGAGTCAGATTTAATTAAGTAACAAAGGCAGTAAGTGAGGATGTGAGCCAAAATTGATTTTGAATATTTATTAATTTGTGAATATCTTGCAGCATGCTCTATTTACTATTATTTATTCTGGAAAATCTATTTCTGGCACAGTCCCAGTATAGATAAATGGAAATGTTTCAGGCATTAATTAATTAGTGTCACAACTTCTGCCTGTCAAGATTTACGCAGATTCCTCCACCCACTGTCACCTGAACCGCTCACATGTAGTTCAGCAAACATTTGATCGTTTATTTTAGAATCTAATTTGGAATTTTCAGTGTCCAATAAAAGTTCCAAGTAGTTTATCAGTATGTATTGTATTATACTAAATTAAAACAGTGCTTTTGGAAGACAAATGGAAATATGGCTAAACCTGAAAAATGTCAGTGAAATCAGTGGTGATTATAATGAAAGCTGTACCCTTGCATTGCTGAAGTCCAAGCCCTCTACTTAGCACGTTTCTAAAAGTTATGGCATGGCATCTTAAATCAGCACTGTTTATTCAGCTACAACTCTGAGTAGCCCACAGTGTTGTGCCTTTCTTTAATTTTCACATTTTGTAAAAAATTCAGATCTTATGTTGAAGTAATGTAAAATTCTTGTCTGAAAGGTCTGAACTTTTCACTGCATTTCACAAAGTACTTTTTTGAGTTCATTACCACAAAATGTTTTTAGTCTTTTTTTTCTCCACATATTAATTTGGGCCATGTGGAAAGAAGCATGCTTTCAAACGATGGAAGTTACACTAATGATTTCTGACCAAATGGTTTTGAAGGCACATTAAAATAAAAGATTGATGAAAAAAAGAGTTTAGCTGATAAAACTTTAATCATCTAATATGACTTCTAGCTGTGCCCTAGGCAGATGCCTTTTGAGGCTATGTGGTTTATTCTTCTCACTCAACATTCTGCAGCTGCAATATGATTGCAAAACTTAATACAGCATATTACCACAATGGGTGCAGATTGATTTTATTTATTTGGGGGCATTTCAGGGGGCTTTGCACAACCAAGATATAGTTTTCGATTAATATTTAGTTTTCCTCATGTTTCTTTCATGTGATACCTGTCTGAATTGCTTTTCCAGTTGTGAAATCCTTACTTTAAATGCCATTTCACTACTCTGTAAGGCTGCTGCCCTGCTTTAATCCTGCTGTTCGGACAACATCCTTTTGTCTACTGTAAGCTTCTTGATGGAGAATGGCAGTAAGTTATTCAAAGAGCTCAAATCAGTTGCTCCCTGGCACAGTAAGGTTAATCAATTCCAGCGGATTTTCATCCCTATTAATATCATCTTTCTTTGGTTCCTGAAGTTCAAATTGCTAACTCAGCAAAACTGCTTGAGTCAACCGTTCAGTGTGTCTATTTTCAGGTTTTGAGTTAAGACTGAGGTCGACAGTACATCCAATATATTACTCTATATATTACTCTATCAGTACTTATTCGAGAACTGCAGTTTATAAAACAAAAAATGAACAACTGAAACAGTGTCACTACTGTGCTGCTTACTAAACCATAGTACACTTAAGAAAGTAAAAAAGCTTGCTAACCATGGTTCACTTTGCACATGGGAACTGAAATGTCATACTGAGATCTGAAATACATACATACACTACATATTGTATCTGCCATGAATAATGTCAGTATAATTTGTACAAATGCAAGAGAAACTTGTTGAGAAATCCTCACTTTGAGAGTTATTGATCTACTGGTATTACGTGCATGTGCATTTTTAAAAAGCTTCTGACAATTCCAGCAGAATGTCACCAAGGTCTAAAAGAGGGTTTTATCACAGGCAATTGCAGGTCCATTCTAAAGCATATTAAGTACTACTAAAGGGGGCTGAGAGGTGTAAGAGAATAAAAATATAGCAATGGTCAATCAAAATAAATGCCTCAGTTTTAAGGCACCATACATCATCTTTAACAACATACACCGTACCAAAATAGTGAGCTGTGATCTTTGATTTAAATTCTAAGACCAGTCCTCCTCTTAAATACCAATGGGTAGGCCATTCCAGGGATATAATACACTATAGCTAAAAGCTTGGTATTCCTTGGAATATACTTTAAATAGTCTGAATGTTAACATTTTAGTTTACGTCCAGGCTTATGGTTGGTAAGAGTCTGAAAATAAAGTGGGTGCTGAGTTGATTGACTTTAAAGGTCTAAATGGGAAATCTTAAATTATCTTTAACTAAACTAGAAGCCAAAGTAGAAAATTTAGAACTGCTGTTATTTGGTCTTCTAGTAGTTATCCTCTTGTTTTGAATTTAACAACTTGAGGAGCCTAACGATTAATCATTATGATATTCAATTTATTGAATGAAATAAATCATTAAAACTCTATCTATCTATCTATCTATCTATCTATCTATCTATCTATCTATCTGTCTGTCTGTCTGTCTGTCTGTCTGTCCAAGCAGAGCAAATTGTAAAGTTTGTCATGCAGAATAGCCAAGGAAAAAAATTACATTTTGCCATGTTTCAGACAGAGGCACAGTGGTTAGACCAGTTTTTAATTGATGGCAGGGAGACTGCTATGTGAATACATGCCATTTATTACCAGAGGTCAATATCTACATATGTAGAAGTCTTCCCTACACATACTTGTTCAGGATTCATCAAAGTATTACTCACAGTGTTGAGGATGCACACTAATCATCAGTCAGCTTCACAGGTAAACTCAGCTCAAAAAGTTTATACCAGTTAATAGAGCAGAATGCATTCTAACATACTGTATAAGACAACAAGGCGTTTTACTTTATGTCAGTGGCTGCTGCATACTAAATATTCTTCTCCAACATAAAAAATGTCGAGTTTTTAAAGAAGTTATTACCAAACTTAAGTAAATTATATATTGGGCCAAATATTCATTTAACTTTTATTACTACATGGTGTCCTACTAGTTAGTTCTAGTTTTTTTGCTTCCTTTTTGCTCCACTTTTTTACCTACATCCAAAAGACAAAGATGGGTGGCACGGTGGTGCAGTGGTAGCACTGCTGCCTCACAGTAAGGAGACCTGGGTTCGATTCCCGGGTCCTCCCTGCATGGAGTTTGCATGTTCTCCCTGTGTCTGTGTGGGTTTCCTCCAGGTGCTCCGGTTTCCTCCTGCAGTCTAAAGACATGCTGGTTAGGTGCATTGGTGATCCTAAATTGTCCCTAGTGTGTGCTTGGTGTGAGGGTGTGTATGTGTGTGCCCTACGGTAGGCTGGCACCCTGCCCGGGATTTATTCCTGCCTTGCGCCCTGTGTTGGCTGGGATTGGCTCCAGCAGACCCCCGTGACCATGTAGTTAGGATATAGCGGGTTGGAAAATGACTGACTGACAAAAGACAAAGATATTAGGTGAAATGCTGATATTAATTTAAGCTCTATAAAGTGATGATGAGAATGTGCTAAAGTGTGTTCTGATGGTCTGGCACCCTGTTCAAGGTTGGCACGTGGCTTTCACTCAGTGCTGCATAAATAGGCTCTGGTTCTAGTGACCCTGAAAAGGATTAAGTGAATCTGAAGAGAGATACTGCAATGAAGTGGCACCCTGTCCTGGCTTGTTTTCTGTAGTGTGCCCACTGCTGCTGTTATAGAGTTGGGTTAAGCAGGTTTGAGAATGTTTGCTTGTATTTATATATGTATGAAATTGGGTGAATGAATAGACTTCTGTCAGCATGTGAAAGTGAATACTTATATCAACCACTTGTAATGTAAAATTTGAAAACCTGAGAAAAACAAGCTTACACCTTTGAAATATTTCTTTCAGAATAAATAACCTTGCATCATTCTTTTCATTCTGAAATGCATTTAGTGTTGTCTAAGTGACAGATAAGGAAAACATTGACTTTACATAAGAATAAATGTGCTGCAGAGAGTAGAGCAGCTAGACACTATATATCAAAGGGCAAGGGTAAGACAAAAGTGAAAATTATATGTCAAAGACATAATAGACTAACAGCTTTTTAAAATTCCTCTCCAGTATTCTCATAACTCAAGAAAACTAGGGCTATATGTTTGAATTATTGTTTTCCATTTGTACTGTTATTGAGTAGATGATAATCATACATAGCCATGACCCATATTACTTCTCTAAGTCCAACAGTAATAATGGATATGACCATAAAATACCCACAATTAATAATTTCCAGGTCTTCATTAACTGATGACAGTAACTAGTAATTCCAGTTTTGTCTTATTTATCATCTAGAAATGCATTACTGCATTTCCCAATTCAAGACTTCTTCATTTTTCTCAGTAGTGAACTTTGCCATTCCATCTCTTTTTTGTTGAGTTTTAAAGGAAAAGAACAATATTGAACTATAAAATGTGTATTAGTGTTATTAGTTGGTTAATTAATTTCCAGGGATGGTGATTGAGTGTTTCTTTTCTGTTGGTAATGTTAGATTGAAATACGTTATTTGCTCTGGAATACGTTCTTGGATTAAACATAGTTTTCCACTTTTTTTTAAGTGGATAAATTCAATTCAGTTTTATCTCAGTTATTTATACTGTGCATAGATTAATTGTCTCTATGTACCTAATAAGTGAAGTTTAAAAAATGTGCTTCACAGCTGCAGATGAGGCTTTAGCAACATGCCTAATTTCTTGATGTTAGCTATCTTTGGAACTTGAAGACAACTTACAAAGAAAATCTGTGAAGGTGTTAACAGTCTTGGTGTATAGTATACTAAGAAGATGAATCCATCCTATAGTTCAATTGGAAATTGTTGGTTTATGACAGAAATAAAGTTGTGTGGTTGGGGAGACATCATCTTCTTTAATTACAAAACTCGGCTCAGGTCATTCATCCCTTTGGCTGTACGTTTAGTCATTCTTACTTTAGTAGGCTAGGTTCTACAGCATAATGTCGTAATAAAAATAGGGATGGGAATCGGTTAAAAAAAAAAAAATAATGAATCTCATAAATATATGCAATTAATTGTGATTACTCACATCTCACATTAAAAAATGTAATTGTAAAATTAATAAGTAGTCATGAAATAAATACACAATGAATCACAACTTTAATGTGGAATAAATACAAAGAAATTAAAAAAAAATCAATGGCATAGTTTAAACTTAAACCATGACCTTAAACCTGAACTTTTAACAAAATACTACTTGAGCAAGTACAACCTGAAACTGAATGCCTTCCTTAAAGGCAAGTGGAAAATAAGGCAATAAGAAAAAAAGGCCAAGGTATTAATTCTCAAACTGGTATAGCATATGAGACACAGACATATCAAAGTAAAAATTAAAGGACTGAAACAACTGTTGGCGGTGAATGCACTGCCTAAGACTGATATAATTAAAATAATAAACATCTTTTAAATCAACATACATTAAAACATTTGTTAAAACTCTGTAAATACTATCCTCAATTGTTCATCATCATCAACAATTTGATGATTATACTCTGCCTTAGTGTTTGCCAACTACTTTGTGCCGTGGAAGTAACAGTGTAGTGCCCCAGGGTCCTGACCTGAGAGAGATATGCTCCTTAGGAGGTCGAGATCTGTCTGAGAAGAACGGGACTACCAGGAGAAGCCGAAACAAAAGCAGCTATGTGATTGCTGTTTTGCAGACACTTTACAGTAGCATGTGTATAGATATAAAGCTTTTGTGGTTAGTAGAATGGTGCCTTGGGATTTTTTGGGCTATAAAAAGTGTGCCACCACAGAATATGGTTGCAAAACACTGCTCTACCTGCATCTTTGCTCCTGGCATGCTAAAAAAGATCTCTGTAGCTAATGTCTTCTTTAAAAACTGAGACTGTGCATTACTTGGATAGCTATGTTGCATTCTTTGCATGAATAAGCAAAGATGTTGCAAACTTGAACATTGGTAGGGATAATCATTAAACTTTTGTTTTGTATAATTTTGTCATTATATTAAGGCAATCAGCACTGTAAGCTGGCTGGCTGACTAGCAAGTTAAATACAGAGGTACTAAAGACTTATTTTGGTTTTAGCGCCACTCAAAGACAACGTATTTAGCCACTTATGTGATATCATTTTGATTCAATGTTCTTATAGAAACCTGAAATAAAAAAAGAGGGAGCACTCCCCTATACCTATGTCTATATGTATAAATCAAGAAAATGAACACTAGTGCTATGTATTGACATGTGACATATCATTATGAACCACGTAATACATAAACTTTTTGAAGGTAGCATATAAATATGGTACTGGGTGTGTATGTAATTCTTTAGATCCACACTTTTTTGTAATGTTAAAAATGCCATCCTGACCAAAGGACTGCCTGAGGTGTTTTCCTGGTTGCCAGCCTTGGATGCAACAATATTTTTTAACACGTTAAACCTGCCGCATTAATCACAAAAATGAACATGTTAGGTTTCCCAGGCCTAAATAAAAATCAGTGTTGTGGGCCTTGTTTGATTTTGTGTTTGTTTAAATTTGTGTGCAGTTAGCAATAAATTTCTTCATTAAGGAAACATGCCTTACGTCTGTTCCTACTTGATATCAACTATAAGTGTATGAAGTGGAACAAATATTTCAAATAGGCATGTTCAATAAATATCACTTTCATAACCTTATCTAAATTACTGCATATCATTACAGCTTTCTATAAAAAATAAAATAGTACATTATGCTTGTTAAAATTGGCTTGCCATTGTCACATTTCTGCACTGCTGTGGTGTGCTGAAGGGTCAGCCATACAGGCCTGTGCCCAGGTAAGCCTAGTGCTGTAATGACTTTTAATGTACAGTTCAGCAAATGCTACTGATAGTTTCCTTGCAAAGTAAAAAGCAATACAGGCTCATCTTACCCCACCTGCCTGTAGACTTGTTCATACACTCTTGGGGCTGCATTACAGCATATTATCATTTATTTATTTATTTCACCTGCTGTTTGGATTGTCTTCTGGGATGAGAAAAGATGATGAAAACCTGAAATAATCAAACGTGGGTTACAAGAAATGTATTAAAAATATCCCAAAGACTACATAAGCTAAATGTGTAAGCACACCTTCTGTTTCATGTTTTCTCCTATCCAGAGGCATTTTGAAACTGCTTAGAGTAAAGAGAC
The DNA here is from genome assembly GCA_026402145.1 of Polypterus bichir lapradei. Lineage (NCBI taxonomy): Eukaryota > Metazoa > Chordata > Cladistia > Polypteriformes > Polypteridae > Polypterus > Polypterus bichir. The sequence continues at coordinate 51,405,836 of JANRMT010062808.1, forward strand.
CCTTAATCAGTGAAGCTGTACAGTGGCATGGAATGTTAAGGGAACAGTGTCAGTTGTCTTGTGTTTTCTTAAAAATATTAAAAAGCATCCAAATGTAAGCTTAATTTACCTTGTCACACTCCATAAATTCCAGCTTTCAAAAGGTCCATAATATTTTATTTTTCTTTCTTTTTATATTTCTTGCGAAAGCTGCAGTGTCGCGACTGCTTTGCTTAAATAATCTACCAATCTGAGACATCCTATTGGCAACTGCTCAAGCTTTTTTCAATTACAGTACAGTGGGGTGGAGCCTTCCCATGCAACTGGAGTTTTATGGGGGGTGGTATAGCGGGTCCACAGCTTGCTTAGTAAAGGCCATTTTAAATAAATAATCACCGCTCTCGCGGCGGCTTAGCGAGGGAGCGTTGGGCCATAGCAAGCCGCGGGATGATCTGCGGTGTGGGCGTTTCTCACCAAGTGCATAGGTGAGGAACTGCCCACATCTATGATTGCTCCCGTGGCTAATATGCTACAGCTGTTATGGCCCCTCACCATTTAAAAGAAGCATGAGTCGGTTAAGGAAGAGGGGGAAAAAAAGAAATGAACAGGAGAAAGGAAGAGAACGGAGGTTACAGGGAGCGAGGAAGCAGGCGGTGCAGGAGAGAGACAGATGTGGGGAGTGCGCGAACAAGCGCTCGCGGGCAGCTGCAAGGAAGCTGGGTGTTAGGCCAACACCCAGGTGTTTGAGTTGATGTTGCTCCCGCTGAGCGACGACGTAGCGGGTGTGACCAGGGGAAGGTTACAAGCCGCAGAAGGCCGCGGAAAGGCAGCGGAAGTCGGGAGGCTTGGTGGTGGAGTCCCCAATGTGTGCGTCCTGGCCATTGGATTGGAAACCAAGTATCGGGGACTGGGATGAGTGCCAGACCGAAGCCAGGGATCGGGAGGTCTCCAGTCTTGTGTGAGTGAAGGGAAAAGGGCAACTGCAGAGAGAGAGTGGCTCCCCTGTTGCGAAGCCTTGATGGGGAGAAGCAGGGGAGTCACAAGTTAAAAGAAGCACCGAGCTTGTTGTTGGATTTTAAAGCTTGTTCCTGTATGGATGTTTTAACCTCTGGTTTTAAGGATTGTTTTTTCTATTGTTTTTAACCTCCACGTTTTATTGGATTATTTATTGATTGAAGAGTTGGCATCACTGCACTTTTCATGGAACACTGTTTTGTTTTTGATTGTGGGATTTTTAATCAAAGCACTATGCACTTTTTACCATCCCCTTGCTTACTTGTTGCCTTCACTGACTAGCTCACTCGGTAACATTATCGACGATGTTGGCTTCAAGTGCTTCCAAACAGCAATGGGAGCGTGGAGCCAGAACCTACACTGTCACACACCATTGGTTTTATTATGCCTTTTTTTTCTAAATACAAAAAAATAAAAAAAAATGCTGCATGCTAATTAAAAAGTGTTGTTGAGCATTGCCCAAAGAGGAGTGAATGGATTTTGAATCAATCAGTTATTTGCTTTGTTTTTTGAATTTCCAATAAGTAAAACACCTTTTTGGTAAGATTCACACTTTTTTTTCCTTACCTTTTTATAGATTGGGGTTCTTTATAGAACCCACTTCTTTTAAATACACAGAATAATGTAATTTATTAATAAATACAAAAATTATAGACATTGCATAATGGCTTATATTACACAATATAAATGCTTATATTACACAAAAGATGGAATACAAGACTGACAGATAAATATCAGACAGTAGCTGTCCTTAGTTTGTTTTTGTTTAGTGGTTTTCTGGTGTGTTATTATTTTACAAAGTTTTGCATGGGGTGTTTTAGTTTGGGAAGTTTTTGTGTGACATCTCAGTCATCTCATTCTTGTTCAGTTTCATAGCTATAGGAGAAACAGGGCTAAACCATTACGCCAGATATGATCCTCACTCAAGAGCTTCTCACAAGGTAACAGATAAATCCATTAATACTGGTCTTTATAGCTGTTTGTTTACAAGATGCTTAGAGTTCTGTTTATTTTAGTGCAGGCTATGGGGATTTTATGATACCAAGCTGGTTCTGTCGGACTAATGTGTTTTGGTTGAAGGTTCAAGTGAATAACTTTGTAGGTATTCACTTGTCTTTGCAGTTATTCACTTGTCTTTGCATGTGATTCTTCATCTGTGTCCTGTGTATGATGTCTTTGTAATAGTAACTAGTTTTTATTCATATGTTTTGTGGTTTTTGGACCTGTAGATTACATTTCTGTTGTTTTTTTTATGTTGATGTGATGGTTTCAATATTTGCCATCTCTCTGTGGATAAAGTAATGTCTGGTGTAGCATAGTTAGCTTATTTCCAAGTTCTCTCTGGTGCTAGGTTTATTTTTGGTTTCCTAACTCCCACTTAAGTTTGTAATTTTGATTTTTATCTTGCCCCTTGATTCACCTATTCTCAGTCCATTTGAACTGCTTGCTTACAAATTTGTTTTTGGCCTCCAGCTACATCATGCTTCCAAGACCATGCCCTGGTCTTTTGGCATTTGTCTTAATGCTCCAACAATTCATTTTCCACTTTTCAGTCTTCTTAATTCACTTTGGCTGTTTGGCTCTTTCACATATTCTCTGCAACTTTTTCGGGAAAAGCAGGACTGTTTCTACCATAAGAGCTTAGGTGATGAGATTCCTTTATTCTAGGTAAGAAAGGCAGCATCTCCCTAGATGGAATGTGGCACTTTCATATGTGTAGCTAAAGTTTGGAACAGAGGATATTACACCCCGTGACCCCACCCAACATTTCAGAGGGTCCAGTTCCAGAAGATCTAAAGAGAATAGGTTTCAAGGCAAAAAAATGATTTTCAATGCCCAAAGGAGATGCATGGATGAATTTACTGTGACATGGCAGTATCATTGAATTTATTGGTTTTAAAGACAGCAAAGACATGTACACAGCCTCTGCTGATTGGATTAGAGTCTGCTTCAAATAACAAGTCTATGCCTGCTTGTAAGTGCATGAGAAAGCAGCAGTTCAACTTATAGTGACAAACCTGAATTTTCTCTTAGACACCTCTTTGATCTGTGGACATGTCAGCTCATCTTTGATTATTAAATATAGTTATCAGATGAAACTTAGAAGGAAAGCTGACCAAATGTTTGCTAATAATATAGGTCAGGTCAGGTAGGGGAGCATGCACTGGTACATATAACTGCTTAATAAATCAGCCACCCCATTTACTGTTCTTTTGGAATTCAGCTAGAGTGGAGAAACTTTTTTTTTCAATTTCTACAAAGGCTATTCTTTTATTAGAGAAGGCCTTGTGTGCCAGTAGAATTTCTTGGAAATGGGGCATTGCCTACCAGGTCATACAGCAGTACTTTATCATCACTGTTGATTTGTAATATTTGCTTTTCCCTTGTTTTGTCACATTACATTTAGAGGTTGTTTTTGTCAAGCTATGATCAATCCAAAATGACTGTGATATTCAACATAAAAACATATGCTAGTTCACTAACTTGCAACAAGTTTTCAGCTGTACAGTTACATAATGAGAAGCAGGATCTTCATGCAATACTATTAATTGGATAAGTAAGAGTGTGAGCCAAACTGACTTTTAGCCAATAAGGAAACATAATTTTATATTTTTAATATGTCTGATGTCATTGATAAGCCCATGGCCATAGCAGTACATACGTACAATGAATGTCAAGCGTTAAAGGGTGCAACAGACACCTCAAAAAGGTTTGGGGCAGCCACCTCATATACTTGAAAACTGGTTTGAAAAAAAAGCGAAATCTGAGAAATAGATCTTTTCAGACTTGAGTCCAAAACAGAACTGAGACAACAGAAAAACATGGAGGGGGAAATATCATCATTTGGACAGGAACAGGAAGTGATGTCATCAGACCCAGAACCCGGAAATGACATCATTGGGCCCAGAACCCGAAGTGATGTCATTGGGCCCAGTCAGCATTTCACGTGGTTGGTCTGCAAAGGATAAAAAGAAAGGATCAGTGCACTCTGCCACCCCCTTGGTCCAGAATGGAATTACCCTCTTTTGAGCCCTTTAGCTGCCTCCCAGGTGCATGTGTGTGACAACAAGTTAAATTTCTAGGAAGTGTTATCAAATTATCTTAATTTTTAAAAAAAAGTAGGGGGTAAAGCCCCCTGCTCTCTTCACTCGCCCACCTCCAAGCGCCAGGGCGTTCTTCATGCCTCTGCCGCTCACATTGTGAAGGAGAGGCACACTAAGGAGAGGCAGACGGATCAGCTGCTTCTGCTGCCTAGCTGCATGTTCTGCCTGTTGTGCTGCGCGTCAATCATTTTAAAAGCCTGTATAGCAGCTGTCCTTTTGTCTCACTGCTTTGTCTTGCAGGACGTTAAAGTGTCTCTCATGGGACGTCAGAGTATCTTCCAAGAAGGTCACGTCTCGACCCAAGTTTTTTTTTTATTAGAATAGAGAGATAATCCCTTTGAGTATTAAACTAGATCATTTACTGTATTCATTATAAACATCCATCCTTGCATTATCCAACCCACTACTGTATATCCTAACTACAGGGTCACAGGGTCTGCCGGAGCCAATCGCAGCCAACACAGGGTGCAAGGCAGGAAAAAAACCCCGGGCATGGCACCAGCCCACCGCAGGGTGCATGCACACACAAACACACACACCAAGCACACAGGTTTATTTGTTTCAGAAATAATATTTCCTTGGGGGATGAGGTAGTCAAAAGGACAGATTAAGTAATAAAACAAACTGCTTTTCAAGAAAATGTTCTAAAATGCAGTTGCAGAATTACCTTAATTTTGCAAAATATTACCAAGTTAAGGTTTCAGGGTAGTAAGGTACTGCTGTCTACTTCACTTTTAAATAACCTATACTTTGCACCTGTTGTTCTCTATGAGAAGAAATGCTTTATAATGATAACGACAAATGTATCTTTTAATCAGCTTTGCCCCGTGTACTTGTTAAAGAACTCATTATAAAATAACAGCTGGCATCCACTCTACTAATCTGCTTTACTAATCCACCCTTCTATCAGAAATAAAAAGTTTCATTTAACTTGAATTAAAAACAGGAAGGAGAAAACACAGGAATAAGACAAGGTACTTCAAAAAACAGAAAAGAAACAAATCCCTCCTGGCCCTCAAGGCCTACCTAAGTAGGTCTTGATCATACATGGTCTAATGCATGGAGTGCTTAGAGTGTTTACCTACCACAATATGCAGAAGGATATTTAAGGCTTCAGGCAGAGATCACTTGTGGGTTAAATTGGCTGTTGAATTCTGAAGTTGTGATTGCTCTTCAGGTCTAACACCTAGAACTCCACTACCAACCCCAGGTGTTCCAGCAGTCCTGAACTCCAGTATACCATTAAAAGGGATATAAATACAATTGTTGCCTAGTCACCATAAAATATAGCTAATGGCCACTCCCTGCTGCCAAATATGGGACTTGGAGACTCTTATTGACTCTGCTCCCCATTGTCCTTCTATGATATTATCATCCAGCAGAGTATATACCTTCTAGGCTTGATCTATATTTAAGGGGCACAGTGTCACCCAGTTAGTGATGGGTCAGTTATGTTGGCATGGCAATGTATAATTCCACTGCTAGTGCATTTTCTTCCAGTGGATTTTACTTCCTATCTGTTGTTCTGAGTTGAAGTCTTTAAACCCAATCCTGATTAAGCCCTCCTCCACTATATGCAATAATCATAGTATATGAAGCAAATATACACAACTTTCTCAGATGAAGGTGGAGTCTGGATTTTTGATAGAATGATAAGAAGTTAAAAGTAACTACAGTGCATATGAGTTCAGCAACTGTATTAAACTTCATGAAAGAATTTTAAACTTCTTTTTTCTTTTACTGAAACAATATAATGTATAGTAATTCATCCATTTCCTGACTAAAAAATTACAGACACAGTTTGAATGCTGTCTGAAATGCTTTCAGGTCACATACAGATATCACCTTTATGTAGAACTCTAATTTATACCGAGCATTCATGTGGTGCAATGAAGCGGACACTGTGAAACAGTAGTAGACTACTTGCCCATGTAGAAAAGACTCACAAATAGAGAAAGGAAAATTGGGTTGATTCTTTACATTCCCAAATTACAAAGAGACCAATTTCCATGTTAATAACATATTGCAATTGCAGCATAGTGGGGGAGAGGGGCATGACAATACACCCTCTGAGCCATCCATGATCAGTATGCTAGGCTAATGCAGCAGGTGCTCTGAACTATCAACTGTAATAACATTAGGATCAAGGAAAATTACACAAAGTCTGTGCGGTTATTTTATTTTTTTTAAACTCCTTGTAAAACTATCATATGCATGGAATACATAAAGTAAAACATATTTTCAAATGAAAATCTAAAAAAGAAGCATTCTTTACAAAACACCTCCCATAACAATGGAAAAGTCAAGAAAAGAAAGAAAGGAAAAGAATATTGAATGAAATGTATTTAGGATTCACTGTGGACAGAAAGCACTTTCATTCAATAAACTTACAACAAATATGTGATGCTCAGGTGTGTCTGACTAACATTCATGTGTGATTGTGCCCAGCTCAACCCACAATTCCTTTATTCTATTCAATAGCAGTGTGGGACGCTAACTTCAAGGTGATGCTGAGTGTGATGGTTGGCTTCTTGGTAAGTAAGCCTAATGTATAGAACTGCAGTTAAGTTTAGCACATTATAGACAAGTTGGATAATCTTTCTTTCAGGTGACAGTGGGTACACCACAAGAGAGGAGATAAAGTATAATGAAAGGCACTCCTACATACAATCAGTGATAGCAAGGACTATTGGTTTGTTTAAAGGTAGAAAACTGTTGTGACAGATGGGGCGCTGTCGCTCCCTTGAACCCTCGGACTAGATGCCAGACACCAGATAAAAATCCAATTATTATTTATTTTATAATAATAATGTGCACAAAGCACCCTCCTCTCCACAATACTCATAAATAAACACAATTCACAATAATCCACCTCTCTCCCAGACGCATTGCCACCCTGCCACCCAGCTCAGCTCGTTTGTCTGGGATTTCCCAGAGTCCTTTATACTGCTTAACCCGGAAGTGTTTCATCCCTCAGTCCATGATTCCCCATCACTTCCGGGTTAGATAAAAAGTCCTCTTTTCTTCATCCCTGAAGTACGTTGGTCCTTCCGTCCCTGTGACTATGATGTACTTCCGGATTGTAGTGAACACCCATGTCTCTGGGCCTCCCTGCAGCATCCCCTTGCGGCCCCCATGGTATCCAGCTGGGCTGTGAAGGAAAACTCCAATATCCATGATGCCCTGCTGGAATTCGGGGCACCTCCATGCTGCCGGAAGGGCTCCATCTAGCAGCATGGGGGTATTGGCCGGGATGAAAGGCCGGTCATAGTGCACACTGTGTTTGGACTCATCAAGCTGCACATTGCTGTGCAGCCTCACAAAGGCTTGCCAATATTGTGATGGCTCATACAGTATAGCAAAGCATAGGACAGAAACATGGACTGCCTCAGCCACATGATATAGGTCAAGATAAGCACCCGGATAACCCAAACCTTGTCCCTCAGGACATTAATGCACTGGCAGTTAAAGATGTCTGGATGTGTATGTTGAATATAAAGAAATGTGTATGTACTGCACCATTGACATTTAACTGGCAAAATGATTTTCCTTTTATACTAGATTAGTAAGAATGTTCCTAATGTCTAACAGTTCTGTGCATACAGCCTGTGTACTGGAGGTGTTCTGGGCACTGCATGATGGCACATTGCTATTGCTCTCTCCACTCAGCTGCTATCACTTGTGACACCCACAGAGAGACCAGCAAACTTGTTTTTGCGTTCTCCACTTCAGTCAGTAATACCTGAAGTTCACATTCTCTGAAGTTTTGTTTTCCGTGTTCTCCCACGATTTGTAGTAAAGATGTCACTCAGTAATATTGGAAATGTTTATGGTGATTAGGTCATAAATATTCAAAAAAGGCGATCAGAGGTGATGGGGAGCACTAAAAGAGCAGGCACAAGCGACTCAGTGTTCTCCCTAGCGTCTTTTAGCCGGCGCTCCGGCCCTGCTAATTTAGTTGAGCGCCCGGCTGTCATCTCGCAAGGAACGAGCAGGCGAGTGAGTAAATATTTTAGAAGCATGTTCGCAAGTCGCGCAGGGAGAGACGTGGGACGGGATGTTGCCGATCATTCGGTGCTAAAGCTAATAGCAGGGACAAGGCTTAGTGGAGTTCACAAGCAAAGAGTATGGGGAGGTGGGCTTTCGAGAGGGGGGTGTACATGGTAATAGCAGGGGTGGAGCAGCTAAGTTACAGTAGCAAGGAGTATGGAGAGGTGGGCGGGCAAGAGGAGGCTGTACATGCTAATAGCGGGAGCGGAGTGACACTTCACACATGAAGAGGATGTGGAGGTGGGCGGGCGAGAGGAGGACTGATAAAATAAAAAAAAGTCTAGTTGAACCAGCCTATCAGATATCAGAAAAAGGGTGTCAGGAAGTGACGTCTCTGTTTTCAGTGTCAGTGCAGTCTGTGTAGTGCTGCTAAATTTATATCGAGAATAAAGTCTACATTTCCACTTTATTCTTGCCGTTTATCTCGAGATTAAAGTCGACATGTTGACTTTATTCTCATAGTTTGTCATTAAAGTAGAACATCGTAAACTAAACTCCATCTTAAAATGAATATTTAATTTACTGGATTTTCTCAAACCCCGTCATAAATTATGTAGCGCATGAAATGCTTTGTGTTGTCGTGTGGGGATTGGTTATGTGGAGAAAGAAAAAGGAAGGATAGGAATTGGTGTTTTGGTACATCAGATAGAGACAGCATGCATGCAATAAAGAAAGACCGCTCTTTTACAGCGTTTTCAAATAATTTTGCATTTCTCTCTATGCTGTGGTTTCTATTACACACCTGAAAGAAAGAGACAATATATGTGAAAACATCATCTCACAAATGCTATATTATTTGAAAACGAACAGCTTCCGATCAGCTGTAAAAGTATGGCATTTCTAAACGTTTGCTTTTTTTCAGTCTGATTCTCTCAGTCAGACTGTATATTTGTCTCTTATTCAGTGCATGCAAGAACATGCAGGTGGCCAGATGCTGTATGCTACAACATACTGACGGTGATCAACACACATTTTAAAAAAAGAAAGAGACAAATATATGTGACGTTTTAAAGAAATCATTTTATGACACGATTTACATTTATTTATTTACTTACTTCCTAAAGCCTAAAGTCACAAGTAGTGTGCAGAGGGCATGCTCAAAAATGTGTGTAATGCCACGAAAAGTGCCTGCTGACACTTTAGTATGCAAGCAATGGTATGTGCATTCTTGCTCCGATGTAGAAGGGAGCTGAGTTTACCTCTGTTACAACGCGTCTATGTGAAAACAGCAGTATCAGATGCAGGGGTGGGGTGTGTTTCGGCTCGTGAACGCCACCGAGATAATAAAACTGACTAAAAAAATAAAAAAGCTAACCTTTACAAGTATCATAAATGACACCGGCTGTTACAGACTGAAATCAAATGTATGTTTTTATTCTAAAACAGTAAGACTAAAAGCAGCTTACTTCTCAAAACGGAGTGCGCAGGATCGAACTCACGACCTTTTGATTCCCAGTCGGCAGCTGATTCTATTGCGCCACGGAGGCAGTCATAATAAACAGGTGTCAATGTCGCATGTTAAGGCGGCTTTTTGTTTCTGCAGTTATATTTTTGAATAAAAGCGCAATTGTTGTGTTAGATTTGTACCTTCTGTGAAAATATTTCTTTGATATTTGGACTTCAGGCTTCATACATTATATAGTTTATGCCTACATTTTGTCATCTACTACTAGAATATAAAAAACATTTCTGTTTTAACAATGTGTTTACACAGATTACTGTAGAAACGGAACAGACATGAAATCAAAGTCAAAGTGAACTTTATTGTCATCTCTGCTATACACTGTACAGGTACATAGAGAGACGAGACGACGTGGCTCCAGGTTTTTCAGTGCAAACAAACATAGAACAGCATAACAAAAAATATAAAATAAATAGGCATATGAAATAGACAATAAATAAGTGACACATTTTAAACTAGAGAATGTGCTATATGCATTTAAACTAGACAGAGTTTTAAATAAAGTTAGAACTAGAAAAAGACGAAGAGGTAGAAATCAAGTCAGAATGCCGTATTCTTAAACAGTTGAGATTGACAGTATGTTACATTGTGACAGAAACTGTACCCTGGTTATTTTCAAGTACCAAGTTCAACATGAGTGCAAATATGCAAAAACAGGTGCAAAGTGACATTATGCATTGGATGCGCAGGAGGTAGAAGGTTATAATGTAACAGGTTTCTATATACAGGTACTATATAATACTATTTACAGGTTATTTATGTGTACAATGTTCACATAAACATGTGCAAGTATTTATACGGCAGCATATAATCTTAGTCCAGTGGGTGTTAGCAGCAGTGTAGTCATACTGCAGGAGATATTGTGCATCAAGTGACATGATGCGTATAAAGTGCAGTTGCGCAACATAGTTCTTTCACAATCCAGGTGTGTGTGTGGGGGGAAGTATGTTGGCTGGGAGTGAGTTCAAGAGTCTTATGGCTTGTGGGAAGAAGCTATCACGCATCCTGGAAGACCGAGACCTGATGCTGCGGAAGCGTCTGCCAGAAGGAAGGAGCGTGAAAAGTCCGTGTGAAGGATGAGAGGGGTCGAGCACGATGCAGGAGGCCCTTTTGAATGCGTGTGTTCCAAACAACGATCTATTATTTCCACTCTAAAACTCCACTTCACTCCCAGAAAATCAATCAAGGCATGAGCTGGGAGAAGTTTGTGCACGTTCTAAGTCAGTGGGGGATGGAACATCCGGCTACTTGCAGCTTTTCTTTTATCAGCACATTTAGATTAACAAGACGCTGGCGGAGAGGTGAGAACAGTTTTAAGAAGCGATTTAAGGTGGGACGGGTTTACGAGTTTTTTCGTAGGCTCTTGTAATTCTAGTGTTAACAAAACTGAATGACATCTTAAGGCAGCTATTCTATTTCTTCCAAAATTCTTCAGTTAGGATGGCTAGTTTCACAGAAATTCAAAATATTCTGAACATTCCCCAGATTAAGCTGAAAATGGCCAGTGACACTAGATGGCTGGCTCATGACTTTGCAGTACAGTCACTACGACAGTGTATGATGAGTGTCATAGCTGCACTGAACAAAATGACATTACAGCTGATGGATTAAGCAGATGTATTAAAACGTACAATTTTGTTTCCTCTCTGATGATGCTTTCAGACATATTACCTTTGTTGTCCAATTTATCTAAGGCTTGGCAAAGGCAAGATGTCAATCTTACCGAAATTGAGCCAGTTTTGCTCTCCACAAAATTGTCCATCATGGAGTTGAAAGACACTCCTGGGAGATATTTTCAAAGCCTTCATCATTGTCTGGCAGAAGATTGGTCAGATCTCCACATTGTTTATACACGGAGTGATGTAATGTCATTTAAAACTGCAATATATGATAAATACCTAGAGACAGTAGTTAAGCACCTAGATGCAAGATCCCCTGACATGCCAATTATTTCCAGGTTTTCAAAAGTTTTCAATGCAGAAACTCACGATTCAAGTGAGTCTGATGAAATTCTTTTCAATCATTACTCCAAAAATGGTAGCCCTCCAATTTTGAAACATGAAAGTAGCAGGTAACAATGGACAGTTGCATCAAAAATGATCAGAAGTCAATCATACAAAGACTTCAGTCCAAAACAGATTTTACTAAAAATGGCAATGACATCAGAGCTCAAAGAGTCATTTCCAAATTTAGCCAGACTTGCTCATATTGGGCTAGTGATCCCAGTGAGCACAGCTGAATGTGAAAGAGGGTTTTCTGCCCTTAAAAGGATCAAGACATGTTTAAGAAATCGCATGAATCAAAGCACGCTAAATAATCTCATGCTGATCTCCTTAGAGGCCCCAGATCCTGGGGACTTAGATTATGGGAAAGCTGCAGACAACTGGGCCTCTAGGAAGAAAAGAAGAATAAGTATTTAACACCTGTTTAGACACCTTCTGCATATGCAGGTTGGCTTTGAAGAATGTTTTAAAAATTTTCATCATTAGGTTTCCCATACTTTTTTTTCATTGTTTTCACTTTTCTTCCCGACAGCGACAATACTTGTGCCTCTTGGTTTATGTCATAACAATTGTTATTTAAAATTTTTGTTGGGTTGCAGAATCCTGAATTGGATACTTCTTAAATTTAATAAAAATATTCTGGCAAAAGTGTCAAACATTAAAAAAGGAAGTCATATTGAGCATTGGAAAATAATTAATAATATTTAACTAATAAAAATAGCGCACATTTAATTTTCCCCACCGCCAAATTTCCCCATCCCGCCCCACCCGGCTACTTTTTCATGCCACCCGGCTGGAAAAACTTTCTGGGGAGAACACTGAGCATGTAGCTTTAACTTGATTTGAGATTTATGAAGAGACTTGGCGTGGCATGTGGTGTACATATTGTTTTATAAATCTTTTTTTTCCCTGCATGCACTGTTTTTGCCTTTAAAGTGTAAGCAACATTTTTGTATGGAATTGTAAAAATATAAAGTTTTATATGTGAGGCCCCTGGTGTTTTTTGTTTTTCTCTTGTCTGTTGTCAATACACCCTCTGTCCATAGCAATTGTTAGCACAAACTAATGAGTCTATCACAGTTTTTAGCATGGTTTAAGTTATTTTTATTTATTTATTTTCTGGTATGGTTTTGTTTTCAAATACATTTTTATGTAAGTGTTCTGAATCACAATAGCATTTTCTGCATGTTTCCAGGGCTGCCCTGTTTACTTTCAATGAGAAAGTATTAGCCATTATGCATGCTTATATTGGAAATTGAATCAGGTTACAGTGATGCCATGAGAACCATTTGTTCTGAAAGTAGTACACTGTAAACATGCCTAATATTTTATGTCCACTAAGGTGTTGTCCTATAGAAGATATTTAGTTATTTGAAGTAGATTTGTAATTGTCAAGTTTTTGTTTCCTATGGCTAGCCTCTACTCTTAAATACAGTTAATTCTTTCCAGTTTTTACTATTTGCTTTCCTATTTTTCTTTTTGATTTTGCCTGTAGTGAGTTGCTGTAAACAGCAAAACCTAGCCTGGATTTCATAGTGAAACACTCAAAATTAGGAATGTTATACACACACCTGCTTGTTAACACAAATATCTAATCAGCCAAACAAATAGCAGCAACTCAATGTATTTAGGCATGTAGACCTTGTCAAGATGACCTTCTGAAGTTCAAACAGAGCATCAGAATAGGGAAGAAAGGTGATTTAAGTGACTTTGAACATGGCATGATTATTGGTGCCAGATGGGCTGGTCTGAGTATTTCTGAAACTGCTGACCTACTGGGATCTTTATGCCCAACCATCTATAGGGTTTATAGAGAATGTTCCGATAAAGGAAAAATATCCAGTGAGCAGCAATTATCTGGGCAAAAATGCCTTGTTGATGTCAGAGGTCAGAGGAGAATGGCTAGACTGGTTCGAGTTGATAGAAAGGCAGCAGTAACTCAAATAACCACTTGTTACAACTGAAGTATGCAGAAGAGTATCTTTGAACACACAACACATCAAACCTTGAAGCAGAAGGGCTACAGCAGCAGAACACACTGGGTGCCATTCCTTTCAGGTGAGAAAAGAAAACTGAGGCTACAATTTGCACAGGTTCAATATAATTGCACAATAAAAGATTAGAAGTACATTGTCTGGTCTGATAAGTCTCAATTTCTGATACAACATTCAAATGGTAGGGTCAGAATTTGGCATCAACAAGTTGAAAGCATGGATCCATCCTGCCTTGTATCAATAGTTCAGACTGGTGTTGATGGTGTAATGGTGTGTGGGATATTTTCTTGGAACACATTGGGCACCTTAGTATTAATTGAGCATCATTTAAATGCCACCGCCTACCTAATTATTGTTGCTGACCATGTCCATCCCTTTATGACCAGTGTAACCCATCTTCTGATGGCTACTTCCAGCAGGATAACATGCCATGTCCCGAAGGTCAAATCATCTCAAACTGGTTTCTTGAACATGGTAATGAGTTCACTGTACTAGAATGGGTCCCACAGTCACTAGATCTCAATCCTGTAGAGCACCTTTGGGATGTAGTGAAATGGTAGATGTGCAACCAACAAATCTGCAGCAACTGTGTGATGTTATGATGTCAATATGGGCTAAAATCCCTGAGAAATGTTTCTAGCACTTTGTTGAATCTATGCCATTAAGTATTACGGCTGTTCTGAATGCAAAAGGGCCTCCAAACTAAGGTGTATGTAATAAAGTGGCCAGTAAGTGTATAATCGTAACCAATAAATGAATGTTTAAAATTGTATTTGGTACTGTAATAAATATTTAAATATATGCATGTTTGACTAGATAATGTGCAGATTTTAAAATTATATGAATGCATATAAAAATAAATTACCATGATCTTTAATTTAAAATGATCTGTTCCACGTTGTATGCTAACAAATTCACTTGATTATTTACGCATAAGATCAGTATGATGAAACACAGCAGCATACATTGTAAAGAAATTAATAAAAATAAAGTGACTTTAAAAATGACATTTTTTTAAATTGTTGACTTAATTTTGCATTTTATTACAGTTCTAAAGCATGTGTGCTGTTTTTTAAGCGGACTAATCAGTTAACTTTATACCATTGTCACTACAGGCAGTCCCTGGGTTACGTACAAGATAGGGACTGTAAGTTTGTATTTAAGTTGAATTTGTATCTATGTCAGAACAGGTACATTGTTTTAATAAATGCTATTGTTGACACACTGTAACCAAGTGCTCTGTCAATGAATGATGGAGTTCTCTCTGACCTTTTTATTATTTCTACTTTATTTTCAGTGGTGATGGTTTTTTTCTTCTTTATGTATCACCAGCACTTGCATCAGATTTGTGTTTCAGAGACATTCTTGAAGGGTGAAGACAAAAGGTTAAGATGAGCTCTTATGCACAGCACTGTACACGCTTTTAAAGCAGGAAGGCACACGTCTGATGTACTGACAAGAGACAACTTCCTGCTATGTGCGTAACAGTACAAGCAGGCTTGCTATTGAGAATGAATGGGGGCGGCGAAGGGCGGTTCACCACCTGCCCACCACACAGTCACCTCCACTATAGCATGCCGCCTGCAGTGTCCGCCCACAGAGAACGAACACGGTGGGGCCAAAGGTGGGTAGTGAATCGCCTACCACCTCCCCCATTCAACAGGCACACTACAATGCTACACCCGCTGCCCCGTTCACCCTCAATGGCCTCCGTTCAGCCACATCTGGGTCACCGCTTGACGTATCACGAGCCGCCCACTGAGATCGAACGGGGCAGCTGTGTGTGGTGGGTGGACAGTGAAACGCCCCCCTTCGCTCCATCCAGCCTGCGTCCAGTCAGGAGCAGTAGCTGTGGCGGCATGGTGGGCGGGCAGCAAACCGCCCCCTCAAGCCTGCGTCCTGCAAACGAGCAATAACTGTGGCCCCGGTAACTATGGACCACGGGTCACCGCTTGCCGCCGGGAGCTGCCTGAAGGACACTACACTGCGCGAGCAGTGAAATCGCCCCCTCCCAGCCTCCGTCCAGACACCGCTTGCAGCGTCCCCAGGCCGAAGATGACAGAGCGGCAGTTACTGAGGCGCATGCGTCGCAGCTGCGGCCCCGTTCATAAGTCATAGGTCAGATGTCCGTAACTTGGGGACTACCTGTACTGAACAAGTTGCTTCCTCCTTTTTTGCATTGACCACGACAAAAAGTTTCAATTGGTGTGAGAACTCCATTCAAACCTTTGTGTGTTTCAGATATAATGTAAAACTCAGTCTGATTATAAGTTGACTCTGATTTGGTTAATTTTCCAAAACTGCTTACAGGAAAGCCAACCTGACCATTTAACTTGCAATGCCTTGTGATCCATCTTGTAGCCTGCCAAATGATTTTCTCAGTAGTTTTCACATTTGTGACTTTCAGCAATCACAAAACAATGAAACGTTTAGCAAATGTAATGAAAATTATTGGTAGAAGCAACAATATGTGACTACAAAGTGGCGAATGTTTTTGAAAGTTAAACTTGGTTAAAGAAATAAATATAAATGCAATACCGCATTTAGTGATCAAGACATGTCTACTTAGAAAATGACATTGCTGAATGCAGCGTTGAATAAAATGACCTATTTAGTATTAATTAACCAATTTTCTAAGCTTTAGTATATGTAGTTATTTATTATTTCAATTGCTTTCTAAGATAAGAATGAGGATTTGCATGTAAATATACCATTGTGATGGACTGTTGTGCAAGTTTGGCTGTTCTGTTCCTGTTGTTCTGGCTCTCTCCACTTACGTACCAGCGAAAGTGTTCTTTTTGTTAGTTCTAATGAAAAACTGGAACATAATGTACAGCATAAATAAAGACATGGGTACATTTTAAGATTTGCCTGTCTTGTTGTAGGTGATAACTATGACCAGCAAACATGGGAGGTGGATATGGGCTCTATTGGACTCAAAATTATATGTAATGAAATACATTCTTAAACTATCTTAATCCAGTAGTTAAATGTATAAATATCTAGTGTAAGAACAAATCAATCAAATGATAAAGGTAAAAGTACGACTGTTCTAATATTCAAACCAAGGCAATTGAATTAGACGTGAAAATCATTTTAAAAGCTGGTAAATATATGTACTTCTTCATTTTATTAAATTTGTATCTCATACTATATACATTTCTGACTATGCATAATGAAAGCAGAAAGACACTATCTGCTTGTGAGCAAGAACTGGATGGAATGTAACTACTGTCCATAAATGGTACCACCAGGGCTGAGTTTTGGAGACAAAGCTGAGAGTAAAATTGTTGTCTTCTATGTCTATAGTACAATATGTAAGGAATAATATACAAAAAAATCAGATAAATACAGAGCTGAAAGACATGGTGTAGGTTTACATTGTAAATGTTAAGCAATTGACATGTTGAGGAAGATGTATGTTTTTAAAGATCTGAGATACTGTATATTTTTTTAAATATCTAAAGTAATATACTTTCAGAATAGCTTTCATTTATTTAAAAAAAAAACTTTCTATGTGTTTTAGTGTGATACTTTTTTTTAATCTTGCTTCTTTATAGAGAACCAACTACCACCTTCAATAGCGCTTTTACTTTCAGTATGTCCAATAAAAATGTACTGAGTGGCTAATGTTTTATTAAGAAAAGGGTTTGCTTCATATAATATTATAAGTTGTAAAGGCAAAGCTTCTAATCATTGTTCTGATGAATTTAGAAATATGTCTCGTTTTCTTTGTAATATTTCTACTTGGAAGCTTCTAGTCAAATTGTATTGCTTAACAATATCGTCCCTGTATTCATGCATAACCTGAGCTGTAACATTTTATGCTTTGCTCATTTCTGCCATTTCCTTTTGCTCCTGGCTAAAGAAAAGCAATAACATTTCAATTTAATTGGTTACACACACATTTATATATGTTGTGGCAGGTCTGAGCCCTACAACATGCTTTGCTTGCAAATAGTATATCTAAAATAGTTTTATCAATTTCTTGGACACTAAGTGATATTCAATTGAATTTATATAGGCTTAGCTTTGGCTTAATCTATTTTATATTAACACATACTTATGCCACCACTATCGGGAGCCTGGAGAGTTCAAAAATGAATGAAGAGGTGGATATTCTTAATGTTTACAGTACAGATACATGCCTTCTAGTATGAACTTTTTTACTATATGTCTACTAAATTTTGACACATCATTTTTGTTATTTATGAATAAAGCTATTCCTTAAACAGAAAATTTCTGAAAATTTTTATGTTAACAAAATGCAATCCTTGATTTTCAAAATAACAAACAATTTTGCTTTTATGTACCATAGCTGAAGTAAAAGAAATAATGACCTACAACTTTTATGTTGGTGCTTAAAATGCGCTTGCATACCTAATAGTATCCAACAGGTAAACATTAAAATGGCACGAAAATGTGACATTATGCCAGAAGCATTGATCAATGCTGGATAACAAATACAACAAATCTGCTACAGCCACAAATTAAAAGTAGACCAATACCAGAGTGAGATTTCGCTATATTCATTTATAAAGAAATGACAACTGTCTTCTTTTGAATTTCAAAGTCTGAATTTGGGTCAGATCAACAAAATTATGAAACGTTTTGCATTTTTGATCAACTTGTCAAATAATATTCTCAGCAGCTACTGCATGCCAGTTTAAATCAGAAGGTTTGCTATATAATTACTACTGCAGTTTAAAAAAAATTAAAAGACATTATTCTGCAGCTCTGTGTATTTAAAACACCACAAGGCAATGTTCACTATAGAAAGACACTTCCAAAAATAAATGTTGTTTCATACATACTGTAAATTAACTAATTTTAAAAATGCATACACTCTCTCACTTGCCCCTTAATTGTGTATATTTATTTGTTTTTTTTTTTTTATTGTTGCGGGCATGTATATCACTGAAGGATGCACAAAAATCTAGAGTAAGAGAAAGTTTGGCCTGGCATTTACATTTGCTTGGCTTAGCATCGTGCACTGCAAAAAGCGGATTAAGGAGGAGGAGAATAGGCTGGTGTGAAGGGAAAAGGGAAGGGGAAGGGGGAGGGGTGGGGTGGTATGAAGCAGTAGCCGTGTTGTTCAGAAGGCACTTGATACAAAATGAATGAGCTGTCTGCCTCTCTGGGGGGCTTCTCCACAGGTCGTTGAAGTACATGGCTATATCAGGAGCACTTTGTGCTGTCTGATGCATACCGATATTTGAGGGAGAGCAGGGACTAATACCGAGTGTGTTTGTGAAGCCATTTGACGTGCTCTGCATCCAGTGCACTTGCTTTGCTGCTTTCGCTCTCTCTCTCTCTCTCTCTCTCTCTCTCTCTCTCGTTGACTCTCTTTCTCTCTCTCTCTCTCTCGCTCTCTCTCTCTCACATTTGCAAACACACACACACGAGTGGTCTTTTACCTGCTGCAGTAGAGGAAAGGAAAGAAAGAAGCAAGGAAGGAGTGACAGAATGAGAGGGGTTGATTAGGCAGAGAAAGAAGTGTGAAGGAAGGTCATCATCATGTTTACTAATGACAGCAGTTCCACTTATTCTTAAACGGACATTGCAGACTGAGTGCCAGAAGGGGAGATTGGGAGACAGTGGGAAAAAAATGCACGCTGCCCTCAAGTGATGTGGTTAATGACCTAGAGAAAAGCGATATGTTAACATAGAGATGGATGTCTGCTTCACAGTAAGTATTCTCAGCCTTCTCCATTTGGGGTCTTCCTTTTTTATATTCTGCACCGAATGCTCCGGATTTTGTAGTTGCTTGGATGTGCATGCTTCTAAAATACAGTAAGTTAGTTCAGTGGGTAGTTTTTTCTTTTTTTTTTAAAAAAAAAAAAAAGGGGTGAACTACAAGACAGTCACTAATGATTTTCACACACATACACACATTATTAGATGAGGGAGCTATTTGCCAGCCACTGGGTGGAAACACGTGTCAGTGGATTTTAGCTAAGAAGCTACTCGCAGAGATCGGATGAGGACTAGTTATCACAGATAATTGAAGAGAGCAAACATATTTAGTTTGAGGATACAATGTTGACATATATGTGAAAATGATGAAAAGTGAAATGTGTGTTAAAGCTAGTAGATCATAGGAAAGTTATATGCTGTTTACAACTAAATGAACATCTGTTAGCATTGGGTATTTGTTTAATCACATAACGTCTTAAAAATGTTTCTAGACTCCCATGTTTTTAAGAGCTGCACACAGGTGTAACGACTTTATCTGCTACTTTCACTGCATTTAGATACTGTATGAGTGGAAAAGGGAGTTAATTATAAGTGTGTATAAAGTGTGTAAATTAAGCGGTTAGCTTAATGATTTTTTTCCACCTTAAACTTTTCCTGAAATTCGTCTTTACCAAACTTTCCTAATTTAATACTGCTTTTTTTGGTCTCTTGGTCCATTTTCTGACACTGCCTTTCTGATGAAATATCAGAAAGGATGCTTAAGCATTACTTCTATGACATAATGTCTTTTTTTAATCAACTCATCTCCCCTTTCCCCATCTACTCATAGTAGCAATCTATCTTGGTGTAACCGTGTTGAAAAATGCTTTGAACAGTTGGCTACAAAAGGGAATCCATCTCATTGACGTGATGCTTGCTTAATCTTGGCCCTTGTCATAAATTATCTGACATACTACAAAATCACCAATCAGCCAGACACTCATCTCCTTCTAATGAACTTTATAGTGATTAAGTGTTAAACTTATTCACCACTGAGAACTCTAGCAAACAAATGCCTCTGTCACACTTCTTTTCTTCTCTTTAGTCTAGTTGTTAAATCTTTGGAAACAATGGAAATGAGTGTTGTTCTTTACTTGCTTTTAGATTGGCTACATCCTTATATAGTACTGACGGTTTCCAGGCATCTGGAATTGTCTCTTTGTAACACATCAAGTGATCATTATTAACAAACAGATTGTGAAAGCTGCATCAATTTTCTCTGAGATTTCAGCTACTAATTTATAGCAGTGCCAAGTGGAATTATTCTGGTTTTATTTTTTATACCTTTTTTTCCTCTGAGTGGGGATTTTTGGATAGGTGAGAATTAAGTGAAACAATCAAGCTTCTGCGATGGATTGCTGGAGCCTTTTGAGTAAAGGGACGTGGTATCAGGAGAAAAGTGGCACCATACATATGTTAGGATAATGTCTGGCTGGTCTGTTCTCATGTGTTTATTATCTTTTTAGCATCTAATAACTTTGGCAAACATGGCTAATCAAATTCAGAGGTGCTGGTGGCCAGAGCCTACATTGGCAGAACGGGATGCAAAGCAGAAATTAGTCCAAGTGTATTGAAGCTCCCACTCACATACTCTCACTTTGGGACAATTTGGAATCACTAGTTATCTTCACCATTATGTTTTTGGAAGGGAACTGGAAAACCCATCAGAGAAATCACACAGGCACTGAAAAAATTTGCACTTGGTGTAAGATATGACCCTAGATCTGGATGGTATGCTAGTTCATAACAGAGCATAATTAGACACATCATCCTCAGAAAGGGTCATTTTAGATTCCCCAGTTAACTTAACATTCTCATCTGTGGGATGTGGAAGGAAAACCAGTATCAAGTGGAAAACCCACACAGAAATAAGTGGAACTCAGTACAGGTAGTGACTGAGCACAGGAGTCAGTCCAGTGATTCTGAAACTGTGAAACAGTAGTAGATTTTGCATGGTGCAAAGTCATTTATTCATAAATTAATACTAAAAACAGAAAGGTTTGGAAGTTGTCATTTTTGTAGCATCAGATTTGTATGTATTATTTTATTACACTCATTCTCAGTCCCATTATATTTAATTTTCAAACCCACCTAATCCAAGTCAGGGCATCTTGTGTCCGTTGCTGCCCTGTAATGGCTTCAGCCCTCACCCCATAGCCCTGTCTGGATTTGACAATGTAAGCATGTACTATTCAGGGTTTGCTGGACATGTAATTTGTCTTATTTTTATTTGAGTTTGAACATGTATTTTATTATGGACTATACACATAAAATGACCAAATTCTGATTTGTCATTTCCTTTGATGCTGTGTCTTTCCATCTATAATTATTTTATGTAATAAACTTTCAACACCAGTATATTTCCTTTCATGTTTAGATATCATTTTGGGACTCAAAAGACTAGAATTTGGACGTATGTTCAGCTTTTCCTTATGCAGCTGCTACTAGCTCATCCCCAAGTCATATTAACAGCTAGAGGGTTAGTGAAGAGTGTATACCGTTGTTTTTGGCATTTGAGCTTTCCATTTCTAATTGAAATTCAGTCACAGCAGAAGAAAACTGGGGTGAGATGTGTGCCAAGAAGACTAATTTGAAGGGTCAACAGCCTCAGAATAGGGTAGCAATCTTAAGACAGACCTTAGTACTATTTTTTTTTTCTCAAAACTGCATCCTTGTCTGGGTTTAGCAATACACAACCATGTTTTGGTGAAATCAGATATTTTCTCTAATCAGTAAAGTTATATATCATTGTGAGTGCAACACATTGATTTTTCTTTAAATGTTGTTCTCTATGTGTGTCAATAAAGTGAGTGCATGCAGTAGAAATTTAGAAAAAAACACAAATGCATGAGCATTCTGTGTGAAGTTTGCATGTCCTTTCCATTTTCACTGGCTTACCTAAAGAGACTCCACTTCCTTTCTTATACTTTCAGTTGGTGTCACTTATATGCAGTGGTACAAATATATTTGTGTGTGTCTGTGTCTGGTGATGGATTGGCATCCCATTCAGGATGCATTTATGTTTTGTGGTATTGAACTAGAGTAAGTGAAGTATAAATGGATTATCAAACACGTTTCTATGTGTTTTAAGTGTTAAAAAAAAAAATATAAGTATACAGTGTTTCTGTTTTGTTTACTAAGTGTGAAAAGAAGAATACAACATTATGTATATTTTTGTTACCACTTCTGCTTTGGTGGAAAAGTGAAAAGCATTTATGCCCTTATGTTACATGGTGTAATATTTAAGAATAAGAATGTCTCCAGTAGCTCTACTGCCTTACAGCACAAAGAAATTGGAATTGAAGTTTGAGCCAGTTGCTGTCAGTAAGGAGTTTGCTGGTTATTTCTGTGTTTTCATGGATTTTCTAAAGTTGCTTCAGTTTCCCTCCCACATCCCTAAGATATGCAAGTTAGCTTTGTTAGATGAGTGTGAATGTGTAATTGAATATGCCCTGTGAAAGACTAACACTCTACCTAGGATTGGCTCGTGTCTTTACTGAGAGGCTGCTGGGATATGTTCCAGGATCCTTGAATCCTGAATTGGATTTAAAGACTTGGGAAATAGATTATATAGCATGAATGCTTGCCTAAGGTGGTTAGTGCTACAGCCTCACAAGATTTAAGGGCTTGTGTTGATTTCTGGCCTGGCCACTGTCACAGTGTAATAGGCAACTCTGAACTGGCTCTGTTTATGTGTGAACTGTATATACTGTTTTGGACTGAAATTCCATTCAGTCTTGTTTTCTGGTGACATAACCAAGGAGAGGCTCATCTCCTGTCCAACACTGTAATGTAAAGACTGTGTTAAGAAAATGCTTAGGTGGATAGTTTGGACACTTGCCAGAAATCTTTTGCACAAAATTAAGCAAGTAAAACTTTTGTGTTTTCCTTCTAGTTGTTAATAAATTTTAAAAGTTCAAACACATATGGTAAAAGTAAAATTTTGAAGAACTGTAGTCCACTTGACAATGAATTTACATTCTGTATAGCTTTTTTGATCATTACACTTATATGGTCCTAGCCATTACATAGTGATGCTGCTTTAACTGTCAGATACTGATGTATACAGCACGTGCTTATGGGATTCACATTCAAGAAGCCGACTAGACAAAGGTCTTTTTAAAAATGTGAAAATGTAACAACTCGAAATAATGAGAAATGATCAGATTCTCATTTTTCAGATTACTTAGCAGAAATTAAATCTTCCCTGCAGAGTTCTAGGCCATCTATAGGCTTTCATTATTTTGACAAATAATTTCCCACCCATTATAAACTGTAATTTATCCCATTAGTCATGGTTGCATTGTTTACATAAATTTAATAAAACAATCAGAATAGGTAACTAAGATTATGGCTGTACAATCACTTCAGTTTATTATGTGTATATGTGAAAGTCCTTTGTATTGTCTGTTTCCTTGTGAATGGTAAATTGCATGTGTGAATTTGCTTACAAAAGCACTTTGCATTCAGGGGTGAGTCAACATAAGTTATGAGAGGGTGCTTAGCTAGAATGATGTTCTTAGATGGGGAGAACATAATAGCACAGGGCAGTTAACAATCCCTTAAGAGCAGACAGAGAGCCAGAGAGCCTCACTGGCAGCAGGACATGCAAGTGTGGTGTCACTAGTGAGTGATTTGGTCATTGTGCTGCAGTAGTATAGGGGCACCAACACAAGTGAAAAAGAAACCATGTGGGTGGAAGGATGTCATTTATATGTCCTTATTTGGCTGATGCCGTTATCCAAGGCATACAACATTTGAGATACAATTGGTTACATTAACTTTGTTTTTTCCAATTGGAGCATAGGCATGGTCATACAGTGACAGTAGCTGGATTTGAACCCACACCCTCAGGGTTTGAAATCCATAGCCTTTACCACTATGCCACACTTCTCCTTGTAAATGGAATGGCAGTCAGGTAACAGTTTATGACCATTAGGTGAGAAAAGAGAGGCTAGGTTGCCTGTTGTAGTGTGTCTGGTAAGGACTGGCAGATGATCAGTGCTTTCCTATCCATCTGCTTGGAGGGCACACAGTCCCAAGTGAAAACATGTCAAATCTGTATTATTCTTGTCAAAATTGTCGGATGACAATTTCTGTCTAAGAGACCTCTTTCTGGGATACAGAGACACAAAGCCACTTGAGTTAGTTTAGTCCATATGTCCCAGTAGCAAAATGAGCTTCACTAAAAGACAGGCAGGGACTCGAGACCTGTTTACCAGGATGCTGAGAAACAGTGGGGGTTCTTGTTTTGTCATTTATTCTCTACTTTTGTGTTCATCTCTCCATGCTACTGTGTATAAATATATAATACTTGCAAATACATGTTTTTTGTTTGTGTGCATATGTGAACTTTATACAAATAACTAAATGGAAGACTAAATACCATATACAGTGTACTGTGCAAATTAATACTTGCAGATTTAATCTTTTGAGTTTATCCTTGCAGCAAATGGATGTACTTTACTTCAATCAAGTCCCAATAATTACTTGTGGTTATGTACTCTGAATAAAGTACGCATGTATGAAAACGTCAGAATGTAATTGAAAAACAACTGGACATTATCAAACACCTTCACTTTTGTCAGAGCTACAGCTGATCTCAACTGTGTAAGATAGCAATGACCATGATAAGGAGCAGATATACAGAGCGATATCTGAAAGTAATATTTTGAGACTGTGTTGGTAGCAAGCCGTCCGTCCATTAATGTACCAATTTTGAGCATTAACGCCAAATTAATTATTTGGTAGTATTATTTAAAAAAGATCACTTAAAGCATTTCAACAGGACAGTCTCAAATTTGCAAATTATGATGCTGTCTTTTAGTTGCAGAATAATATGAAAACCTTTTAGCTCTTTTTATCCTTGTGATCTATTTAAGCAGAGTAATGTTGAGAGAGAAGAAAGTTTTAATAAGTAATGCTATTAAGTATTTCATATACATTATTCTTTACTTCCCCGTGTCTGCGTGGGTTTCCTCCAGGTGCTCCGGTTTCCTCCCACAGTCCAAAGACATGCAGGTTAGGTGGATTGGCGATTCTAAATTGGCCCTAGTGTGTGCTTGGTGTGTGGGTGTGTTTGTGTGTGTCCTGCGGTGGGTTGGCACCCTGCCCGGGATTGGTTCCTGCCTTGTGCCCTGTGTTGGCTGGGATTGGCTCCAGCAGACCCCCGTGACCCTGTGTTCGGATTCAGTGGGTTGGAAAATGGATGGATGGATATTCTTTACTTGTCAACATTCATTTGTTTAGTCAAAGGTATAAGAACACCCTCTGTAAATTCAAAACCAATAGGATAATCATTTAAATTTGATTTATCATTTATTTTTTTATGTATTTTTTCATTTATCATTTATTTTCTAATTGGGACAGTGGCTACCTAAATTACTTGCTTGCTCAGTACACTTTTGAAAGTCTTTGCATTGAGGGGTCAAAAATGATGGGGTAGTAATTACGAAGGTAAAAACATAAACAAATTTATGCATTTTTAAAAATGTAGAGAAGAGCCAAGCAAAATGACACCTTTTAAAAGAAAACATATTAGTTTAGATAGGGCCTGAGAGACCAATATAGGGTGAGACTGGACATGAGGCTTCAGCTGATATCAAGAGTCTTCTGGCTGGTTGGCTGGTTCTGGCTAATAGTGTTGGAGGAAAACTATTATGCTGCCATGTAACCTTTATATCCTTCCCATGTGTACCATTCAAGTCTGTCATCATAACAGACTGACAAACAAACCTTGTGCTTGTGATAATGTATTAGTATGATTATATATATAGAATTGCTGTCAAAAAAATTAAGCAAAGTTGATAAAATTAAGGATTTGGCATGATCACTTAATTAATTACAATTAATCTTACACTTATACATGTATTAAAATGAATCCTGAATTAATCATTTTAATTAAAAAAATTACATTAGCTTAAAATAAAAAAAGTGCACAATTGTTCAATATCATTTTTTCCTTCTGTGAAAAGACAAATTCCAAATACAAAGGTCTGGGCAGTCAGACCCTAAAATTACCTAAATGGTTTTCCAAATCATTTCACCCATTTAAAGATATTTACACACTATTGTTGTTTGGTTTTTGGATTTGCCATTTTTATATGTCTTATGGTTATTGAAGAAATGAATAACCATTGCAACTGAGACAGTGTGAAGTTGTGGTGTCTGTACTTACAAAACCAATATGAAAGTCATTTAGAAGGTGAATATGGTTCAGGTCTAAAAGCATGATTCTGCATCATAACCTACAGCTGGTAGGTACAGTGCTTCCCATAACATTTAGAACAAAGATATATTTTTCCTTGATTTACCCCTCTGCACCATTGTTTAAAATTACAAATCAAACAATTCAGATGTGATTAAAGAGCACAATGTAGACTTTAATTTAAAAGTATTTGCATACATTTCAGTCACAGTATGTAGACATTATAAAACTTTTTAGACATGGTTCCCCCATTTCAGGGCACCATAGTGTTTTCAGACATAGCAATAGTAGGTACAATCATGATCATAAGCAATCATATTTATTACTTTGTAAATTTAACACTCTATGTAGCCTTGGTCTCCAAGATGCTATGCTTTGTACAATGACCTAACCATCATGCAGAATGAGGGGATATGCCATATTTTCTAAAAAATGTGCTTTCTTCCTCAAACACCTCAAGTTAGTGCTCAATGATGGCAGATTTACCTACCTTATAATGCCTATGTTTTCTCTAGAAAGAATAATATACCTCCACCCTGCAGATGAACAGCTCTATGCATCAGTCCATTGTCACAACAACAATGGAGAATAAAATGTTCTTCTTACATGTCATACCAGAGTTATACCAAAATCCATGTTATTATACTAGTTATTTATGTCACAAATCACATGATTAATGGTAATGTAAACACATTATGTTCCTTTTTTACAAATATTTAACATAAGTGTGTTAATGCCTTGAATTGCCATCTATTTATAAACTGCACTTGATTATTTCATCTTTAAAACTGAAGCTAGAACCAACAGTATTGCATGCAAAGTGGAAAGTAACTTTGGAAGTAACATCAATAAATTACATGGCACATAATAATACCAATAAAATTTTGACAAAAGTTATGCTAACCTGCAGACCTTTGAGAATTAAGAGAAAAGTCAAAGTGCTCAAACAAAAACACAAAGCAGACATGGAGAAAAGCTACAAATTTCACACAGATAGTGAATGGACTGGAATTTGAATCTGAGTCCCTAAAACTGTGGTGCTGCTGCTTTAACCATTAAGCATTTGACATACAAAACATTCACAAGTATATAGAAATTTAGTATGTGTTAAAAACCATATCTGGAAATGTCTCTGTGACCCCAAGTGGGATTAACTGGGTTAGTAATTGTTAGGTTATCTGAAGTAATTTGTAATATGACAACTTCAGTCTTGTTTACTACATTCAGTTAAAACGCAGACTATTTAGAACATTTTGCTTAAATGTTTGTGAATTACCTAGTAGGCTCCATATGACATTGTTTGTCTGCTTCCTTTTCAATTTGGTATGTGTTTTAGGTGAATCAGTTTTGCTAAACTGGAGCAGACAGGTTGTGGATGGGGCACCTTGGACCTCTTAAAACAAATGCTGTTATCTTGATGCATCTTATAATCACAGTGTCATGATCCTATTTGAAAAATGTAGTAGAATGCATTAGGTACCTAAAATTGCTGTGCTTAAAAAACAGCCATTTCTCCTACCTGATCAATCATTTTCTTTCTTTGTTGTTTTTATTGTGTCATGTTTTTTAACAGTTTAATTTCACCTACTATTTGAATATAAATAAGAAAAATATACCCGTCTCTTATTTTTCCTTACCTAAACTTTATTAGGACAGGCTTTCCTCTGTCCCCCTCTCCCCTCATAGAGCCGAGCTTTACCCCACTGGATCTATGATGGCATTTTGCAAGCTTCATGATGCCCCCAGGCAGTCTAATTTAATAGGGGGGTAAATTACAGCAAGTGAATTTCCACTGGCTGGTTCTAATAGCTTCCAAGGTTTGCTCTCACAGTATCATTCCAATTTAATATGTTTTTTCCTACAATTTTGCATCTCATTGCTTCTGTGTGTGCCATAGAAGCAGCATTTCCTTTCATTTTTTCCCCTTAAAGCATATGAAGGTCTAACAAAGAAATGTTTTGGTGTTTTTTATAGATTTTATAGTAAATATGTACATATTAAGAAGAGCTTGCAGTTTTAAGACCTGACTTAGTAATTTACATAATTGAACACATTTCTGTCAATAGTTATAAATGAAATCTTAAACTGTTTATATTTAAGTCAATTTCAAAGTTTCACTTCTTTGCTGTGTAACACCATTTTAATTATTTATGCAATCTAATTGGAAAGGTTAATATGAAATGCCTTGAGCCCAGAAAGAGATGTCAGTGCCAAAGGGCAAGTGGCCACTTCAGCCAAAACCCAGGGAACAGGTTCAGAAGAACTCTGTACAGATATGGTTCCTGTGTTTACAGGAACAGCACATCATTATATGTGGCCACAAAGTCAAGGCTCTAATGCAAACTGTCAAAAATAATGAGTTCTTTGCAAAGGGATTAAAGAGAATGTCTTATATTTATAGTCATCAGCTTGCCTGAAAGGTCAGAAGAGAAACTCTGCCTGCGCATTAGTAAGTGTAAGAAGCTAACCTTGGACCAATACTGGGCACCTTGCCTTTTGGATCACCTCAGCTAGTTATTTAAAGATGAATTAGAGAGAGATTCCCTCAGCCATATATAAATGAGCTGAGGATGTTGGTATAATAGAAAGTGGGAGCAGTCCAAAATTGAGATGGTAACAGAAGCACAAAATGTTTAAAATACAATATGAAAAGAGAAAAGCATGTCAGCTACCTAATTGAAGAAACAGAGATCAGCTCAGACAGGGTCCTAAAGGGCAAACCATTGTTTCTTGTTTTATCAAACTATATGTGTTCAATCGTTATTACTTTCCCAGTGATAAATGACATGCTTTTTATGTATAGACATTGTCATCTCTGTGTAATTATGAATCATTCAACTGATTCCATTACAAGCCCCCAGGTGACAGAAACCAACCCTTTATGGGATGCCACTCTACCTCAGAGCACAGTCACACACTTCTCTGCTCACACACACACAAGTCAATTTAGAGATTGCAGTAATCTTACATACAATTCAGTGGGAGGAAGCATAAGCATATACAGGAAATTCACACATGCATGGGAAGAATGGGCATATTCCACATGACCAGTGAACCGTCTCCCTTCCATATATACACATTCATGCATTAACATGTGTAAGTCAGGTAAGAGCAAGCCATTTGTTGTCTCCACATCTCTTTAGCTCACTCAGTCATCACTTGCTATCACAATGGCTATAACCAAAAAGCAGTACAATAGTTCAGGAAATGAGGTGACACCTTCCTGGCACTATATTGAAATGGCAAAACTTAAGATGTGTGAAGTTTGAATATTTTTCCCAAACTCTTATTAGTTGAAGAACTTTTTACAATGTCAAATTAATTTTTTTTTTTTTAACTTCTTTTTTCTCAATAGCTTAATTCTCAAAGTACATTGACATGTGTTAGGGATTAAAGGTTCTGCAGGTCACAGGTTATCAGCCTATGCTTGAAAAGACTGTCAGATGTTATTGATTAAAATAGCATGTTATGCCCTGTACTGAATTGCTCAAGGGATGGTTTACAGCAATTCTTGTTGTATTTTGACCAAGGGAATTTCAACAAAGAGCATATTGTTTTATTTCCAGGAAAAATACAAAGTAACAGTTGATGATAAATGTAATGGTGCAGGTCAGCTTCTTGCTCCCGCTCTTGTTTGGGAGCCCCGTGAACTTGACACCGTCGATAGTCATGACCGGGATGAGCTGAGTAGATGAGGACAAACACACCAAGCAAGATGATGGTGAAAAGTGCACAGTAGTTTCAAAAAGTACCATAGAAGCAAAGTGCAAGTGGATGTTAAAATGTGAATAAATAAATACATTAAAACGAGGTTACAATTCAGGCAGGAAACTGTCTTTTTACCCAGTGAGCCTCGGTGACCCTTTAAAAAATCTGACTTCTCCTCGGCTTGCCCTATCTGGACCTTGCAGCCCAAGGAGAAGTCTCCCAACAGACGCAGACAACATTTTTCTCCTGGCCTGTGACCCCGTTGCCAATCCTACAGTGTCTGCGGGGAACCGCCTGTGCCCTGCTCCGTGCCTACTGCTGCCTTTCCACGCTCAGTCCTCTCACCGCTGCTAATCCATTGGCTCTTCCCAGTGAGAGCACTCTCCTAAGCATAGAGGTCATTCCTGCTACTTAGATGTTCAACGGGAGCAACTCCCGAGCCCTCTCCTGAGCACCGGCCATACGCTTTTTCCTGGGGCTCCACTCCTGTCTGCTTGTTTCCTCTCATTACACATACTCATGCATGGACTCCACAAGACCTCTGAAGTATCCTGTTGTATCTGGCACCAAGACATTAGCAGTAGATCCTTTAAGTCCTGAAAGTTGTGAGGTGGGGCCTCCATGGGCCAGACTTGTTTTGCCAGCATATCCTACAGATCTGGTGAATTTGGAGGCCAGGTCAATACCTTGAACTCTTTATTATATCCCTCAAATCATTTCAGAACAATTTTTGTAGTCTGGCATTGGACATTACACTACAGAAAGAGGCCAGTGCTGTCAGGGAATGTTGCTGCAATGAAGAAGTGTACATGGTCTGCAGCAATCTTTAGGTAGGTGCTACATGTCTAAGTAAATTCTTGTGAATGCCAGGACACAAGGTTTTCCAGCAGAACATTGCTCAGAGCATTACACTGTCTCTGCCATCTTGCCTTCTTCCCATAGTGCATCCTGCTGACATCTCTTTCCCATGTAAATGACAGATACTCACCCAGCCGTCCACATGATCTAAAAGAAAATGTGATTCATCCGACTAGGCCGCCTTCTTTCACTGCTCCATAGTGTAGTTTTGATGCTTACTTGCCCATTGTAGATGTACTGCTCTGTCTGTACTGCACTGCTCGTCCACAACCCTGTTACCAATTCACCGGTTGTCCTTCCTTGGACCAGTTTTGGTAGGTACTAACCACTGCATACCGGGAGCACTCCACAAGATCTGCCTTTTTGGAGATGCTCTGACCTAGTCATCTAGCCATTACAATTTGAACCTTGTGAAAGTTGCTCAAATTCTTACACTTCAAGACCTGACTTTTCACTTGCTACTTAATATATCCCACCCCTTCACAGGTGCCATTGTAGCAAGATAATCAATGATCTTTACTTCACATGTCTTGGTTTTAATGTTGGAGTTAATCGATGAATATGCTTTCATCCTGCACAGAAAATCAAAAAATTGTATTCTTTTTTATGCAGTATGTAAAGAAAGCAGTAAAGAAACTAATCATCATCTAGCTTTTCAAAATATAGTTTACCTTTACTGTGTACATTACTATCCACTGGGATTGGCATCTAATATCTGTGCCACTCAGAGCACCCTGTCAGCTTACTGGGCATGTAGCAACATAATGTGAGCAGTGATTAATGTAGAGACAGCAATATGATCAGGATGTACAGCAGCCCAAATACTACTTACTATATTTTTGCATATGTCAGAAAGCATAATTCTGCCATTTGATTTCAGCAAATTGTTATCTTGGTCATAGAACTGCTATTTTAAACAATTTTTATCTGCTTCATTATATATTTGTGCTCAGTTTTGTTGCATAAAGTATATTATTATTATTATTATTATTATTATTATTATTATTGTTATTATTATTATTATTATTATTATATTTTAATATTCCATACTCTAATTTTCAGCACAGATATTTATAGCTAATATTCTGTTGCACAAATGCAGATTGGCTCAAAGGATCCAACTTTAAGCTGCAACATTTTTAATTATGGTGCAGGATTTAAAGATAGTTTAAAGATTTAGGGATAGTTCATGCAAAAATCTGAGGTTTATGGTAAGAAATAATCCCACAGGTTGATGTACAAAACATTGTCATATGATCCCATATTACCATGTGGTTTTAATGTTAAATATACCTATAGAGGAAACAACATTCTAGATTGCATTTAATTGAATAACATCTCTTTAATTTCATCTTCCTTGTTTAGAGATATTGTTGTACATTTAGTCAACTTCTGCAAGGAAACTATTACTTTATTTTGAGCATGCATTTGTCTGAATCATTAAATTCTGTAAACCTAGTCACACTAGCACTTTATTGCAGATTGTACAATGCTTTAAAAGATTTTTGTTTTATGCTGTTTTTTTACACACAATTTTTGGCTCAGTTGATAAAGTGATTAGAACAAACACACAAGGGACTAAAAGTCCAGTAAGCCAGAAACATGTGAAATTTTTACTCTGCAATTATTGTTGAGCTTTCAAAAGCACATTTTACCCATTTTCTAAAACCAGCTGTAGGGTGATTAAGCCTATCCTGGACACATCAAGCATCAACTGAAAACCAAGTCCAAACAAGTCATCTGTCCATTGTAGGAATCTCTAAAACACATCTCAACATTTGCTTATGCAATTGTGTTACAGCCAGGGTTTGTTCCCTGGTTTGTGTCTATTTTCCATTGTATACTTGTTTTTTAAGTATTTTTACATATTGATATGATTATGTTATGTTATTTACTGTGTCTTTAAATGTTCCACTATTCCTTGTGTTTTATGGTTGGTACCTCAGGAGGTGGCACCACCCTAATCTCACTGCTGCTGTGTCCTTTCTGTGCATTTATGTCGAGTTGTTAGGAGTGTCATTCTGATTTATGTCTGTGCAGGCTAAAGCCTATCAGTAATGGTTGGGAGCAAGCTGCCTGGGGCGAGGCCATATCTGGGCAGACTAGTGTGGTACCTGGTCTGTTTTTTGGAGACATTTAGAAAGCCTAGGTTGAACTGTTCCGAAAGAAAGGTTGTGCATTGCCTAAAAATCATATTCTAATCTTATTAAGAATTAATGTGTCTTATAGAGGTAAACTCTGTCCCATCTAATTTATCTTTGTAAAGAAGGTCAGGAAGTGACAAAAGTTTGCCGTATATACAGTATTTCTACAGACATATTCTCTACTGTTTTTTCAAAGTGAGTGGGAATGTTGGCTTTGGTGCAAGGAATGGGGCAATAAGAGGTTTCTGGTTGTTAATTTTGATGCATTACAAAGACATGTGTAAAACCCTCTTTTTAAAAGTCAAGGAAGGGAGCAGTTAAAAGTTCTAACCAGTGGTATTTATAGGTCCTGTGTAAATGTTTGTCAGGGTGGAATGAGTAGGAGTGAGAAGTACTGGCATAGATAAATGTGCAGACTGAAGAGGAACTATGAAGAAGCATGTGTAGTAGTCAGGTCTACAGGTGATGATAGTAAAGCTGGAGTTTCATCAGTGATTCTATGTAAACCTGATATTAGCAATTGTGAACAAGTGGGTAATTGTAGAGACAAACTGAGGGGCTGCCATAAGAGTGCTTGTATATTATTAATCTTGGGAAGAAGTAATTACAAATACAAATATAAGGCATTGACATTGATTTGGAAAGCAGTTAAAGGCATATGCCTGGAACACCATGGTGATGGCTGGAACCAACAAAATAGGATTATAGAGAGAGAGCAGTGAAGCTGAAAACTAGAGGCTGCCACTGTGCAATGTGATACTTTCCCAGTTGCAATTTAGAAGTTACAAGCTTGCATATTCATTTGAAAGAAGTGAACTATCTTTACCTCAACTAGATGAACTGTTCCTTACTACCTCAGAGGCCATGAGTTTGCAGCTAGTTTTTCCAAGTGAGAATAAAAAAAGCGAGAGGTACAGGGCTAATCAATTCATTGTCAGCATCAAGGATGCATGGAGCATATGGGTTGAAGTCCATATAAGACATACTAAAATATGTTGGAAGGAACTTTATTTAAGTATATGATCTGTCGGCATTGTAATCTGCTTGAATTGCTTAATACATGATGTTTAAGTGGCTTCAGCGGTAAAATGATAATGTATGGTAATAGGAGTAACCTGAGGTAATGAGAAAAATAGCTGCTTTGGAGAAAGCAGAGAAGTTTTGATATTATAGGGTTATTATTGTCACTTGAGCAGAAAATAATGAAATTCTTACTTGCAAGTGTTAATCATCAGAGGTGAATGATGAAACAGGTCTGGACTTGAGAGTGGTGGCAAGATTCAAATTCTTCATGGAAATCATTGCACCTTCTATTTCCTATGAACCTTAGTAGGTAGTGAAGCAAAAGTTTATGTAAGTTGTGTAAAGATGGAGCAACATGAAGCACATTGTGAAATGATTGAGATCACATTGATCAGGCAAGAATATAGAATTTTTCTGAAGAATTAAAAAAGTACATGCATAGATTAAAAAAAAAGATTGGCATGGGAAAACAGGGATGGAATGTGGGAGAGTTGAATAAACCCAAATAATGGCAGTTAACTTGGTGATTATTCTTTGTTTTTTCTCCTTTTTCCCCAATACACAGTGGACACTATATTCTTTTTTGTTGTAAAAAATGAAATTAAATACAAATGTATTTTATTCTTTAATATTATCTTTAATTCATTTCTTACTGCATTTCTTTATCTAAACTTTTATTTGCTTTCAAAACGAAATGGATTTCTTCCAGCTGAATTTCATGGCCAAAAGAGAAAAGGAAGTGTTCAGGCAGATATCACCTAAATCTTACAATGGACGGTAGCTATAGTGACCGGTCTAAGAGCTTTAGAGTATGTATTAAAGATTCAGATGCTTTAAGAAAGCTGCCTGGGACTCTTGGATTGAGGCAAATTATTTTAAAACCTGCTTGTACATGTTTTATTTATTGTTCGTAGTTTTTCTATGGACCAGAACTAATTACCAATCAGAGCCAAAAAATGATCAGACTAAGCTTGACAGCTGAATAGGGAATGTGCTGGGTTTTTTTCTTGCTTTCTTTCTCACACACACTCTCTTTTCATTCTTTCTTAATGCTTCTTGCATAGATTATTGAATACATTAGCCAAATAAAATCCAGAGAGATGCAGTAAGTGCAGTAAAGAGATATTTCCCTTTTTAAAACTTGTACTTCAGATGTAATTAAAAGAGCTTTTACTTTGACAGATAACTGGCAGGCCTTAAATATGTTATTTCTGTAGGTTTGTTTGTTGGAGCATTGCATTTAAATTTTTTTTGTGGTTGAAGTTTACCATTGTTTTACTTAATGTTAAATTGCTAGGTTTTATTCCTCTAGACTTCTCATTTAAACCCTGACATTGTTCCAAATAAAGATCAGAAAACCTCAGCAAACAATGAAACATTAAGTTAGCTAAATTATTTTTTTGTATGCCTTTTTTATTTAATATGAAATCTTGCAAAGATTATAATACAGAGAAGTCTAAACACAACACATTCCCAGTCATTAATTGCATACAAATTAACTAAACATCACAGTGGTCAAACAAACAAGTCTGATTTCTTCCAATTAATTCATCCATCCATCTTCTTTCTGGCTCATTCTTTTCTGTTTACCAACAAGCCTGTGCTCACTTATGGCCAATAAAGTGATGGGTGTAAGAAAACACTGGAGAGCACTGCAAACATCATCACACAATGTTTCATTGGTTTATTTATTTTGTCAGCTTTGATCATCATTAACTAGCAATATAATGAGTTCCTAGAACCTAGTTTAATTCCTTGACTGATCACTGTGAGACATTTGTACGTTTTCCCCATATCTGAGTAGGTTTTCATGAGGTTACTATTACCTGCATCTGAAAAGATTTCTCAGTATAAGTCCAGGACTGGTTTCTGAATTATAGTCACGACTGCTGAGATGTGCTGCTGTTCTCTATAATCCTAAAACATAAGAAATAAAATGCTTAAAAATGTAATTCAGTTGGGCTAGGCTGGTTAGACAAAAGATAACCTTTTCTAAAATCTATTCAGATAATTGCTATATTAAAGGAATGCGTTACCCAAAAGTGATATTTTTTAATACGTTACCATGTGTAGTTTGTAGTGATGGCCAAGTAAAAATTTGAATCTCATGTTTTCAAAGAGAACAGACATAACAAGGTTTTTGATAGAACAGGAGCCAATGGTGACCAATGCTGGACAATAGCAAACAGTATGAAAAAGTCCATGAAAAAAATCTCCTGTTACTCGTGTTGCATAATCCACATGTCAAGACATCGAGTCATATGCCTACAGCATGCAAAATGCATGCATTTTTTTACTAAAACATTTTTAAATAAAGTACTTCTCAAATAGAAAGCCTTTTCACATGGGATTGTGCTTTTGAAATAAAATCAGGACTCTTGACCAACCAATGAGGGGGAGGAAATTTTACTTTTATACAGAACATCAAATGATTTCTTCCATGTACCTATAAGAATAGCTTCAATGTGAAAATCTGAAAAAGCCAATCAGTAAATAATGGCTGAAAATGAAAGTAGGCTGAATTTGTTACTAAAATGAAACCAAGTCAAATATATATATTTTGGTACACGGGGCATATTGTGGTCTATTTAAATAAGATACTTTTAATCTACAAATTCATTTAATGCTCTTTAACCTCAATGCCATTTGAGTTTCTAGATATCCTCTTCTGGTTAAAAACAGAACTAGAAAGGGGAAAAAGGCATGCATATGCTTTCATATTTATAATCCATGCAAGAACAGACCCAGCCTAAATTCAAACCTGTCTAAACAGCAATAGTTGTTGCTACGTTTTTGTGCTGCTACTTGTTTGTGAATTTATTCAATTTATTACCTATTTTATGTTAATGTACTTCAACTGTAAAATTGCTTTGTTCTTTTTAAAATAGTTACATTTTTAAAAATGTTTTCCGTTAGGCAGTCCAGAAAAAAGTGTTTGCATTCTCCGCCTCCACTTGCCTTTTTTCATACATTTACTATTGTAACTCTTGTAAAATATACACTGTCATCACCATACTGTACTGCATAGTGAAGAGCTGTTTTACATATATACACTGGAGGCTGAACACTCATACATGAAACAAAAAATAAAATACTTCAAAACTTGAAATATTGTGCCTGTAAAGCAGAAGTAGTTCAATTTACAATCTAGTGGTTATTGAGACAAAACACAACAAAGTTGAGTATCTCACATACTTCATTTTAACACTAGAAACAAATTGAGAAAGTACAAATGAATGATAACAAAATCAGCTGTCAGGAGGGACTAAGAGATTCTTCAAAAATAAGGGTAATGCTTTTTGTTCTGTATTTATGTTCTTGTGTTACTTTGATATAAAGCCTGTTTTTTTTACTATTATATCCTCACAGCATATTTAGTATATTTCTGCTAAAACAGACTTAGTCCTATTTTCACTGTCACACATAATAATAAATAGACCATGTTAAGAGCTGCATTATGGTTAAATTGAATTTTACTTTTATCTTTCGCCATTTGTCTTTCCCTTAAATATTTTTGTATATAAGATCATATTTGGTTTTAAGATCTAAGTCAAACTCTGCTTTGCCTCTCATTATTTCAGCTTTAACATTAACAAAACATGAAATTTCAATTAATGAATTATATACCTTTGATAATTAAAACGTGTAAACAGATATATTCCTAGGAGCATATTTGGAGTTATTTGTGAATACAGCTGTCTTTGCATATATGTTGTGAGGAGTAATATAATGTAAGGCATTTTCGACTGTGCCACTCTTGTTCATGTGATATGTAGCAAAATCAACAAATATATAGGTCAGCAGACTCCTCTTTGCAGGCAGTTTCTGTCTCTTTCTCTCTGTCTCTCCTTCTGTCTTGGGCCTGTCCTTTAAAATTTTAATTGACTCCCAGGTCCTTTGAGACTCTGATAAAATGTGTGGGCCTCCTTTTAAGTGCTATGCTAGGAGTGCAGCTAATACTTTGGTGGTTCTCCTTTATGAAGGAAAAACAGACACAGCAGTGAGACTTCTGGTCAATAATCCCAACCTCTTTCATGTCCCATTAAAGGTTTTCTCATAAGAAAGAAAAAAAAACACAACTAAAATTTCAGGTGTTGTTTATAGCAACATTATTCCATTTTTTCCTGCTCAGTTGACTATAATGGTGGTTATTTTATTTTCATAGTATCTGCTAGTGAAATTCACATTTTTAAAACATTGGCAGAGTACACTGTATTTCCAAGTTCAATTGAAATTATTGCTCTCAGTCATGTGGGGTGTCCCTTGGATTTTAATTTAAAAGTTATGTTTTCAGTGTATGTGTAATGAATTCATTTTATTGAGTTCTTTTAGTGGCATTACTCTGTTAATGTAACATGCTAAAGTTTAAGTGCAGTTTCTTGGAAATGTTTTTGCAGTGACTAGGGTTTCCTTTTACGTGTTTTTATTTCAAAAGACATGTTCAATTACAAAATGTATTACATACATTGTGATCATCGTTCGTTTCAATATGTACAATTGTGGGGCTTTAATTTTTATACTAAACATCATGTTCTTCTGACAAAATGACATTTATGTATAAACAAAATTAACAATGTAAGCTGGTCATAAATTATTTTAAATCCCTGCAAAAAGCATACTATTAGTCAATTACCATTATTAGACCTATTTTTATTATGTATCTGGGGACCATAAACTTGATAAGCTAATTAAAAAATAGGTAGCTATTGATGCAAGATACTAAAAATGTCTTTTATTAATAAGTCTCTTTTTTGTGTATGTGCAATCACAATTTGTCCTAGTGACAGAAAAATATATATGTAACAGGGCATTGTGAGAACACTAACTTTATCTACAATGTGCAGTCTGATCCTTTTCTTTGTATGTTTTGCTGGTGGGTACTAATTTTCAACATCTTAACTTAAACTAAAGCCCTTTCTATTCATGATTATAAAATTTTATGTTGGGATTTTTTGGTGTTTGTTTGTTTTTCTGACTGTGTTTTTGCTTTTTTCCTCTTGTGCTGCTTTCCTGGATACAGAGAGAGGTAAATCTTTGCTTTTCAATTTCATTTTTACCAAATCTCCTTTCTTATTCATTCCATGCTCTTATAGGCATCAAGGGACTACATCATCTGCTCCTTCAATGACCAGTACAAACATGAAGTTTAAATCCTGTTAACCTTGCTATAATAGTTCTAGAACACAGCTGTAACATGTGCTTTAAATTATTAATCGAACTGCCTTGTGCATTTAAGACCTTGGACAGATTGCAGATAAGCTGCATCGTGCACCACAGCCATTAACCCACATCACCTCAATTCAGGTGCCGATCCATAAATCCTCGCTTGCAATTGCACAGTCATGTGTTATACAATTTAGGGTGAAGCTGTCAAAGTTGATGTGAAATGTGAATTTGTATGTTCATGTTGTCTTATTTACAGGCACTTATCTGTTATAGTTCAGCTTTGGTGTGAAAATGTCACAATCATGTATCAGAAGTAAACAAAAATCTTATAGTTGCCCTTTAACGAAAGGCAGTTTTATTTACAACTAAAATTGTGTGAATCCTTAGTTTTATTTATTAGATACATTGTTTAATCTTTTGGATTTGTATTTAGAGTATTTTATCTGCTGATGGAATGATGGAATTTTTTTTTCATATTCTGCTTGATGTCAAACATATTAGAAAGTGAAGCTTCCATTATGTATTTAAAGGTTTCTGTTATGCTGATTGAGTTGTAGAGCCTTTTTAAGCATCAAGCGCAAATAGATGAGGGCAGCTTCATACTGTAATATATTATACATATATAGAGTAAAGATTAATGGGCCTTTGGGAGCAAGTAAATTCTAATCACAGTATGTCCATTGAGAAAAGGAAACATACATATTCTCATCATTTCTTTCCTATTAAAATTCAATGAAAAGGTCAAACAATGTAACCTTTAGCTTGCAGCCTTAAGGAATTAGTTATGAGACTCAGCACTATTGACTCTGTTATCCTTAGAGACTCTTGAGTTTAAAGCATTATCAATTTTATAGGCATCTTTTAATGTGCCTGTATACTTTTGATTCATCATCTGGTTCATTTTCACTTTTCATAAATAAACATGAATGATTAATGCTGTCAATTGTTTTCTTTCTCAATTTCAGATTGAAGGTTCAAAAATGTTAAAAAATTATTTGTATAATAAGTATTTTTGAGCTATATAGTTTCAGTATCTAATCACTGAAGACTTAACCACACTGCAGATAGTGCACACCAAATCATCTACTTGCTATGGTGCATATGATTTTTTTACAGTATTACAGTGAAGAAAGAGCTTGATATAAATCATGAAAGTTGCAAGTATGGTCATGTGAAAATAATTAATCTGGCAACACTGCAAATAAGGACTGTTTCCCTCACAGCTGACAGAATACCGGTTTTTACTGACAGAGCCCATAATCTGTTGCAATGAAAGGAGAGGATAATTTAGTGTAGATGTAACCTCAGTTCAAATTACTCCTCACAAATGACTACAGTGTACAAGCTCACCTTGCAGTCATTTTGAACACCCTGTTCCTGACTGACCACAGTTTTTGACCCTGCATGT
This sequence comes from Polypterus bichir lapradei, assembly GCA_026402145.1. NCBI lineage: Eukaryota > Metazoa > Chordata > Cladistia > Polypteriformes > Polypteridae > Polypterus > Polypterus bichir. Next base: position 51,446,692 of record JANRMT010062808.1, read on the forward strand.
ATCAGTCTGCACTGAGCTGCAGTGAAACTCCATAAGCAAAGCAAAAAGATTGGGTCTGGCTCACCATAGTTAATTAACATTAAACTTTTATGTGTTTTTGAAAACTAAACTGTGTTAAAATACATTGTGTATGAAAGATGAATTATTGTCAAACAAAGCATGATAAATGTTTATTCAAATATGTATATGTATGGTATTCTCAATATGTATGTAGCCCCAAAAAGCTTTCAGATAGATTCTTATATATTCAAGCAATATATTTTAAATATGACAGAATAACGGCTCATTTCAAAGGCATCATCCCACAGTTAAGTTGAAGTGTATGTTATGCACTGTAACCAAGCATTCCATCCTTAGTATAGAGGCTACAAAGGTTCTTAAAATCCATTTACATAATTAAAAAAAATAGGTTTGATAAATTGAGTCGATGGTGCTCCTCTTTAGGTGAAATAGATTGACATGGTACTTAACATGTCACAAACATAAACCCACAAAATCACAAAATTTGCACCATGGATGCCCATTGTTCTCCTTCTTTCCTAAAATGGCCATCTGCCTTCTTTCTCAAATTGAAAGTTTTCCGCTGGCACAATATTTTACAAACAATAAAAGACATGGATATACTTCTGAAACAAAAAAAAAAGATTTATTTTTTGTACAAGACTGAGAAATCAACTCCAAAACTTTTTAGAGTACAAAAAACTACTTTTCTAAATAGACGGTTTAAAGTCTTTCACCAAGAAAACCATACTTAATAACTACAGTCAAAACACTAAGCTGAAAATCAAATATAGACAAAAGATTGAGAATCATAACCAGAATATCTCAAAATACTTAGAGCTCAAGTCTGTTTATCTGGATGTGAGGTGCCTTGAGTTGTATAGGGTAATTAATATATCAGCTGTTACGGACTCAAAGCAAATGTATGTTTTTATTATATAATATTAATAATAACAGCAGCTCACTACTCATAACAGTAAATGCGAGGAAGTCCCAGGATCAAACAACGCAATCTCTTGATTTAGAAGCAGTCATTCTTACCTCTACACCAGCCATGCAATTGATATTTGGGCTTCGGTTTTTACATTACATTGACAGCAACATTGAAATTGAATAATTTTTTTTTTTTCGGTTATATTCTTAAATAAAGGAGCACTTGTTTTGTTATACCTTTTGTGAAAGTGTTTATTTGATATTTGGACTTCAGTCCTTTTACATTATACACTTCACGTCAACATTATGTCATTTTTATAACATGAAAAATGTTTCTGTTTTAATTATGTTTTCAACATTTCTTGCCTTGCATTTCCTGTCATCCTACATTTATCCAGATCATTGTAGGCATGGAACACACATGAAATGTATGCATTTCAAATAACAATATATTATTTACCCTATACAATTCCAGGCACTTTAGCTGTGAGAATTTTGCGTCTCACTTCAGTTGTAGGCTGCTTGCTGCAGGTACTGATTGACACATTTGTAAAACGAAAAGGTGCTGATGAAGAGGTGCGAAGGAATTTAAGATGGCCCAGCTTTATGACTTTTTTTGTAGGCTTCACGGATTCTAGTGTTAAGAACATTACCTGGTGTGATGTGCAGTTCTAATTGAGTGGTGAATCAGTGCTGTCTCAGGCCCCCTGTGACACTGCATTGAATTAGGCAGGTTTGTCTATGCATGTATGCTTGTGGCAAGAGTTTTGAACCAGGAAGAGTGAATAGGAAAAAGTCACGTCTTATCCTGTGTTTGCTTGGCTGCACCTTGAGTGGGTGAGTAAGAAGGAAGCTGCTGTTTCATCAATTCAAACCAAAGAGGTGAATACTTGTACAATCCATTTGAGTAGCCGAATGTTGGGAAATGTTTTGACGGATAAGAGGTGCACCTTTGTGCACAATTAATCATTAATACATTTGATTTTTTTTTTTTAATACCTTTAAGTCTAAAAGAAGACAATACACTGGTATCTCCCAAAACTGTCAGAATTTTTTATTATACCATGACATGAATTTTTAGCAAAACTACCAATACCTTAGATCATAGGTAGTTATAAATGGAGCTCAGTATGTTTAACTATATATATCTTTAATCACGATGTAAATGCTTAGAGTGTCAGGGTATTCTTCGCTTTAAAAGGAAGATTATTCCATTGTTTATGGGCTGGGCAGCAAGCACAGTTATTTTGTATCACCAAGGATTCTTGTATTGTTGACTGCAGTATAATCATTGAAGTACAAGTATTAGTAAGTTCAGCAAGGTAGAGAGGACCATTCATGTCTAAGTCAAAAATGAAGATTTTTAAGTTGATTCTAAATTTAAGGAAAGCCCACATTCATACCTAAGAATCAAGTCTTGAGAGCATCCTGTGGCATTCTTTTTGTCACTGAACTGCACACTTTGGACCTGGTATGACCATCCTTGTGTTGGATAGTATTGTAGTTGCAGACGCTTTCTTTAGAAAAATGCCAAAATCTCTAAGCTGTGAGATTTTTCATTGTTCTAAATGTAGTGTGATAAACCGTGAAGTTGTTCATGCTGGTATGCAAGCAAGGACCATACCTCTTTCGCTCACATACTATATTTGTTCTATGATAATTTGGGTGTGATCCATAACATTCATCATTTTATCTAAATGGATACTGTCATAATATCTAATTACATTAGAATGGTTATCATAAATATGTTCATTGTTCTGCATACACAATGGCATTAATTCTGTTACTTTTTAACATTGTCTAAACATACTAGCCCTCTCAGTTTGGACGTTCTGCTGGTAGCTCAAGCTTCACATTTTAGGTCCTGGTATACAGTAATGCAAGACACAGTACTGTTTTTACATGTACAATTTTGGCATCCATAGAAACAAAAAAAGATGTCAGGCTTCATAAAGCATAACCTCAAAAGTAAGTCAATGACAGCCTGTATTTGTGTGTGTGTTTCTGTTTGAAAAAGGAAAAATGTGTATATTACTGTGTAAGTAAAGAAAGTCTGGCAGAAAAGTCAAGGATGCAAGATAAAGAGACAGCATAATTATAAGAAAGAGCCAAAATTCATTTTCAAGAAATGAAAGGCATCATGTATGAAAAATATGCTAACTTGCCACACGATCCCTATGAGTCAGACATAACTAAGTAGATAATATAACAAGTCCACATCTACAGTATAAATACTTTACATAGTAGTTTCTTCATAGTAGTCACTTTTATGTCAGATATGATAAACAAAATAACATGACTCATTTGATTACTTATTAATTAATAGGGTAGTAACCTGCTTTCATTTGGCATTTACAGATGAAACAGTTAGAAAGTACACTTATTACACTAAAATTCCTTATGTAGTACTCCAGGCATTGTGAACTTGGGGGGGCAAGCTAGTTATTTTAGTAAAGAACACATTTTGGGTGATAACCTGATAGATTCTATTCTTCACATCCTATATACAGTATGTTTATGTCTTCCCAATTAAAGAAAATTAAAATGATCTTTCATCATTGACTTATTTTTTAAATATTTTTACGCTTTTTTAAGAAGACCCTGCTCTTGTAGGAACTATGAAACCAAAATGACATCAAAGAGGTAAAATAAAAAAAAATGTTTTGTTTCATAAATTATTATGAGGAATACAAAGTATCGGTAGCATTCAGTCGGTTGTATGTGTTTATGCTTTATCTGGCTGTGATATTCCTGACATGGACATCACAAAGGAGCTTCCCAAATTAACAAAAACTAGCACGTTTCAAAGAGTACAATCACAAGACAATTTATAATGAAAACAACCAGATCACAACACTAAAAGAAAAGATAAAAGATCAATGGAAACTATAACTTGTTAAGAGCCTCAATATCTGTTTTAAACTTAAGTGGGGAAAACTTATATCTGCGGCTTTAACTTGAATGTTGGGCGTGAAGGGGGTTTGTGGCTTTGAGGGTGCACTTGGCCGTGTTGTGTCACAAAAAAGAAGTCACTGAGAGATGCTTGTAGCATAGAACAACTACAGCATCAACCTAGGAACCTTCTTGTAGTTAGTTAATTGAGATTTTAATCATATTTTGATATAAATACAGTAAAGTCACAAATAGCTGTTTTAATGTGTGTAAAATGAAAAATCAGAACAAAAAAATAAATATCTCCTTTAATGAAAGCAAAAAAATAACATCTCTATCCATTTGGGAGACAATAGTTAACACAATAATGTAAATCTTGGAAAATTAAACATCTCTCACTCACAGCGCTGGTAATTTATATTTTAACAGTAAGCCATTTGTATTTCCTTTAATGAATGCAGCTATACTTAACTTCTCATGTATGTAGTTCTTTAGCATATGGTATACATATACATAAATCATCGTTAGAACTATAGCTCAAAGAGAAGGTTTATTGATTTGTATAAATGCCCGATTAGCTGAAATTGATAGCCAAGCAACAGCACCAAGTAACAGGCTTCAAAATAGCTTTAAAACATTTTGCAAAAAAACTACAGCATTAGGAAAGATTTTTCAAACAGATGATATAAGAAAGACTGCAGTGACAAATCGATGTATTTATGTGTGTGTGTGTGTATATATATATATATATATACACAGTATATATAAACATCCCTATTCATACAGTATATCATGCATTGAAAATATGAATGATTTCTGAGAAATAAAGCATAGCAGTTTAATTAATTTTAGGCTTTTTTTTTGACAGGAGTGTTTCTTTTTTAATTTGTCAGGCTTTGAATTGCTACATGTAATTGCCATCCAGTGCAAAGGATATTATTATTAATGTATTTTGTATAATGTATTTTAGAAAGGCTTCTTAATTATATCCCCAAAATCTATTCTTTGTTTTATGATGCAGCCTCAGAGCCCTATTGTAGAGTTCACAGTCTGATGAAAGAAATTCATTATTGCGAGGTCTAGGGAGTTGCCACATATTTTATAGGGTTGTATTTTTATTAGGTTTTTAAGTGACCTAATCTTGAGTTTCATTGCTCATCAAGGGAAGTGTTGAATTTAGTCTTGAAATTCCTTTATACAGGCATTTCTGTATTAACCCATCATGCTGTTTGTTACATTTTCTTTATGACATTCATTTTCTATATTTGTAAAAGATGTGATGGAAGAAGGTTTCAGTTTTATGTTATTTTATACATCTGCTATATGTTTCTTAGTGTTCTTTTATATATTTTTCTTTCATTTCTGATCTATCATATTGAACACACCCATTCTGTCCTTTGTTCACTTCAAGTAAAGTCGATTCTTTTAACCTTATTTCCAGTACTTCAAATTTTAAAATGTGAAATCAACCATTCCCATGTTTTAACATATATAAGCGTTTTCTGAATTGATTTATTTATCTTTGCTTCTAGGGACTTTGCTTATGTGGCCAGAGACAAAGACACCCGCATATTAAAATGTCATGTGTTCCGATGTGACACACCAGCAAAGGCGATTGCAACCAGTCTTCACGAAATCTGTTCCAAGGTGAGTGTTCATGATTCATTATGTCCCCTATTATAGGACTGTAGCCTAAAAGTACTGCTTTGGGGCATCTTTCCACTCTTGACAGCTTTTTTGTTTTCATTTTTAAATATCTTTATTTTCGAATAAGTTGGTATGTTTTCTCTGTTTAAATTAATTTTTCCAGTGGTTAGCAGTCTACAAAAAACCAGATTGATTTGATGTGCAGTGTGTAAGGTATATACTTTCCACATAGCTACCGACTGTGAGGGTGAGATGTGTGACCTCATTCACCAGCTTCAGCCTGAGTCTAATTAAATTTTGAAAATTATGTTTTTGTCAAAATCTAACTGAATGATCTACTAGCAAACTAGCCAAGGCAATCAGTGAAGAAATCAATATTGCGAGAAAAACTGTTTATTTTTTGCATCAGTTTATTTGAGTTTCTTCAGGTTATTGATCTTTGTATTTGGGTGGTAGTTCAACCTGCGTAATGCAAGACCTATTATCATTTTTTCTTTTAGTATCAAAATTTGAATCCTTAAACTAAACTACTACAGTTTAATTTTTGCAGAAAAGACTTAGAGTGTAAGCTTATCTGAAATTAAGAATTAGAGATGAATTATTTGTCAGTATTCAGAAAATGCCACCCAAGTTGTAATAAAATGTTGCCTCATTAAACTTTTAAACTAGCAAGATATCATCTTGTTTGAAACCAGTTGTGTTATTTTTTTATGTTAGTTATTTTTAAACCAGGTAGACATAAGGACATTCTTTTTATTAAAATATTTTTAATTATTAATCAGTGTATGAGAAATAGTATTAAGAGAAAAGTAGCATCTTCTGTAGCCCATCTATAGCTAGTTAGGCATCTTCACAAAAGATAACTATAACTGTATAAGCCATATACAAATAAATCTGACATCATGAAACAAGCTGATATTACATTTTTTAGCCATAGACACATACATAAGATACAGAAAGGCAGAGTCTGATTTTAAAACTCAGTTTCAATTGTGTAAAGTAACTTAATGAAATGTCCACCTTTTGATATTTTATGTAAGTAAAAAGTGAAGTTTTCATATGAGAATCATAGACATTACCATATATTTAGTGAATAAACATACGGTATTAAATAAAATCATATGCCTGTGCATACATTTAACAAGTCACTGAGGGTGACTGCCAGTCTCCATTCTGTCTTATCTCAGCATTGCCTTGGGACACTTTGTGGCACACGTCTGAGAGTAAAGAGCAACAGTAAAATTTTGAAGTTTAGGGTGCATTTTATGCCATAATTGTACCCCCGTTGTCATTAAAAAAGTGATTAAAGCTTTACTTTCAGGTAGCAATGAATATCAGCAAAAATACTGCCTTCTAAAAATCACCACATGTAGCACAAAGACAAATCTGTTTTCTTGTATTTAAGTGACTTTGTAAACAATAGTGAGATAATAGATAATTCTTAGCTTTGTAGAGGTAGGCAGGAGTATATAATCAGTCCATTTGAAATTACGCAGCCCAGCGTGTTAAACATGATACGTAGCATATAAAAGTTATTATGAGCATGTAGAAAACACCTGCTGCATATTCAACAGCACAGGTATGAAAGAAGATGGTACGAACCCAGGATGCCAAAGATATTTAACCTTGAAATAGATTCTGCATTACCACATTGCTACCCTTGTAAATCCCTTACTACAGATTTGCTTTGTTATATGTTTTACAATGTAGCAATAGATTGTATGTCTAGTTTCATGTATCTGATTTGAAAATAAGAGCCTCTGCATAAATAAAGTGATGATTTCAGACTCTACACTTAAACTTAACTGTCCCTCCCTCTCCCTCTCTCACTAGTCCCCTCAGTTCCCCTTCCCCTCATCGGTAACCTAATTTTAATAAATAACATACATAAGCTACTAAGATATAGTATATACTTTTCCATGTTGTCTTATAAAACCTTTTTGGAAAATTAATTTCCCAGCTGTCCAGCTTATAGAAAATACTCCCTTAGTTGTTTAAAGGCCTAACAGAAAAGCACTGGCTGCTCACACCACAAGGTCATATGGGAAATTAAGATGGAAATGGAAACTGAACATGTGGACTGATGAGATGATTTGCATGTTTAATAGTCCTTCAATGATAGTGTGTTTGAAGGCAGTTCATTTAAACAGATTAATAACATGTTGTTACTTTTACAGCATGTTTATGTTGAACAGTGTAACTTTTTAGAGGCTTTATTTTCCAATTAAAGAAACATTTTTAGAACAGTACCTATATCCTATCCTTTTTTTTTTTTTTTTTTTTTAACTAATTTAAAAACCACCCTGTGGTAGCATTGCTGTGAGTGGACTGGTGCTGAATTAAGTACTTCTACGTTACTCTTCTGATACCATTTGTTACATAATGGACCACATACTCAGAGATCTAACAGTAGGAGCATTTTTATTGCTATTACTGATTTATTTGTAGTGTTGCTAGTGTGAAAGTTACTTCCAGCAGTCAAAGTTGCCTGCCAGAACCTGGAGGAAATGTGCTAAAAGTTGAGTGCAGACTTGGGCCCAACTGACATTCTTATTTTTGATCCAATAATAAAGATAAAATTTGTGGAACAAAGTAAACTAACATTATTAAATGTGTCACTGTTTTTTATATATTTTTTGTATATAAATACAAAGATCACTCAAAATTGACTCTCAAAAGAGAAAATTATATTTTTAAAATCCATAAAAATTAATCTTTAAATTTAAACAAATTGCTATATTGGCAAATTTTAAAGTCTTTATAAGTAATCTGATCATTTTATTTGAATAAAAATTGATTTTCGTACAAGTACATGCTGTAGGTTTTGTGTATCATGTAATTTAAGGTATGAACCAAGAACTATAAAGGAAATAACAAAAACCTTTCTACACAACTATAGGTCTCCATGAAGTACTGTCAAGGGTAAAAATTTGCCTAACATATTGTGCTGAATAAAGTCAGTCTGCATTTTTTATTTTGCAAATAACCACCTGTGCTCTTATTATTCAGTTTTACTGTAACTATTGTAGAAGAATATGTTTGCGGGATTTATATATTAGTGATTAACTAACATTGTGAGAGATATATATAACTAATATTAGAATTCTGTAGGCTTACCATAGTGTAACATGCCTAACTACTTTAATGTAAATAATATGTCATTTTAAACCTTTGCCAATTGTGAGCATCCATGTCAACAGAAACGACAAGAAAGAGAAAATAGCATTTCATTTTTTTTAGCTTTGACAAATGGAGGGTCATGTGCACAGTGTTTGATATTTTAAATTAAATATGGGTGGGTTAGATGAGAAAAAGAGGAGACATGTAAAATTCATCATTAACAATGTCAAGAAAGTTGTCATATGTTAAATGAGTGATTTTCTGTTAAATCTCTCCTAGATCTTGGACATGCAGTAGAGATGCAGTACTGTATATTAATCAGCACATTAACCACTTAATAGTATACCCATTAAAGAAATGCAGATAACATGTACAGAGTTTGAGCCCAGGATTAACATATAGCTAATATTTTCAAAATAAAGCTGAGCTAAGGTCTGTCGATTTCAAAGGTGCTACATTTTAATGCATGTCTAGATAAATATTTCCATGTGCTTTCAGCCCTCTTTGTAAAGAAACATTCAGTGCCCTGATTAAACAACTAATATTAAAGTAAACCTTCTAATATAACACAAGAGCTGAAATCATAATTCCCTCAAACAAGACCACAACTCTAACATACAGTTAGAGAATATGTCAGGTGCTCTGTACTAGACCAATTAGAACTTATTAGTACAGTAATTTGAAAATATTTTTTAAAATGTTTTCTTCATTCTATTTGTTGTCTTTAATAAGGAATAAGATGAAATAATAATAGATACCTGCAGTAATCTGTGTCTCCCTGAGATACTCTGACAGTATAAATGCTTTGATTTTAATGTAAGACAGAATGTGTACCCAGAAATTGTCCCAAGTCTACATTGTTCCTAAGATTCGTCATAGTGGATCTGTTAAACTTGTTTAAAAACCTAGACCAAGTGGTTAGGTATTGCAAATATAATCTATGCTTTAATCCTGTTTTACTCAAACCTTAGTACTGAGCAAATGTGTGACTCTTGATATACACTAAGTTGAGAAGCTAAAACAAGTATCTTTAAATTATAGTCTTTCGTTGTGTCAGTGTTTTTGATTATATCAAAGTAATTTGAACCTTTTCTCTTTCATCTGGGCTGAAAGTAAATTATTATGATTTGTTAGAGGGTATGTGAACCATTATTATCAGAAACATTACTGCATTTTACATAGTAATTTCTTTAATTTTCCTTGTTTTACTCTTCAGATTATGGCAGAACGTAAGAATGCAAAGGCTGTAGCGGGCAGCTCTTTGCAAGACAGAATTAATGTGGGCCTGGATGTCCCCTTGCAAGGTAAGAAAACAAAATCATGCAACAGCCAAAAACTTATTTTAGCAACCTCTGTCAGGCATCAAATGACTACTTAGTTGTTTTATTTGTTTTTATTTTATTTGTTTATATAATTCTTAGTAGTATTCTAGGATATAAAATTTAAAAAGAAGAGAAATTAAGAGAATTACATAATCCATAATATGATCAAAATTGTATTAAAAAGCAATTTAAATTAAGATAGTAAAATCCTGATTGTTTGCACTCTAATTTGCTGAGGTTTAACATTATCCATGGTGAACCTGTAATAGTAATACACTACTTTTCTTATAACTCCTAAAAGCTTTGCCGTGAATACTGTACCAAGAGTGTAAATACTATACTTTTAACCACAAGTGTACAGAGCAAGAGGTTGAAGAGCTGGATATTGTGGGAATGTGGGTGTGATTCACTCACTCACTCCTTCCCAGGCTATTGTCAGTGTGTCAACAGCATTGACTGTGTGCACATGTTGTACTGTTTCATTCACTTAGTATTTTTGTGTTTATACATTTTGAAGCACTGTGGTGATCAGCTGGTGGTAACTGTGAGCGCACGTTTTCTGGCTCAGCGACAGTGTAAGCTAAATTGAGAGCTCCATCTGTCAAGCTGCAGAGCCTGTCTCTGACCACTGTGAGTTTTGCAGTTCCCTGAAGATGTCAACTGGTCTTGCTCTCTGTCAGTCCCCAACTTCTTTGTGCAATGTTGCCATTTTACACCCCACTCATCCACAGTGCACACTTCACCCTTATCGGCAGTTGAATTACCGTGGACTCGCACTATGAAGCAAATCATTTTTAAGATTTGCGATGTAGTGAACAGAGAACCCGCAGCCTCCGTTTCAGTGGTGAGTGTGTTGCAGCATGAGCTAAATGGAGACTTCCATCCATCAGTGGCACAGAGCTGTCCCTGGCTACTGTGAGCAGTAAATGTCTCTGGTGATGTCAGCTAATCATCCCTGTGTTAGGCCCCTCTTTCTCAAGTCAGCGTCACCGCTACAGGAGCCACCTGTTTTATCCAAATTTTCAGCTATCAGAGGAAGAATTAGTCCACATTAGCTTGGATAATCAAGATTCTACTGTAATTAAATACACATGCCCCATCCAGATATTGATCCTGCCTGGCACCCTAGGATAGACTCCAGCTACTCTACAATCCTACCCTGCATAAGCAGGTAAGGAAAATGGATGGATGGATTAAATGTACAGTGCAAATGTAAAACTAGTAGCTGTCTGCTACTTTTAAACTTCAGTGCAATCAGGGAAGTTTGCCAAGTTACTGAAGACCTTAGAAGCATGCCTCCTCGTCCCTGGGTTGTAGCTGCCCTTCTAGGAGATCTTCACCATACTCAGAATGTTACTAATGAATCCACTAAGAGTACCCTTCATAAAAGTCTGATAAGAGAATACACACTTCCCAGAAAATGCTGCGGTTCTGTTCTGGAAGGCTTGAGTTCTGTGAAAAATATGAATTAATGAACTTGCAAAGTACTTTAAATGAATGCACAGATAATAGTATCTCGCAACTTTGTAATGCCTTTATGAGATCACATCTGGAGTATTGTATTCATTCTTGTTCTCTTTATTCAGTTTAATTCAGTTTATTGATGTAAACTGCAATTCACTAAGAAAAGGAGTTTCTATACAGATTCACAATTATTAGTGACAGAAAAATACAAAACTGTTTTACACATATCTCTATTTAATTTAGAGATAAATAGAGTAATAAAGCAATTATCAAAGATTAAGATGTAATCATTTCAATGGAAGGACAAAGTACACTAAAGAAAATCGAGAGAACAACTAGAAGAATAGGACTAGGGGTTGACATATGACAAACAATTGAAGGAGCTGAATCTTTTCAGCTTAGCCAAGAAAGGAGATGACATGTCAGAAACGAAAGCAAGTAAGGCTGATGCCAGCTGTTCTTCTAGAATATTTGGTCACAGATGGAAATGGTTAGGAGTACATTTCATAAAAATTTTAGAAAATACTTCTTTATACAAATAGCAGAATATCTTTCATCCTCAACATAACCAGCATTTGATTTTAATAGATAACATCTGAATTGTCTTTTATTATCAAAATGTATTTTAAAGATCCTTATTAGACCACAGGGACACTTATATGATACATGGAAAAAAAAGTCAGTCACTTTACACTTAGAAGAGTCAAGACACTTTTCAAAACTCCTGTAGAATCTCAGAAGACCAGGTTTCTTCCAGCTGCTTTATGCCCTTACTTTGTGATATATGGCCCTGATTACATTATCGGTAAGTAACAATATACACTGCTGCCATTATAATTGCAACACCAAGATAGACCTGAGCTATTAAAGCAATATTTATATGGCACATTACGTATGGTACTTGTCGCTTATGATTAGAAGCACACATGCAGGATGCACAATCATTAGTATTTGGTGTATCCACCACAGGTCGGGAAAAATGCCCATATATGGTCTGGCGTGGGCAGAAAAAGACATTGGATGTGTATATGTGGTATGGCATGCCATGCAGCTTGCATATGTGACCATAGTTCATCTGTGGTAACCACAGATGGTTTCTTGCATGCCAGTCACCATCCAACCATGTCCCAGACGTGCTCAGCATGAGACCATTCTGGTGAACAGACAGGCTAGGGAAGAAATGGCACATGGTGATCATCCAGGAAGTTTAGGACATGTTGTGCCACATGTCCTCAAGCATTGTCCTGCTGGACTGTGACACCAGGGAACCTCTAATATAGGGTCCCACTTCAGTCTCCAATACTTCTGTGATGTATTGCTGGCTAGCTAAGGTACCTGCAATGTGTATGAAGTGGGAACAGGAGTAGAACCCAATAGCACACCCACACCGTAACACCTGGCATTGGGCCCATGTGGTGCTGCAAAATGCATGACTTCATAGTGCCATAAATTTAAAGCCATAAATTTAAATGGGACTCATCTGATAACACAGATTGTCATTGTTGGTGTTTTTTGGCACCAGTGCAGTCACAAATGCTGGTGGTCGAGAGTCAAAGGTATCTAAAGAAGTGAGAAGGCAACACTGCTGTAAATTGTGCTGAACAATGTGTATTTTCGTTGATATGTGACAGAAACTAACTGTTGGACTAGTGTCTGTGGTTTGGCTATTCAGTCCATCACCCTTCATTTGTGCATTTGGGGCACTCCAGATCCCTCCATTTTGTAAATATACCCATCTTGTACCCACTGATGCTATTGTCTCATCACTGTGCTTGCATTCCGTCCAACCTGAGCACTGATATCCCAGAAGGATAATCCACTTTCCAACATTCCAACAATTGTCGCTCTTTCAAAGTCTGAGAGCAGGACATTTGCTTGTTGTACTTTTCATTTTGGTATGTTTGTTCCCTAAGAGCACACTAACTGCCAGCAGTCACTCAATGAGGTTACCTTTCCAGACTCCTTTCATACCCACTATGGAAAAGTCCTGGGGTATAATTCTCACATGTCACTTGCATATGTACTACACATGTAATCATTTTCACACACTACCATAACCTGTCCACCCTGCAAATTTCAGAAATGAAGATGAAATTTCCCCAGTGTTGCAATTTTAATTGCCAGCATAGTGTTTATGTGGCATTTTTTGGTTTGGTTTACATAATCATTTATGTAAAGTCAATTTTTCTCAGATCATGGCTAACATAACACTGTCCCAAGCTGATGCTGAATAACTTCCTATAAATTGCTAGAAATATTGTTGGTAGAGTTGCTAAAAGGCTAATTGTGAAAATGTACAACATAGTGGTTTTAATCTTTAATGTGGATCTTCTAAGGTTGAGCATGAAATGACTTTTTGTTTCCTAATTTACTTGAAATGGATTTCATCTTCTTCTTTTCCTGTTCTGTAGACTTTCCAACTCCAAAGACAGAGTTGGTACAGAAATTCCATGTGCATTATTTGGGAATGCAGCCTGTGACCAGACCTGTAGGTAAGAAGACAGGTATCCAAAAGACCTTTTAAATGTATTTATCCATAAGTAGAGTATAATCTTATTACTTCCTTCATATTGTAAATGTTGTAATAACAATTACTGTAGTATGCTATATTTGTAATTAATGGGTCCAGGTATTTAACAATTTATACAATTGACACTGTTCCCATTACTATTACCAATTCATAACCCAAAAAGATAATCATCAGTTGGTAATGGGTGAAATTCCAGTTTGTTGATTATGGAGTCCTTAGCATTTTCCTAAGTAAATACTGTAAATAGAGAGCCTTGATAGCCCCTTGAGTTTATTTATAATAGAAGTGTTATGCGTAATCTGTGAGCATATGCAAGCAGTATAACTTCACAAATTAGACATTTTCTACTTCAACAGTTTACCTCAAATGTATTCATTTCCATTGTGTGAAGAGCAAATAAAAAATAGTGAATTTCAAGTAAACTAATTGTATTACAGCCTGAAGGGAAAACAAAGTGATTCATTTAACAACTGTCATGTGTCAAAAGAATGTGGCTAATTTATTTTTATGTGTATCTTCCATTTTAAATTGTATTCCAAATGTGTCAAAGTGGTAAAGTCAAGAGTAGTGACTGCAGTAAACAATCTAATAATATGCAATGCTTATTTCCAGAAGCACCTGACAGTTTTCAGGATGTACGGATTTCATGTAAAATATCTGCTTAGAGATGTTGTTTGTTGAACTGCTGTATTGCTGATTAAGTCATACTTATAATATGCATCTATGATACATGCATATTTTTGGTACTTATCGCCTTTGTTGTTCTTCTGTTTATTAAATTATTTTATGAAAATATTTTGTTTGATTAGTATAAGAATAGTCTTTAGAGATCTGCATACCTTACAGAGTAGCATTTCTAGAAAGATGATGTATTTTCCGGCATGGTTCTGAAAAGAATGAACATTATGTTTTAAAACCTGGTAAAGTAACAACACTGCCAATTCTTCTGTTTGTTTGTTTACCTGTTTTTGGCAGTAGCCAAAATTTTATTCTCTAAGTACTGTCTTTCCATCTGATTGATTGCAGCCTCTGTTGCAGACCGATTGACATCACATGCTGCCATCCATGAGGCTGAAAATACATCATATCGATTTTAACACTCAGACCAAGCAGCTAGCTGGAGGGTGCCATGGCCTGATCAATAATTTTATGGGCCCTGTGTTTTTTTTCTTTACTTCCAAGGGAAGTAAAAGAGCCCATCTCTAAATCTTATTCAGACATTCTAAATAAACTACTAGTATTGTAAGCTCAGGTGACTCTAATAAAGACAGTGCTACAGGAGCCAATCCAGACAAGACAGCAGTTCATCACAGAGTACAAACGCACACATATTCGTACCTAAGCAGACACAGGTAGACAATGCAAACTCCACACAGGCAGTACCTCAGTTGGGATTTCGACATCAGGGGTTTAGAGCTTGGAGGAAGGAATGCTATGCCATCCTTTTGACGTAGGAATAATCAAGTATATAAAATATTGGTAATTTAGTATAGATTTGCTCACTGAAGTATTAAGAATTTTGTTTGAAGTATATCTCTGTTCAACTTTGTCACTTTCCACAGTTCACCTGCATACAGTAGGATATAATCATCACCAACCCAAGCAATGAACATTATTTATTATTATTTTTCCTAAAATTGAAACTTTTCTTTTTTACTTCATTGTTTTGGGCTCAAAAAGAAAAAAAGAAGGTTTGACGTAATTTCCCTTGACTTCTGCTCTAACTTTAACAATAGCTTTAACATGAATGTGACTCTGTACACTTTCTCCTACACTGTATATGT
The DNA here is from genome assembly GCA_026402145.1 of Polypterus bichir lapradei. Lineage (NCBI taxonomy): Eukaryota > Metazoa > Chordata > Cladistia > Polypteriformes > Polypteridae > Polypterus > Polypterus bichir. The sequence goes on from JANRMT010062808.1 coordinate 51,462,384, forward strand.
TCCTGCTAGAAACGTATCAGCTGTTCGTACTGCTAACTGTAGTGGCACTTTGCCAGTTTCTTTCAATTTGCCATCCATCCATTAATCTATTATTTTTTAGCTGCTTAGTACATTGTGTCATTGAATATATGAATGTGTTCTCTAGTATAAATTCAAAAGCACAAATTAAAGAATTAAATTTCCACAAATATTCATAAACACATTTTTATACAATATAAGAAGAAAATATACTAAGCTCATTATAAAGCAATTGAGTATAAGGTGATCTCTGACGACCTTGAAGTCTCACCTAAGCATTACTGTATTTTAGAAAATATTTGTTTGAATGAAACAAAGTAACAGTTCTGTATGTTCTTATTCTGTTTCTGTCCTTTGTATGAACTTATCTTTGTCATGTTTATGTCAGCAAGACTAATGTGATGTTTACTTTCATCACCTAGGTATGGATATATTAAATGGAGCAATAGAAAGCCTCATGTCTTCCTCCAACAAAGACAACTGGACACCAGTTATTATGAATGTGGCTGATGCCACTGTTACTGTTATAAAGGAAAAGGTATGCTAACTACTAGAGAGAATTATTCAATAAGTTGCACCTGTACTTTCTGTAAATGTATTTTAGGTTTACAGAAGGAGGATTGTACTTTATATGCAATGGACTGTGTTTGTGTGAGTGTGTATGTATTAGTGTGTGTGTGTGTGTATATATATATATATATGTGTATATATATACTCACATATACTGTATATAGACATGTATGAGGTTCAACGTTGCACAATAAAACTAAAACACTCTATAGAAGTACTCTATTCTTTAAGTTGTAGAAACAACTTTTGTCTTTCAAAAGAAAAGTGAAATTTAATTTCTTCCTTGAGTTAAAAGAATTCAAAGGCATTCTGTTGAGAACTGTCACCCTGCAGAGGTATGGGACTGTACAGTGCAATCCACATCAAGAGACAAGTATTTCAGTCTCAGATGGGTAAAAGCCAATTGCATCATGTAATCTATAGACCTTAATAAAAGAACAAGTGTCTGTGTGTTTGTCTGGTTGCTGTGCCTCTGTCATACCAGCAGATGGCACATCATAAACATTTTGAGTAATAAAATGCATTGCATTTGTCATTCCAACAGATGGCACATCACAAATATGAACATTCCTTTATGAATCCCACAACAAATGGCCTAAAACAGTCGTTAATGCTGAGATCAATGTTGATTTCTTAGATTTCAAACCATCTTAGACAGGTAGAATCGCCAATCACTTCCTACTGTGAGATATGAGACTTCTGCAAAGCCGTAGCTGATCCTTGTTAAACTGCTATCTATGTGAGAGTGTGTTTTCTCTGTATCTGGAGTAGAGAGCTCAAAAGGAAGAAACATTACAACAGAAAAAGGGTTTGGAGTTGGGGGTGGAACTCAAAAAGAGCAACCACACGAGAACCAAAACAAATCAAAGTGTCCTTCAGGTCGTCAGGAGTGCTTTGACTCCCTTTAAGGCTGGTTTCAGTGTGAATAATAATTCCAGCAAAGTTGCTACTTATTTTCTGCTCGCCCAGATGAAGATAAATGTGTAACTATATATTTATATAAATATACACACACACACATACATACATGAACTGAATTTATAAACACTCATAATGAAACATAGAACAGTTGAAAACTGTTTATTTTGAAACATTTAATGTGTAATAGTAATTTTTATCTGCAGTATAGCTAGGGGAGGACAATATAAATTTTTTGAAGAAGATATTATTCTTCACTTTTATTTCATATAATGGCATTTCCTCCTTCAATTTGTTACCGTTATGTAGAAGAACTTCCTACTTAATACCAGTAACACTGTGTGACATAAAGAAATGTAATCACACCAAAGTATATTAGAAGAGCTACCTATCTGTGCCTGAAAACAACCTCCTGTGACTTGGAATACTGTATCCCCTACAGTTAAGAGCCCCACTGTTGGTTTTGTTCTTGGTGTAAGCTACAAGAGTACTTCTTAGACCTAGAGGCTCACTTAGATTCATGAGCTGTAATTATAAATTTCTGAAAGGAAACAATGTATAGTGTTATTAAGGTTTCACAGTGTGCCTTTGATGCATAGGGACTGTAATGCATAAGACAGCATGATCAGTACATGATAGTGACTTACCTCTGTAACTTTGTGCAAGTCACTCACCCTGCCAGTGCTTCTGCTCTAATATTGTGTGGAAAACTGCAGTCCAGGTTAAGGTCTTAAGAATGATGTTTACTACACATGTTTTTTTTTTAATTGCAGTTACTTGATCAGTTAATTGAGTGTTTGTACTGTGAAGCTAATGGCTGCTAGCATCAGATCAGATGCTAAAATGCCTCCTAGGTTTGTGTTCACCCATCAAATCTGTGGTTTTAGGAGTACTCACTAATAAATCTTTTAACACGGTCAGTTATTGACACAGTTCAGAAAAAAATGGTTAAACCTTTTATTCAGATAAAAAAAAAGCATTTTCACATCATTCTGCTGTATTAAACCTGGCACATACTGTTTTATACTTTTATCTCTGCAGTACTTTGAATTAAAATTTTAGTGGTGCAGAGCCAAGGTCAAAATATAGCAAACTAAACAGCTGATCATGAATAATGAAACAAAATGATCTCAGTGAGGCTTTCTTAAGCAACGTGAAGCTTTTGCTTTGAATGGAGTTTTGTGCAGCATTCTGTATGCAGTATTTGCCTAAGTTATAACTGATTTTATCATGCAGGAATGGGTAGAGTGTCTTATTTTGTATCTCTTTAGAATTATTTTTAGATAAATAAACAGAGTGTTGCCTGCATTTATTGTACTGCTAACTTTAGTTTTGTTTATAATGTATAAAGTAATTGCATTGGCTCATTAGAAAAGAAATGTTAAAAAAAAACCATATACATAATGAAGCCACTGTTATTTTTTATAAACCTATAGCAGCATACAGTATTTAATATTACCAGATGAGGTAATATTTGGCAATGAAAAACACTAATGTGATATCTTACACAGCATTTCTTCTTTATTTATATTTATCCTCATCCATCTACTGTAAGAAATAAAATTACAAAAAAAAAAAAATTCCACCTAAGTTAACTGTTCAAACCATTTTTTTGAGTTTGTCAAGAATCTCATCATGTTTTTAAGTAAGCATTCTTTGACCTCTAGTCTAAAGACAGATTGGGGTTGCTTTGGAAGATGATTTGATATGAAATGTGGTATCATGTATTGTATGTAAAGTAGTTCTGTGTCTTGCATGTTGTCAGTGGGGTGAGTATTAAGAAATAACCATATTTGTTTCTTCCTTCTAGACTGAAGAAGAGGAGGAGGAGGAAGTCCTGGTAGAATGCCGAGTCCGTTTTCTTTCTTTCATGGGAGTTGGAAAGGATATCCACACTTTTGCCTTCGTCATGGACTCTGGAAGCCAGCATTTTGAGTGTCATGTATTCTGGTGTGACCCTAATGCTGGAAATGTCTCTGAAGCCGTACAGGCTGCCTGCATGGTAAGTCAGATTGGTCTCACATGGATTATGGAGTATGCCTATTGTACTCATGGATTATTTGGTTAAATATCATTATACCTAATGGTAGATTCAGGCATTGTTTGAAATGACTAGTTTTTCCAGGAAAGTGTGAAGTGTTTTTACTCAGATTTTGTTTTTATCCACAAGTATCTTATATCTTTTGTCCTGTCGCAACTGATCAAATCTCTGCAAACTATCTGCTGAGCAAAGTTTGAATGTATTTCTGTAAAAACAAGATGCAGTTTGGAGCAAATGAGAGCATTAAAACACAAGAGGTTTGGTAAATGTACTAAATCACTTTGATGCATGCTAAATTCATATCAACAAACATACAATCAATTGAAGAGTCTCCACATCCAAGTCGGTTAAGCATAACATTTGCCAAAGCTGCCAGCTCAGCCTTAGGTAGTATGTTATGTATCAGGAGTCACCAAGTGTAACAGCTTATTAGGATTTAAGTCCAGCTTAAGATTAATACACTAAAATAGATTTCTACAAACAAGTTTGTAAATTTGGAAACAACGCGTAACTGTATCTAATCAATGTTTCAGGTATTAGAGCAGAGGAAAAGTGTGCGTATTTTGTGCTGGTACGACACAGGATTTGACATCATTTAAAAATGTATGTAGTACACCTGTGATTTAAATATCATCAAAACACAGAACAATCATTTTCAATAGCTAATTTTTTCACTCTTACTTTACCAGCGGATCATCTTTTAACAATAATTTTTCCATGTGACAATCAGTTTCCTGTAATTATTTCACTGATAAAGTTATATATATTCTATCAGTCTCTCTTAATCTGTTCATTTGAAGTAACAACCACTGAGAAAACAGCTGATTTTTTTATATGTGCAGATTGATCCTTAGTTGACATTGCATGTGCTCTTATGTTTTAAACATTGCTTTTATTTTGCTTGCATTATTTTGAACAACTGTCACTTTAATTATGTTTCAGCATAGCAGTATTAATCAGTTAATGTATGGTGTTTCCTAACAGATTTGATTGCAGGAAGTGTTTTAGTCATATTGTACTCACACTTATACACACTTTGTACATGAGAGGAAATAATGCAGCCGCTAAGACCGTACTGTGCACTAATGATTCCAGAGATATACCAGATGAAGAATACTCTATCGAATACTAATAGCATCAAAACACAGTGTTACCCAAAAAATGATGGTAACCACTGTTAACAGTTATAGGATTTATACTGTATGTGAAAGGTACTAATAAAACAAAGTCTTTTCATTTAGGAATCAAGAGCTCAGTTAGAATGAACGACAGCAGACGCTGCAGCTGTTGATGACCGGGCTACGAAGCTGTCTGCCTCTTAATGATGGTACAGTTTAAACAGTGCACAGATACTCCCGAGAGAAACGCGTTTAAACGATGCCACAGAATCCAATAAAGTGTAATTGTTCAATAGCAAGTGTAGCTTTTCTGTCAGCCATTTTTTAAATAATTAAATGAAAAGAAGTCAGCTGTATAAGAATTTTCCCGAAGGGATTTCTTTCAATTTAGTAAAGGTTATTGTAAGTGAATTGGTGCGGGACAAAATTGCACAGTTATGGAGTACTATATAAAAAAAAGAAGGAAGAAATTACAGTTTTATGAGTTTAATCTATCTAATTGATTCAGTACTTGCACCATTGTGTCTGTAGTATTGTTCCCACATATTGATTAGTTGCTGTAGATGTAGTTTGCAGTATTGATCCACCTAAAATCTATTTCTACATCTAAATATTATATCAAAACTGAAAATAAAGTGGGAATTATACCAGACAGCATGAGCTGTGGCCCCTGGAGGTCTTTGTCCTATTCTCCTGTAATAAAAAGTATTTATATATTATACCTGCGGTATCTTTCTGCAATTACAGTTCATTAGGTTTGTGAGTACTATTGTTTGAAATGGAGTGTAGCATAACTGTTATGCCCAGAGAAGTTGTAAAGTTTGAAGACTTTGTCAGGAGTATTAAGATGTGGCAAGAGTAAGATTTCTGGTTTAAAATGGTGTTGTTCTTCAAGAGTTAACACTAGGACATGTTTATATTCTACTACACCAGTCTAAAAGAACAACAGATAGGTTTAAAAATATATACCTATATTTTACTTTTATCAGTGTTATTTTATTCATATAGAACTCAGCAGTTCCAGATTTAGATAGATAGAACTTTATTTAGTGGGAGAATATCATGGCCCTTGATGGTAATGAAAAGTTGACAACTGTTTTCATTATTTTCTAGCTATATACCCTTGAATACACACAAAAAAAGTATTTAATTGAAATGGATTTTAACAACAGAAATAAAATGGAGCTAATAGATGCTTGTGATATCTGCTTTATTAAATAATTAGCAATGCAAAGACTTCCTTTTAGTTCATAAACAATCGTTACAAAACTAACATGAGTATAAGATCATAGCTTTAATCCAGCAGTGGAGGGATACAAGGATGTTGTAGTAATGTTGGGGCATTGCTCTATTATAGCGTATTTTTCCACCACCCCTGGATGTGTATAAAAAAATATATTAATGTTTAGTTGATTTGAAGCCAAACTAAGATTATGATCAAGTAGAGTGATGAGTGATTCAGGACATAATAAGTTGAGTACAGTATGCCATGTCTATCATGTATGTCAATTGTTGACGTCAGTGAGCACTTGCTGCTTCAGCCATTTTAAGCATTAATGTTGTTACTTGCAGTCAGGCTGTTTTTCCTTTATACAGGTGTGCAAGCTGGTGATGAGAGGAGTGTTTTTCGTTCATTCTTTTAGTCTTTGCAAATGAAAATAGTTTTTGTGTCTAAAATCAAAGCAATGTTCTTTTACAGCTCTTTTTACTTCTATCTGAGCAGTGACAGTGTCGCACATCTGTACCAGTAAGCATCCAAGAACCCATTAGTACTTTTCATGTTGTTTTGGTACTTTTAGTTTTCTTTTATACAGTAATTCGAATCTACGCTTTCATGTACTAGTAAATTAATGTGGCCACAGTCAAAATGTCTGCATTATTATTTTTGTGTTTCATACTCTTTGACGCTGCGTCTAACACCCAGATTTTCTAGCATTTTTGTTAGCTAACTATAAACTTTGATGTTTCCAAGTCATTTTGACCACTGTGTGTGATCTTCATTTACGGAAATCTACAAGTCATCCCCAATCTAAGCAACTATAGTAAGTGTTTGAAAATGTGAGCCCAAAGAAACAATGTGCCAGTTAAGATATTGTGTACGAGAGCAAAAGTTGTAGCCTCATGGTTGACCACTGAGTAACCATGGCCTTGCTAAAGGCGTTCTCAGCTTGACAAACACAAAACCAAACAATCCACTTAAGCCAATTTCGCATCACAAGACTAGTCAATAGTTAGACTTGCCGCCTACTGATCTTGTCACCAGACCATGTCGGTTTCACAACTGAAAATCACTGAACATGTCACATTTACTGAATGTGTGATGACTTTCCAGCGCATTTGTGCTTTTGCCTTCTTGTGACAGCCATTAACATGCTGCCTGTTGGAGCCAGCACTGTATGAAGGGTTATCAGGTATGCGAGTTCAACCGTAATTAATCTCTGCCCTTTTTTCTCTTTTTTTACATTCTGTCACTGTACATAAAACACAAGATATTTTTCTGTATGTGAGATCCAAAACACCCATGTTCCTTATTCCTCATCGCTACATTATATGCATTGGACTTTTGGATGATCATCCAGTGGTTGCCAGCTCTCATGCACACACAGCCCACCCACTACAACTAAAGACAGAATCAAACCTGTTTAATTTTGCTAGGGCGAGTCATGTACTAGTTGGACTGAGTCTCTTTGTATGTCAGACTATACGACTGTAAAGTGAAATGAAAGCTGCAACTGAAAATTGTTGGAAAATATGTGTAATGTAATATGCCCTTAAGTTTCACCAGTGGCCTCCAGGACCTTTAAAGGGGGATAAAAGGTAGTGAAAGTAAAGTAGGAATGAGGCTTAGCTCAGATGTAACCAGGCCTGGGACATCATGCAAAAGCAGTCATATGCTAGAAAGGCTTCAAAAGGCGAAAGGCTTTTCTTTAAATAAATATGTTTTTTAAACCTTTGCTTGATTTTTACATTTCTGGAGTCTTAGTTTTAGTCAGTAACAGCACAACTTTTTATGGTTTTCATACAGTACACAAAGGTCCATTTCAGCCACACTGGCTAGCACTAATCAACTGCTCACTCTCCTACATTTCATCTGCATATATTCATTTAGCTGATATTTATGGCAAAGCGATTTGTGAATGACAGAAATTGTAATTGCTTTCATGTCTGTATATTTGTAGCACTGACAGTTTAAGTGACTTTCCCGAGGGCTTAGTGAGTCAGAAATGGGATTGGACAAACAACCTTGAAATGTATTGACCACTAGACTCTCTGTTATTGGTAAATATTTATAAAATTTAATGATAATTTTTAGAAAGCAAGATAAACCCTGGGAAGTATTTCCACTTCATCTGCAGGCAGATTTGCATTTTTATTTTGAAGCGATCTAATACAGTCTACTACACCAACTCATACAAGGAGGGCAGACATCCTGCAGGTGGAAACGATTGTTTACCTTACTTAAATGTAATTACATTTGAACTGTACCTTGCACAAATACAAAGATATATGAATATTAATCTAACTTTTCATTTCTTCTTTTGCAGTTGCGGTACCAGAAGTGCTTAGTCGCCAGACCCCCTTCACAGAAAGCCCGATCTGCCGCTCCTCCTACGGACTCTGTGACAAGACGTGTCACAACTAGCGTTAAACGGGGAGTGTTGTCCCTCATTGACACTTTGAAACAAAAGAGGCCTGTAGCGGAACTTCCTCAGTAATCCACTGTTGCCTGGCTAAGAGAAGGAACCATTGAACTCCCATGTACAGTAGAAGTTTGTGAGGAATTCACGACTCAACAGTCACACAACAGTACTCGGCTTTCCTCTCACTCGTCGCCAGCTCTCTGTCTCCAGTGCTTTCTCTTGCTTAATGTACAACAAGCATGTTCTAACATTCTAATCATCAAATGTGACGCATGAATTCTATTATTTCTTTTTTTTTTGTTTGAGTGTTGAAGAACACTGAAGATTAAGGCCCTCTTACTGTCCGTTTTTTAGCTGACTGTGGTCTGTGTGTTGATGCGCCTTCCAGATCACTGCAGTTTCAGAAAGATCAGACTGGTGCCTGCCTCACACAGTACTCTCCCAGGAGCTCTTTGCATATTAGTAAAAGTGTATTAATGCTTTTCACTTTTTACATCTTCAGAAATGTTGCACTTTTACAGTAGATTGCTGAAGCAATGAAACTGCATTTTATTTGTGCCGTCAGTACACTTTGTTATGTATTCCTCTGGTATAAAGTGCTAAGTTAACTTCATGCACTGGGGTGGAAATCGTTTACTTGGTAGGCTGTCAACCATAAAAGCATTTCAGAGGAGAGATTAGTCAAGTAACAGCTTGACTGAAATTTGAAATAATGCAACAGCCTTACACGTAATCCTTCTTGAAGTGCTTTGGGAAGGTGACCACAAATTCAGAGTGCCCTTAGAAGAAGGTTGAGGAAGAGCTGCGCAAACTTTTCATCGCTCCGAAAGTGGGAACCTGTAATGTAGCTAAAGGCAGATTAAGCATCCTCTAGGTGAAAGATGGAGTAATGTGATGAAGTGGTCTTTTAAAAGTCGTTTATAGAAGAGTAGTCTTTATTTTTATTTTATTTTTTTTTTTGTAAAATGCCTCTAATATACAACACACAAGTAATTTTACTGCCCATTACTACTCTGTCCACTGTCATTGTATAGACAATGCAATCTTTAAACTGGCTAACATGCTACCATTCTGACACACACACCACTTCCAGTCAGATCCACGCCTCCAGTTTTTGAAGTGGGCTCCAGTCCTCCAAAGCAGTGGCCCACTTGGAAACAGCCGCAAGAGCGTTACTGCCCTCAAGGACAAAAATTGGCTGGCATGTCAGCCAAGTGCTGAGCAAACCTAATTGTAAATAATTTATATTAATAATGACAACAATTTGGAGTATAATCCATGCCAAACATTACTGTATGTACATTTGATCACTTTCAGAAGCTGCTGTTTATTTTATTTTTTTTATTTTTCTTTTTTGAAGTGGGGAGCTCCATATGTTCTTGTTAAACATTTTACTTTTGTCATGGCCAAAGCATAACATTTTGATGTCTCTGTGATGGACTGAACAAAAAACGCAAATGAAGAATTCTTATTTTCTGTGCTTAGGCCAATTAGTTGTAGCGAGACTACAGTTACCCAAGCATTATCTATGCATTCTTTATATCTAGCAGCTCTCAAAGCAGACAGCCATGTCACTTTGCATTGCATGTCCCGTGAAAATTTTTAATTCTTAAGAGAAATATTTTTTATTTTATTTATTCTATTTTATATTGAAGTATAACAGGTTATTATTATTATTATTATGTTGACTCGTTATAATTACTGTGTGCTCTTTTCTCTATCTCAAAATGTATCTAGCACTATTTGCTCTGTATACTAATTGTATTAGTCAGGCTTAAATGCAGACTTAACACAGGAAACGACAAACTGTACATATCTGTCAAAGTGAGCCAAAGTGTTGCTGCAGAGAGCGCCTGCAGTGAACTGACTAGTATCCGTGACAAGCAGAGAGTAAATTCACTCTTTTCCGATTACAATAAAACACCTGCCGAATATCCCGGTGTACTTGACGCTCCGTGTCAAAGCAGCTGAGTATTGCATTTGATCAACTACCAATTACAGCTTACCTTGTTCTGGGGAATGATAACGTTGTCCTTAAATTACTGTTGATGATCTTGTTAGTTATAAAAAATAAATAAATACATAAATAAATGCATGAAGGGATTGTAGTCCTAGGAATGTATGTGTGTATGCTTGTGTGAGTGAGTGTGTGTTTGAAAGAGAGATAGTAGAATTCGTATGACTGTGTTCAAGGCTTTTTAATGGTAATTTTGGTTCTCATTTATTGGGAGTGGGAGTAGGGGCGGGGGTGGGGACATTAAAGAAAATATAAAAGTAAGCTCTTGGAATAATATATTTGAATTGGGAATTTATTGAGAATTTATTTATGCTTTTAACATCACAGCATTCTTCTGTTTCCAAACGGATATAACTATCCCGAAATCGATTTGAAAGCAAACTGAGCTTCTATGAAAATTCAAACATTCCTATACTCATACTTCTTTTTCTAACAGCACATCCACAAGCTCTAGTACCAATACTTGACTAAAATATCTTGCAGTCTTTAAACCTGTGGTGACTCTCCATCTTACTTCTGCTGTGTTCTTGATTTAGTCCAATTCCTGCTCTCTTGAGTAGTATTGAAGTGCACCTGCTATACAGTAAACAAGTTGGTTTCTTCTGCTGTTCACTAATTTTACACCATATTAATGTAAGCTGTTGTGAGAATAAAATGCATATAAAAATAATTCTATAGCACAAGCAGTATTTTATTTATTCTGGTATGTTGTTTTCTCTTTATTCTCAGAGTATGGAACCTTCACTTCCATTGGTAACTCTCATTTAACCTTGGATGTATGCACATGTGTGTGAATGTCCCCTGGTCCATGGTTGATGACTGGCTCAGTGCTACAGTGACACGCCACTTGTGACCTTTGACTCAATTGAAAGATGAGTTTGGTGTTACTAAAGTTAGTTATGTTTTCACAGTCATGGCTTGTTGTAATTAGTTATTTTAAATGAAATGTGCCTTTCCAAACAAAGATTACAAAAGTCCATACATGGAGCAAAATCTTTAAAGCCTGCCAAATATGTCCACTTTGAGGAGCTCAGTATTTGTAATTTGTAAATGTTTCCCTCATCTTGAAATTGTGCCAATATTAATCACCTTCTTACCCAAAGAGTTTTAATAATGATATGTTAAATTGTTATGAATCTGTACCGTTATTGAAAAAAGTTGGAACATACTTGTAGAATTCCCTTTTATTTTCTGTGAAGTTAAAGTTGCAAAATTATGTTTAAAGTATTTATTCCTGCTAGCTATAGTTTTTTGGTTTGTTTTAAGCATTTAAATACATTTTCACATATCCCAACAATATGTCCAACTACAAAAGTGAAGGTCAGTCAGATTACAGGTCAGGTCAGGTTGGAGAGCATGCACTGGTACAGCGTGGTGCCACACAACGAAATAGCTCAGTATTCTGGTTGGCAGCCCCCCAGGCAGACACGCAGTCCAGTCCCAACCTCCCGAATTGACCCTCTATCTGCTGCAGCCAGGTGTTACCCTTGGCCTGGTCCAGCCACTCGGGTCCTCAACAATGAGGATCCTGCAAGCTGGATCACCCTCGGGGAATCACACCCCATGGCCATAGTGCTGTAATTGACGCTCTTTCACAATGCAAGTAATGTGCCTTATTCAGGACTCCATGAACAACCGCTCATTCAACACAAAGTCAAACCAACGGTACCCAAGGATTCCACAAAGAGACGCAGAGTCCAATATTCATCTCAGATCACTGGATAGCATCCATGTCTCACAACCATGTAGCAAGACAGGAAGCACCAGGACTCTAAAGACTTGGACCTTCATCATTTTGCTTAGATATCGGGAGCGCCACACACCCCTTTCCAGTGACGTCGTGACCCCCCCATGCTCTCTCAATCCGTCTACTAACTCCATAGGAAGAGTCACCAGAGACATGAATGTCACTGCCAAGGTAAGTAAACCTCTCCACAAGGTCGACACTCTCTCCACAGACAGATCACAGCATCGTCCGCAAAGTCAAGATCAGTGAATCTTTCTTCACTAACAGATGCCCCACAGCCTCTGGACCACACAACCTTGCCTAACACCCAGTCCACACAAGCAATGAACAGAGTAGGAGCAAGAACACCCCCCTGACGAACCCCAGAATCAACTGGGGAAAAATGTAGACGTCCTTTCTCCACTCTGCACAGCACTCACAGTACCAGTGTACAGGCCGGCTGTGATATCACGCAACCTTGAGGGGATCCCGCAAAGTCTCAGGATGTCCCACAAGGCAACTCGATCAACTGAGTTAAAAGTTTTATGAAAATCGACAAAGACTGTAAAGAAACTGCCGATATTCACATTTGCTTTCCATGAGAACCCTCAGTGCCAGGATGCAGTTGATGTTAGACTTCTTAGGCGTAAAAGCAGACTGCTCCGGTTGCTGGTAGGTGAGCAAGTGATCACAGATCCTATTAAGAACAATCCTAGCGAGGACTTTACCCGGCACCGAGAGCAGTGTTATCCCCCTGTAGTTGCCGCAATCCAGGTGATCACCCTTCCCTTTCCAGATAGGGACAACAAATCTCATTTTCCAGTCATTTGGGATGGCACCAATCTCCCAAATGGAAGCAAAGATTGCTTGCAATGCCAAGAGGACAGCCTTACCACCAGCCTGGAGAAGTTCACCCTGGATACCATAGATCCCTGCAGCTTTTCCTCCTCTCAGATGGTTCACTACCTGTGCAATCTCAGCTAATTGGAGGATCAGCCTCAAGAACCGTGGACCCAGAGATATCCAACATTCTAGCTGGAGGATCAGCTCTGAACAACTGCTCAAAGTAGCCAGCCCAGCGGGTCACAACTGCAGTGTCATTTGTAAGGACGTTTCCATCAGCAGCCCTGACTGCAACTCTCCGAGGAACAGATTCGGATGTGTGTAATGCTTCGATTCTTTTGTAAGCAGGACGTGGGTCGCTAGACTACAGATGGTGTGTCACTTGCTCACAGATTCCTCTAACAAACGCCTCTTTATCTGCCCTCAGAGCCCTCGCAGCCATCCTAATCAGTTACCGGTACAGACCAGAGTTGCCATTGAGCCGTGCGCTGCGACTCCTCTCGATAATACCCAGGGTGCCCTGCGAGATGAAACACTTCCTTCCTGGAACACCGGTAACACCAACACAACCCTCAGCAACCTTCAGGGTCTTGTCATGAAAGGTCTCCCACATCACATTAGGATCGGCAGTCGCACCCAAATCTGTAAGTTCCTCACAGAAACTGCGTGCAAACTCATTAGAAATAGCCTGGTCTTAGAGTATGGCCAAGTCCAGCCTCGTTTTCCTAGTTGGTGGTAACGTACTGGACCAAAACTAGATATTCAGAGTAGCAATAACAAGTCTGTGGTCAGAATTCACAAACTGGGAACTTCTGTAGACCCTTCAGTTTTGTAAGAGCCACCAGCGTCTGCCAATGAGGATGTGATCGATCTCCTTCACAGCACCAACAATATTGGTGTTTGTGCACCTCGGAGATTATCCCCACTGAAATGAAGGGAGTTTATGCAGCTACTACAACAGCAAAGGAAGATGATCATCAAGCCGGAAAGACAAGACTTTCCATGCGCCTACCTGGATTGCCCACCTCAAATTGGAGCCGAGTGCTGCCATGCAGCAGGTGAAGCCAGATATAATCTCCAACAGGCCTAACCACATTGGCTCTCTGACAGTTGTGACTCTTTGGGGGAATGGGGCTCCTGAGGGCTTTCCCCCATCCCCTTCATGATGCGAGCAGCCTTCCTATGGGCGGCTGCAGTAGAACTAGTCCTACGGATAGCAGAAGGGAGTCCTGTCTGTCATCTCAGAGTTTTTTTTTTACAGTGGCTAGAGTGCCAATCCTGCCACCAACCCCCATGATTTCCCAGCAAATTGGAGGACCGCTTGCACGTCATACCCAGGACATGCACTGAGAATACACTGGAAAGAATATGCTGCAATACACTGAGAATAACAGAATAATGTGAGTGGTGTCATTGGAAAAAGAGGAGGAAATATTCATCTTGTAGGCATTGCAGGGCTGAGGACAAGTGGTAGTGCCCATCAGAGAAATGTCCAGTAATGCACGCTGAGAACACACACCTGTTTTATACATCGTAGACTTGAAACTTTGGCAGCTATTAAAAGAGATGGATGCGTTTGGCCACAAGACCATGATTTGTGTAACTCGAATATTGTTAACCATCACTGAGTGTACACTTTTTTCCACTTTCTGAAAATAAATTGAAAAAAGAAGCTGAAAGTACCAACTGGACAGTTTTCATTAAGGTAAAACTTATGCTTCATTTTATCATTAATCTTGTATAGATGCAGCATGATCATGTTTTGTACCGTTATAATGGGACCCTTCTACACATTTAAACTACCTCACTCATTTACCAGTAAATCCTAAGTCAGGTGCATGTGTGAATATAACCAGGAATTTTCCAGTTTACCATATGGATAAAGCATAAAGTACACAAATGTCATAGTGGAGTAGCTGTTGGCAGAGCGAGTGATGCACTTTATTGGCTGTGAAGCAGCAGGTAAGCCACTGAAATTCATTTACAAAGGTATTGAATAAGGTGGTCCATTGTCTCCATTACTTTTAAATTATTTGCTTGACTCTCTTGGTATTGCACTTCATAAATCAGACCTGATCACTCTTCTTATACCTAGTGCCCCCTGCCTCAAATCCCCTCAGTCCTCACTCTGATAACCTCCTTTTATAAAATAATTAGTCAACAACGACATTTATATAGCTTATATAGCATATTTTCATGCAAATAATGTAGCTCAAGTCCTTTACATGATGAAGAAAAGAGAAATAAAAGACAAAGTAAGAATTAGATTAAGACAACACTAATTAACGTAGAATAAGAGTAAGGTCTGATGGCCAGGGAGGACAGAAAAAAACAAAAAAAAAAAAAAATCCAGACGGCTGGAGAAGAAAATAAAATCTGCAGGGGTTCCAGGCCACGGGACCGCCCAGCCCACTCTGGGCATTCTACCTAACATAAATGAAACAGTCCTCTTTGTATTTGGGTTCTCATGGAAGGACTTGATGATGATAGTCATATAGACCTCTGGCTTTTAATTCATCAATGTAGATACATCATGGTGCTTTGATTAGGTGGTGGTGGCGCAGGCCGCCACCACAGAAAACCAGGAAAAGAAACAGAAGAGAGAGTAGGGGTTAGTATAGATTTTAAAGCCACCATGAATAGTTATAATGAATTGAATATACAGAGCATCAGGATTAAACTAAAAATGAAGTTATGAGAAAGCCATGTTAAAGTAATGTGTTTTTAGCAGTGTTTTAAAGTGCTCCACTGTATTAGCCTGATGAATTCCCATTGGCAGGCTATTCCAGATTTTAGGTGCATAACAGCAGAAGGCCGCCTCACCACTTCTTTTAAGTTTTGCTCTTGGAATTCTAAGGAGACACTCATTTGAGGATCTAAGGTTACGATTTGGAATATAAGGTGTCAGACATTCCAATATATAAGATGGAGCGAGATTATTTAAGACTTTGTAAACCATCCATCCATCCATTTTCCAACCCGCTGAATCCGAACACAGAGTCACAGGGGTCTGCTGGAACCAATCCCAGCCAACACAGGGCACAAGGCAGGAACCAATCCCGGGCAGGGTGCCAACCCACCGCAGGACACACACAAACACCAAGCACACACTAGGGACAATTTAGAATCGCCAATCCACCTAACCTGCATGTCTTTGGACTGTGGGAGGAAACCAGAGCGCCCAGAGGAAACCCATGCAGGCATGGGGAAAACATGCAAACTCCACGCAGGGAGGACCCAGGAAGCGAACCCGGGTCTCCTAACTGCAAGGCAGCAGCGCTACCGTGCCGCCCTTTGTAAACCATAAGCAGTATTTTAAAGTCAATTCTGAAAGACACAGGTAACCAGTGTAGTGACATCAAAACTGGAGAAATGTGCTCAGACTTTCTTTTCCTAGTTAGGATTCTAGCAGCTGCATTCTGCACTCGTTGCGAATGATTCATGTCTTTTTTGGATGGTCCTGAGAGGAGTGCGTTACAGTAATCTAGTCGACTGAAAACAAACGCGTGAACTAATTTCTCAGCATCTTTCAATGATATAAGAGGTCTAACTTTTGCTATATTTCTTAAGTGAAAAAATGCTGTCCTAGTGGTCTGATTAATATGCGATTTAAAATTCAGATTACAGTCAACAGTTACCCCTAACTTTTTTACTTCCGTCTTGACTTTTAATCCTAATGCATCAAGTTTATCTATACTAATAAAAGGCAAAGCCCTCACTCACTCACTGACTGACTGACTGACTGACTGACTCATCACTAATTCTCCAACTTCCCGTGTAGGTAGAAGGCTGAAATTTGGCAGGCTTATTCCTTACAGCTTCCTTACAAAAGTTGGGCAGGTTTCATTTCGAAATTCTATGCGTAATGGTCATAACTGGAAGGTATTTTTCTCCATTTACTGTAATGGAGTTGAGCTTGACCGCCGTGGGGGCGGAGTTTCGTGTGACATCATTACGCCGCCCACGTAATCACGTGAACTGACTGTCAACGCACTATGTAGAAAACCAGGAAGAGCTCCAAAATACGCTGAACAAAACATGCATTATATAATTGAGAAGGCAGCGAAACATTAAGAAGCGAGCGAGTGACATACTACCATATTCATCAGTACAGCTACTTCGGAAACAAAGCGAGGTATAAACCTAAACTTTAAATTAACTTAATAGACAGGCTGCCGCTTTTGCTTTTCGTGCCCACGGGTAATGAGGGGTACAAGTTTAATGAGAGGACGCAGGATATAAACGAGAGTTTTGATCACTTTGTAACTAAGTTAAAATTGCAGGTGAAGGGGTGTGCTTATGCAAATTCCGAGAGACTGTGTTTGTGGGGGATTGACAGTTAAGGCGGGTGGGGGAGTCACGTCATCATCTCCCCTCCCATTTACCTCATTTCGCTCCGAGCTGAGCTCCGCGGCTAACGCCGTCTTCCGAAGCAACTTCGTCACACTGCCACCAAATACAGAGAAATCCACAAGTTAATACACACGCTGTCTCTAGACTTTCTCCACACTGAATCCTCCAGGCACTACTTACAAAAGGTTACATTGACAATCGTGTTACGTTATTTTTAAAATGTTTAATTTTCTTAGCACAAGCACAGCTGAGAAACTTTGATGCATGTGCTCCATAACGCGTTAAAAAATAATGCATTTAATCACACTTTGCATTACAATCAAAGGGGAACTTTTGTCAATGCATGATTTCCTGGTACACCGATAACATTGATCAGCGCATCCCAATTCATTTTAGCCTCGCACCACCTTGGTTTGAGAAGAAGTATGAAAAAAATATGAGGTTAACACACAAAAACAGATCACCAATTCAAGCTTTATGAATAATCGATTCGCCATCAATAATTGTTTTGGTAAAGCCATACTCAGTGTAATCCTCCTTCCATTTTATAATTTTTCCACCACTAGCCATGATTAAATGAACGGTAAAAAAGTAAGAGCGAAGCGAGGGTGACTTATTTAGGCAGGCATGTATATGACAGCAACACTCATGACAATCATGTTATGTTATTATTAAAATGTTTCCTTTTCTTTTTCATTACTTCTTTAACCCATTACTTCTCCGCTGCGAGGCGCGGGTATTTTGTATATGAATGACCTCCAAAGAGCGCGGAGACTTTTGATCATGTGAACGTGTCTGCAAAAACTGGCGTCTCCTGCCCAGCAAAAGTCGAGCAGCCGGCGCGCGCGCATAGCTGTGCCAGCCTTTAACACGCTGACTGCGCTTCTGCGGCAAAATAATATTAAGGCGCTTCACACTTTATTTTGCACGTATACGATTATGAGGTCGTCAGCTCTTATGAAGACACGCACAGGAGTGAAGGACTGACAGTGCCATCACAGCCG
>JANRMT010062808.1:51481032-51505802 GCA_026402145.1 Polypterus bichir lapradei
ATATAGATATAGATAGATATAGATATGGGAACAACACTCATATCAATGACAAAACAATTACATTAACAATCATGTTACGTTATTTTTTAAATTTTTCCTTTTCTTTTTCATACCTTCTTTAACACACTACTTCTCCGCTGCGAAGCGCGGGTATTCTGCTAGTCTATACTAATAAAAGGCAAAGCCCTCACTGACTCACTCACTCACTGACTCATCACTAATTCTCCAACTTCCCATGTAGGTAGAAGGCTGAAATTTGGCAGGCTCATTCCTTACAGCTCACTTACAAAAGTTAAGCAGGTTTCATTTCGAAATTCTACACGTAACAGTCATAATGGTCGACAACGTCCGCCATGTTGAACTTTCTTATTTATGGCACCATCTTCACGAAATTTGTTAGGCGGCTTCCCTGCGCTAACCGAAACCGATGTATGTACTTATTTCGGTGGTATGATGCCACTGTCAGCCGTCATATTGAACTTTCCAACGTCACTAATTTTCCAACTTCCTGTGTAGGTAGAAGACTGACCCCATCTTCACGAAATTTGGTAGGTGGCTTCCCTGCGCTAACCAAAACCGATGTACGTACTTATTTCAGTGGTATGACGCCACTGTCGGCCGCCATATTGAAGTTTCTAACGTCACTAATTCTCCAACTTCACGTGTAGGTAAAAGGCTGAAATTTGGCAGGGTCATTCCTTGCAGCTTACTTACAAAAGTTAAGCAGGTTTCATTTCGAAAGTCTATGCGTAACGGTCATAACGGTTGACAATGTTCGCCATGTTGAACTTTCTTATTTATGGCCCCATCTTCACGAAATTTGGTAGGTGGCTTCCCTCCGCTAACCAAAACCGATGTACGTACTTATTTCAGTGGTATGATGCCACTGTCGGCTGCCATATTGAAGTTTCCAACATCACTAATTCTCCAACTTCCCGTGTAGGTAGAAGGCTGAAATTTGGTACTTATTTCGGTGATATGATGCCACTGTGGGCCGTCATATTGAACTTTTCAACGGTCTTTGTTACTTATGGGCACATTTTCAAGAAATTTGAAAATGTGTTACGCGGGTTCCCAATGCTAACTGAATCCTACTTACGTACATATATACGTCCATAGCCTGCAGCTCGGTCACCATGTGAGGCGGCGTTGGGTCCCCCATCCCAACGCCTCCCACGTTGTTGGCTGCCTGCCTATATAAGGCCGTCCATCGCTCCAGTCTCTACATTCCCTTCCTTGCTTCGCCACGGGATTCACGTCTCCCTGCTGATAACTACAGCCTTTTTATTTAATCCACGGCTTCTCCGCTGTTTTATTGTTCATTTATTACAATTATAGTTATTGTGTAGGTATTTTAGACTTACTTTACATTGTTCAGGTACCCATTTCCTTTATCATTCCAACCGTACCCCCATTAACATGTCTATCGAGGTGATCACCATCAATCAAAGAACTGTCACTTACCAAGTGGTTTCCATGCCCGGAGATGGCACCTGCCTTTTCCATTCTCTTTGTTACATATTGCACGGCCATATCAGGCTCACTCTTGATATCCGGAGGAACATTGTGTCTTATGTATTGAATGACTGGGACAGGTTCAAGGTGTGGACTGATGACGGTACAGGAGATAATTATACTACACAGGAGCACTAGAAGAGTGAAATGCTTAAGTGTACCGAAATGGCCAAATATTTTACACCTTTGGACAACCGCCAATGCCTCTTAAACATCTTAGATTCACAGGTGACGATTTCAGTAGTGGACACTTTGATGTTTAGAAATGTTTAAACTCTCAAAAGCTGGATGTGAAGTTATCAATGAAACTGGTTGTATACTTACAATGCTTGACAGATGCCGAATGTCACTTCAACACAAGTCCTAGAAATACTGTCGTAATTGAAACAAACCATGAAACTCAAACCGATTATGACAGCAGCAATCCAAGCTGTGAGATTTGAAACAAAATTACTGTTCACATGGCCAACTGTACGTTGCATGCTCAAGAGTAAGCTCAGCGCACAGCTACAGCTTGGTCATATTACAACTGGAGGGCCGAACTGACAACGTGGCATACAAAGAGATCCTTAACAAATAATTATTGGTATATTTTCCCTCAGTTTAAAAAGGTTTAATTGTCTTCTTAATAAAAATTTTAAGGCAGTACTTCGCCGCTGCGAAGCGCGGGTATTTTGCTAGTATATATATATATATACTGTATATATATATATATATATATATATATATATGAGAACAACACTCATATCAATGACAAACCAATTACATTATCAATCATGTTACGTTATTTTTAAAATTTTTCCTTTTCTTTTTCATAACTTCTTTAACACACTACTTCTCCGCTGCGAAGCGTGGGTATTCTGCTAGTTTCTAATAATCTCATTGTCTCCATTATTGCCAATCACTAAGATTTCAGTTTTCTCTTTATTTAGCTTGAGAAAATTACTATTCATCCATTCAGAAATACCAGTAAGACATTGTGTTAGTGAATCGAGAGAGTCGGTGTCATCAGGTGCTATTGATAAGTACAGCTGTGTGTCATCAGCATAGCTGTGGTAGCTCACGTTGTAACCTGAGATAATCTGACCTAACGGAAGCATGTAGATTGAGAAGAGCAGCGGACCCAGGATAGAGCCTTGTGGAACACCATATAGAATATCATGTGACTTTGAGTTGTGATTACCACAACTAACAAAGAATTTTCTCCCTGCCAGGTAGGATTCAAACCAATTTAAGACACTGCCAGAGTGGCCCACCCATTGACTAAGGCGATTTCTAAGAATATTGTCATTAATGGTGTCAAATGCGGCACTCAGATCTAGGAGGATGAGAACAGATACACGGCCTCTGTCTGCATTTACCCGCAAGTCATTTACTACTTTAACGAGTGCAGTTTCTGTGCTGTGATTTGTTCTAAAACCTGACTGAAATTTATCAAGAATAGCATGTTTATTTAGGTGGTCATTTAACTGCATAATGACTGCCTTCTCTAGAATTTTACTTACGAAAGACAGGTTAGAAAAAGGTCTAAAATTTTCAAAAACAGAGGGGTCAAGATTATTTTTCTTGAGTAGGGGTTTAAGTACAGCAGTCTTAAGACAGTCTGGGAAGACACCCGTATCTAATGACGAGTTTACTATGTCAAGAATATTATCAATTAGCATGCCCGATACTTCTTTGAAAAGTAAAGTCCTGGGCAGGAGATTGTTGTCTGTAACTTCTGAAATGTAATTGAATCCTCTTAATCCCTTCTCCATCAGTCTTTTTGCTGCTGTTTAGCTATTGTTCAAATTCATATTTTTTAGTGGATTCAGTTTTATCAGCACTATACTCGCTTTCTACTCCTGTCAAGTGGAGTCTCTTCTCAATGGGCCCCACTCCTGCTGAGCTGAAAAGCCCCTGACCCTCTTTCTTCCAGTTTCTGGAGGCCTTCTTTCTGCACCTTGATATGTCTGGAAGTCTTGATGCTGTCGATTAATCAATCATTTGGCTCCAACATTAAGAAATGGATAGTCAGCCATTTGACCAGTGGGATCCTGGCTGAAAGGTGGCCAGTGGTGTCAGGATCTTGAAGTCTTTTTAAGCTTATATTTCTCATAGGGTGGTTGGGCTTTTGTTTTGTTCTCCTGGCATTTCCAGGCACTGTCCATATTTCTCTTTTTCTAAATATTTTTCTCACTGGGCTAGAGTTTGGGGAGGGTTCTGATGCAAACATTTCTGTGTTTTATCCATGTAGTTTTTATTTGTTTAAATTCGATAAAAAAAAAAAAAAATCATAAACGCTACCAACATGAAAAGCACTGCTCAGTTGTTTCTTCTTTCTCCTCTTCTCTCTTGTCATGAAAGATGTAATTTTTCACGACCTCATTGAATCTTCTGAGCAGAATCCTTGTGGCCCTTTCACTATCCAAGGCTCTCTTGAACCCTTCTGCTGTGTTTACACTGTCGAGGTTGAAGACCCCACAGATGTTCTTTGGGTCTCCCCTGACTCCTCCTTCACTCCTGTGACTGACTCTGAGATCTCTGATCTGCTTTATATCTTCAGATTGACCACCAGTGCACCTGACCACAATGCCTTCCATCACCTTCTGTAATTTCGTTACATGTCCTTTTAAATTATTGTTGTCCACAAATAGCTCTCCTGCAGGCTTCAAGCAGGTTACATGTGGTGCTTATTTTCAAAAAGTTCTCTTTCAGCTTCTTTACTCTGGAGGATTATCATCCAGTCTTCCTTGTACACTTTTTATTGACAACAACCTACAAGATACTTTTTAGGTCATTCCATGGAGACTATTGTACTCTCTACTGAAAATGTGCTCAGGTTAGTTTAATATTCTTTGGCTTATCACTAGCCTTAGTCTTTTTGACATTTCATGAACTTTTAATGCAGTTAACCATTCCCAATGTATTTCTGTCCTTCATAAGCTGGAATCAGTTGTGCACTGGATTGGTTCAACCTGTACCACACCTTTTTGGTCAAATTTTCACTTTTTTTTTTCCTTGGAAACACCGCAGTAGTAGGTCTCTTTTCCTCTGACTTCTTCTTATGTCTTCAGTTACCACCACTAAGCAGATTTTCTGTTCATTTTCCTTCTTTCAGGACACGTTTTAGCCCAGATCTCCAGCTTCTGTGGATGAATGAATGTCATCTTAACCTCTCAAAACTTGATATTTTGCACTTGATTTCTGCTTCTCTATCCACAGATGCGTATTTAAGGGTTGTCCTTAATGATGTTATCTACTCACCACTGGAAAATGTCAGGGATGTTGACGTTTCATTGAAATGTTTCATCAAGACCTTTCTTCTGTGTTTCTTTACCCCAAGGATTCGCAACCATTGACCATTTCCACACCACTTATGCCACACAAATCCCTGTTTAGACACTGGGCTGAACTATTAATACTCTCTGAAGGAGCCAACTCTGTACCGGAGTTACCCACATGCTCCTCCGCTTCACTCTCTCCACTGGCATCAAAATGCAGCAAGGCTCCATTTCATAACTACTTCCCTTGACCTGCTAGTCTCTTCTTGCCTCCAGTCTCAGATCTCTCTGTATGTCTCTGTCAGTTCTGGACTGTCTTCTGACTTTTCCCCCACACTAGACATGCTAAACCTAGATGGTCCTTCCCAGTTTTTAATCCAACCTGTACAATGTGCTTCTCATGATCCTCTAACCTGCTCCCAATCTACTGAAGTTCAGGCAGCTCATGAAGGCCCAGCACTGTCCAGTGCATCTTGAGATGGCTTAGACTCCCAGTCCCTCTGTTCTCCTTCTGCATATCAAACAGTTTTCCTGACTTAACCATAGCAGTTGTGTTTGCTGTTGTTTGAATTCTAGTTTTGTAGCTAGCATGGGTCTCACCGTGGTACTGCACTTCTTGTACTTCAGTTTGAATTTTGTTCTCTTGTTAACTTTGTAATCACTCAAAGTGCATGTACAGTATGTATGTTTTAAAAAGGTTAAGAATAACTAATAATAATACTGAAGTTCATTCTTATAACTTGCTATCAAGGAGACCAAGCAAACAGCGTTCATTTGACGAAAGGCACATGAAAAGCTGAACAAAGATGAATACCTGTCTTCCCAGCTCTTTGAACTATACAGTGCATCTGTGCTGAGCCTAACCATTCTATCTGATCTTTTTATTAATAGGAAATAACCTGAGCTCTGACACCACTGGATATCCGTTAATTGCAGCAGATTTTACTTTGGAGCGTCACTTCATAAGTGCGATCACGGCAGGATGCCAGGCAACCTCAGTTTCCCCTGATCACGGTAGGAGAGCTGAAGGCTCTAAGTGACAGTACAAAAAAACTGATTTATCTTTAAACCTTTATGTCTTATTTAGTTTTTGTTTCTCCTTAATCTTTAAGAAATGTTAGGTACAAAGCTGCAGATCTTGATGTCTTAAGTCTGAGGCTCAGTGCCTAAAGAGGCCCTTGTTTTAGTTGATTATTTTGAGCCCTTAGATGAAGTGCTGCGCCAGGTGCCACATGCTGTACACTTTCTTCCTCCGTAGACATACATGGTGTGGCTGAAAACAGACTTGCTGTATAACTCCGTATCGCCGGGAGGAGCAGGAGGTGGAGATGGAGGAGGAGAAGTCTGTGTCAGCAGCCCAGAGTGCAGGACAAGAGCTAATCCTGGAGGTCACATCTCTCTGTCTCTCGCTCGCAGTTCACTCGCTACCACCCCAACACTCCTTCCTTTTGGTGCATTTTCATGTTTTGTTAAGATAGCTCTGCCTTTGTTGACATCGGAGAACTGCTTTTAGTTGCCGATTGAGTAACTGTCAAAGTGATGATGTGTGACAAGCTCCATATATTATTATATGGAGGACCCCCTGAAGGTGGCAGGTTTTTGTTCCCACCAGTTTCACACTCAGTCAGTCTAGCTGATCTCATTTATTTAGCTCGTCTTTTTCTCTTCTCTTATTCTGCACTCTGAGAACAGTAGAGCAGTGTGAGTTTTATTTTAATAACACATTTGCAAAGATTTGCTGCAGCTTTACATGCTGAACTCTTTTTAATTGCATTGTTTGACCTTTTCTTTAAGTTTGCTGCCATGATTGTAATCTAAAAATGAGAATTAACAACAAGCAGAACAGACGAGTCGTCAGACTACACAGAATTAATTAAAGCTGCAACTGCTATAGTGCCAGACCTAATGGTGTACTCATTAGTAAATAATGGGTTCAACAAGCAGATGATGATGAGAATTTTAAAATCCGATAAAAAAACAAAACTCTAAATTATTTTCATGTAACATACATACTGTACATGTTTGGTATCCACTTTAATGAAAGGACAAATGTCTGTGTGTGTCTGTCTGGCTGCTATGTCTCTGTTATATGACATTTGTGAGAATACTCGTAAAAAATTAGTGGTAATGTTTTTGATGTTCCATCTGTTGGAATGAAAAATGCAATGCATTTTATTACTATGCACGTTACAAAATGATATTCCAATAGAAGGTGCACTGAAAATGTTAAAATAACTGCCAGATGGACAGAAATCAGCTTATCCATGTGAAAGGACGGGAGTCTCTGTGTGTGCCTGTGTATCAGTGTGTCCATCTGGATTCTAGGGTTAGGAAGAAACTTTTAAAAATAGGCAAAACATGCAGACTGTGGTCCATGGCCGGCCATTCATCCCGGCCAATACCCCCAGGCCACCAGAGGGAGCCCTCCCTGCAACATGGAGATACCCCAAATTCCAGCAGGGCATCATGGACTATGGAGTTTTCCTGTACAGCCCTGATGGATAACGTCGGGACCACCAGGGGTCGCTGCAGGGAGACCCAGGGACTACTATTTGCCCTACGCCTGGGAAGTAC
This sequence comes from Polypterus bichir lapradei, assembly GCA_026402145.1. Classification (NCBI taxonomy): domain Eukaryota; kingdom Metazoa; phylum Chordata; class Cladistia; order Polypteriformes; family Polypteridae; genus Polypterus; species Polypterus bichir. The sequence goes on from JANRMT010062808.1 coordinate 51,488,385, forward strand.
GTACGAGTCACATGGACAGGAGGAATGATGTACTTCCGGGGTGAAGAAAAGGACTTTTTATCTGACCCGGAAGTGATAAGGAATCATGGACTGAAGGATGGGAAACACTTCCGGGTCAGGGACTATAAAAGACTTTAAGGAACACCAGAGCGTCAAGGTGAGCTGGGTGGAAGGGTGGCAACACATCTGGGAGTGGAGGATTGGTTTATTGTGATTATTGTAGTGTATTTAATGAGTATTGTGGAGAGGAGGGTGCTTTGTGCACTGTGCATTATTAATAACGTCGATTATTGGACTTTTACCTGGTGTCTGGAGTCAAATCTGACGGTTCAAGGGAGCGATAGCGCCTCCTATCTGTCACAAGTCAAATGATATTAAAAATACCAAATAAGGATCTAAAAATAAGAAAAACTGATATTGTATTGTCTGGCATAATGCTTTGGCAGGGCGGTAGTCATTTTCTTGAACCTGCTCGGGCCACAAAAACAAGGTTTATAGCTCTAATGTTAATGATTGTTAACTTCACATGGTGGACAATGGATGAGTGAAAATAAAGATAAATCGATGCGTATGTCCGGACACCAAAGGCTTGACACAACTGCTCTAGAGACACTAAATCAGGCCAATGTGTTAAAGACCACCGCCGCATTTTCCCAGCAAAACACTTCAACTATAACAGTGGTTAGTTTGACGCTGCGAGGAACTGGCAAAAAACAGGCAGGTCTATCTGAAGAGGACAAGGCTGCCGGCGAGGGAAGGAGATCAAGAACGTATTATTACAGCTGACCAAATCGACAACCAATGTATCAGATAAAAAACATGAGGTCTATGTTGATTCCTTAGATTTTAACCCATCTTAGTCAGGTAGCACAGCTAATATTCCAAAAAAAAAAAAAATGACCAAATTTATCATTTCAACTGTGACCCCAAAACAGAGAAACTGGGAAATAACAGCTTAATTACTTAATCTACAAGTCCGATTGTAACAAAACACCTACAGCCTTCTCCAGGACTGAGTTTGAGAGCTGCTGATGTGTGATGTGATGCCTACATTAGATAATGACGTGTCCATTCATTCAGATAAGCAGAATGGATTGAGTCCGCAGGTCTCCTGAACAATGCAGATGTTGGCTAATATTAGATAAAGAAATTCAAAACTCTTACAATCTTTTCTGAATTGTAAACGCCGCAGGTCAACACTGGAACAAGCCAAGCAGAGGTTGTAAGGAAACAAGACAGACGTGACTCTCAGATGGGAACAAACATCAGGGGACTATGCGTTAAAAAGACTACAGTGAATAGCAGCGAAGTCCACCTCTGCAAAGGCTTCTTCTTGAAAACCCACCCCCAATTTCTCCAATCCGGCCACTTGAAGCATTCGGGTTGCAGAGTCTCATTTCTACTCATGTTTTAAATAACTCTGGAAAGACAGGGAGAGAGCAAATAAAAGACGGCAAGAGAGATTGAACTAGCTGCTATCCATTCAGGAGTTCAGTAGCATGAGGTAACTGAAGCTTAATAATTACTTTGCATGTTATAAAGTGCACAGCGACAGCAGAGGCAGAGAGACAGACCAGACAAACCATAGAACGTGGTAGCTACTGGGCTCTACACGTTTGAGAAGATGCAATATATGTCCTTTTAACCACTGTATCACTATATGACATAACAGCAAACAGAATTTAACATAGTTTCTTATTTGTTAAAATGCTACGGCTCTTTTTTCATGCCACATTTACACTTCCAATTAGCCAGTAATGTTAAGTTTCTTTAGTTGTGTAGATGTGCAGTCAGAAGGTTGATATCGTACAGCCTCATCTGTGCATCTACTGGTGTTCTTAGGCAGATGTGTTAATTTGGGTGTTTCGAGTACTGAAATCTGCACCTCCCATGGCTCTTTGTTATCTGTTATCAGCTCTCTTAACGGCAGTCCTTTTGACATAGTGTGGTACACCGTTAACTTCAAAGGCATATTTTGTAGTTCATATTTTCATGAATATAGCAGCCAATTCTTTCAAGTTTACTCTGACTCCTACACTATCATTGTAATAGTGAACAACAGAGTATGCACAAAACACCTGTGACAACATGTCTTTCAAGTTTACCATTTGTCCTGTGATGCAGTGAAAACGTATAATCTGATGCTACAGAAAGGTTTTTCCCCTTGCATTAGGTTATGGCTATTTTTATTTTTTAAACTATGCGATGTGCTCTTCGCACTTGACACACATTCATATGTCTAATAGTGTTTTCTGAGGAAACTCCTTGACTGTAGACAGTTCATCGTAAACAGAAGCTTGCTGTCTGTCGGACCAGGTTAATGACAGCACCTTTGATCATTACAGTTCAAAACCACCACCCCTACTTTGAACGTTGCCTTGTTAGGCGTTGTATTGGTTTAGAAATACGACACCCAGTGAACCATCTAATTGTTCCCACCCAGTTTTAAGCAAAATTCAGTGATGGTTGTTTCCAGGTGTATATATTATACGTGTGCATTATGACTTGTAAGAAACAAACATATACATAAGATGGCAGGTGTACACACTTGGGCTCACACATGCAGAAAACCCAACACACAACATTGAATATACTGTGGAACCTCGGTTCACAAACGTCTCTGAACACGTACAAATCGGGTTACGACCAAAAAGTTTGCCAAACTTTTGCATCGGTTCACGACCATACACTCGGTATATGAACAAGCCAGTTTCCCTTTCGGTTTGTGCGCACCGATGATTTCTGCTTGTGTTCAGTCTCTCCCTGTGCAGCGAGAGAGAGAGACACACACACACACACGGAAGAGAGAGAGAGAGAGAGGGTTGGACGCATAAGGCCGAGAAGGCAGTTACAGAATGCACTGGGCTTGTTTTTAAAGAGTCAGATCCGAGCATTGTTTTAACCTCGTATTTAATGAAGACTTTTTTCTATTGGATTTTAACCTCCACTTCACTTCTGTTTACAGCGATCGGTTCGTAGCGTGCATTGTTCCAATGTTACTTTTCTTAGTTGTTTATTAAATTACGGATTTTTCAGATGTTCGTTTTTTTTTCCCTGTGCTTAAAACTCTTGCAGTGTTAGTTTTCTTTGTTGTTCAAGGTTTTCTTAGTGTTATTCAATATTTTTACATTTAGTTTACTATTATGCTGTGCATTCTATGGTATAATTAAGTATATTTGTGCTTAAAAATCTTTAAAAAAAATATATTTACATACAGTTCGTACGGTCTGGAACGGATTAATTGTATTTACATATAATCCTATGGGGAAAATTACTTTGGTTCACGACCAAATCGGGTTACGACCAGAGTTTTGGAACGAAATACGGTCGTGACCCGAGATTCCACTGTACTGTTAAATGCAACATAACATCACAAAATAAAATAAAAATAAATGTAAGCATAATAGCTCAAGAATCTCTGTTTTGTTGAGCAGTGAAATTCACCAAAGTGTTTTTGGCAGCAAATATGCTGTACTCACTTGTGACCTTATTCACAGAATATTTTCCAGGAAATTCACCATGTGGCCAACTTAGATGAACATTTTTTTCCCAGGGCCCCATGATGCTTTGTGAGGACAGTGTGAAATTACAGAACTGCAATAGTCATGCGCAGGACTTTGCATGCATACTGAAAGTCAGTAAATAACGAAAATTAATGTTGTTAATATAGTACTCCGTCCATCCATCCATTACCAACCCGCTATATCCTGACTACAGGGTCACAGGGGTCTGCTGGAGCCAATCCCAGCCAACACAGGGCGCAAGGCAGGAACAAACCCCGGGCAGGGCGCCAGCCCACCGCAGTAATATAGTACTCTTCAAGAACGAATGTCACAAAAATGTCGACAAACAGTTGTCTCAGACACTAACGCAAAAATCGAGTTAATAAATTTAAACCAGGAATAAAATGCATAGTGTACGTAGTGACCGTGCAGGTAGACGACTCTGAGAAGCCAAGGGAAGCTGGGGTGACGCTATGGTAGACCCATTTCAACTGAAAAGACAGCCACAAACGGCTCAAACAAAAAAAGCATTAACTGCCTGATCTTTCTGGTAGTGGTTAGCAGTAGGAGTTCTGTCCTCTGGAATAGTTAATTTGGCATCTGATGACACCTTCCAGGAATGAGCTGGCTTTATATTCTAGGAAATGGGAGCGACAGGTTTCTCAGGCAGTGGACGGGGTCAGTCGTCCCTTTTGGGTCCTTTTTTTTTGGCTGTGGAGGAGGAAGGAGAAGATAAGGTTAGCATCAGTACCACCTCTTGTTCTGGGCTGGTATTGCTTACTTCGACAGAGTCTGTAAGATGAGTCCCAGACAGGCATGCGTGACAATAGACATACACAAAAGCGAGCTTAAAAAAATTAAAACATAGAAACACACAATAAAACTTAATAACACACAAAAGCAAGCTTGATCAAATTAAGACCAGGGAAAAAAGCATAAACATACACAGTAAAACATAATGCTGTCACAAAACGAAATTTGAACAGATTAAAACCAGGGAAAAAATGGAGAGACGTGCATAAGAAAACACAATAAAATTATAAAAAGGTGAGCTTGAGTTTTCAGATTTTTAAAAATGTCCACCATGACCACTGATCTCACATCTCCTGGGTGAGAGTTCCACAATTTAGGGGCCACAGCCTCAAACGCACCGTCTCCTTTAGTCTTCAATCCTGTGTGCGGGACTGTGGTGTAGCGGGTCCACGGCTATGAAAGATTGGTGGCTTTTTAAATAATCCATTCATCATGTCAGTCTCCATGGGCGCAATCGTGCAGCCGTGGGGAGTTGATGGAGTAATTGGGGCGAGTCACGCCTGCATGTGAGGGTGTGATCATTCTCAATTGCTTAATCGGCTTCCAGCAGTGTGCGATTGGGGCGCTGCACCCATGGAGCTGTATAAGAACGGGCAGGCGTAAAGAGGAGGGGAACAGTAAGAAAAGAAACTGAAAGGAAAGAGGCTTGGAGAGCGAGAGTAGCATTGCGGGGCAAAGGAAGAGGATTAGCCAGCCAACATGAATGAGGGAGGTCAGCGCGGTTAGGAGTCCCGAATGGAGTGAAGGATTGGCACCCAAGTGACAGATCATGCCCACTGAATGGAAGAGTGGGTTCGATCATGGAGGAGTCCGCCCTAGGGATCTGAGGGACAACTACGAGTGTGAGAAAGAAGACGGGAGGACAACCGACCACGAGTGGTCTGGCAGACACCAATGGAGGCAGCCAAGACGGGGTCGGGGGGTCGGTAGTGTGAGGACTGTGGCGGCTGAAGTCTCTCCCATTGAGCATGCCTGAGGTGAGCTGGAGAGACTGGAAAGGAGCTAAGCTTGACTGGTGTGACCCCAGTGTCTGCTACAGCATTTTAATTTTGTTTTAGCCTTGTTTCAAACATCTGGATTTGACCTTTTTTTGTATGCATTATTTATTGACATTTTGATGCACTGCACTTTTATTTGGACACTGTTTTGTTTGTTTTTGTAATAAAGGCACTTTTGCACCTTTCCCCTTGCTTCATTGTGGTGTCCTCATTGTCCAGCTCATCCAGTTACATTACCGACGGTGTTGGGTTTAAGAGGCTCCCAAAAAGGAAGTGGGAGCAGTGAGTAGAACCCGCATCGTCACAGGGAAAGCTAACACACCCTGATCAGAAGACGTCAAAGACCTGGAGGTGATATAAGGCTGCAGTAGCTCAGTAAATTGGGTACAAGTTTGACCATGTAGGGCTCTGAAAGTGAGAACCACAATTTTCAAATGAACTCTGAACTTCATGGGAAACCAGTGCAAAACAAATCAAGATGGGTGTGATGTGAAATCTATTTGATGATCTAATCAGGAGTCTGTATGGTATTTGCTGAGCTGCTTCAGGCATGTGTGATGTAAGGATGTAATCAGTACTCCGGCCTTCCACCTTTCATGTGTTTAAAAAGGCAAAGATTTTCTTCATCTGAATGGTGCATTAGCTGACCACATTAAGAATATGAGTACTGCCACCAGATATATAACACTGATCCCTGTGTGCTGGTAGTGCAGTGCCGCATGGCTAATTTGCAGTCATAATCAGTAACATGCTGAAGTTACCATCCAAAACAAGCTTTATAGGAGCCCTCTTCTAAGAAAAAAAATATGTGCGGCCTTGTGAAATAATACTTAAAATAAAGATTGATTACGGTTTACAAGCTGTTTCAATCTTCTTCATGGAAGAAAACAGAAAGACGCTTGCCCTGTGCCCAGAGCCGTGACATCAAACAATGGAATGAGCTGTCCTAAGGTACCACTTCTTCATATGTCTAAGACTGGAACACTGTGAGCTCAATGAGATTGTATATATTGTACATATTGTAAAATATAAGACAGAACAGGATAATGTGTTGGGGCACCTCGAAGGCAAACCCCATATAATTGATAGGAAAAAAAAAAAACAAATATTGATAAGGTCTTTTCAGACTGGAGTCAAATAACAGACTGACTAAAACTGGAGGCGGGGTCCCTTAAAAAGAAGTTAGACAGGACCGGGAGGGTCCAGGAAACCAAGACCCAGAAGTGACATCACTGGGATGGCCAGTCATCTGATCTATAAGAGAGAAATGAGGAGATGCATTAGGCAACAGCACCAGTCCTTGACTTGGGGTGGAATTACCATTAAATAAGCCTTCAAGATGTCTCCCAAGCACATGTGTGTGACAATATACAGTATATACACTGTAATGAGAGAAGGCACAAAGTAAGTGTTTTGGGGCACCTTCAAGGCTAACCCTGTATATTGTAAAACACAAAAGACATGTGTTTTTTAGATTTCTAATTGAACTGTCCAAGATGGCACCTTTGCAGGTTTGAGGCATATTTTGAAGCATTCTGGGAATTGGGCTGGCTGTCTTAGGTGGAATTGTGTGAATCTTCCTTTCTGCAAAGTGGAGATGAGAAGACAGAATGTTATTGGATAGAGCCACCTCATGTCCCAGAGGAGAATTACATTCACATAAGCCTTAAGCTGTTCCCGAAGCACACATCACAGTACCCCCACCTAAGCCCTAATCCAACTGATCAGGCAACCAGAGCCATGAGGTCATGGACATAAGACAACGCATCGGCGTTGGCACAGAGAGTACCCAGACAATGTAGGACTTTGAACCGGAAAGGCTGCAGGTCCAGAAACCATCTGGTCACATGGGGATTCGAGTCCTTGTGCAAGACCATTCGCTATAAAGGGGCATGGTTCGTTCGTGAATTTGTGTCCCAAAAGGTAATGCCTGAACTGGTTACTAGCCCTTGTAATCCCCAGGATGACCCAGTAATTTCTGACTCAGATAAATAATGGGCTGTTCAACACCATTGATGCTTTGGCTCAACACGGCACCCAAACCTGTGTCTGAAGCATCAGTCTGCAAAACAAAAAGGAGAGAAAAGTCAGGAGTTATTAATATTGGTGCAGAAACAGGGGCCGTTTTTAAGTCAATAAATGCGGCTTCTGTTTTTTCATCCTATGCCAGTAAACTAAGAGCTTGTTTCTTTGTCACGTCTGTTAAATGGGCAGCCCTCTTGGATAGCGATAGTAGCGATAGTAACCTGCTATTCCTAAGAACCTTGGACCTGCCTCTTATTCTTCAGATGGGACCAGTTTGTTATGGCTTCAACTTTGGAACATTGTGGTCATATAGTGTTTGTGCCCACCAAGTAGCGCAAATATTTTGCCTCTCTGAATTCAAAGTAATATTTTTTTAAATTTATTCTTAGCCCAGCCTTTCTTAGTGTCAGGAGCACTGCATGTACCCGCTGTATATGATCCTGCCATGCTCTACAATAGATGACAATGATATCTGATCTCAATTTCACCTTCTGCTCGTTTGGCTTCTGGGAGACGATATGGGTGTTCTCTGATGACCTATAACAATGTTATGCTCAATCAGAGAGGTTCTTCTGGGTCTCTCATTTTCCACTTCTGGGATGGACGTGCTCCAATCATTGTTGGGGGGATCAGATCCAAGCCAAAATTAAGGGTGTTGAATGTGAAGAAGGAGCGTGGTTGAGTGCAGTGGGGATCAGGCTGCCTTTCCTTCCACGGCTTCAACAAGTTTATATGAAATACTTGCTCAGCAGGTCATTTATTTGGTTGTTTAACCCAATAGTCGACCGAGCCCTTCCTCCTTTATTTTGTACGGGTCCTGCCAATGTGCCAATAATTTAGGGTGGGTAGTGGGTATGAGCACCATCATGCAGTTCCTGGGGCGGAACTCTCTGAGAGTTGAGCCCTGGTCTTAATATCGAGCCTGAGCTGATTGGGCACGTTCAGTGTTTTCTTTTATGATAGGTCAAATCTGCACAATATGTTCAAGAACATTTGTAGTTGGGTTGGCCTCCTCTTCCCATCCCTCTTTTAGAAATTCCAGAAGTTATTGCCCATATAATAATTCGAAAAGGAAGAGCCAGTGGAGGCTTGAGGAACCTCTTGGCAGGCAAATGGTATGAGTGAAATTAACTGATCATAGTTTCTTCCATCCTTTCTGACCACCTTGTGAAGCATCTGCTTGTGCATCTGATTTAACTGCTCCACTAAACCATCAAAGTTTAATATAAAGTAATTTGGCCACTTCCTTGAACGTTTTCAAGATAAATAGTGTCCTTTGTTCTCTTAGGACTTATCTGGGGATGCTGACTCGTGTGAAGATCCTAACAAGTTCCCGTGCAATGTTTTTAGAGTTCAACTCTCTCTGTGAGATGGCTTCCGGATACAGGGTAGCATAATCAATGATGACCAATATATATTTATGACCTCTGGTTTAGGATTCAAAGGGTCCAACAATTTTCGCCCCGAGTCCCTCAAAAGGTATATCAATGAGCGGGACAGGAACTTAATGAGCACGGTCATTCCGAGGAAGCTATCGCAACTGACATTCCGGACATGAAACACAAAAGCAATGCATCTCCTCATTGGTTCCTGGCTAATAGAATCAGAGCTTAGTCCTCTCTAAGGTTTTCTTGGTACCTAAGTGGGCACCTAGGAGCTGGATGTATGCTAACTCACAGACTTATCACTGGAAAATCATTGGAACTATCAACAATGACCTTACCTCATCCTCATGCTCCACTACCCTGTATAATAGACAGTTTTGGGTCCCTGTGGCATAGGATAATTTGTGTGTTGGCTGATAATCAGAACAATCCCATTTAAAGCAGATTTAAAGGAATTAATGTTCCATTGCTCCTGTTTAAAGGAGGCCGGCATTTGCCTACACTGAAAATGTAAATTAAAAACTGGATCAGTAGGGACCTCAAGAGGTGAAGCTACGTCCTGTATCATCGAGTCCTTGGCCTTCTGAGAGTCACCAGACTGTGCCGGCGTGACGTCAGTCTCATCCCACTGAGTAGCCATGTGACTGTTTGATTGCCGGGAGTATACATGCTGTGGGAACAGCTTGTGACTGAGTTTCCCCATCAATAACTAGGCCTGATGGTTTATGAGAGGTGGATTTTGTATTTTTGCTCCTACTTTTTGACAAGTCCCATCCTAGTATCACCTATGTAGGAAGTGCTGTGCATGATAGCCTCCCATATCTTTTGAGTGAGGGACTTATACATAAAATACATCAGGCTGATCTATACAATCCAGGTATACCCATTGAATACGGTTTACACTTGTCGTCCTGGACAAACGTGGGCTACAATGTAAGTATGACAGCCACTCTGGGTCGAATGTCCACTCATGTCAAGCCCTGGCCTGTTAGTCCACAGCAATCCTATATCTCAGCAGCACCTCGGCTTTGAGTTTGTCATAATCACTGGCTACCTGCACATCAAGGTCATAATAGGAACACTGAGCAGGTCCCCACAAGTACGGTGCCAGGATGTGCACCCACTCTGTGTGATCCCAGTGATGATGAGTTGCTGTTCTTTATATCAAATGACATGTCTCTGTATTGTCATCTGGATGGAGGATTAACAATACTTGGGACGGTCACATTTGGAGTTTCCACTGGAGAGTGATATTGGCTTGTCCACATACCTCTGCCTCAGTGAGCAGGGTCTTCTGTTGTCCCACCAGAAATTTTAAGGTCTGGATCTCCACTGGCATTGTCTGGATGATGGCTCCGACATCTTGCTGCTCTGTCATATTGAGAATCCCACAAGAATCCTGCTGATTGCACCAGATGTAATGAGACAAAGCACAAAGAAAGTGTTTTGGGGCACATTTAAGGTCAACCCTGTATAATTGTCAGATGCAAAAGATGTAAAAAAAACAACTGTTAAGTGCAAAAAGATTGAGTCTTTCTTAGACTTATAATTGGACTGTCCAAGATGGCATCGTTGCCAGTTTTGAGGCATTCTGGGAGGAAGAGGTGAGTCCAGGTGGGCTGACCCTGGAAGTGACGTCTTAGGTGGAATTGTGTCAATCTTCCTTTCTGCAGAGGTGAGAGGACGTTATTGTATAGCGCCACCTCATGTCCTGGAGGAGAATTACAATCACATAAGGCCTTGAGCAGTATGCGTATGACGATATACAGTAGTGCCTCGTTCTTTGAATTTAGTTCGTCTTAGGAGGCTGTTTGAACTCGATTTTCCTCATTACAAATAATGAAAAGTGAATTAAGCCATTCCCAGACCCAAAACAATACCCATTTCAATAAACGTAAGGTAAAAATAACACAACTAAATGCCCTAACTAATAGATTAAAACATGAAAACAATAAATAAAAAACCTAAATACTGTATAATATAATGAAAATTGCATGTACTGTACCTTAGTGAAGAGCGGTGATGTCCTGTGTGGCTGGTGGAAAGGAAGAGAAAGGCTACTGTTTGGAAGGGGAGTCACCTTCCATAAACACACCAAATATCTGTACCTCTGGTGTCCTCTAGTCCTTCTGCCTCTACTAGTTGAGGGCCGCCAGATCCGCCACAAGTGCACCACTTTCATGCTTCACGGTAAGTTCCTTTTGACCTCAATCTTCAATACTACAGCCTTGCTCTTAGGCTTCGTTTCTTCCACACTCTTCATGGATGCCATGGTAATTAGATAGAGGTTATTTACAAAATGAAAATGTAATATGATCATTTGTCCCGGCTTTTGTGTAACAATAAACTTCTCCATCTTGCTCATGGAGTAACTTTCAGCCCACACCTGAAGGTGTGTGACTCCAAATATAACAAGAGTGTGGCTGTAGGTGTGAGTGGTCCTCCGATATGTTGCCCGTCCACCCTGAATGTGGGTTTCACAAAGCAGGTGGATGGATAGAACATCCATCCATCCATCCATTATCCAACCCGCTGAATCCGAACAGGGTCACGGGGGTCTGCTGGAGCCAATCCCAGCCAACACAGGGCACAAGGCAGGAACCAATCCAGGGCAGGGTGCCAACCCACCACAGTGGATAGAACATGACACACTAATCTGTCCCCATATCTGGTCAGATTGTGCTTATTGTGCATATGGCAGGATAATCACACTGGCAGCAGTCCTTCTTGTGTACCATAAAGAGAATGGGTGAAATGTACCACCTCAGTGGACTGTGTCTGTGATCAGAATTGTACTTTTCATATGAAGTAGTGGACAGACATACCATTTTGTGACACTAACACTAAAATTAATTTCGCAAGTGAGTTTACAATTGCAAAACAGAAAACTGAGGAATATTTTGAGGTTTAGATTTTCTTTTTTTTTAAGTAGAAAACAAGCCATACTACTCCCTAAAGCCCTGTTCACACTTCCATGTTTACCAGTCTTCTTTATTGCAGCTTTGTAAAGCAGGAAATCTGAAACATGCCGGCAAAGTCAATTCTGTTTCCATCACTGCATTGTGATTTTTAGAAATGCGACACGCTGCATATTTTCCACCTGAAGACCCACTAAATCGCACCATCTTGTACATTACAGTGTTTTCTCTGCACACGGCTGCCAAACCACAGCTGTTATCAAACAAATGCCTTTGCCCTTGTTGAGGATTTGCACAGTTATGGGATTTTTTTTTAATGTTTCTTCACTTGAGATTTTTATTTGAGATTTTCTTGGTGCATCTACACAAATAATCTGTTTTAGTTCATACATTTCTGTTCTCCACCAAGCAACTAGCAAATAAAACACTGAAAATTGGAGTGGTCTTCATAAATTGCAGATATCTGGTCAACTGGAACAACTGTGACATGGACAGCCCATTCGGCCCAACAAACTTGTCCATTCTATTCCCAGAGATTGTCCAAAATAACCTCAGACTGAGTTTTGAAAGTCCCTGAAGTCCTACTCTCTACCGCACTACTTGGTAGCTTATTTCATGTGTCTGTGGTTCTCTGTGTAAAGAAATTTCCCTTAACAAGTTTCCAACTGTGTCCCCGTGTTCTTGATGAACTCATTTTAAAATACAAGTCTCGATTCACTGTACTAATTCTCTTCATAATTTTAAACACTTCAATCATGTCACCTCTTAATTTTCTTTTACTTGAACTTTAAAGGCTCAGCTCTTTTAATCCTTCTTCTTAATTTATTCCCTGTAGCCCTGGAATCAGCCTAGTCGCTCTTCTCTGGACCTTTTCCAGTGTTACGATGTCCTTTTTGTAGCCCAGAGACCAAAACTGCACAGGGTACTCCAGATGAGGCCTCACCAATGCATTATTAAGGCTGAGCATAACCTCCTGTGACTTGTACTCCACACATCGTGCTATATATCCTAACATTCTGGTAGCCTTCTTAATGGCTTCTGAACTCGATAGTGTCGAGTCCACTATGACTCCTAAGTCCTTCTCATAAGGTGTACTTTGATTTCCAGACCTCCCATTGTGTATTCAAACCTAACATTTTTACTTCCTCAATGTAATACTTCACTGTTACTGACATTAAATTACATCTGCCCAAGTCTGTATGCTGTCCAAATCCCTCTGTAATGATTCAACAGATTTGAGATTATCTGCCAATCCACCCAGCTTGGTATCATCTGCTAACTTAACCAGCTTGTTAATTTTATTCCTATCTAAATCATTTATATATATCTAATATATAAAGCAGAGTCGATGTATGTATGTGTGTATGTATGTTTGTTTGTCCATCCATCCATCCATTATCCAACCCACTATATCCTAACACAGGGTCACGGGGGGTCTGCTGGAGCCAATGTCCACCATACAAATCTGCACCGGGCGTCCGATCGCCACCAAACTAGGGATGGAGCTCCTTTGTGACCAGGAGGAGGTCATGGGGTATGTTTGGTTGGGAAAAATGTTCGTAGTGAAGCACAGGGCACCTTTATACCGACACAACGTTCGGCACACGTCCCCATACTTATCATCGACAAGATGGCCGCACGTTACAACAGACGTTCATGGCGGTGCCATCTAGCGGCACCTTCTGTTACCGTGCGTTGCTCTTTACCCATGTTTCTTTAAATTGCCAACAGATGGCAGAAGTGTCCAACTATGACAAGGCTGACTGCTTTGATTGGGTGAAGGGGAACTGCCACATGGATGTAAAACATGAACGACCCAGTGCGCGTGACACACCCGCATTTCCGCACATCACACTCCCACACGCACTGATAATGCTGTAGTTCATTCGCCAGCGTCCGTTATATGCAAGCACGTTTGAACAGAGAATCGCCTTAAAAAGACAGCATCCTTCCCCCACCATTTTCCCCAAACGCAGCACCGGTTGTATATCACTTCTCTCTGTAGTTACCATCGCCACCGTCCGTTAGAGAGCATTACGGTTCAACACAGATGCTCCTTAGAAACATAGCACGCCTCCCCGCCATTTTTCTCAGTACGGTTTCAGTGCTACTCTTTGTCACTGGCTTTCCATATTTGTGGTGCTATTTGCTCGCTTTCCGACTCACAGTACGATTTCAGCGTTGCTCTTTCTCACTGACTGGTGCTATTTGTTTGCTTTTTGACGTATTGTAAATAACGTAAATTCATCTCACTGTGGTGCTTATTCCGTACGTAATACCATGTAATACATTATAATTGTCCTGCTTTTCGCTAATATACCCATGCCACCGAAAAAGAGACTTAGAATTGGAAGGTCCACTTCAGATGCCACAAGAAAGTCTATTTCAAGGGCGTCTGAAACGCCACAGCAGACGGAATCCAGAGTGGAGGAACTTGCAATAAAATGTCAATCAGAAAACTGTTTGTTCTGTTTCTATGTTCTGTTTCTTTCATTTGGAAATTCATCGGTTATAGATTCCCGGGCAACGCCGGGTACTCCTGCTAGTTAAACATAAAATAAAGTGACCTCCCTAAACTATGGCCTGTGGTGACCCACACATTGTAACAAATGGGACAGCAGAATGGAGCAGGTGACACAGAACGATGAGGTAGAAGAATGAGGAACCTGGAGTGGGCAGATCAGAGACAAAGAGAGGAGAAGAACAAACACTGGAGGGTAAAATGAAAACAGGAGTGTGGCAAGGTTTACAAACAGCCAAAGAGTAATCACTTGGGGTCCTGCAACTCTCCATTTCACACTGAGAGGCTGGTCATGAACTCAAGGCCTCTCAGCAGCCCATCCAGGTCCCCCAGGTGGTCTTGTGAAATCTGCAGCTCAGAGATTGTCATATACCACAGCAGCAGGCACTCTGTTGCTAAGCCATGCTGCCCCCCTCTTCACAGTGCTACCATTGTGCTTTATAATAGGAAGGCCCAATTCCACGTTGTCTTAGTTCCACTAGCTCCTCACAAAGCATTTCTTGTAAATGAATAACTTTTACAGCCCCAGTGACTGAAACTGCTGATGTGCCCATTAAGCAGTCACCATGAAGATGGCTTGCACCGTCGGCCCACACTTAACACTCCTCAGGATCAAAGCGAGCCGATGAAATGTTTAGCATGCACTGGGGAGTCTCCAGTGCCATCGCTTCACGCACAGGGCTATTGATTTTTGGGTGCCAGTGATTTGTCAGTCGCCTCTGTCCTTTGAATGAGATGTAGTTCAGATCTGCTGGCTGAAACACAGCATCACAAATAAGCAGCCTTTCAAAGGAACGGCCCGGAGAGACTGCAGACATTATTCTGCCTGTTATAGTCTTCTGACCTCAGGTTTTTTTTCCCTATTCCCTTTACTGTTAGCATTATAATAAAAATGTGTTGGGTTCTTGCAGCACTCCAGCGTTTTGATTTCTCACATAATGGCAAACATCCTGCATTTCCTGTCCCAGCCACTTTCCTTGCTGCGATTTCTCTGCCTCTTGATGATCCACAGTTGATTTCATTTTGCCTTAAGTGCAGACTTCATTCCTCTTTTATTTCTCCAGGCAATTGTGATTCTCCTTACTTCAGGTACCGTGATAATAAAGGCAGTACCATATGGCTGGAGATCACAGCACAATTAGAAACGAGCGGCTCGCGTGCTGCTTTCCAATTCCTTGCTTTTTGCCTGCCATATTTGTAATCAAATTACAGGAGCACACCTAGAATACAAAGTTGGAGTCCCCTCCACAATTAAACCCTATGGCATACAAGGGAGCAGAGCGCTACGAGGGGCTGCCTGGCTTTCCATCTCAGCGACAAAGGGTCACCAGGGCTACGTGCTGTATAATTTGTTGCGTGTAACTGTTTGAAACATTTTTAAAATTATTATAATTGTGCTCTTGTTTTATCTCATATATTTCATTTTTTGTCAATTATGCTATTTTCCCCCTCCCTCTTCTTTGTTCCCTCTTTTTCTTTGGTGCATTTTTTGTAATTCTGTCCTAGCGCGTTATTCTGCTATGAATGGTAACAGGCATTCAAGTGTAATTTAAGGATGATAAGGTGAACCATTGGCCTCAGGCCAGCGCCGAGCCATCAGCTAACTCTGCTGTGTTGTTTGCTTCCCTCTTTTCAGGTTTGTGTTCTTGTTTTATTAGGATGTTTTGGGTTTTGTATGAAGGGTTTTGGATTTTGAAGATTTATTACATTTGATTTTGTTGTTTGTATTATCATATTTATGCATGTACCACGCGCACATTTTTTTCCAAAAATTAGCATTAGAAAATCAGGTGCGCATCATACACGAGGAAATGTAATTCTGTAATGTTTACTTCTTCTGCTTGGGCTTGCTCGCTCTCTCGCGCACTCGCGCTCTCTCTCTCTCTCTCGCTCGTGCTCTCTCTCTCTCTCTTGCTCGCTCGCTCGGGCTCTCTCTCACTCTCACTCGCTCGTTCTCTCTCTCGCTCTTGTTTTTGAATCAGTTTGGCGTCGTCATTCAGCATGGATCGTAACAAGCGTTTACGCTCCTTCACGGCGGGAGAGAAACTAAAAGTGATTTTGAAAGCAGAGAAGATTGGAAATCGGGCAGCAGGTCGCAAGTACGGTGTTCCAGAGTCATCTGTTCAAGATTGGCAACGGAAGAAAGAAAAACTTTCGTCATGCAACAAAAACAGAAGGGCACTTCGCGGAAAATGTGCCCTAAACGCTTCCTATACAATCACAATGCGCGTTGTACACGGGGCAAAACGATTTTTGCGATTTTCTTTGTAAAAATTAGGATGTGTGTCTTACACAAGGGCGCGTGGTACACGAGTAAAAATGGTAAGTTCTTTTTGTATTCTTTAGATATATTTTTTGAATTTTGAGATTCTTTTGATATTTGAATAGCTTTTGTTAAATATATCAGTTAAGACTTAGTTATTTTGGGCCAGGGAATTGGCAGTTCCCCTTTTCCTTAAGTGATTTTTTTTCTTGAACTTTTTGAGACTTTTTGAAGTATTGTAGCTTTTTTATGGTTGTGGGTCTCAAAATCATAACAATAATGGTCTTATCATACTATGTGCTGTTAAGTTGTTTACTGTTTTGTGTTTGTAAATAATTTAATATATGAGCCTGTCTTCAGTAAACAGTTTACTATAACAGTACATTAAATTGAATATATTTGATGTCCACTGGGTAGCATTCAGACAGGCCTAATGGAAGCATCTGAATCCACCAAAGCTGGGTGTTATTCACACCAGGAAGAAGCAACATAAAGTAGTTTAGTAGGGTTTGTGTCACTGTGTGCCGCCATCCATCATGGCATCATTTATGCAACAAAGGACACCAGTCACCCATCAATAATCTTCAGACTTTGGTTTGGAAAGTGTAAAATGCCATCTTGGGTGTCGTTCCAAGTTCTCCTATCAGTGTTTTGGTAGGATGTGGTCAGGTGAATAAGGAGGCCAACACATAAGAAAGTTTTTTTGTATATGCATTTAATTATCATCATCATTCATGGTGGCTCCGAAATCCGTACTAACACCTGCTTTCTCTTCTGTTCTTTTTCCAGTTTTCTGAGCTGGTGATCTGCGCCACCACCACCCAATCAAAGCACCTTGATGTCCCTACATTGATGGATTGAAGGCCAGAGGTCCACATTACCATTGTCATCAGGTTCTTCCATGTGAACCCTGAATACCATGAGGACTGATTGAGGTCATTTATGTTAGGTAGAATGCCTAGAGGGGGCTGGGTGGTCTCGAGGCCTCAGAA
>JANRMT010062808.1:51506202-51563440 GCA_026402145.1 Polypterus bichir lapradei
TGCTTTCTCTTCTGTTCTTTTTCCAGTTTTCTGAGCTGGTGATCTGCGCCACCACCACCCAATCAAAGCACCTTGATGTCCCTACATTGATGGATTGAAGGCCAGAGGTCCACATTACCATTGTCATCAGGTTCTTCCATGTGAACCCTGAATACCATGAGGACTGATTGAGGTCATTTATGTTAGGTAGAATGCCTAGAGGCGGCTGGGTGGTCTCGAGGCCTCAGAACCCCTGCAGATTTTATTTTTTTTCTCCAGCCGTCTGGAGTTTTTTTTTTTTGTTTTTTCAGCCTTCCCTGGCCATTGGACCTTACTTTATTTTATGTTATATTAAAATTGCCTAATTTTATCATTTTTCTCTTTCTTCATCATGTAAAGCACTTTGAGCTACATCATTTGTATGAAAATGTGCTATAGAAATAAATACTGTTGTTGTTTATTTCATTACTAGTCACACCAGTGGCTAGCTGGATTTTTTCTCAGAATGATGGATATCATACCACAAGGTGCTCCTCATGGCAGTAATATGGAATGACGATGATCATTAAGGAGTGGTCAGCAGTCACTTCACCTTTCAATGGGATGAATGCACCCATAATACACCAGGAAAATGGATCTCAAGAACCTTCGCTGCTGGCACCTTGCACTCAGGCTTGTGAGCTTCTTTTGGTGTGTGTCACATGTTTGTGGAGAATATGCTGAGGGAAGAGTCCTGAGGCTTCATGATGTAGTCGCTTGCTGCTGCCCATTGTGTGTAATCACGGGTATACGTTGTGTTGTGGTGTTTCAGTGTTCTTACTCAGACCGCCAAATTCTTGGCTTATTTATTAATGCTGAATTAAGTGCACAGACCGCACACATCAGGCATATCTGCTTACTGCTATGATGTAACACCAACAGGGAGGTCAAACCCCTTGTCCACATACTTTACTTCATTTAGTTTATTAAAATTCAATAAAGAAAATACAAAAATACAAATCAAAAGAAAAAACATAAATAGAACAAAAAGATAAATCAATACTAATGCAACAAAATTAAGTTAAAAGTCCAATCAAAAATTGAACCCTAAAAAATTATAAAAAACCTACCTGGTCAAAGACTACAAGCTTTACAATATAAAAGAACAAAAGGCAGCTGAAGAACGCAGTTGCAAGAGCTAATGCCACAGCACCAAGGCGGTGACAGCATGCGTCTTAAATGGCCGTCAGGTGTCTCCGGCCCCAGAGAGCTGAGAGCTGTAAGCGGATTAGAGATGCCAGCCTTGTACTGGGTGGGAGGGACGGACAAACACACAAAACAAATGCAACTCACAACTACACTCTTCACACGTTTGTTAATCTTGTTTTTAAGAAGTTCGAGCTTATTCTGAATTAATTTCACTGCCTTTCTTACTTCTGATTATCAAATATTGATAATGTTATATAGTTTTATCGCATTTTCAGCACCCTTTTGTTTTTATTGCTTTCATAGCAACGGCTGTGTTATGTACGGTTGCTATGCCAAGGAAGTCATGTGACATGTTACGGCAAGCTTTATTGGGCTGAACGGCCAGTTCTCGTCAAGATTATTCTGATGTACTATCGTTCTAATCACACTGCCAGTAATATAAGATGGCCGCGCTGTATCTTATTTGTCTCCTTTTATGGATCCCATCTCAGCATACAAATCTTTGGTTAGCAAGTACTTAAATAAAAAGGAGTAGACAGCCAGAACTCTTGCTTGATCTTTAACTTTAATTGCTCCTCTTCTGCTTTGTTTTGTTGATGATTGACTTTGTTTTTTGACTCCCTCGTGTTTTTCTCTGATTTCACGTCTGCTTGTTTCTAGAAGTATCCCATGTATCTGGTCTTCCTTTGACCTCTGTTGTACTTTGACTGTCCATTTCATTTGAGAACATTACATCAGCCTCTGATGCCCCTTTGTCAGTTATTATGACGTCGCTTTAGGTGGCATTCTTTGTAAAAACTCACCACTCTGTTTTGTTCCTGTCATAGAGGCCTTCACCAAATCTGATCTCCTCAGCCACAGATCTTCCAGGAAAGTGACCAAAGCGAAGACATCTCTGATTGCTGTTATGCAGGTTTATTTTTGTGTATTTTAGATAAATCAAACCAGGCTTTGTATGACACACCACTGTCATGCAAAGCCAGGAATAAGTGCAGATCAGGCAGCTTACCCCCATACCCATGTTTAAAATGCCACTGTCTACCCTCACCTGATCTTTACTTCTGCTGCTGTGCCTCTTGTATCAGTGTGGCATCTGCTACAGCAGACTGAGGGCACGTTGACTCCAAATGGCGTCAGCCATGACTACAACCATGGCAGACATCCATGAATTTTGATAGTATTGGCAGCAGAAATTCAAAGAGTAGAGATGGACTACGGCCCAATTAAATGTTAGGTTCAGGTTAGATATGTTTTTTCATGTTTTTGAAGTAGTTGATCTTTTAAATACACGTTGTACAAGATTACAAGGCGTTAAAGGTGTCAATAATAACATACAGCAGTGATGTCATTATATTAAACATTTTGTAAGAAACATTACATCAATAAACGATTAAAACACAGTACATTAGGAGTCAACTCACGGTCACAGGAACCTGCAATTTTTTCTGCAATTACATGGTAAGCATGGAGTCAGTCTTGAGATTTGGAAGGTTTTCTCCTATAACTTACATCCCGGTTTTTGTTTTTCTTTAGAATAGCTACCTTCATATTTCTTTTTATTTTTTTCAGCACAATTCTCGCCTTTTATTTGTCTCCTGCCTCTGACCACTCACTGGTATTGCGCTTTGCACCCCTGCCTGTCCTGGACCTTGCAGATTCTTATTAAAGCTCACAGAATCTGTGTTCTGCCAGACGGTTGTTCAGTGATCAACTCAATCGAGATGCACAAGAAGACACCCCTGGAGCCAATCTGCCATCCCATTAGGCTGTGGTCAGTCAGCCCACTAAAGTTTGTTTTCTCCAGTTCACCCGAGTCAAGTGCAAATGCAGATATAGCGATTTCTTTGTGTTCTGCTGTATTTCAGAAACAGTCTTAATGTGTTCAGCTGCTGTTAAAGGAGCAAGAATGTATATAGTGAGAGGAAAAATCCCAATAATTTACTATATAATAAAACACTAAGGTCTCTGTGTGTGTCCAGACCAGTACTAATTTGTTTTTTTTTTTGTGTATGACATTCTAAAGAGGAATATGTACCTAATTATGTTTGGATTTTTTCATAATACATATATACACTATTTGTTTAATTGGGTTAATGTAGTCTGGTGGTTATTTTTTCTGTTTATAAAGGACACCATCATCAAAGGGGATCAAGTTAGGGCTAGGGATCTGTCCATTTCCAAACCTGTTAAAACGAATCTCTTATGAAGGGTAGGAGGTGTTTCTGTGTGTCAGGCGATTAGAGGAACGCGCTACAGTGCAACACGTGAGTTCACAGTTTTGACTTCTGGTCCCCATGTTCTTGTTGAAGAACTCATATTTTAAGTAACAGCCTGGATCAACTTTACTTTAATTTTTTGTTAATCATTTTAAACACTTAGAAAATGTTGCCTCTTAATCTCAATTTGCTTAAGTTGAGAAGATTCAGCACTTGCCGTCTTTCCTCCTAGCTCATACATCTCCGTCCTCCTCCTTTTTCTAGCACTTCTACTTGTTTTTTTTAGCCTAGAAACGAAAAATCCGCTTGCAGTACTCCAGACGAGGTCTCAGCAGCGCGTTATAAAGTTGGACTATAACTTCCCTTGATGTTTGCTCCACATGTCCTGCTATATAACCTGACATCTCATCAGCCTTCGTGATCATAACGATGTCATTGATATAGACAAGTACATAAATTAACAAAATATCACAAAAGATGTCACCTAAAAATTTGGGAACACTGGTGGAGAATTTTCTAATCCAATGGGCATAACCTCATATTTATAAAGGCCAAAGTGTTGTATTAAAACTTTTCAGTTTACCCATGGGGTGTCATCTATTTGATAACAGTCTTCCACTCATTACCCTCATGATTATTTTTTAAATTACATACACTACGAAGATCTAACTTAGTAAATATAGAAGAACCCAATCCCTGATTTAACACCTAAGAGATTTTTAATTGTAATTTTATTAATCTCCCTGTAATCAATGCAAGGTGAAAGCCTCCATTTTGCTTTGGTATAATTATTTTAAATGGTCCTATGGATCTATTTATAGGTTTAATAAATTAATTTTTCAAATTTTCTTGGATGTGTTCATCTAATGCCTAGGTTGCGGGTCTCAGCAGCACATATGTCCTCCTTGGGTAAAGGCCAATCATATTGAGGAGGCAACTCTCTAAAGTGTTTGTTTGCTGCAAATGTCTTGGGATTTCAGGTAATATTCAGGCAACATCCAAACAGAACAACGAGAACCACAATGAACTCCAGCCTTCAGTTTCTTTATTATTCTAAATGTTTGGAATTCAGGATACCAACTCTCATATTTATTTATCATTTCCTGTTGTCACATACGTGTGTATGGGAGACAGTTTAAGGGCTCGAATAATTGTGTTTCTCCGCCGGACCAGGGAAGAAAACTTTCACCTTTTGTTACTCTGCAGACCTACGGAAGATCCGACCTCTTAGAAACATCACTTTCATTTCCGGTCCCATTAACCTGCCTTCCAAGGACATCACTTCCTCTTCGTGTCCCTCTGAGCTCTCCTCTTCCCATTATCCGACTATATAACTGCCTCATGTTCAAACATTACCCCTCAGTTCTGTTTTGGACTCATGTCTGTAAAGACTGTTGCCTTACTTCAACCTGATTTTCAAGTATAAGGGGTGGCTACCCCAAACCTTTTTGTTGTGTCTTTGCTTCTTATTTTACACTGTTTATTGGTTAGTCATTTCCTGAAGGGCTGAGCTCCTGAGGACTTTGATGTCGACAGCTGGAATCAAGACCACAGCAGCAATGGTGGGAGTCTCGCGTCCAGGGCTGTAGTGAGGCGTAGTGAGTCTGACTGCCAGGCCTGTTCTGAGATCACAAACAGAGTGAACCGAATCTCCACAAAATGGTGCATATGAGAGGATGAAACTAGGCCAAGAAATACAGATGGTAGACATCGGAAATTTTTTTTTTTTTTTCAATTATTCAACTAGATTCTTTGTAGTGTGACTTTCATCATCACACTTAATAAAGAATAATGTAAAAATAAAACAGTTCTTGCAAACCATATAATGTCTGGAAACTTTCATCTGCATCTCCACCATGATTCAGTTCTTCCATCTTCACCTATATTTTCAGGATTATGGAAAGACTGAGCTTATGCTGACCACATCGGGCAAAAAGCAAGAGCCATCTGGCGACGGGGTGCTTGTCCATCACTCAGGCCTACCAGGCCATCTCATGACCTAGGCGTGTTTGGGAGGTGCGCTGAAAACTAACGTTTCCGTGAAGGGGAGCACAGGTGCAGCCCTCTCGTCTTCTCTCCGCCAGTGCCACTGAGGTCCAGCTGGGTCAGATCCAGTTTTAGCAGTCATCTTTTTTATAATCCATTTGGATATTCCAGTCCTTTCCGCCCTTAAGGACCTTCTCCTAATTGTATTTCAGTGTAGTCCATGATCACAATCATCCACCTTGTCTTGTCTTTCCCTGTTCATTTTTTCCAAGTATCAATGCCTTCCTTACTACAGTCTTTACAGAAATATTTAATCTAAAACTGAGAAGTGTGTGCAGCAATCTCATCTGCTTTCTTGATGATCACTCGCTCTACTGCAGTGATCTGTGCCTTAACCCCATGGACTTTTTGCTGTCAACCTGGCATGACTGGATTTCATTAGCCTGCCTACTTTTGTCACTTCTTTATTTCTTAGGATGACCACTTGCTCAGATAAACCCGTCCACGCATTTCCTGAGCGTGCTGTGCTCTAGCGTTCTTGGAACCAAATAATTTCAATGTGAAGTTGTCAACTGCAATGCTTTCTTTATTCTGGGTGCTTTAATCAAGGAAACTCTACAAAAAAATGAACAGCTCTTCAGACTTCTCCTTTTCTGGTTCTTGTGATGATGGTCAGATGTGGACACCACTGAGAGTTGTAGTCCATGGCTAACAGAGGCCACAATGTGATAGCCGTGGCCTCCTGCTGTCTGTGAGTCATTTTTATGGAAAACATCTACTTCCCTTTGAACGTTTTCTTGCCTATTAAGCATGGCATCCCTTTGTGTGATGTTGAGCTCATACTGGTGAATAGTGACACACAACTTGGCAGATAATTTCCAGTGCTCTTCATATCTGTTTCTTTTTCCCAAATTGTGTTTAGCACTGTAGCGTCATTCCTCTAGTAGATGGGAATCAAATTCCAGCCCAGTGACTGTCTCTCTCTGGAGTTTGCACCTTCTTCCCAGCTGTGCCTGGGGCTTGTTCAAGTGCTGCTGCTTCTGCCCACATTTCAAATGCATCTGGTAGGTGGATTGGCAGCTCTGGAATTGGCATACTGAGTCAGGGGGTGCCCCCGAGAAGGACTGCCATTGTGTCCAGTGTCACACATGTGCATCAGAGGACTCCTTCGCAGGCCTAGTTAAGCTATGCAATAACCCGCCAATATGAGAGAGGCACTAGCGCCAAGTTTGTCTTCTCTCTCTTCTTCCCTCACAGTGCCAGGAAGCTGCCCATTGAAGGTACCTAGCCTGTCACTGCCATAAAAGCTGCATGTCCCAAAAAAAGAGGTCCTAGTAGAGGCCAGAGCAAACCACAAGATGGAGCACCATTTTGATTTACAGTAAAACTTTAGTTCATGAGAAACCCCAGATCGGGGATTGGTGCAAACTGCACATTTTTATTTCCTTTTTTCATTCATTCCAATTGGTCTAGTGACGAATAAAGGGGGCAACCCAGTTGGCATCCCAAAAATCCTTTGTTTTTGAGGCTATTATTGTGCCGCCCGACCACACCAGGAATGCAGCCTGCTTTGAAAAGTGCCAGGATGAGCTATGAGGACAGACTGAAGCGGGTGAACTTCTTTATTTAAGCAAAAGGCAATTAAGAGGAGACATGATTGAAGTGTTTAAAATTATGAAGGGAATTAATACAGTGAATCGAGACTTGTATTTTAAAATGAGTTCATCAAGAACACGGGGACACAGTTGGAAACTTGTTGAGAGTAAATCTCAAGGAAAACTTTTTCTTTGCACAGACAACCTAGACAGGTGGAATAAACTACCAAAATGTGCCGTAAAGCCCGGATTAAGACCCCCCACAGACCATTAGGTGCCTTAGCTTCTTAACAGGGGTTGATCCTACTTTTAACAATGCAGCGTGAGGACTCCTGGTTGTTTAGGGGCAGCCTGGTGTTTCCCACTCTTGCTTTTGCTGCACAGAGCTGATTAATTTCATGGAGAATTTTGGGGGTCCCACTTGATCATTTCTGCTCAGTTGCTTCATCAACCATTTGGCAT
The DNA here is from genome assembly GCA_026402145.1 of Polypterus bichir lapradei. Taxonomy (NCBI): domain Eukaryota; kingdom Metazoa; phylum Chordata; class Cladistia; order Polypteriformes; family Polypteridae; genus Polypterus; species Polypterus bichir. Next base: position 51,513,629 of record JANRMT010062808.1, read on the forward strand.
TAGTGAAAAAGCCCTTTGCCATCCTGGGCCCCTGGGTGTGCACCCAGAACATCTTGATGGTGGATCGGTCCCTGAGTGTGGTAGATGATGTGGTGTTGTACACTCCAACAAAACCAAACCAGTCGTTTTAAAGAACTTTGATGGGCCAGCCATGTAAATGTACCTGCTGTGCTGCTCTCTGTACGTCTGCTTGTGCCCTGCAGTGCCTGCTCACGCACACACACTGACAAAACCACAGTTCACACTGTGACAGGAGACGTCACTGAATTGGTAGTTCACATTATGACCGTCTCTAAATAGTTCAAAAGAAGGCACTTACCTTGGATGATGTTAGCAATGTGTGGAAGCGCTGTTGCGAGCGAATGTCGCCGGTGTGGGGAGGTTTATGGCACATGAGAAGTAAGCAAAGATAGAAGTAGCTTCACATGAAGCCCGGGTTCAAGTACCAGCATCTCAGCAGTCACCGGCGCTATCAGAGAAAGAAGTGGAGGGTCTCTGTTAGTGTGTCGACATAATTTAAATGAAAGGGGTCAAAGAAAGTGTTTTTCGAATGTGTTGGCATGCTTGTGCACAAGGGGTCCATGGATTGCACAGGCATTCTGCATGGGTGCCGAGTTGGCATAATGGCATCTGCCGCTACTGGTCAGGGGAACAAACGTAGTTGGGCATTGGCAGTAAAATCCACAACTTGTTATAAAGGGGGCTTGTGTCCAACAGACTAAAGGGGTGAGGATGGAGTTCTAACTAATGAGTTTTAAGGAGCATTGGGCGTATGCTGTGTTTTTCTGTAGATATTTATAATACCCGCCAAGTGATCATTTTAGTGGAGGTGGTTTGGGATTGTTTTGGTGGTGCTTCATTCTTATATATGCATTTTTTGAAAATATTTGCATAATTTTTGTTTAAAGGTAATCTCCTCCTGAACCTCTACAGGTGGACTGCCTGTGTGTCTATATAGCAGTGTTTTGGACAGTGGGGAGTGCACTCTAACTATTTTAGATTTTGGTTCTTTTACATTTTTGTGTGAACTGCATGACACTGAATTGCTTTCACTTGCACTATTTGTCAAAAATCTGTGCCATTGTTTTTGTACAATCTTTTTGACAGTGTTTCAATATCCCACCCTGATCTCCTTGGTCTTGACCTACAAGAAGCCCAGAGTGCAAATTGGAGTCAAGTACCACCTTATGAGGTATCACACACACGTACACACTGCTGGGTACATGGCATTATCACACTGGCAGAAAGCTCAGATGTCACAGACAGTAGGACTTTGAAGACCATCAAAGCTGAGCTTGATGTCACTTTGGAGAATTATGTAAATAGGATTGGCAAGCTTGTCGAGCTGAGTGGCCTGATCTCGTCAACATCGTTCTAATGTGACCTGTGATGATGATCTCCGGCTCCTGAAACCTCTGTAACAGAAATAGAAAAATGGAAGGGTGGCATCACAGAATGTAAAAGCAACTTGCAGAATTCTGGATTCTCTTAAATGCTCTCAATAACACAGCTGAGCTATCTTGTCTCTCATCATTTTGACTCCATAGCTCTCATCAGGTTGTATCGCCATCTTAATTATTCTAATTCTGGAGTCTCCGCACTTAATTAACTTTCCATTTAGAGGCTTCTACTTTTCCTGGGTCTGTCCGGGTCCTAGAGAGCCATACTGGCTGCCACCTTTGATTGATAGGAATCATTTAATTTGAGGCTACCTTTGGCTTTGAATGGAACTCCCTGCTTCATTAGACTGTTTGTGGCCCTGCATTGTTACTCTGTGTGACTGCGCAACTCAACAGATTTACAGGCCCATTATTACCGTCTTTGTCTTTTTCTTCACAGAAATAAATTTGTCTTCTAGCCTGCTTGTTGAATATCAATCCATACATTTTTACCTAAATGTTTTTAAAAGAAGATTATTTGCAATGTACATCTTGTTTATGATATAACACTGTGATTTATTGGCTCCAAAAAAATTGGCTACAATAAAGTTATGCCAACAAGCTGTCCTTAACTTTGCTCATTTGGCAAACATTTTTATGAGAAACTGAATGCAAAACATACTCTGTGGGGATATTTTTAATCCACCTAGCAAGTCTGAAAAGCTAATGAAGAAGAAGAAGCTGCTAATTAAATTGGAGTTCAACGAAGGGCACAAGCCATTCTCTGGCTTAGGAATTGGCTGAAATGATGCAGCGCCCTGGCCTTGTCCTAATTAACCTAAATGATCTGCAAAAGAAAGATACTACCAAGTGGGCTACGTCTGCAGATGACACTTGATGTGAATGACACTAGCAGTAATGGTGGGCATGTTGCCGACTGCCTTCAGAAAGCATACAGAAGCGATTAAGAAGGATATTAGCATGTGTTGTGTTACAGAGCACAATGGACAAAGAAGATTTTGAGCTACTGGTGAGGCCTTGTCTGGAGTACAAAAAAGATGCGGCAGCGTAGAGAAGGTCCAGAGGGAGTGACCAGGCTAATTCAGAGATGGAGAGATCCAAGCTACAAGCCTGCCTTGTGAATGGACTCATTCTAGAAGTGTGAGGTATGAGCTATGAGGAGAAATCAAAGGGGATGAACACGAACAGAGTTAAAGAGGGGACATGAATGAAGTGTTGAAAATTCTGAATGGGAGTAGTATGGAGGGTGGTAGCCATGTACACTGAGTTGCTCATCAAGAACACATGAACATTGGTGGAAGATGGAATAGGCTAAATTTCACACAAATGTATTTCTTCATACAGAGAATGTATGTGTGGAATAAATTCCCATGAGGGGTGACAGGTGGTAGACCTTCAGATCACGATGGGCTTGCCAAGCTTTGCTGGGATGAATGACTAGTTCACATCAAAATGTACTTATGTTCTGGCTTCTCTCTGTCTTTTCCAGCACATTCTTCCGCACAGCTACAACTTTCTAATACTAGAAGCATTTTCTGGGTCTTGTTTAAGATCTACTCACTTGCTTCTGTCACTCTCTCGGCCCACATTAGCATTACCTACTTGACAATTCGATAGGTTGCTTTGCTGTCTGACATAAAAGTCTCTTATACAGACGACTGGCTCAGAGAACATGTCTAGTCTTCTTTGTAAACTTCTCTGCATTCATATTACTGTGCTGAGAGTGACTTCGCCCCAATGTTACTATTGTCAACCCAAAACATGGAATTCTTTCGAACACTAAATTTCACAATTTTTGTAACAGTTTATCCTTTTGACTGGTGGAACCAATTCCAGTTCCCAGACTCAATTGCATTTAGCACTCAGCAAGGCAGGTGGTTCTGATAGAACCGATGATTCCCTGGGAAGACTGGGTGGAAGAGATGTATGAGAGGAAGAGGGCTGGATTAGAGGAACTAGTAGTTGAGGGTCAGTGGTGGCATGTAGGGTCTCTTAACATAAGTGGGTTATAGAGTATCATGGATGATCTCTCCACAGGGCCCTAATCCTCTTGTCATCACAGGACAGTATAGCATGGAAGCCATCAGGAATATCACAGAGGCTTGAGGGAAAACCTCAACATGGCTGTAGATCAAGAAAGGGATCCATGGGCAACAAGTGCTACTTGGTGCCTCATCAGCCCCAGGTGGTTCGCCTGGATTATTAGATTACCAGTAACGGAATACACTTGACTTGAGCATTCCTAGTTTTCATTCTCTTTCTCTGTACGTTTAGCATTCGTTTGCTCAGAGGTTGATGCACTTGCTGCTTCTTGAGAAGCTCTTCTTTTCTCCACCCTAGCGGCCCGCTTCTTCTCTTCTTCCGTCGGCATCTTTTCACGTTAAAACTGATTAAGTTAGTGTTTGTGTTGCAATTACTTAGTACATTTTCCTTAATTTTTCACTTAAGATGGCACTTTAGTCTTCAATCTGCCTCAAGAATGATTTAAGATATGAAGGGTTAGGGGAAGTGATGGCGAAGGTGGTAGGGAATGAAAACGACGCCCATATGCCCTGCTGGCCGCTGCCAAGAGTTGATACTACAATAATAAAATAAAATAAAAATAAAAAGAGGAATAATCTTGGAGGTCAATCATCACCCCGAAAGCGGATAGTAGATGTCATGTAGTATATGCGTACCAAATTTCAGGTCAACAGTTCAAACGGTTTGCGTGCTACAGGTGATTTAAAATCCTGGACAGACAAATGAACAGCCACAATAGCGTATTATACATAAAGACCCGAAACACTCCATGACTACAGGGGCAATCACAGATGATGTGCATCACAAGATGAGTTCATAAGAAAAGAAGCTCTGTAATCCTGTTAAGCAGTCTTTAGTGTTTTATTGTATTTTCATCTTTGCAGCTACATACAATAAATTTGAATTAGTACAAAAATATTTTCTTGTTATACTCACTAAATGTACTTTTTAATTAAAATGTATAAAAATATACAAATATAAATTTCCAAGTGAAATTGAATTTAGCTCACTTAATTAAAGGTTCATTTATTCCATTCCATTTCTCTCAGAGGAGCGCCGGCTTTGTCGGGGGTCAGTCGTCCATCTGCGCTCGATGCCTGCAGATCAGTGAGGGCACTTCCTGTGCTCCGCTCTCAGCTCGTCTCACTTTCTTGAGGTTGATCCTGTTAGGTCTTCAGTACTGTAGGTGAGAAGATCTTCTTTTTATGAGCAGATGTATAAAACAGAGGTCATTTCACTCTTCTGTAACCAATGAGTTCGCTCTTAGAACTTCTTGACATCTTGAGTATGTTTATAAGCAATATAACCGTTGTGACCTACAAATTCAACCATGCCTTGGTTTTTCAGTGTGTCTATGGAGTAACTGAATGACTTCATTTTCCATTCCTGCCTCCTTTACCAATTTTGTTGGGTTCTATTTTAGACTTCTTAAATGTCTTTACCCTTGTGCACTCTTTTTTTTGCACCGGGACTTAAACCGATGTCACATTACGTGTCTTCTAGTTGTGTGTATGTTAGACTTCCTGACTGATGCTGATCTTGTCACTGAACCATATCAATTACTTGATTGTAATTCAATGGACATGTCATATTTAGTGATTTAGTGTCAACATGATGATCTTCCAGTGCAGTCGTGCTCACCTCTTTTTGTGACAGCCAATAGCAGTGCTTGCGTTGTACGAGGGATTAACAGGTATGGAGACTTCAGTCACAGTCTTAACCCTTTTTTCCTTTTCCATTCTGCTGTGGTACATTAAATGCAAGACATCATTTTGTTTGTGAGGTCCAAAACCCCCATATTCCTCATTCTTCATCGCTGCATCACATGCATTGTACTTCTGGATAAGCATTCATTGGTTGTCGGCTCTCATCCACACAGAGCTTACCCATACGACTAAAGAAAAAAATCAAACTTGCTTGATTTTATCGGAGGAAGTTGTGGTTGAAGCTGACCATTGAATATGTAACATTAGGCAGCTGACTTCACAGTATCACGTCACAGACGGCCTCCGACTCACTAAGACTATCAAAATGAGGGTTACAACTGAAAATTGCCAGAAAAGTTGCAAAATGTGACATGATCTTTACATATCTTTCCATTTAATAGTGGACCGAGTATGACAGACAGGGAAATTGTCACTTTATACGTATATTTTATATATCAAGTGGGTGCAAGTCAACCAGAGACCAGCATTCCTGCACTTGTCCAACTAAGATGTAAAACCATTTCTAGAAGATCAAGTCCCATGACTGCTACTGCACATCCGTCCGCACGCCATTCCCCAACTGTACTGCATGGGCAATGTTGCCAGATGGTTGGGATTTACAGTATGTTGCTGATATTGTTGATCTTTCTTTGGCCAATACCAGATTAGAAAAGCTGCCACAATATGATGGCAGGCACAGATACAGACAATGACATGACCCAAAGCGCCCAAGCAACGCTGATGAAAGCCTTGACTCATCGTGATGGAGAAAGAAACGCTGTGCTCATGTTTCAAGCCCATTGTAATGAAGTTTATTGCTGTTGTTCATTGTTCTCCCATTTCTTCTGTGTTCAGCATCTAAAAATGAGGTTGTAGCACTTAATCAGATGGCTTCTTCCTTTCAAGGCCTCTGACCATAGAGTCTCCCAATCACAATGAGTTCATGTTCATTTCTTAGATCAGATTAGACAATAAGCTAGAATGAGTTGTTCAAATCTCCTTTCAAATCAGACAGGCAAAGTGAATCATGCTCTGCAAAGAGGTACATTGTTGTCCCAGCATCCCCATCTAGTTCTGGTATTTGCCTCCTCCCATTAGGCTCTGGCTCCTGTGAGTCAAACTGAGAGAAGAGGGAACAGAAAATCAGCCAAAGGTTAAATCCATTTTTGTTCTCAACACCAGGGGCGTGGGTGATATACCAGTGGGGGGCGTAGAGTCTCTTTGGATTTAGCTACATGCACTGAGTAAGATCTTGCTAGAGAGGTCCTCATGTTCACATTGGTTCCCCTCCAATGAATATATGAGAGGCGAGGGGTGGTTTGCCTTTTATTTACTAAGGAGTTGTAAGAAGGCATTGTAACTGGTGGGAAAACCAACTCGACTGGTTTCAGGACTCTCATCTTGTCTTCTTTTCTGGGTCTCACTGGCACAGGCTGAATAATGCTGGCACCTTTATTAAAGCTCCGCCGGGGACTCGTCAAAGATGGACCCGGCAGTCTCCGGGAGGAACTGGCCATGTTAGAGTTTAATTGTGCTCGATGAAAATTGTTGCCACTAGTATTGTTGTTCACTCTGCTGATTGTCCCATCTTTACATTCTTGGTTTATAAACTCTGCAATTTTGGCCTGGGTCCCACTGCTGGAGAAGTTTAACCGTACTGTTGACTTTGATTTTCTTCTGTCTTTCTTTGGTGATTTCAGAGGGCTGATACCATCTAAAATTCCTTTTGCCATCGCCCGAGCTAAAATGTGTTTAGGAGCAGTAAATGTAAGATCTTCCTATAAAAGGAAACATATAAAAGATAAAGTTATTTTTAAGTTATAACATGATATAGAATCATCTGCAACCTGCTTAATCCAGTTCATGGTCATGGCAGCACTGGGTGCAAGGCAGGAAACAGCCCTGGAAAGTCCACCACAGGGCTGAACTCGAACACAACTCTACGCAACTCTAAACTGAGTCGATAAGATTGTATGTGTGAGTGGGATGGATGCTCTTCTGTTTGGCACCAGATGATCCCCAAGCACTTTAACTCACTTTGCCTTGCATTGACTCCACTTTAATAAAGTAAATTAGAATTGCTTTATATAAAGAGCAATTCAAAACAAACTGACCACTTTCACAAATGCATTACACATTGAGGTATCACCTGAACATGCAATATGCACTAAACTAAACATAGCCTTAGTTTTTTTGTCCTAATTTAAATGCCTGAATGTTGTATGCACTGTTGTGTCAGTCATTAATGCTGCTACGTCAGAAAGTCATGGGGACGAGTGACACTACAGGATTGACGAGTGACTTGAGGGGGCATATTTGTATGACTGAGGGCACCTTGTGCAGACTGGATGGACTACATGCTAGTATGATGTGGAGTTACTGAGTTTTATTTCTCCACTAAGTTTTCAATTTGTTTTGAATGCCCCCTACACTTTTGTGGCCATTGTATGGTGACAAAATAGCTTTTTTTGAAATGATCAGATTTCTTTTTTATATATTTAACTAGCAAAATACCCGCGCTTCGCAGCGGTGAAGTACTGCATTAAAATTTTTATTAAGAAGAAAATGTAACCTTTTTAAACTGAGTGAAAATATGCCAATAATTATTTGTTAAGGATCTCTTTGTATACCATGTTGTCAGTTCGGCCCTCCGGTTGTAACATGACCAAGCTGTGCGCTGAGCTTACTCTTGAGCATGCAACTTACAGTTGGCCATGTGAACAGTAATCTTGTCTCAAATCTCACAGCTTGGATTGCTGCTGTCATAATCAGTTTGAGGTTCATGGTTTGTTTCAATTACGACAGTATTTGCAGGACTTGTGTTGAAGTGACATTCGGCATCTGTCAAACGTTGTAAGCTTACAACCGGTTTCATCGATAACTTCACATCCAGCTTTTGAGAGTTTAAACATTTATAAACATCAAAGTGTCCACTACTGAAATCGTCACCTGTGAATGTAAGATGTTTAAGAGGCATTGGCGGTTGTCGAAAGGTGTAAAATATTTGGCCATTTCGGTACACTTGAAAGCACCAACCGAACAATTCAGCGGCAGCCATCAACTCACATGCAGAACCATAGGTGAAGGGCTTAAGCATTTCACTCTTATAGTGCTCCTGTGTAGTATAATTATCTCCTGTACCGTCATCAGTCCACACCTTGAACCTGTCCCAGTCATTCAATACATAAGACACAATGTTCTTCCAGATATCAAGAGTGAGCCTGATATGGCCGTGCAATATGTAACAAAGAGAATGGAAAAGGCAGGTGCCATCTCCGGGCATGGAAACCACTTGGTAAGTGACAGTTCTTTGATCGATGGTGATTACCTCGATAGACATGGTAATGGGGGTTGGAATGATGAAGGAAATGGGTACCTGAGTATTGTAAAGTAAGTGTAAAATACCTATACAATAACCATAATTGTAATAAACAAACAATAAAACAGCGTAGAAGCCGTGGATTAAACAAAAAGGCTGTAGTTTTCAGCAGGGAGACGTGAATCCCGTGGCGAACCAAGGAAGGGAATGTAGAGACTGGAGCGACGGACGGCCTTATATAGGCAGGCAGCCAACAACGTGGGAGGCGTTGGGATAGGGGACCCAACGCCGCCTCACATGGTGACCAAGCTGCAGGCTATGGACGTATATATGTACGTAAGTAGGATTCAGTTAGCGTTGGGAACCCGTGTACCAAATTTCTTGAAGATGGACCCATAAGTAACAAAGACTGTTGAAAAGTTCAATATGGCGACCGACAGTGGCATCATACCACCGAAATAAGTACGTACATTGGTTTCGGTTAGTGCAGGGAAGCCGCCTACCAAATTTCGAGAAGATGGGGCCATAAATAAGAAAGTTCAACATGGCGGACGTTGTTGACCGTTGTTGACCGTTATGACCGTTACGCGTAGAATTTCTAAATTAAACCTGCTTAACTTTTGTAAGTAAGCTGTAAGGAATGAGCCTGCCAAATTTCAGCCTTCTACCTATACGGGAAGTTGGAGAATTAGTGATGTTGGAAAATTCAATATGGCGGCTGACAGTGGCGTCATACCACCGAAATAAGTACGTACATTGGTTTTGGTTAGCTCAGGGAAGCCACCTACCAAATTTCGTGAAGATGGGGCAGTAAATAAGAAAGTTCAACATGGCGGACGTTGTTGACCGTTATGACCGTTATGCATATAATTTCGAAATGAAACCTGCTTAACTTTTGTAAGTAAGCTGTAAGGAATGGGCCTGCCAAATTTCAGCCTTCTACCTACATGGGAAGTTTGAGAATTAGTGACGTTGGAAACTTCAATATGGCGGCTGACAGTGACGTCATACCACCGAAATAGTTATGTACATTGGTTTCGGTTAGCGCAGGGAAGCTGCCTACCAAATTTCGAGAAGATGGGGCCATAAATAAGAAAGTTCAACATGGCGGACGTTGTTGACCGTTATGACCGTTACGCGTAGAATTTTGAAATGAAACCTGCTTAAGTTTTGTAAGTAAGCTGTAAGGAATGGGCCTGCCAAATTTCAGCCTTCTACCTACACGGGAAGTTTGAGAATTAGTGACGTTGGAAAGTTCAATATGGCGGCTGACAGTGGCGTCATACCACCGAAATAAGTATGTACATTGGTTTCGGTTAGCGCAGGGAAGCTGCCTACCAAATTTCGTGAAGATGGGGCCATGAATATGAAAGTTCAATATGGCGGATGTTGTTGATCGTTATGACCGTTACGCGTAGAATTTCGAAATGAAACCTGCTTAACTTTTGTAAGTAAGCTGTAAGGAATGGGCCTACCAAATTTCAGCCTTCTACCTACACGGCAAGTTGGAGAATTAGTGACGTTTGGAAAATTCAATATGGCGGCCGACAGTGGCGTGATGCCATCGAAATAAGTACGTACATCGGTTTCGGTTAGCGCAGGGAAGTTACCTACCAAATTTCGTGAAGATGGGGTCAGCCTTCTACCTACACGGGAAGTTTGAAAATTGGTGACATTGGAAAGTTCAATATGGCGGCCGACAGTGGCATCATACCATCGAAATAAGTACATACATCGGTTTCGGTTAGCGCAGGGAAGCCGCCTACCAAATTTCGTGAAGATGGGGCCATAAATAAGAAAGTTCAACATGGCGGACGTTGTCGACCGTTATCGACCGTTATGACCGTTACGTGTAGAATTTCGAAATGAAACCTGCTTAACTTTTGTAAGTAAGCTGTAAGGAATGAGCCTGCCAAATTTCAGCTTTCTACCTACATGGGAAGTTGGAGAATTAGTGATGAGTCAGTCAGTCAGTCAGTCAGTCAGTCAGTGAGGGCTTTGCCTTTTATTATTATAGATATTTGCAGTTTTCAGATTGGTCCTTAATCTTTACTTTTAAATTTTTCATTTTAGAATTTTTTTGTATATTTTGAATTCTACATGTTTACTTTTTTTGTGCTTTATCTTTTATTTAGACCTTCTACTTTTTGTATCTTTTTTTTTTGTTTGTTTTATCACATTGTTTAAATAATATAGTATATTAAATCTTTCATTGTGGCTAGAATGTTTCGAAAATTACTTCACCACACAATGGCAGTGTGCAGACAGAACCAAAAAGGTATTAACCTCCACAGTACTGATCCCAAGTGTGACTCGGGCTTGGAATTCTGAGTAATTACAGTTAAGCCTCCTAAGTCAACCTGGAGTGATGCGTAATGATCCGCTTTACAATGTTAAACCCAACTAACTCACAGGACTTTATTCTGCTGTTATCTAGGGGATTAAACACCATTATGCTGAAAAAGAGCCAAATTATCTGTATGTGTTTTGCCACTCTAAGGTAAAATGATAACAGTTCATGAGTGAGGAGGAGCCTTCAACCAAAGCACAAAGACATGTAAACAAAAAGCTGTAAAGCCAGTTTTAGAACAAACTGAAACTGAACGATTAGTGGAATCAAGTGATAAGTGATGAACATTTGTGAGGAATATCTGACATTGACACGGATAGTGAAACTGATGTATACGGTACTGCACGATTGTATCGCCATTATGTGGCAAAATGGCAAAATGATTGCGATCAAGTAGAAGGACAAAAAATGATGTTAGCCCTCTAAGAACTGTTCACAATGCAGCAGCTGTCAATGTTGGTATCTGGGGAAATATGGATGCACTCTGCTAGCCTACAATAACAGAAGGGGCACATCAATAATGCAGATTACTGACTGTGACTGTTTCAAAACATATCACATGAAGGACGTGTGCTGAATCTGCATTAGTACAGCAGCGGACACTGGACATGCGTTTCATAATGTATTTATGTTGGCGTTTTGGCATTTATTGAATTATGTCAGGTTAATTGTTGAGTTGTAGTGGAATCAGAGCTTCTGCTCTTTTTAATTAATATAAATGATTTAAATAAAATATAATTAACATAGTAGTTAAAGTTACAGAACACAATACACTTGATGGATTTGAGAACATTCTAATGAGAACATTAGAAGGTCAGCTCAAGTTGAATGTTTGGGAGACAAAGTCAGAGTGGCGAGATTGAGTTAGTTTGGACATGTACAGAGGAGAGATGCTGGGTATATTGGAAAAAGGATGCTAAGGATAGAGCTGCCAGGCAAGAGGAAAAGAGGAAGGCCTAAGAGATGGTTTATGGATATAGTGAGAGAGGACATGCAGGTGATGGGTGTAACAGAGCGTTTCTCAACCTTTAAATATTTGCGACCCAAGTTTTCATAACAGTTTTAATCGCGCGCCCCCCCCCCTAACATTTTTTTGAAATGTAGATGCATATTTTATTATACCTACTTAACTTTTATCGACATTTATCTAACTCTATATTTATTGTTCTAGTATCAGAATGTAGTTTAAGTTAATTTGTTTTGGTTCCAACAGATGTTTTTTTCATATTTTTGACTCTTGTTTTCTTTTTTTCACATCTTCGCGCCCCCTTTTTGTTACTTTGCGCCCCCCTAGGGGGGCCCGCCCCACAGGTTGAGAACCACTAGTGTAACAGAACAAGATGCAGAGGACAGAAAGATATGGAAGAAGATGATCTGCTGTGGCAACCCCTAACGGGAGCAGCCGAAAGAAGAAGAAGAAGAGAATTTTGTATAGTTGTTCTGGTAATTGTTATTTGCTAGTTTTGCATCATTTTGTATTTTGTTGTGTCATTTTTATGATTCTCTTTCCCACAACTTCACTTTTTGTATATTGACCTTTCTGTTCATTTTTGATATACATAAATGAGCTAATAAGTTACTTTAATTAAGTTTCTTTTGGGTGGCTCCAGTTTTCCCTTTCTATGTATCTGTTCTCATCCTCCTCGATCTGAGTGCCGCGTTTGATACCATTGATCACAATATTCTTAGAAATCGCCTTAGTCAATGGGTGGGCCTCTCTGGTAATGTCTTAAATTGGTTTGAATCCTACCTGGCAGGGAGAAAATTCTTTGTTAATTGTGGTAATCACAACTCAAAGACGCATGATATTCTATATGGGGTTCCACAAAGCTCTATCCTGGGTCCGCTTCTTTTCTCAATCTATATGCTTCCATTAGGTCAGATTATCTCAAGTTACAACGTGAGCTACCACAGCTATGCTGATGACACACAGCTGTACTTATCAATAGCACCTGATGACACCGACTCTCTCGATTCACTAACACAATGTCTTACTGGTATTTCTGAATGGATGAATAGTAATTTTCTCAAGTTAAATAAAGAGAAAACTGAAATTGTATTGATTGGCAAAAACAGATTCAGTGAGGTTATCAGAAATAATCTTGACGCATTAGGATTAGAAGTTAAGTCGGAAGTAAAAAACTTAGGGGTAACTGTTGACTGTAACCTGAATTTTAAATCACATATTCATCAGACCACTAGGACAGCATTTTTTCACTTAAGAAATATAGCAAAAGTTAGACCTCTTATATCATTGAAAGATGCTGAGAAATTAATTTACGCTTTTGTTTTCAGTCGACTAGATTACTGTAACGCACTCCTCTCAGGACTACCCAAAAAAGACATAAATCATTTGCAACGAGTGCAGAATGCAGCTGCTAGAATCCTAACTAGGAAAAGAAAATCCGAGCACATTTCTCCTGTTTTGATGTCGCTACACTGGTTACCTGTGTCTTTCAGAATTGACTTTAAAATTCTGCTTATAGTTTACAAAGCCTTAAATAATCTCGCTCCATCTTATATATCGGAATGTCTGACACCCTATATTCCAAATCGTAATCTTAGATCATCAAATGAGTGTCTCCTTATAATTCCAAAAGCTAAACTTAAAAGAAGTGGTGAGGCGGCCTTCTGCTGCTATGCACCTAAAATCTGGAATAGCCTGCCAATAGGAATTCGCCAGGCTAATACAGTAGAGCACTTTAAAACAATGCTGAAAACACATTACTTTAACATGGCCTTTTCATAACTTCACTTTATCTTAATCCTGATACTCTGTATGTTCAATTCATCATAATAACTATTCATGGTGGCTCTAAATTCCGTACTAACCTCTACTCTCTCTTCTGTTTCTTTTTCCGGTTTCTCTGTGGTGGCGGCCTGCACCACCACCAACCTACTCAAAGCACCATGATGCCCCAGCATTGATGGACTAAAAGCCAGAAGTCCACGTGATCATCATCATCATCATCAAGTCCTTCCGTGAAAACCATAAATACAAAGAGGACTGTTTCATTCATGTTAGGTAGATTGCCCAGAGGGGACTGGGCGGTCTCATGGTCTGGAATCCCTGCAGATTTTTTTTTTTTTTTCTCCAGCCATTGGACCTTACACTTATTCTATGTTAATTAATGTTGACTTATTTTATTTTCTTACTGTGTCTTTTATTTTTCTATTCTTCATTATGTAAAGCACTTTGAGCTACATTTTTTTGTATGAAAATGTGCTATATAAATAAATGTTGTTGTTGTTGTATATGGAATAGCGGATCCATGGCTAGGAAATTTTTGGCCTTTTTTTTCATTAAATAAATATTTGAATGGCTGGCTTGATTTCCGTGGGTTTATGCGCACACACAGATGCGGGTGGTCAATGAGGTAATTGAAGTGAGGTGCACCTGCACGTGAGGGGGTGGTCTCTCTCAATTGCTTCATCGGCTTCTTGCAGTGCGAGATTGAGATGCGATGCCCACTGAGGCATATAAGGGGGAGCCGGCACAAGGATTGAGAGGAGAATCACAAAGAAAAATGAAAGGAGGTTAAAAGAGCGAAGACAGAGAAACAAGCAGAAAGATGGGAGAGTGCCAGTGGGGGTGAGCAGTAGAGGAAACAGGCAACCGTGCGGTGAGCCCCCAGGGGAAAGTGTGGCCAACACTCAGGGCGTGATGAAGGGAATCACTCTGGCTGAGCTGTTTGGAGCTGGGGTGAGGCAGTGCTGGATGGAGCAACTCCCTTCATAAGTCCGGGAAGGCAGCGAGAGATGGTGAGGCTCAGATGGGGAGCCCAACAGAACCCATGGGCAGTAGGGACTTGAGCCTGGGTTCAGACTGGGAAGCCCTGCTTCAGTTTTTCAACAGACCAGAAGCATAAGTGTCTGCCGTGGTGGATGCAGAGTCTGAATAATACAGAGGTGCTTATATTCTTGGCTTTAAACACTGACAATGGGGAAGTAATTTCTTGTTGTGAACTTTACTTTTTTCTGATTATTTATAATTCCTCACAGCAAACAGCAGAAGCCATAGATTAGTAAGACAGACGCATTTCTTGTCTATCAAGTTCAAAAGCCATATTTATATTTAAAATTGAAGTTCATTCTATGGCCTTGTACTGAACTAGCCATGAAAGAAGCTTGCAGTTTGAGACAAAATGCCTTAAAATAAAAGTGTTTAAATAAAATAACTGACATGAACATCACTGTTTTTTTCATTATTCATTATGTATAGGAGTGATTAAAAATGGTTAGACTGCACAAGCAAAGCGATAATTCAATCTTGGATCCCAGCTGAGGAGAACAAAAGCCGTCAAGTGACTGATGCTGAGGAGACAATCAATAAAGGCTTTACTATTGGATTATCCTGCATAATGGCCTACTAAAAAATGACTGGCCAGGTTTTAATGCTATATTATTCATATTTGCCAGTAGTGGGAATAACCACTTTGAAATGTCACAAACAATATTATGTCTGTCCAGGGAGGTTTTATGTTTTTTCAATGTTTAGTTTTGTTGTGAAAGTAATTTTGAAATTTTAAAATTTTTGCCTATAGTTGATCTCATTTCATTAGATGGTCATTTTTTTTTCTCTTCAGAATTAGTAATAATAATAATAATAATAATAATAATAACAATTTTTTACATTTATATAGCGCTTTTCTCACTACTCAAAGTGCTGTCCATGCAGGGAGGACCTGAGAAGCGAACCCACAATCTTCTTACCGCAAAGCTGCAGTGCTACAACTATGTCTCGACGTGGATTTCCTGAGACATTGTGCCTTGGATGGCCAGTTAATTGGACAAATCAAAGGTATTAAGTAATTAACTGAGTACTTTTCTGTATATGTTATTTATTAATTTGTTTTTTTCACCAAGGGCTAGTATTATTAGTTCATTCGTGCTCCTTACTCTTAAATATGCTACATGCAATTGCCCAAGAATAATACATATGTGCCTTAGCTCCTGCTTTTTCTAGTGACTGACCTTTGTTATTGGTGATGGTCAGTGGAAAACACAGTTTTATAGAAAACTGCATGCTTTTTAATTCAAATGGGTAATTAGGAATTATGGGAATTTTAGGTATAAATATAATTTCACCTTGTAGCAGATGCTGAAAAACTGGTAACTTGTATCAGATTATTAACTTGAATCCGAATGTAAGGTATCAGTAATTGTGTGTTGTTACAAAGTTTTGGAGGGTTTACATCAACACCAATAGACACTGAATTGTGATATAATTTAAGTTACTATTACAGCATTGACGTCTGCAGGCTGTACATTTACACAACGTATTCAATGAATTGAATGTTTAAAATACTGAACAGAAAGAACAGGTGAAAGGAAATAATGTGGTGAAGTATGTACAATGTCCACCTCCTGTATGTTCTATCCATGGAGAACTCCTTAAGTGAGCTGCACAGGCGTATAAACTTACTCAGGCATGTTTTGTGTTTAACTCAGAGCTTGAAGTGGGCTGGCATGCTGTACCGCCACTTCACTGTTTCTGCTTTGTGAACCAGAGTGTAGCGGCACATCGCAGTCAAGGGGACTCCCCTGTTCTCCACAATATTGCATGTATCTCACTCACCCTATTCTTTGAAGTATATGTATGTAAGCACAATCAACACCCGAAATGTGACAGCCCCTCCTCGAGTTTTTATGTATTTTATACTGCATCACAACAGAAAGAAGAAGCCAACAGATTAGAGGCTGCTAATCACAACACAACTTGTTCAGCACATCTTCTTGAGTTTTGCCAAACTTTGGTGTCTCCACCTTGCTTCTGGTAACGGCCTTCGTTTGCTACCCTATTCCTCTGCATGATTACAGCCCCGGTGCTCAGACCAAAAAAGCACACATGGATGGCTTGTCAATAGCACGGCATTATAATCAAAAAATACAGACAAATAAAAAAAACAACAGTTAGCTAATTTTCTTTTTTCTATAATGTCACCAAATTTAAATTAAATCACTCAATGCATTTTTGAGATTTTGGGGTATTTAGTTTTTCTATTGGGGGGGTTTACCCCTAAATATTGATATATCAATATGTTCTTTTTTTGCAGTTACCTACTGCCCTAGATGTACCATTCTGCCAAATTTCAGCTTTTTAACTAAATGAAAAATAGTGTTGATGAATGAGTGAATGAGTGAACTTTGCATTATGTACAGTTGTGCTTGAAAGTTTGTGAACCTTTTAGAATTTTCTATATTTCTGCATAAATATGACCTAAAACATCATCAGATTTTCACTCAAGTCCTAAAAGTAGATAAAGAGAAACCAGTTCAACAAATGAGACAAAAATATTATATTTGGTCATTTATTTATTAAGGAAAATTATCAAATATTACATATTTGTGAGTGGCAAAAAGTATGTGAACCTTTGCTTTCAGTATCTGGTGTGACCCCCCTTTGCAGCAATAAGTGCAACTAAACGTCTCCGGTAACTTTTGATCATTCCTGCACACTGGCTTGGAGGAATTTTTGCCCATTCCTCCGAATAGAACAGCTTCAACTCTGGGATGTTGGTGGGTTTCCTCACATTAACTGCTCGCTTCAGGTCCTTCCACAACATTTTGATTGGAATAAGGTCAGGACTTTGACTAGACCATTTCAAAACATTAACTTTATTCTTCTTTAACCATTCCTTGGTAGAATCACTTGTGTGCTTAGGGTCGTTGTCTTGCTGCATGACCCACCTTCTCTTGAGATTCAGTTCATGGACAGATGTCCTGACATTTTCCTTTAGAATTCTGTGATATAATTCAGAATTCATTGTTCCATCAATGAAGGAAAGCCATCCTGGCCCAGATGCAGCAAAACAGGCCCAAACCAGGATACTACCACCACCATGTTTCACAGATGGGATAAGCTTCTTATGCTGGAATGCAGTGTTTTCCTTTCACCAAACATAATGCTTTTCATTTAAACCAAAAAGTTATATTTTGGTCTCATCTGTCCACAAAACATTCTTCCAATAGCCTTTTGGTTTGTCCACGTGATCTTTAGCAAACTGCAGACGAGCAGCAATGTTTTTTTTGGAGAGCAGTGGCTTTCTCCTTGCAACCCTGCCATGCACACCATTGTTGTTCAGTGTTCTCCAAATGGTGGACTCATGAACATGAACATTAGCCAATGTGAGAGAGGCCTTCAGTTGCTTACAAGTTACCCTGGGGTCCTTTGTGACCTCGCCGACTATTACACACCTTGCTCTTGGAGTGATCTTTGTTGGTCGACCACTCCTGGGGGTGGTAACAATGGTCTTGAATTTCCTCCATTTGTACACAATCTCTCTGACTGTGGATTGGTGGAGTCCAAACTCTTTAGAGATGGTTTTGTAACCTTTTCCAGCCTGATGAGCATCAACAACTCTTTTTTTGAGGTCCTCAGAAATCTCCTTTGTTCGTACCATGATACACTTCCACAAACATGTGTTATGAAGAGCAGACTTTGATAGATCCCTGTTCTTTAAATAACACAGGGTGCCCACTCACACCTGATTGTCATCCCATTGATTGAAAACACCTGGCTCTAATTTCACCTTCAAACTAACTGCTAATCCTAGAGGTTCACATACTTTTGCCACTCACAAATATGTAATATTCGATCATTTTCCTCAATAAATAAATGACCAAGTATAATATTTTTGTCTCATTTGTTTAACTGGTTTCTCTTTATCTACTTTTAGGACTTGAGTGAAAATCTGATGATGTTTTAGGTCATATTTATGCAGAAATATAGAAAATTCTAAAGGGTTCACAAACTTTCAAGCACAACTGTACGTAAAGAGACAGAAAAGTACAGCAGTGTGATTTTTACGTTGTTAAGACATTTGGAAATATTTATATTTTTGCTATTGCTTTAAATGTTTCACACTATTGCATTATTTTCTTATTAATTTGCCCTTTTCTGTGTAATTTGCTCCAGTATTTATTTCCTGACAATGACAATTAGCCATAAGCAGAGCAGATGCCCGGGCAACTACTTCAGTGTTAGACCTTCTAGAGTGCTTATAAGAGCAGAATTTATTAAATAAGCAGAACACATGGAAAAAAAAACAGAATAAAAATCATCATGATGATCAAAATTTTAAAAACCAAGTAAAAACACTAAATCATCGCCATGTAATATGCAGAACTTCCTGGTACATTCAAAGAAAAATTTACCAAGTTTGGTTTTGCCATTATATGTTTGTGCCAAAACAGAGAATCTGGGAAACAGCAGCTATCTCAAGTAGACTACAGGTCCAATTCAAAACAGATGCTTGGAACAAAAACCTGCAGCCACATTTGGTCCGAGGAATAAGTCTGAGAACTGCTGCTTAAAGGTAACAAAAGCAAAAGCAAATATGGGTGGGAAGCAATTGAAAGATGTCTGCAAAAATCATGTATTCATAGTACTCGATCAGTGGGCACATTAGATCAACTTTTACAGTGAACACTTTAAAAATATTTAGGTTATGTTTCTTTAGAATATACAGGGTGGCGCAGGGAAATGGGAAATTTTTAATCGATATTCAATGCACGAATAAACACATTGCAAAATACATTAAATGATGAAAAGTATTGTACATGATATGCAATTAATGATGGTCATCAATATTCATTCAATATTCATTTTATGTTTTGAAGAAAACATCATGAAGGTGTTGTCCATTTCTCTGCACACAGTCTGTTGTGGAAATTCTGCATTGCTCGACGTTAACATATTAAGAGGAATGCCAGAGATTTCCTCTTCAATCCTCCCTTTTAGTTCAGTAATGGTTACAGGATGTGTGTGGTACACTTGGTTTTTTAAGATGTCCCCAAAGAAAAAAAAATCGCAAACAGTGAGATCTGGGGATGTCGGAGGTCATGGAATGTCACCGTTGCGTGAAATGTCACACCTTCCAAACAATCAATACCATCAATTGTCGGGCAGTAGGCAAAGTGGCTCCACGTTGGGATTTTTTTTTTTAAGGCTGAACCCGTTTCTTCGAATTTACACACCCATGTCACATGAGCAGATGGGACACGATCATGACGTCCTAACTGGTAATGATGCCGAAATTCCCTTTGTGCAGCAGTCACGCTATCACCATTCTTATAAAAGGCTTTCACAGCAAATGCTTGTTTTGCACCACTCCACTGCTCCATTAAAACAGATGGCAAGGGGTTCTAACTGAGGTTGCATTGGTCCCAAACAACTACTGATGCCCCAGGGTCGCCAACATCTAGTTCCAAATTTTCCTGTTTCTCTGTGCCACCCTGCATAAACTCAACAACACTCATGAAAAAGTACGAAAAGCTTTCATATCCCATGTTTGTATTTCTTACAGCGAGTCCCAAGGTCTCTAAATGGAGCACACATAGATGACGTGCAGACTCACTGATCACTGAAGAGGTAAGCATTGTGCCAGTGTTTCACCTGTACAGATTTATTTTTATTCAGTTTATACCTTTTTAAACTGTGGATTGCACAGTGGTGGGCTGGGGAGCACTGCTGCCTTGCAGCACCTGAGTTGTGGATTTCAATCCCAGACTGGCCCTTGCCCGTGTGGAGTTTACACATTCACCCCATAGTTGATCATTTTTTTCTCGGTTCTCAGGGTTTTCTCTCACATCCTAAAGATGAACATTTTAGTTTAGCTGAGGACTGAAGTGTGGACGATATGTTTAAATATATGTAGTATGACCATATGTATAAATCTGCAGATGGGTGATAGGTGGATTGGTAGATAGTCTGGAATGTGTTGAATCATTACAGAGGAACATGGATAGCACACAGGTTTGGGTAGATTTGTGGCAGATGATATTTAATGTCAGTAAATGTAAAGTATTTCACATAGGAAGTAAAAATAATAGGTTTGAATACACAAAGGGAGGACTGAAAATTGAGAGTACACCTTATGAGAAGGACTTAGTAGTTGTAGTGGACTCTACCACTATCAATGTCCAGATAGTGTTCAGAAGCCATTAAGAAGGCTAACAGAATGTTAGGTTATATTGCACCCTGATATGTACAGTACAAGTCCAGGGAGGTTATGTTCAAGCTTTATAACACACTAGTGAGGCCTCATCTGAAGTACTGTGTGCAGTTATGGTCTCCAGGCTACTAATACGACATAGCAGTGCTATAAAAAGTCCAGAGAAGAGCAACTAGGCTGACTCCAGGGCTACAGGGGATGAATTATAAGGAAAGATTAAAAGAGCTCAGCCTTTTCTGTTTAAGCAGAACAAGATTAAGAGGAGACATGACTGAAGTGTTTAAAATTACAGTATAAAGGGAATAAGTACAGTGGATCGAAACTGTTACTTTAAAATGAGTTCAACAAGAACACAGGGACACAGTTGGAAACTTGTTAATGGTCAATTTCGAACACACATTAAGAAGTTTTTCTTTACACAGAGAACCATAGACACATGGAATAAGTTAGCAAGTAGTGTGGCAGACAGGAGGTAGACAGTAGAAATTTAGGGACCTTCAAAGCTAGACAATGTTATTCTGAGGATTTAAGTGGATATGACTGGCGAGATTTGTTGGGGTGAAAGGCCTATTCTTGTCTACATTGTTCTAATGTGCATAAATACATCCCGTGATGGGACTGGCACCTCATCCAGAGCTGATTCCTGCCTTGAACCAATTACTCAAGCCTCAATGACCCTGATCTGGAATAAATGGGTATGATAATGTTATTTTGCACAGTTTTCCAGTTATTCACTTTGATGTAACTTTAGTTTGTGAAACACGGTGAAGCTAAGCTCAGTAACCAAATATGCCAACAAATAACCTTGCTGTGGACAAGAAAGCTTTGACATCTGATTTGTGTTCAAGCAGTTGACTCAGAAGGAGCCCCAGAAATGGTGGTTTAAGAAAATTAAGTTTTCTATCAAACTGACAAAATTTATAACAATTATAATAATCCTAAAAAACATTGTGTTTATTTGAAATGATATCAGAAGTTGAACTCATTTGAAGATGGCATAGCAGTAAAAGACACATTCAGTAAAACAGGCCAACACAAATACAAAATGGCATTAAGCGTGTTAAACAGCGTGAACTGGAGATTTGCTGGATTATAGTTTTGAGATCAGCTTGGTCTTTACCATCCAGACCCCTGTTCAGACTCCATTTTTGGTAAGCATAAAAGTTTTCTTATCCTTGTTTTCTGCCATTTGATTTTTTTGAAGCGGGACTAAATGCTCTGGACTGCTGAATGAACATTCCTTTTTTTCATCTTAATTATATGATATTTGATATTTGACTCTTTTGATTACTAATTTTTATATCTGGTTTTGACTTTTTCCCTGCACCAGATGCTGTCTGATTAGGCTCTGGTGAGTTCAGTAGATCATAATTTGATCATAAATGGATGAATGGAAAGCATCATTTGTTAAAAAAATGAAATGTTTCTAATTTGTAGTCCAGAATGTGACTCTAATGCAGAGTTGTGATTTGCTGGAATTTTTACATCAAGTTTGAATGACTTTTAGTAATCTACTACATGTAATATTTGCTAATTAAAAAGACATTTTTCTAAGTTGCCTGTGCAATGTCAATTTAATAAATTAATTTTCAATTATGAGATATAATGCATAAAAAATTCAGAATGTTACATATGAATAATTATATTGCATAAACGTAAGCAGCACTCAAAGGATAATGTAACAAAATATTTTTGCTCAAGTCCTTAGAAGGAATGTTGCACTCTATGACTCCCTAGCCCGCTCAACAAGAGGTTGCCAGTTGTCTTAAAAGTATATCCATCCATCCATTATCCAACCTGCTATATCCTAACTACAGGGTCACGGGGGTCTGGTGGAGCCAATCCCAGCCAACACAGGGTGCAAGGCAGGAAACAAACCCTGGGCAGGGTGCCAGCCCACTGCATCTTAACAGAATATTTTTTGAATATTTTGGACAAACAGCAAATGTATGCAAACAGAAAGATTCTGTCTAGGAGTACTTCAAGCATAGATTCAATAGCATGATGGTCTGGTCTGTGGAGCTCAATTAAATGGAAAGCACCTGATGAATTAAAGGAAAAAAAACACATAAACTGCTTTAAAAAAGAAGTGTATAAAGACGGTGAGGACTGTGACATGCTGAAAAAAAGCACACAAATCCTACCAAAGGTATTTAGATGACAGGTTTTATTGGCCAACAAGTTTTATCTTTGCCTCTGCTGAGAGGTGCTGCTCGGTCACATCAGTCAACTGACAATGAAAGTGGAGGAAGTGAGATGCCACAGCTCTTTATTAAATGTCTATCAGGTTGTGTGAATTACCTTGCTGCATAAGCTGCTGTGCAGTAACTGATCCAAAGTTTAATGTTTAAAAATGTGTAAAAGAAAAACATTATCAAAAGTTGCTTACCATACTATAGCAAATGCAAACTTTGCTATGTGCAAAATACAATTGTTTTCTTTTTTTGCCAAATCCATCCTGAGTTAAATGGGAAAGGCCATTTGCAGCTCTGAATGTGCTACTTTCTGTATTGTATTTTATATTTTAAGTGGTCTTGAAGCTGCGAGCCTATGCTGGTATTGAGCTGAGAAAGAACACAGAGGGAAACAAATGGGTTCTCAGTCTACACAGTGCTTAAAAAACATTAGCATGAAGTTTTTCATGTGGACTTCTCCACTAGGCACCTAGGAGGACTCTCTAATTAGCAAAGTGTCCAGAAAATATCCATGAATTTAACCACTGCTTTAATGAACTTACAACCATTTGTCATCTTGAGGAGTTGAATGCGTCTACTCTTGAAATTTATTTCTGTTGTCTATTTTAATTATATTTATTGGTCTGTGCCTGCTGTTGTACCATGTACATCCACACAGGGGGCGCAGTGGTAGTGCTGCTGCTTTGCAGTAAGAAGATTGTAGGTTCACTTCCCGGGTCCTCCCTGCGTGGACAGCACTTTGACTAGTGAGAAAAGTACTACATAAATGTAAAGAATTATTATTATTATTTATAGTAATGTCACTGCGTTAATGTCCCTATCCCACTGTGATTAGCAACTAAAGCATTTAATTGTAATGCAAGGTATAATGACATTAAATGAACTGAATTAAGCTGAGCATATGGACTCAGGAAGGAAGGAATCAAAAGGAAGGGCATGCCAGTCTGCTATTTAACTGGCGTCATGAGGAGGTAAATATGCTTAATGGGCTACCCCGTGTACTCATTGCACTCTATATTAAGTATATACAGTGGTGTGAAAAACTATTTGCCCCCTTCCTGATTTCTTATTCTTTTTCATGTTTGTCACACAAAATGTTTCTGATCATCAAACACATTTAACCATTAGTCAAATATAACACAAGTAAACACAAAATGCAGTTTTTAAATGATGGTTTTTATTATTTAGGGAGAAAAAAAAATCCAAACCTACATGGCCCTGTGTGAAAAAGTAATTGCCCCCTGAACCTAATAACTGGTTGGGCCACCCTTAGCAGCAATAACTGCAATCAAGCGTTTGCGATAACTTGCAATGAGTCTTTTACAGCACTCTGGAGGAATTTTGGCCCACTCATCTTTGCAGAATTGTTGTAATTCAGCTTTATTTGAGGGTTTTCTAGCATGAACCGCCTTTTTAAGGTCATGCCATAGCATCTCAATTGGATTCAGGTCAGGACTTTGACTAGGCCACTCCAAAGTCTTCATTTTGTTTTTCTTCAGCCATTCAGAGGTGGATTTGCTGGTGTGTTTTGGGTCATTGTCCTGTTGCAGCACCCAGGATCGCTTCAGCTTGAGTTGACGAACAGATGGTGTAATACTACATATTTCTTTATGTCACTATATCTGGACAATACTGTTATGAGTTTTATTCACATGTGCATGTTAAATGTGGCACACAGGGGCTCAGCAGTTAGAATTGCTAGCCAAGCATTGGATTAGATAGCCAAAGACAACTGGAGGCTTGTATAGTCAGCTTAAACACAGGATAGTGTATTTCTTTCTTCTGTCAGCACAAAATCTTCTTTCCTTATTGGGTGAATGAGAACCGGCATGTAAGCACTATGATATTTCTGTATTTTGTGGAGGAGGAATTCAGCCCTTGTTTGGAGACAGAAAGGACCAGCCAGTTGAAGAAGAACAGTATAAAAAGGCTTGGGCAGCAGCCAGACCCTCGGAGGCTGTGTCGACAAAGGTTGAAAAACCTTCCAGCATGGGGACGAGAGAAATGGAGGGCTGTGTTGATCCAGATTTCCCACCTGGATAAAGTCTGTCCATATGCCTCCCCGTCTGTAACCACGTTAACCGTCAGTAAATATAAGCTAAAAGATATTTTTTCTCATGTGATTCTTGCACCGCCGTAATCATGATGGGAGGGATATCGCCTTTTCTGGTATATTACGATATTGTTTAATTATTTAATATGCCACAATTTTAAAAGAACACATTTCCAAGAGAGCTAATGCCTCTTCAGGAAACAGATGGCCGGACATTCTCCTTCAGGATTTTTTGGTAGACAGTAGAATTCATGGTTCCATCTATCACAGCAAGCCTTCCAGGTCCTGAAGCAGCAAAACAACCCCAGACCATCACACTACCACCACCATATTTTACTGTTGGTATGATGTTCTTTTTCTGAAATGCTGTGTTCCTTTTACGCCAGATGTAACGGGACATTTGCCTTCCAAAAAGTTCAACTTTTGTCTCATCAGTCCACAAGGTATTTTCCCAAAAGTCTTGGCAATCATTGAGATGTTTCTTAGCAAAATTGAGACGAGCCCTAATGTTCTTTTTGCTTAACAGTGGTTTGCGTCTTGGAAATCTGCCATGCAGGCCGTTTTTGCCCAGTCTCTTTCTTATGGTGGAGTCGTGAACACTGACCTTAATTGAGGCAAGTGAGGCCTGCAGTTCTTTAGACGTTGTCCTGGGGTCTTTTGTGACCTCTCGGATGAGTCGTCTCTGCGCTCTTGGGGTAATTTTGGTCAGCCGGCCACTCCTGGGAAGGTTCACCACTGTTCCATGTTTTTGCCATTTGTGGATAATGGCTCTCACTGTGGTTCGCTGGAGTCCCAAAGCTTTAGAAATGGCTTTATAACCTTTACCAGACTGATAGATCTCAATTACTTCTGTTCTCATTTGTTCCTGAATTTCTTTGGATCTTGGCATGATGTCTAGCTTTTGAGGTGCTTTTGGTCTACTTCTCTGTGTCAGGCAGCTCCTATTTAAGTGATTTCTTGATTGAAACAGGTGTGGCAGTAATCAGGCCTGGGGGTGGCTACGGAAATTGAACTCAGGTGTGATACACCACAGTTAGGTTATTTTTTAACAAGGGGGCAATTACTTTTTCACACAGGGCCATGTAGGTTTGGATTTTTTTTCTCCCTAAATAATAAAAACCATCATTTAAAAACTGCATTTTGTGTTTACTTGTGTTATATTTAACTAATGGTTACATGTGTTTGATGATCAGAAACATTCTGTGTGACAAACATGCAAAAGAATAAGAAATCAGGAAGGGGGCAAATAGTTTTTCACACCACTGTAAATGTAACGTTCAGCTAATTTATAATCCAAAAAGTATGTTCACTTCCTTCCCTTGATATTGTAGGCAACATATAAGAAAAAATATGCAAACTGAAACAGATGAAATTCTACCACCACCTTTGAGAATGAGATTAAGCAAATTATTCCAACCCTTAAAATATGGGAGATGAGTCCCTCGGTAAAAAGTGCATCCAGTTTGTGAGCTGAGATAGTAGAATACAAAAGTGCTTTTTTCATCATTAAATATTTAAGGTCCACCTTCATCATACACTTGATTGAATCTTTTATTTGCTGACTCTGGATGAAATAACAGAATGTGGTTTTTCAGAAAGGTATAAAGTACTTGTATTATGGAAAAAGCTCATCTTAAGGAATCTCACAAAATGCCTAATTCTATCATAAAACTATGTGAAATTATTATGAAATAAAAATTCTTCATGCCCACTGTCCTATAAAAGAAAAGAAACTTAAGGATCTACAACTGATGTTACGAAATTACTGATTTTCAGTAGAAAGTCTAATAAAGTCCTTTTACTGTTCACATGTTGGATCTTAAAACACACAGAGAATATAGTGGATTTAGAAAGTATTTAGACCCCTTCACTTTTTTCACATTTTGCTATTTTGCAGCCTTGTGCTAAAATATTTAAAATTATTTTTCCCCACCTTAAGCAACACTCCCTACCCCAGAATGATGAAAACAGAATTTTACAAATCTTTCCAAATTTATTAAAAATGAAAAACTGAACTATTACATTGACCCACATATACTTTCTGAATCCACTTTGCTTGCTAAATTTTAAGAGTACATTTCATATGAACAAGACCTAAGGATTGACAAATACTGTAGTAAAATTTACATATACATATATCGGTAAAAATCACATAAGAAAAAATAACTTAGCTTTCTTTACTGACGATTTACGCGGCATTACAGACGGGAAGCCATAATAACAAGACAATACCAGGATGGGATCTTGGTCTATACAGTCTGTAATTTTTTCGTTGCTGCGCTGGAAGGGTTTTCGGGACAAATGACGATATCACCCATCTGTCCGTCCATTGGCTTCGAAGTGTTTGGCTGCTGTCCAAGTATTTATACTGTTTTCTCCACGTGTAGGCCCTTACTTAGGTTTCCACACAAGGAAAGGAAAGGATTCAATTTCATCTCTAACATACAGGAATAGTACAATGCCTATTTTCGCAGTTGTCCCCTTTACTCTCCAAATGCTAGCAGTTTCTAAATGCTGACAGCCCCTGTGTGCTAACTTTGGCCTGCACATGTGAGTGAATTTATAAAATAATTTCTTGTACAGAGCACAGTGACATTAAACTTACATTCTTGTTACAGAAGTCAGGAGAAAAAAGAAGGTGTGGTGGAAGGAGGTTTTGAGTAGGGAGTCAGGAGACAATAAGCAGGAGTGTTTGCAATATAGAAAATGACAGAACATGAGTGGCAGGAGATAATTATTGGTAGGGAAAGCTTTCTTTTATTGTTTTGGAGATGTGCTCTGTAATCCAGATAATGGAGTATAAGACAGGGCACTATTTGATACGCAACGAGCACTCCAAGTAAAACGTAAAACATTCTACTACCTCTGAGTTGTATTTGCTTATTATGTTGGTCATTACAATATTATATAAATTAATTAATTTTGTTAATACCATATTATATTTTGTTAATATAATTTTTTAAAAATAAATAAAACTATTTGATAAACTAATCTATTTGTATCATTTTTAAAGTAGCTATTCTGTTATCCATCTTTTTTCTTATCCGTCATGGCCTCGGTCCCGAGGCCCTACTTAACACTAGAATCCCTGAAGCTTATGAAAAAAGTCGTAATGCCGGGTCACCCTAAATTCCTTTGCACCTCTTCATCGGCATCTTTGTTTTGCAAATGTGTCAATCAGCAACTGCATCAGGCAGCCTGCTATTCCATCTCCCACCAACGCAGCTGAAGTTTTCCCACCTCAAGTCACTTTATCTGGGTGTGAGGTGTCTGGAATTGTATAGGGTAAATAATATATCGTTATTTGGAATACATACATTTCATGTGTGTTCTGTGTCTACAATGATCTGGGTAAATGTTGAATGACAGGAAATGCAAGGCAAGAAATGTTGAACACATAACTAAAACAGAAATGTTTTTCATGTTATAGTAATAATGACAAAATGCTGACGTGAAGTGTATAATGTATATAAAACAAACATTTCATTTGAGTCTGTAATACCCGGTGTAAAGTTTTGCTACCTGTAAAAGATATCGCTGAAGGGATATAAGCAGACACACAAATGCTGGTGAATCATGTCTTCTTGGTATCTTGTCACTTGAATTTTTTGTTATTCTGTTTTATTCTTGAATAAAAGCACATTTGTTTCATTACATGTTTATTTTACATTCCAGTAACCACTTGAATGACATCAAATCTGTTTCTGCCTGTCTCGTGGATGCACACACATCCATGAGCATGAAAATGTCACTATTTCGAAATGCTATGTCATTTGAACATGAGTTGTCATTTGAATATGCTGTTTTTATTAGTATATATCTATATATCAAAGACAGGTAATAGACAGGTATTTTTGTGTCTTAACCTCTCTTTGCTGTCTTCCATCTACATTTATACTTCTCATCCTTGAAGGGGACTCTCAGCATGCCTCCTTCACCTTTCCTCCTCCTTGTCTTACACTTGCACTTCCTCTTTCAGTCACATTACCAACTACAAACTGACCAATCAGATTGCTCAGATGAACTGGATACACACACAGATACCTTAGCATTTTATCATATACTAGATATATATATGGTATGTGTGGGGGAAAGTAAAAAGCAGCTGGAATAAGGACAGAAGATAAGCAGGCCTTGGAATGATAGATAACTGAAAGTAAGACATAGAAGAATAATCAAGAAATAAAAGATCCATAAAGGGTAATGCAAAATGTAATAAATCTACACTGTGCTTTATCCCCCTTGTGGCCTGTTTATTTCCTGCTTAGTCTTCTATTTTGCATTCTGATCTTGCAAGCAGGGTTTTGTTTTTAACAGACAATTTTGATAACATTATTAATGCAAGAGAATTCCCCAGATCAAACTGAAGGCTGCTGCTGAGAAACAGACATTTGCTTCAGCTGGCTCAGCCTGTTATTACTATAAATCTCCAGTAGGACAAAACAGTATTGAAGATCTTCTTCTTCTTTCGGCTGCTTCCGTTAGGGGTTGCCACAGCGGATCATCTTCTCTGATCAAGAGTAGGGACATAGTGGATTCTCTGTAATGTTGTTAAACAGTACAAGAAAAAGATCTCTTGTACAATAAAAATTAAAAAGCTGTTTTTTGTATGTTACAGTATGTTTATAGTCACCATGGGGATAGGATGAATTGTTCTATAAAGGTGACGATATGCGCATACAAATCTGGTCCCAAGAATGTGACCCCTATACAGTATAAAACTGAATTTGTTTTGGAAGTTATGTGAATCTAAACAGTTAATCTGCCCTGGAGAAATTCTAAGTTTACTACTATATGTATACACAAAGGATACTGAATAGAGCAGCAAAGCCTTTACATGCAACAATGCTGAGCGCGATCAAAGAACGTGTTAACCATTTTAAAAGTTAGAGGTCAACTGTGCAGTTTTTTGTTTTGCTTAATGGTTACAACTTCAAATTAAGAAAAAAATGACCAAATTCAATCCTATACATTCTGACAAAACTTTTTATAAAAGGATATTATTTCTTAGACTCATAGCCACTTAAAATCTATTTATATTGTAAAAAAAGATAATTTATAATTGTCAACATTTCGACTGCATTAAGTCAGCAATGCAAATTTTTGACACAGATGTTTTCAGGTCTCCATCTAAAACCTAAACACCACTTTTTTTTACTTGTTATTTATTTAATGAACACATTTTTCAAACACATTCACCTGAGAAAACTGAAGGTTCCTGACAAGGATGCTTTTAACTGAGCTCTCAGTATCCAAGAAAAGTGTGAGCACCATTACTGACACCTTCAAGAATCGTGATTTTTATAGACAAATATATCTGGTGAGTACCAAACATATGAGAAAGATGTACTTATAGGAATACTTGTACACTGAGTTTGCCTTTTTACAGTATTCAGCGTTGAAAATGCAGTACAGTATTTTGACTTTTTTGAAAATGGCATATAGTATTCAAAATTAGACCTGTTAATGTTACAGTGTTTGCAACTGAAATACAGCATTCCAGTAAACTCTAATAACAAAGGCTAACGATACTTACCGCTCGTGTTAAAACAGCCACAAAGCAGGCATTGACAATCTCAGATGGATCCATTTTGAAAAAAAGATTGCGGGGGCTGTTTAGATCAGAGGCACAGGACAGAGGGAGCGATGGTGGGCTGATCCTGCAGAGGTTTGGGAAGATACAAATTAATCCTTCATATAACATCTTCAACCAAAGAAAAATGTTGTTTCATCCTAACAGACATAGGATTTTTTTTCTACAATTTATTATTAATTAGAATATCTAAAAAACAGTAGAAAAACATTACCTTATTAATTCCCAAGCCCACTTAATCTAATTTACAGTTAAGGAAGCCTTTCTAGGCAGTACTAGGCAACAGTAAGGAAGCAGTGCTGGACAAGAAGTCAATCCATCGCAGAACGCTAAGGGAAAAAGCACCATCGTACCATTTTACAATATAAAGTAAAAGCTTTACACATAATAACTTTTTTATAATGACTTAAAGGGTGATGTAGACAGTAGGAAACCCCTGTGCTCAAGTAAAAAATGTTGGCATTCATTGTACTCAATTAAAAACATATTATAAAAAAGTGGAGGTTGGATATTTGTGAGCTTTTAACTTTTAATATGTGGTCAAACATTTTTGCAAATTGACTTTGCTGTTCCCAACACATATTATAAGGTGCATTTGTAGAATTAACTGACTTGCAAGCAATCAAATGACTTTCTCTGGTACTTTGTTCTGGAAACTTTAAATTTTACTTTTATTGGATATTACGTCTGTCAGTACAATGTTTTAGATCATAAAGCAATGTCTGCGTAAGGCAATGCCTCATACAGACTTTAATTTTCTTTCAAAAATACAACCTGACACCAAAGACATCAGTGACTGCCTTCCTTATCTTTCAAAGGTTTACAGTGTCAGAAATGCAAATATCAAAATCCAAATTGTTATACAGAGAAGATTTAGGGTTTATTTATGGGAGCTCCGCCAAACATTTCTGTATGAGATACACTTATGAGGAAACAGAGAGCAGGCTTGTGGAAGAAGAGAACTCATTGAACATGCATCATTCAGTCTGACTCTTTATATTCTATACATTAAAAAAATCTGGGATCCCTCCTATAAACTTATAGTCAAAAAATAAAGTATAAATTACCTTCTCGGCTAAAACGTGGCACTATTTTGTTTTAGTTAAACATAAAAATCATTAAACAGCAATCTACTGTGAGTTTTGCAATCTTCCTAAGTGATCATAGAGCATGGTGGGAGTGTTGTTGCAAGATCTTCCACCCCTCTTCACTCTGTACGTAAATAGGTCCACATAGAGCTGTGTTTTGTGTAACACTCCCTCTTAACCACTTTCTCAAAGTGACAAATCTGCAGTAATGAAGAGTTTTGGTTGTGATGTCTTGGCAATTGGACTGATTGCTTTCTGTTTCCAGAGGTTTAGGCCTCATCAGACATCTAGAATATGCAGTAGAAACATCCGTCCACTTATTCCGTCTGACTCTGAGTATTCTTGACAAGTCTGTTGGTGATTGTCCTTCCCAATGTCTGACTCATTTGCTGCATGATCAAATTATAGATGGAAAGAGCTGAAAGTGAGCCTAACCATCACTAATATTATCCGATCACTGCCTTTATGAATTTCAGACTTAACCAAATTATTTCTGTCTAGAGTTATAGCTACACATTAAAATGCCCTGAATGTTCTGTTTGGCAGTGGCGATGATTTTTTTATAATCTGTGGGTCACTATTATAGAATTTTCATTAAATTTTTTTAAATCAATATATGATCATTTTTACATTTAATACAAGCATATTCTTAAATGAAGTTGTAACAATAGATTATTGAAAGCATAAGGAAAAGGACTGAAGGTAAATAAAGGGTTAACTAAATGCAGCTTGAAGCTTGAGCATGTGAAGGTTGCCTCATCTTAAAAGGAACCATCAAGGTAATTAATAAGGTTAAAATGAAGTAAACAAGTAATAAACACCCTCTTAAACAAACCAGTGAGAAGCCCACAAACCCCTATTATGAAGAGGTGACAAGATCAATGGGAAACACCCCTATTAATGAAGCGATGTTAAGAAGAATCAAAGTTACTGGTGGCTGTTGTTGATTGGCTAAGATGATAGAATTCTGCATAATAAGAGTCAGATGATGTGATGTATTAAATAAGGTAATGGTAATAGAAAAGTATAAAAGGGAATGAATTGTATTAATGATTACTCACTCCATGGACTGAGACATGTGTGCATTTTCATCTGGTCTTCAAGAATGATTTGTTTGAAAATTGAGGAAAGTTTTTTTCACACAAAATAATTAGGGGATGCCTTATTTGATTGGTCCAAGCATATCATCACAAAATGAAATGTAATTGGATATGTTGTGTCGTCTTCAGTATGATTATGAAAATATGAATGTTTAAAGACATTCACCAATCAAAATAATGTTTCAGGTACTCATCAGGCTGTTAAGTTACAAATGGGCCTACACACAGGAAGGAGATATTTCAGTGGGGATTTGGCTTTAAATATTTCCATAAAATACAGTCTGCCTTCAGCACTTTCACAGATGTCATAATGATAACAGTTCCCTAGAATTTACATTTTATTTAGTAAATGTTGATGTAAATTGCCCAAATTACCATTATGGGCTTGTGCATAACCTTCGTGAAACTGTCAGACATTTTAGTCACTGCTGCTGTTAGATGAATATTCAGAGTCGGATGGAAGATTTGTGAAACTCCCTTGGTAAGTAACTAGGAGTGGGGGTTAGTGAGACAGCAATCTAACATTCTTAGTGCCATAACTAATTTATACCATTGTGGTTTATGTACAAACTGATATGCCAACTGTGTGATTTATCTTTCTAAAAGATTAATGGATGGTGCACCAATTCCGTCATTCATCATCAGAACCTCATCAGTTAACAAAGTTACAGTAAACCAAGTGCATCTGAAAAACATGCAAAGACGTGAAGCTCCTCCATTTCTTTTCGCAATGATGTATCATTTGCTTTAACAACTAATCTTTCAGAAATTCCCTCTCTTCTGCATCTTTTCTGAGTATGTGAGCATTTTAAAAAACAAGGCAAAATAAAAATGAAGGTTTACTGAGGAACCCAGGAACAAGTAGTTGTTTGTTCTGCTGTGTGTAATTAACCTAGATTGTTCAAGAAGACAAACTTCAAAACCTGAAGCCAGATGGAAGCAAATCCAAGTTATGAGACAGGATGACATGATTTTTCAGAACTCATTAGCCTCTCAGCAACGCCATCACATCTCAATCGCCAATAATGGAAGAGACGAGCAATGCTTACAGTTAGAAAAGTAATACAAAAGAAGCACAAGTGCAAAGCTCATCTTACATGTTAATCCTGATAATTCTTAAGGAGTTTCTTTTTTTAAAATATGAATCTTATGTCAGTTGCTGGCTGAGAGACTTTAGTTTTAAATTTTATGTGGTTATGCTGCATAATTTTGCCCAATTTTATGTTAGTGTAATTTAAAATGTACAATTTGCAGCTTTTCTGTAGACATTTCTTTAATAGCAGAATCATTAAATGCTTGAAAGCATTAGTTTTAATGTAAATTGGCCCAGTATGAGTGAATCATCTATGCACACTAGTGGGCTCTGTGATAGCCAGGAGCCTCCTCCGTCACTGGTTCTTGCATCATACCCAATGCTGCTGAACACCTTCATGTATTTTTGACACTTCTTAGTTATGTCTTTCCAATACAAAAACAAATAATTTGAAATAATGCAAAATATGAATGTATGTGCCTTCTGAGGCCTATTTATAGAGCCTTTATCATAAAATGGTTTACACAACACATGATTGATTAGATAGATAGATAGATAGATAGATAGATAGATAGATACTTTATTAATCCCAAGGGGAAATTCACATAATCCAGCAGCAGTATACTGATACAATAAAAAAAAAATATTAAATTAAATAGTAATAAAAATGAAAAAAATAAAAATAAAAAAGCAGACAATAACTTTGAGTAATGTTAGCATTTACTCCCCCGGGTGGAATTGAAGAGTCGCATAGTGTGGGGGAGGACTGATCTTCTCAGTCTGTCAGTGGAGCAAGACAGTGACAAAGGTCTGTCACTGAAGCTACTCCTCTGCCTGGAGATGACACTGTTCAGTGGATGCAGTGGATTCTTCATGATTGACAGGAGTTTGCTTAATGCCTGTCGCTCTGCCACAGATGTTAAACTGTGTAACTTTACTCCTACAATAGAGCCTGCCTTCTTAACAAGTTTGTCCAGGCGTGAGGCGTCTTTCATCTTTATGCTGCCTCCCCCGCACACCACCGCGTAGAAGAGGGCACTCGCCACAACCGTCTGGTAGAACATCTGCAGCATCTTATTGTAGATGTTGAAGGACGCCAGCCTTCTAAGGAAGTATAGTCGGCTCTGACCTTTCTTACACAGAGCATCAATATTGGCAGTCCAGTCCAATTTGTCATCCAGCTGCACTCCCAGATATTTATAGGTCTGCACCCTCTGCACACAGCCACCTCTGATGATCACAGGTTCCATGAGGGTCCTGGGCCTCCTAAAATCCACCACCAGCTCCTTGGTTTTGCTGGTGTTAAGATGTAAGTGGTTTGAGTCGCACCATTTAACAAAGTCTTTGATTAGCTTCCTGTACTCCTCCTCCTGCCCACTCTGATGCAGCCCACAAAAGCAGTGTCATCAGCGAACTTTTGCACGTGACAGGACTCCGAGTCATATTGGAAGTCTGATATATATAGATTGAACAGGACCGGAGAAAGTACAGCCCCCTGCGGCGCCCCTGTGTTGCTGAACACAATGTCAGACCTGCAGTTCCCAAGATGCACATACTGAGGTCTGTCTGTAAGGTAGTCCACGATCCATGCCACCAGGTGTGAGTCTACTCCCATCTCAGTCAGCTTGTCTCTAAAGAGCAGAGGTTGGATGGTGTTGAAGGCGCTAGAGAAGTCCAAAAACATAATTCTTACAGCACCACTGCCTCTGTCCAGGTGGGAGAGGGATCGGTGTAGCATATAGATGATGGCATCCTCCGCTCCCACCTTCTCCTGGTATTCGAACTGCAGAGGGTCGAGGGCGTGGCGGACCTGTGCCCTCAGGTGGTGAAGCAGCAGCCGCTCCATGGTCTTCATCAGATGTGACGTCAGAGCAACAGGCCGGAAGTCATTCAGCTTACTAGGACGTGATACCTTTGGGACAGGGGTGATACAAGATGTTTTCCAAAGCCTTGGGACTCTCCCCTGTTCCAGGCTCAGGTTGAAGATGCGCTGTAGAGGACTCCCCTGTTCCAACGCACAGGCCTTCAGAAGTCGTGGCGATACACCATCTGGACCCACTGCTTTGCTGGCACGAAGTCTTCTCAGCTCTCTGCTCACATGGGCTGCTGTAATTGTGGGTGGGGATGTCTCACCTATGCTGGTATCAGCAGAAGGATGGTTGGAGGATGCAGTACTCCGAGGTGAGAGTGGGTTAGGGTGATCAAACCTATTAAAGAAGTTGTTCATTTGGTTTGCTCTCTCCACGTCTGTCTCGATGGCGGCACCCCGCTTCGAGCTGCAGCCAGTGATAATCTTCATCCCATCCCACACTTCCTTCATGCTGTTGTTCTGCAACTTCTGCTCCAGCTTTCTCCTGTACTGCTCTTTCGCCGCCCTGAGCTGGACTCATAGTTCCTTCTGCACGTACTTGAGCTCATACTGATCACCGTCTTTAAAAGCCCTTTTCTTCTGGTTCAAAAGGTCTTTGATGTCACTTGTAATCCATGGCTTGTTGTTAGCATAGCAGCGTACTGTTCTTACTGGAACTACAATGTCCATGCAGAAGTTGATATAATCAGTTGTGCATTCAACAGCCTCTTCAATGTTCTCACTATTTGACCCCAGCAATATATCCCAGACTGTATTTCCAAAGCAGTCTCTCAGAGCCTGCTCTGCCTCAGGGGATCACTTCCTGAATGAGCGTGTGGTTGTAGGTAGCGCCTTCACTCTTGGTTTGTAGTGAGGCTGAAGCAGAACCAGGTTATGATCTGCGTTCCCAAGCGCAGGCAGCGGGGTGGCGCTGTATGCGTCTTTAACGTTTGCATACAGTATGTCAATAGTCCTATTTCCCCAGGTGTTACAATCCACATACTGGGAGAAGGCAGGTAATGTTTTGTCCAGCGTCACATGGTTAAAGTCTCCAGAGATTAGCACAAGTGCCTCAGGGTGCTGCATTTGTAACTTAGCAACTGTGGAATGGATGATGTCACTCACTGTCTCCGCCTTCGCTTGAGGGGGGATGTAAACAATAACAACAATCGTGTCCAAACTCTCTGGGCAAGTAATAGGGACGCAGACTTACGGCCAACAGTTCGCAGCAATTGGAGATTTTAATGTTTACATGTATTGTGTTCGCCACTTTGATTTTGACATAGAGAGCGAGTCCTCCTCCTTTCTTCTACCTGCAGGTACTTGTGTCTCTGTCCGCTCTAACTGTGCTAAACCTAGGTAGCTCCACGTTAGCATCTGGGATGGTAGTTGTTAGCCACGTTTCACTAAAACACAGCAAGCTGCATTCTCTGTAGGTTCTGACATTTTTCACCAGCACAGCCAGTTTGTCGATCTTATTTGGTAGTGAGTTCACATTTCCCAGGATCACAGAAGGCACCGACGGTTTATAATGCCATTTTCTCTCAAGTTGTCTCGCTTTTATCTTATCTTTTATCTTTGCGCCGGCTCGGCTGCCCCGATATCGTCTTCTTACCTCGTCAGGTAAATAAGGAACCACACCGGCATGAGCATTTCTTCTCAGTGCTTTAAGCTGACTACTTGAATAGGCGAGTCTCGGAGTGTAAAAATCCATGTCAAGTAGTAAAAATTGTCAGTGAAATAGAGAAATAGAGAAAAAAAAATAGATAAAAAGGTAAAAAGATAAAGTCATACACGGAGCTGCTGGAAAGGCTGCCACTCGGATGCGGCGCCGGAAATACCATCAGCGGTATTACATAAAATGTCCTAAATTAATCCCATCAACCTTAATTTCTGAGTCTACCTTATATATTTTGAAATAGACCTCTGCAGTTTTTTTGTATTTGTGCTTTTTAATGACACATTTCAATTGAAAAAGTCTCAGAACAATTCAAATCTTTTATTTGGAATGCATGCTCAGTTTGAATACACTGTAGAAAAGCAGGCCGTCACTCGGTTCAGAAGTCAATAGCAAAACTTAAAACTTCATACCTAGAATGTGAAAGTATAACTAAAGCAGATGTAGTTCATTTAAATGGCAAAGTGTCTCTCTGACTCTGGCCTCTGTGAAAGTAACTGTTTCACTTAAAGTTCTAATTGCTAAATGAATAATGACTGTGTTTCAATTCAACACAGTAAAAAGCATCTGGCGATGAGTGAGAGGAGATCTTAGAAAAATTAAAATGGAAATAAACAACTGAGTACTATGTATTAGAGACGGCAAGGTCAGTTTTTAAATGCAGTAAAGACAATGTGGGACTTCCTTTTGCTTGGGTATATTAAGACATTAGCAGAGTGATATGAGGAATGGTAGATGGATAAATAATGCTAATAATAAACTATTAAATGTTGTGACATGCGGCTGGGGGTAGTACCCAGCCGGGACGCCCAAGAGGACCGGAGGAGGGCTTGCGCCTCCTCCAGACCACAAGGGGGCGACCACCCTGGTTGCGTTGGGGACCATGGGTGCAGGGCTTGGAAGCTCAACCCTGTAAGGGCCCGTGGCCACCGACAGGGGGCGCCCCGGTGCCTGGAGAGCCCTGGACCTCAGCACTTCCGCCACACCCGGAAGTGCTGGGGGGAAGACGACCAGAGACACCCGGAGTGCTTCTGGGTGCACAGCCGGCACTTCCACCACACAGGGGAGAGTCAGCAGAGGAGTGCCGGGAAGCACCTGGAGCACATCTGGGCATGTATAAAAGGGGCCGCCTTCATCCATATGATGACTGGAGTCAGGCGGAAGTGGACAAGAGTCTTGCTGGAGTGGAATGGAGGTGGTCTGAAGAAGAGAAGCACTGGAGAGAGAGGCCGGGACTTTGGGGGATTGGTGCAGAGGCACTGGGTTGTGCACTGAACTGTAAATATTAGAGTAAAATAAAATGTGTAGGTTGGGTGACCAAACGTTGTCCGTCTGTCTGTGTCCGGGGTTCGTTCCACAATGTATTGAATCATTAAAACTAGAATCACTACTGTAAGTATGGAGAAACTTCCATTTTGATCACAAGTGGGAAATGGATGGGGGGGGTTTCCACAGGAATAAAGCTTTGAAGGTTCAACACAGAGCACCATACTGTCTGTATTCAATGAGGCAGAGAATACAAATCTTCATCCCAACTGTCAGGAAGTTTCAAAAATCCATATGCTTCAATCTTCTATATTATTATCAAATTTTTAAAATCAGTATGCTATATGACAAGCAAAGAGCAGCGTGTCTAAATACTGAAGTCACAGCATGTAACCGAAGATTTTAAAGAGTACTCTTTCTGTAGACTGCTATCATTAAAACCACAACTTGAGAAAAATTCTACTTCTCTGTAAAGATATCAAAATTATGTTGTAATATTTGTATTTGCAAGACAATAAGAAAAATGCAGGAAACTCTTTTTTAGGCTATTTAAACATAAACACAGTTTTCGTTTCAGTCAAGATTTGCTTGCTTCAAGAGTGGTGATGGTAACTGCAGGTTTGGAAAAACTTTTAAATGACTGGCACTCATGGCCAAACATTACATTAGCAGACACAAAGGTAATATGATACTTCTGGGCAGAACTACAGCATTTAATTTTTCGGAGGTGTTAAGATATAATCGCCTCCTCCACACCACATTGTGCTCCCTGCTCTTTGGCTTCATGGGAACGTCAAACTTCTGCAAAGCTTCCACAGATGTTTTTAAAGCATGTTCATATGTGTTTTTATATTATGTGCTCATGCATTAAAAGCACACACATTTATTTACCAAATAATTAATAAACCTTTAAATAGTAGCAGAAGGGCCTGATCTGCATGTAAAACTGACAGACTGTCCCTATCATGGTCTTAAACATACAGGTAAGCGATAACAACACCTAACAACACAGTGTCTTGAAGAGGGAAAAATGACGATTCCAAAGAATTTAAAGTCATTCAGTGCACTGTGGTGGAGTGATATGTTGCATATAAGTTGATAAATATTTTGTATGTCTTTATTTGTAGATAACGTTTAAAGAGCAAGGAAGATGGACAAACCAGTTTTTTTTTTTACCCCCAAAGTTTTAGGAATGCTTCTTTTTACGACTGAATTGC
The DNA here is from genome assembly GCA_026402145.1 of Polypterus bichir lapradei. Classification (NCBI taxonomy): domain Eukaryota; kingdom Metazoa; phylum Chordata; class Cladistia; order Polypteriformes; family Polypteridae; genus Polypterus; species Polypterus bichir. The sequence goes on from JANRMT010062808.1 coordinate 51,553,454, forward strand.
AAGCTATCTGTGACAGAGAGGGCTAGTTTTATTGCATAATGACTTGCATTTCCTTTCTTGGCTGTTTGTCAGAGGGATGCTGACAATAAACAAAATAACTTGGAGGAATACGCCTGAGCTATTCAATTGGCAAATGGCCCATGGAAGGTGTGCGTGTTTGTCAGATGCTACACAGGAGCAATAAAGAGAGAGGCTTGCAAAGGCATGCACTCTCTGCCATGTTGTAAACAAGATGATGACCAGAAAAAAGCAGGCTGCCTGGGCTTGTGCAGATGATGAGCTGACCAGGAAGAATCAAATGAAAGGATAAATTATTGTGCCACCTGAAATTACAATCCAGCATTATCACCATCTTGGTTTACAAAGTCTATTTGCTTCTATGTCACTTGTTATAATAAAAGGTATTACTTATAATATATAGTTAAAAGTGTAGCTCTTTGTCCTGTCCGTTCTTCACTTTTTCATTAAAGAACTGATGGGGGGAGGATGTTCTGAACTGAAGTATTTGACCACAGAGAGGTAAGTGTATGGATTTTGAAGCATTTTGGTTAAGTCTACACAATAAAGAATATAAAGGGAAAAATACGGTCACCATAGGACCCTACAAAATAAAACAAATACACAAAACAATGAATGAAATGCAATTAGAATAAAATGAATCTTGGCTGAAACAGTTTGTGACAGATCTTCAAAAGCACTAAGCAAACAAAGGAACTAAAAATCATCACTTAATGCAATCAGTGTCAATATGAAACAGTCAGATGCACTGACCTGATGTACTTGGGAGGATGGGAAGAAGAATGGAAGTGTCCAGGAGGTATGTATGTGTTGGGTGCTGCAAATCAATATGAAGAAGGACGCTTGCAAAGGCTTGCTGTTTCTCCATCTTGAAGAAGACTAACACTGTCTTGATAGGCATATTGAGACAGGGTGGTTGGCTGGCCCTGAGCAGATAATGGGCTAGCTAAGAAGAAGAATTGAGTGTAACTACAAGTTTATGTGCCACTTGAAACTACACATCTAGTACTATCAGGGTGTATTATTGTAAACCAGTACTTAAATGTGTTCTTTGTTTAGTGTTTTTGGCACAGTATCAACTAGCTGTCCCCCACGGCTCTGCCCACATAGTAGTGAAACAGGATAAACTTTAAAAATCAATTAAAAAAAAAATGAAAAAAATTAATAATTTGCATTGAGCAGAATTTATATTGATAGCTTTCATATCCGAGGGCCTCTTGAAATACAATATGTTTTGTTTTGCTATCAGGGGTAAGAATGCAGTTGGAATCTCTTTGCCAAAAATGTAAAAAGTTGGCAAGGTATCTCTGGCCAAGCAGAAGGTAGGTACACTCCAATGTCAAATGTTGCCACTGTACCTGATTGTATTCAACTCTGATGGGAGAGCGTCCCACGCGTGGGGAGAAGAGCAAGTGGCCGTGGTATCTCTGCCAATGAGCAGGTACCGTCTAAAACACACGTAGCTGTGATCTCTCAGTCTAAAATGTCAAATGTTACTCTTTAACAATCTCTAGATGATAATGTCTGCTGAACAAACATGAAAGCAAAGTACACTGCAACATGTGGGGAGAGGTAGAGTGACTTGAATGGAGGCTGGTGCATGAGTGAGGATGGTCCTGCACAGCTCCCTACTCCTGAGGTCCCGCCTGTCCCTTTTCCTCAGCCCACAGCCTCTCGGATTTGAACGAATAAATCGGTGTCACAACCAAACTATAATACTTAGAGCAATAAGAGAAGTCGCAAAATCAACTGGAATGTTTAAGCAAATTATAGAAAAAAAACAATCTAAATCCATTAAGTAGTTCTCTCGTGAAAAACAGACAGACATACACATGTTGGATTTTATATATATATAGACTAGATGTCCCCGCAGCTTTGCCCACGTGGTAATGAAACAGGACAGTGAGGAGGGCCCTGCCTGGCTCCCCACTCCTGACATCACACATCCCCCTCCCCTTGGCCTGCAACGTTTGTCACGGATTAGTGCAAATATATCGCTCCTGCAAGAGAACTATGATTCTTAGCGCGATGAGAGAAGTTGTAAAATCAACTGGAATGTTCTAGCAGAAAAAACGACAAAATCCATTAAGTAGTTCTCTCGTTCATTAGCTAAGCGGAGGTAAGGAACGCCCCAAGACTGGTAACCGGAATGGTCAAGCAAATTATAGAAAAAAACCTGATCTAAATCCGTTAAGAAGTTCTCTTGTGAAAAGCAGACAGACATACAGACAGACATATATACAGTCATATGATAAAGTTTGGGAACCCGTCTCAGCCTGCATAATAATTTACTTTCAACAAAAAAGATCAGTGGTATGTCTTTCATTTCCTAGGAACATCTGAGTACTGGGGTGTTTTCTGAACAAAGGTTTTTAGTGAAGTAGTATTTAGTTGTACTGCCTGTGCAAAAATTTGGGTACCCTTGTAATTTTGCTGATTTGAATGCATGTAACTGCTCAATACTGATTGCTTGCAACACCAAAGTGGTTGGATTAGCTCGTTAAGCCTTGAACTTAAAGAGTGACAGCATAGGATCCTCAAAGCAACTCTCATAAGATCTGAAAACAAAGATTGTTCAGTATCATGGTTTAGGGGAAGGCTACAAAAAGCTACCTCAGAGGTTTAAACTATCAGTTTCAACTGTAAGGAATGTAATCAGGGAATGGAAGGCCACAGGCACAGTTGCTGTTATACCTAGGTCTGGCAGGCCAAGAAAAATACAGGAGCGGCATATGCGCAAGATTGTGAGAATGGTTACAGACAACCCACAGATCATCTACAAAGACCTGCAAGAACATCTTGCTGCAGATGGTGTATCTGTACATCGTTCTACAATTCAGTGCAATTTGCACAAAGATCATCTGTATGGCAGGGTGATGAAATAGAAGCCCTTTCTGTACTCACGCCACAAACAGAGTCGCTTGTTGTATGCAAATGTTCATTTAGACAAGCCAGATTAATTTTGGAACAAAGTGCTTTGGACTGATGAGACAAAAATTGAGTTATTTGGTCATAACAAAAAGCGCTTTGCATGGTGGAAGAAGAACACCGCATTCCAAGAAAAATACCTGATACCTACTGTCAAATTTGGTGGAGGTTCCATCATGCTGTGGAGCTGTGTGGCTAGTTCAGGGACTGGGGCCCTGTGGTATAGCAGGTCCACAGCTCTCAGCAAAGGCCAGTTTGTAAAATAAATAATCACTGCGCTTGCGGCTTAGCGAGGGGGCGTGGTGGTTGTGTGGCTGAAGCAGTTCTCAGGGCGATCTGTGGTGTGGGCGTTTCTCACCTAAGTGCACAGGTGAGAGACTGCCCGCATCCGTGATTGTTCCTGGGGCTGCTAATTTGCTGCAGCTGCCATGCCCTCTCTATTATATAGAAGTGCGAGTCGGTTAGGAAGGGAAAATGAAAAAGAAAGAGAAAGAGAAAGAAAGACGGAGGTTGCGGAAGAAAGCAGGAAGTGGAGAGAGAAAGCCGGTGTGGGAGAGTGAATGAGCGAGAGCAGGCTCGAGTACAGCTGGACTGTGGGCCCTAGCGAGGTGTTTATCTAACACCTAGGGCAGTTGATGGTGGTCACTCCCGCTGAGCATTTTGAGAGGAGCGGGAGTGACTAGCGAGGGGAGTGACTCGCCGTGGAAGACAGTGGGAGTCAGGAGACTTGGGAGGATAATCTCCAGCGTGAGAGTCCTGGCCGTTGGAGAGAAGCTAAGTCTCGGGTCTGGGTTAAGTGCACGACTTAAGCCAGGGATCGGGAGGCCTCCAGACCTGTGCGAATGAGAGAAAGAAGATCAGCTGCAGGTAGAGTGGCTCCTCCTGTTGCAAAGCCCGGGTAGAGAGAAGCAGGGGAGTCACTAGATAGACGAACACACCGGGCTGTGTAAATGTTTTAAAGGACTGCTTTCAGCGTTGTTTTTAACCTCGTTTTTAAAGATTGTTTTTCTATATTTTAACTTCCATGCGTTTCACTTGTTTTTTTTTTTATTGGATTATTTATTGAAGACTGTTTTTAAGATACTGCACTTGATTTAATTTGAACACCTTGTTTTGTTGGATTTTTAATAAAAGCTCTTGACACTTTTGTACACCATCCCCTTGCTATGTTGCTGCCTCACTGCTAAGCTCATCGGTGACATTACCGACGGTGACAGGTTGAAGGGCTCCCAGAAGCTGAAAGGGAGCATGGAGCTGAACCCGCATCATCACAGACCCTTGTTAAAGTCGAGGGTCGGATGAATTCAACCCAATATCAACAAATTCTTCAGGATAATGTTCAAGCATCACTCACAAAGTTGAAGTTACGCAGGGGTTGGATATTCCAACAAGACATGACCCAAAACCATCGTAGTGCAGTTATCAGTCACTTAGTGCTACAGAGTGAAACACAAACAAAGCCTCTGTTAAGGTCTTAGGAGTGACTGATCAACAGATGACCCAAGAAGCCTTTTTTCTCAAATGTTTCTAAAATGGGAGCTATATTGTCACAATTCCAGACACTGTGTGTTTTATAAACTGTGTTTAAATAAGACCTGTACGTTAAAAAATAAATCAATCTTCACTGTCTAAGTAAAAAGATTTTTCTTTGGAAATGGAATATCTGTGGAAAGAAATTCCTTGTTGTCAACTCTGTGATTCAGTCTCTAGATTTGCTCATAATTTATGTGTCATTTGACTCAGATTTGTCACTTAATATTTATGTCAACTCACTATCAGAGATTTGCTAACTTCATTTCAGGAAGCCCATTATTAATATTATTTTTTAATATCCAGGAAACAGAAAAACAGATTAATGCATCCATCTACTGCATACACTTTATGGGAATTAAATGAGTTTTAATGGTTTGCTTTCAGCTAAAATCATTCTGCTCTTTACTCTACAATTCCCATAATTCAAAACATGTAGCAGAGATAATGAAATGAATTAGAAGGTATGATCATATTTTTCCAATTCTTAATTAAGTCCCATCACAGAGTTCCAATTAAGCTGCAAAGTTAATTTGAAAAACATAATTTTTACTTATAAAGCTATGAAAAGATTTCCTTTTACTTTACTTTAACAATTACACATCAAAATGTACTCTGTGATCATGTAAAGCAGCCTTATTATTCATAGTTTAAAGGAAATGACTCCAGGGAATAAGGCCTCAAACTATAGGCAGCTACTTATTGTAGCAGACACTCCATTGCTCTCAGCTTTGAAAGCTGGCCTGCCGGCTTACAGCCAGTCAAACAATAAACTGTTTCTGTTCCTTGTCCTTAGTCAGTATTTCAGTATACTTTTCGATGAGCTACATCATTCACTACTGTCATACATACTGACAGTTCACACAATTCATTGAAGATTGGATCATCTGTCCACTGTTCCTGAGAAGGACCTGCAAAGTTTGCACCATCTTTTCATTTGTTTCTGCTGAGTCTCTGTCATAAAAATGGCTAAAATAGAAACTTTTACTTACTACTATAATGTTCTTCAAACTCCTACTTAATACTAGAATGTTCTGGAACCTTCCACTTACTACTAGAATGTTCTGTTTATTTTTTTATTACCAATCACTTAAGCCAATTAAGAAACCACAAAAGAGTACATACATAGTAACAATACAAATAAAATATTCAAACTTTCAAAGGTAAGGAAATTATCACTAATGGACAAAATAAGCTTATAAACATCAGCTCTTTGCATTGTTTTGTGGACCATATACAGTATATACGTGTTCATTGTTGTTTACTCTAACATTACAATGGACAAAACATGATCTAATTGACTTTAACTTGGGTGGCATTGATGGTGACACATGCATGTGGTGGATCCAACATCTCAGAAACAGAGTCCCCCTTTAGTTGTCATGCACTATAGTCAGTAGTTTTTACAAAGAATGGTGAGATAAACAAAAAACATGTAGTGAGCAACAGCTCTGTGGGAGAAAGCAGTTTCTTAATGAATGAGGATAGTCAAGCAAGCAGAAACACCACTATTGAGAAGCTCTTTATAAACAGAGGTGTGCAGAATGTTCTCTCTGAACACAATGCGTTCAACCTTAAAGCGGATGAGACACTACAGCAGAAGATGATTCTGGTTTCCACGCCTCTCCATTAATCAGCAGCAGAGCTGGCACTCTTGATTTTGAAACATGGCTTTTCTGTACAGCAGATCACTTAGTGAGATAGGATGAGCTCTTAGTTGTCTCTAGCTAGGAGCTCCTCTAGGCGATACTCTTACTCTTTCTGTCTAGTCCTCTCTGAGACAACATTCTACCTCTCTACTGAATGAGACCTCTGTCAGCCAATCGCTGATTTGTCCATTTAGCTTGTAATATGACTTCCCTGTACAGTGTCTTTATCTCTCAGCCTGGTTATAAGTGCCATTAGATCAGCAATTCATGACAAGCTATCCAGTTGTTACCAGTGAGGAGTCACTCAGAGTGTCTCTCTCTGTTTTTACTTGTCCTTCCAGACACAGCACTGGTGGGATGTGAATCTTGGGTTGCTGAAAACATTTTAACCATTCAGCTAAGGGAGAACCCCATCAGTCAGTAGTAGCTTGTGTCACGCATGTGTGTCCAAGGTTCACCTTCTGGGATTGTCTGAAGTAACCACTGGGACACCAGCGGGTGCGATCAACTCTTGTATCTCTCTTATCACCCACAACTTAGAAAATACACCCACTGAGGGCAATTGACCATGCTCCTATAAAAGTGAGGCGGTCCCAAAAGATTGTGTCTCATGCAGGAGATGAGTTACCTGCCTTACTTACTCCGCCCCTGTGACTGGACTGCTCTCCAGAGCCCACTGTTTTAAAACCAATGGCTAAACTTTGCTTTGTTATCCCTTTGAGCTATCAGGTACGTGTTGTTTTCAGTTCTTTTTTTTTTCTTTGCAGGTAAATGGCTGGCACCCCAACATTTCTTTCCAGTCCTGTCCTTACCTCAACTGATGACAACTGTAAAACAGGTTTTATAGACAGTGGCTAAATCATTTGGCATGACAGTGTGCTGCAGTGTGTGGTTACAGACCACTGATAGAAATCTGAAACATTTGATTTGGCTGGAAACATACAACCTTATCCCAGAACTCCAGAGGGCAGGCCAGCCAACAAAAACAAACACAGAAATATGTACTGGACAGCCGCAGAGCCTCTGCAATAATATACGATAGGATACTTTTACCTTCTTATACAGCATCTTTAATCTGAACTGTTTAAAAAACTATAAAAAGATTACAATAATTTGAAGATATTAAAAAAATCACTCCATATGTTAATATTGAAGCATACGTTCCAATTTGTAAAATAAATGTCTTCGAACTTTCGCACAAGAAGTTTTTTATGACAAAATGTTAATCAGTAACTCTGGACTTTTAATATTTGTAAGTGCTGTTTTCCAATACCTGTAAGGCTGTAGTTTATTCCCTTCAGGTTGGTCCTGCAATATTTTCATCACAAGCTCTTCATTCTCTTCTGGGTAAATTGAACATGTGCTGTAGACGACGGCTTGCACTTTAGGAACTACAAAATATAAAAATATAGATATACAAAAGGTGAACAATGTACTCCAGCTTTGAAGTGTGAATATAATATCCAGATAAAACTGATGGCTTAGAGTGCAAATACACTGCCACAGCTGATCACACTGCAAAAAATATTTCATAACATATAATGCAGGTTAAAATTGAAACAGTACTTTATTCATACAGAGACTGCACACTTTAACACAAGAATCAGATATTGGCTACACTTCAGTGTTTAGGCTGTGGTTACTTTAGGAAAGTGTTTCATGCTAGCTTTGGTGGGTGTTTTTGGGAGCACTGTAAATTTTGCTGCCAGTGAGCTCCAAGCAACAAATTATAAAGCATTTAGAGCTAATGCAGAGGAATCTCTGAATCATTTTTCATGATAAAATATATCCATTTCAATAAAACATCTAATTATTTCTCCAACACAATTTTGCTTTTATTTTTCACTAATTAAAAATTATTTGTCAAAGAAGATATAGTCAAATAATTATTTCCTAATAATCAATTAAATCTAAACTTTCCTGAGTGTTTCTTTATAACTTATTATATATTAAGATTTTCCAGTGTATCCTTGTAATTAGTATTATCTGTCTGTCTTTCCGATTTCTGAATGTGATTTGTATTGAACAGGGGCATTCACAGCAATGCTATACAAAAAGCCCCTTACAGAGAACTAAACCAGGGTCCAAGCAGAACAATCCTAACTGCTGCACCACCAGCATTACATATATTATTATTTATTGGATTTTCTCTGCACATGGACTACAAGGTTTCCAGAAATGGACACATGGATCAATGGACAGCTTGACAATAAAATGAGATTTAGTGACAGCAACAAAATTGTCTTTTGGCTTTTGATCACCTTCAAAATTCAACAGTTGATTGTCAATTAAATGTAATTCCATGCAGTTCTTCAAAGAGCAACTAGATGGCTCATCTATTCAGTATGGAACAGCTAACACATTCTTAGCTGACTAACCTTTGAACTACATTTTATAAATCATTAAATAAAATAGATTCTCTAAGAAGGTGAAAGGAATCACTCAGCAAGTAATCATGGCTAAATGATCAACTTTGCTATCTAATATAAAGTCCCCCCCCCCCCCCGAATATTTATCATGTCTTTCATTTGTTTTTATTCCAGAACAAATACTTTTTATTATCCTAGTTGCTTATCCAACTATGGTTTATGAGTGTTCTATTGCTCACCTGTACAAACAAAGGAAAGGCAAGCGGAGGACTGCCTCGAAATCTTATGTAAGTGTACAAGTATGTATCTCTGTGTTTCTCTCTGTCTCTCAATATGAATCTATACTAATAAAAAGCAAAGCCCTCACTCACTCACTCACTCACTCATCACTAATTCTCCAACTTCCCGTGTAGGTAGAAGGCTGAAATTTGGCAGGCTCATTCCTTACAGCTCACTTACAAAAGTTAAGCAGGTTTCATTTCGAAATTCTACGCGTAATGGTCATAACTGGAAGCTGTTTTTCTCCATTTACTGTAATGGAGATGAGCGCGAAAGCCGTGGGGGCGGAGTTTCGTGTGACATCATCACGCCTCCCACGTAATCACGCAGTACGTAGAAAACCAGGAAGACCTCCAAAAAGCGCTGAAGAAAACATGCATTATATAATTGAGAAGGAAGCGAGCGAGTGACATACAACCATATTCATGAGTGATGCTACTACGGAAACAAAGCACGGTGTAAACCTAAACTTTAAATTAAGTTCATAGACAGGCTGCCGCTGGCGTTTGTAATTTAGTGCCTGCCCATATAAGGCCGTCTGTCAGCGGCAATCCAATAGAAACACTGCCACTAAATATTCACGGGTGAAGGACTGTGCTTATGCAGAGGAAGATGAGATGGTCAGCGTGGTGTTTGGCACAAACTCAGCGAAACTGCGAGAGAAAGTTTTAAGTGCCGGGACTTCGGTAACATTAAATACAGCCATGGACATAGCACGACATGGCACCAGCACAGCTGGGAAACTTCGATGCAAGAACACCGAGCGGCTCACGTGAACTGACGCAGTGCACAGACAAAAAACAACAGTTCCAAAGAGCGCTGAACAAAAACCGAATTACACAATTGAAAAGGCAGCAAAAAATATGAAGCGTCTGATACATACAAGCATATTCATAAATCCAGCTACTGCGGAAACAAAGCACACGGTGGAAAAAGTCAATGTCCCGCTAAAGGAAGACAGTGTAAAAAAAAAACTCCGTGCATGCAGTGTGTCAGGTCTCAGATAAAAAGGACGACGAGCTGTTTATTGATGCAGTAAGAAACGAATCGATGAATGAAACCTGTTATCTTTACAACGACTGACAAACACGGAATGTAACTTGAACACAACACATCCTACAAATACAAACCTGATTGAAAGAAATAATGACAATCAAGTCCTTGATGACAGCAACACTCAATAACACTCACAAAACAATTACTGTATATTGACA
>JANRMT010062808.1:51573440-51630796 GCA_026402145.1 Polypterus bichir lapradei
TTCCCAGCTGTGCTGTTGCCATGTCGTGCTATGTCCATGGCTGTATCTAATGCTACCGAAGTCCCGGTACTTAAAACTTTCTCTCGCAGTTTCGCTGAGTTTGTGCCAAACACCACCCTGACTATGTCATCTTCCTCTGCATAAGCACAGTCCTTCACCCGTGAATATTTACCCGTGGCAGTTTGCTATTGGATTGCCGCTGACGGACGGCCTTATATGGGCAGGCACTAAATTACAAACGCCAGCGGCAGCCTGTCTATGAACTTAATTTAAAGTGTAGGTTTACACTGTGCTTTGTTTCCGAAGTAGCAGAACTCATGAATATGGTTGTATATATCACTCTCTCGCTTCTTATTGTTTCGCTGCCTTCTCAATTATATAATGCATGTTTTCTTCAGCGCTTTTTGGGGCTCTTCCTGGTTTTCTACGTACTGCGTGATTACGTGGGAGGCGTGATGATGTCAAACTCCGCCCTCACGGGTTTCAAGCTCATCTCCATTACAGTAAATGGAGAAAAACAGCTTCCAGTTATGACCATTACGCGTAGAATTTCGAAATGAAACCTGCCCAACTTTTGTAAGGAAGCTGTAAGGAATAAGCCTGCCAAATTTCAGCCTTCTACCTACACGGGAAGTTGGAGAATTAGTGATGAGTCAGTGAGTGAGTGAGTGAGTGAGTGAGTGAGTGAGTGAGTGAGTGAGTGAGTGAGTGAGTGAGTGAGTGAATGAGTGAGTGAATGAGTGAGTGAGGGCTTTGCCTTTTATTAGTATAGATCCATTGCATTAAAAATTGCAGTACAACATCAGTAACCTGATTTACTGCTGTTAATAGCAGCAGTGATATTTCTGCATGGCAAATAATTTACTTGTAGATGTAGTAGTGTAAAGGAAAAACAACAGACCTAACTGTCATGACATGCATGCTGCTTGTTCTGAGCAATTGACTCATTCATTGAAAGGGCATGTTCAAAATAATATGTGTGGAATTTAATTACAGAATTCATTAATTCTGTGAAAAAAACAGGAGTCATTAATTGTCCTTTATTAAGAAGGAAGGGAAGCAAATGTTTCACATATTGTTATCTTCTTATATAATACGTTAGCGTGGCTGTTCATTTGTCTGTCCAGGATTTTAAATCACCTGTAGCTCGAAAACTGTTTCACCTATTGACTTGAAATTTGGTACACATATACTACGTGACGTCTACTATCCACTTTCAGGGTGATGATTTTTATTACTCTTTTTATTTTTATTTTATTTTATTGTAGAATCAGCTTGCGGCCGCGCGCAGCAGGGTGGCCATGCAGCGCATGCATATGGGCACCGTTTTCATTCCCTACCGCCTTCACTAATCATTCTTAAGGCAGATTGAAGACTTAAGTGCCAGCTTAAGTGAAAAATTAAAGAAAACTTACTAACTAATTGCAACACACAACCTAACTTAATCAGTTTTAACGTGAAACGATGCTGACGAAAGAGGAAGCAGTGGGCTGCTAGGGTGGAGAAAAGAAGAGCTGCTCAGGAAGCAGCAAGCACATCAATCTCTGAGCAAACAAATGCTAAACAGAGACAGAGAAAGAGTATGAAAACTAGGAATGCTCAAGTCAAATGTATTCACTGCACGTTATCGTTCAGTACGCCGTTACTGGTAAATTATATTTCCAGTTGAATTGCTAAGTAAAGTGGGACATTCCAAACATTGCTTGGAGGAACAATGAAAGTTGATTAAAAAGTTGAGTGGAGAGGAGAAAACGTATAAAGAAGTGCAGCAAATTATAGGATGCTCAGCTAAAATGGCCTCAAATGCTTTAAAATGGCAACCAAAAACCGGAAACACTCAGAAGAAAACGAGAAACTACTGTTAAAATGGATCAAAGAATAGTCAGAATGGCAAAGATTCAGCCAATCATCACCTCCAGAAAAATCAACAATGATCTAAAATTACCTGTAAGTATTGTTACAGTCAGAAGATGTTTGATCGAAGTTAAGCTATCAGCATGAAGCCCCCGTAAAGCACCATTGTTGAAAAAACAGAAAGTGTAGAATGGGTTAAAATTTGTCAAGGAACACATTGATTGGCTCAAAGAGAAAGGGCGTAACATTCTGTGGACTGATTAGAGTAAAATTGTTCTTTTTGGGTCTAGAGGTCATTGACAGTAGGTCTGATGACCACTGGGAACTGAATTTAAGATGGTGAAATCAAGTTATGTCAGTGTTCGATGGTGATTATCAATGAACATCTATTTCCAGCCCTCTCCAGAGATGTTCATTTAAGTTCAAGTCCAGGCTCTGAGTGAGCAACTCAAGGATATTCCCAGAGATGACCCTAAGCCACTTGTGTGTTGTTTTTGCTTCTTGCTTATGGTCTTTGTCCTATTTGAAGATAAACCTTTGGCCCAGTCTGAGGTCCAGAACTTTCTGTAACATGTTCTCATTAAGGATATTTCTCTGTTCAGCTTTCTCTGTACCATGGCTAGTCTCTGAGTACTTGCACCAGAAAAACAACCCCAAAGCATGATGCTGCCAGTATCATGCTTCACCACTGGAATTGGCATTGTGCAGGTGATGAGTGATGCCTTGTTACCTCCAGATGTGGCACTTCAGTTGAGTGTATCAGTTATGGTCGTCCTTCTGGAGTTTCTTCCATCTCCACACAGGTTTTCTACAGATCAGCACTCATACCCAGGCCCTTCTCCCCCAGCTGCTCAGTTTGGTCAAATAGCCAGCACTAGGAAGAGAGGTGGTTGTTCCAAATGTATTCCATTTAAGAATTAAGAAGGCAACTATTATCTTGGGAGTCTTCAATACTGCAGGATTTTTCTGTAAGCTTCCCCAGATCTGTGCCTTGGCCTCACGCCTTGGTTTTTGCTCTGATACATACGGTCAACTGTGTGACCTTCTATGCAGGAATGTGCCTTTCCTAATCAAGTGCATTTGAATGAATTGATCACAGGTGGACTCTAAACAAGGTGTAGAAACATGTCATCGATGATCGATAGAACTGTATTTACTTGAGAAATATTTCAAGTGTCATAGCAAAGGGACTGGATACTTGTGTCAAAGAGACATTTCAGATTTTTTTTTAAATAAATTGTCAAACATTTCTGAAATCCTGTTTTCGTTTTGTCATTCTGGGGATTTTCATTGTTGATGTGGGAAAATATTAATTTAAATTATTTTAGCATAAGGCTGCAACATGACAAAATGTGAAAAATGTTAATGGTTCTGAATACTTTCTGAGTTCATTGTATGTATATATTGTCAGGGATGCCAGGGGCAACGACCCGGCCGGGACTCCTTGAGGGACCGGAGGAGGGTCTACGCGCACCCTGGATCACGTGGGGGCCGCCATCCTGGTTGCTTTGGGGGCCATGGGCACAGAGCTTTGAAGCTCCACCCTGTAGGGGCCCGTGGTCGCCGCCAGGGGGCGTTCCCGTGCCTTGGGAGCCCTGGACCTCAGCACTTCCGCCACACCAGGAAGTGCTAGGGGGAAGAAGAGCAGGGACACCCGGAGTGCTTCCGGGGGTTTGCAGCCGGCACTTCAGCCACACAGGGGTGTGTCGGCGGGTGATTGCCGGAACCCACCTGGAGCACATCCGGGTGATAATAAAAGGGGCCGTCTCCCTTCATTCAGTGCGAGAGTTGGGAGTGAAGTGGGCTGAGCTGAAGAGGAGAGAAGGAGGCGGTCTGAAGAAGGCATTGTATGGCCAGGACTTTTGGGGACTTTGGGGGTTTTGTGGTGCACTTGTGTGACTTTATGGCTGTAAATAAACGTGTTGTGGGTGACATGAACGTGTCCGCCTGCCTGTGTCCGGGCCAGCTTCCACAAAAGATATATATATATATATATATATATATATGATACTAGCTGTGTAAGCCTGTGCTGTAAACAGCCTGGGGTCCTAGAAACTATTGAAATCATCAGAAAAAAACAAATGTAGAGATGTCAGGTACTACTCTGGGCAACTTTCTCCTAGGTTTCATTTTGCCAATGTGCTCGCCTCGCTTGTGTATTAGTGGCGGGAGGAAAAGTAAAAGGGATACCGTTTTGCCAATATGCTCGTCTTGCTTGCGTAAGAGCTTCCCTGTTTTCTCTGCGGTTTTACTTTGGCAACAGAGTCGCTTTCTTCTTCTGATTCATTAACTTGGGGCCGCCTTGCCGGCTCTCTGAGCTTCATGCTGTAGTAGCCTTGCACTTCCGGGCCGGACAGACAGACAGACACGCACACTTCCACACGTACAGTAAACGTTTAGTTTTCTGTTTCCTCCGAGGTGGAGTTATTACCCCAACTCCACCTCTCGCTTTCGGGTGGGACAGACACACACTTACATGCAAAGACGTTTATATATAAGAATCAATCCGAAGATGTTTGACATAACAAAAAATTAATTAAAATCAAAAAGTATTTTAAGGATGTCCTCTATTTTTGAACCCTTTATTCTACTGAAATAAAGTCATAGAGTCTGATATTTATTTACATAATCATTCAGGCATTTAGGGAATTCTAAAGGAACAAAATGTATGCCTTTATGCTGAAAATAATAATTTGCAGCTTTATATGAGAACTTACTTAGATTCATCACTTCAGTTTATTTTAAATTAAATTAAATTAAATTAAAGATGAGTTCTATAAAATCTTTGAATTTAGGATTAAATTGATTAAGAATATATTATTTCCAATTATCACCACTAAATACAACTCTAGCTTTGAACATTTCCCTTTAACAGTTTGTTTCTGCTCTCATTCTAGGAATCACAATTACATACGGACTTCTGTAAACACATCTTTAGTAATCTGCTGTGGCACTTAAAAACAATTTGCTGTTTTTGCGTTCATCTAATATTAGCCTGGAGAATTTAGGTCAAAACTACATATTGTTGACTATATTTATTCAATGCTTTGTGTTTTATATAAAGAAGCCTTTCTTTAAACAAACAGAAGACATATGAACAATTGCTAAATAAGAGGAGACCACTCCATTCATCAAGCGTGTTTGCTTAGCTAATAGCTAACATGCCCTGACTGATATCTCTTCCAGATTTTTCTTAAAGGTTGTCAAGGTTTGTACAACGTACTTCAACTTCATGTCTTGGTAGTTTGTTCCAGAGTCCTACAACTCTCTGAGTAAAGAAGTGCTTCCTGGCTTCAGTCTTAAATGTATTCCCCTTAACTGACCACACAGCCACAACTTTGTTTATATGGAGCAGTAAAAAGCTGTGATGATGAAGAATTATTCCTTAAGAGACCAAAACAGAAAGACACGGCTAATTCTGAGCAGCAAACATCCACACTTTGAAACTTAGAAGGTAAACTGCAACTAGAATGTTATTTTTTTCGATGTACATTTTTTCGTTTCATTAGATATATTTAAAATTTTATTTTTCTACATGTTAAAACATGATAAGAAAAAATAATAAATCGTCTGCTTGTATTGTTTAATTGTGCAAACTTCATTTTTTGGTAGAGATATTGCAGTTTTTTGTGTTGTGTTGTTTATACACTGTGCAACTCACTAAAACAGATAAATACAATCTGAAAGAACAAAGCCTGGCAATCACTTAGACATACTATACTTAGACATACTGAGTTGAATAAATAATGATGAGGTTGTGGTTACTTTTTTAAAATATGGCAAAATATGAGAAAAATACTACTACAGTAGAGTCTCGCTTATCCGACATAAACGGGCCGGCCGAACTTCGGATAAGCGAAAATGTTGGATAATGGCAGGTGTTAAGAAAAAACCTATTAAACGTCAAACTATGTTATAATTTTACACATTATGAACCTAATAATCATGTTTTACAACAAAACAACAGAATAAATTAACTGAAAAAATGAACTTAGTTACAGAATTGTCTGACGTTAAATACAGTATGTACTGTACTTAAAAGGTTCAGTTCTGTGATGATTTAAAGACATTTTTGATCGTAGTCTGCTTTCCTGACGAGTGCCGTTTCTTCGCTGTGGAGTCTCGCCATCTTTGCAGCATAATTATGTCGATTCCTGTAGCTTTTTCTTGTTGCTCAATGTAATTAATTGCAGTTTCTAGCCTTAACTCCGCATTTTTGGGTTGTGGAACGAATCATCTGAGTTTCCATTATTTCTTATGGGGAAATTTGCATTGATATACTGTACGAGTGCTTTGGACTGCAAACACATTTCCAGAACGAATTATGCTTACAAACCGAGGTTCCACTGTAATTAGCTGCGGCATAGTCGGGAGCAACAAAAAATAGACTACGCTCACGCGCTCAACTTGCAGTTCTTGTTGCCGATTGATGCATATTTTTTTGTTTGTTTGGTTTTTTTTTTGCGGTGGGACGTCGGATAATACGGAATGTTGGATAAGCGAAGGTAGGATAAACGAGACTCTACTGTAGTTCCAAACAGAAAAATTATACATATTAGTTATGGATGTTTGAAAATAATTTTTTTGGTTGTTCCCTACTAATTCTGTGTTATTGTTATGGTGTCTAGAAACTTATTCCAACACAAAGTAAGAAAAACATTCAAAGTATTTTTGGTAGAATTATTGTTAAAGTTATTATACTTATTCTTCTGTAATCTATGCAGAGATTATAATTTTATAATGGGAGGCAAATATTCTGAAAGAGAAATGTTTGCCATTTATTTGAAATATGAAATATGAATATTGAATGAGATGTGAGACAGTTATGGACATTTAAATCAAAGTAGTAGAAAATGGCCAAAAATGTAGCAAGAGAGTTTAAAATTACAGAAAATCACATTTATATTGTAGGCACAATTTGATACCACTTCAGGATATTTTAACTACTTATTGATGTCATCTTCAAACATTACTGTCTACAAAAGTCAGAGAAAATCCTTAATCGCTGAAAGTCAGCTCCTCTGACCTTTCACTACACTTCAATTCTCATTCTCTCCTGACTGGTGCGAAACGAGATGCTTTATCAACTCTATTTAGCTTACTGAATTACAATAAGTATTTTTTCTAGGATACTTTGAAAGTTGAAATAAATTTAAAGAGAAAAAGAAAATGAAATAACTGTTTGCAAGTGGATCTATTTTTTTCATTTTTGAACTAGAGAGCTATGCTCAAAGTCTTTAAAAACATTAAGCTGTGTACACCATCCAGAATATAGATTATGTCTATTAAATAATCATGCAATGAGGCAATTAATCAGGCACACAAGTTAATGACATTCATTGGTTTGGTTTTAGTACTGAAAATCAATAAAGTATCACCATGAACATGTTGCTGTTTGTCAGCTGCTTAGGAAAGATTTATAATCACACTTCGTAAACTGTGTCACTGTTAATTTGATTCTCAGCTGGCTAAAAGGCTACTGGTCTGTGCAAACACACCAATTTCATAAATTGTTAAGTAGAGACATTTCACTCATAATACAAAGTTAGCTAATAATAAAAGCATTTCCTGACATTTACCAACAATAAACAAATTACCTACTATAGCTCAGGGGCAACGTATTAAGTTTTCATACTCTGTCAGCATTTAATTTACTAGCCAGTGAAAGCTGCTTTCAATAGTTCAGGAAAAGACACAGCCCTGCAAATCAACATATGCTCATGCCTAAGGAAATGGAGGTAGCAATGTTGGAGTAAACATTAAAAGTATTTAGTGCACTTGAGTATTTGAAAAATGAAAATACAGCTAGTGTTGGTTATACAATGAACTAATCCTACTAGCTAAGAAATCACAGATGACCAAAAAAGAGAACAAACTCCAGCAAAGCAACAGAATGATAAGAAGATGATCATTCAAAATAGCATTTATTTGCTGTTTATTTTCATAAACTGTACAATTATGTGTGATGGTGTGTGAGTGTGTAAGAAATGAGAAGGTGACATCACAGTTGCTGCAGTTAACACCTAAAGAAGTCTTCTAGGACAGAGAACTGCACTTTAAGCTTGGCATACTGGTCACTTACTTTTGTTGCTTTTACACATTCCCTTCTGACTGGCTACAATGGTCAGTAGTGCGAGTTCCAAACAGGCCCATTTACTGTAGGTCAATAATGAGTAACATAAACACAATTAAGCACTTTAGAGCACCGTGGCTGAGCACTAGCCAGCTTTGCTATCCCTGCCATCCTCATTAATCAGTAGTCTTTTAAAATGAATAACTTCTGTTTTGACGGTTCAGTCTGCATGTTGTCCCAGTGTCCACAACTGTGCAAAGTGCAACATGAAAACAGGCAGATACATGAATCCATTTATTTTCTAACCTACTTGCATATGTTAGGATCACTGAGAACCAGGGCATATCCCTGCAGAGTCTGAGATGGGTTTAAAAGCCATTCGTAGCAATTTGTCATCAATCACTCCACTGTTTGAAAAATAACAAATGGAAAAAATTTCAAACTACTGGCAATCTACCCAGGCCAGATTGTCCCTCCAAATTCAGCGAAAGATATGACCAAAAGGTGGCACAGGGATTATTTAACTCTTTAAGCTGAGCAGGCTAAATTTTAGGCCAGCTGCAAAGAAGTATATTCTTGAATGGCCAGTATAATAACCCACATATCTACCGTCATAACCCTGCTGGACTTAATAACATCCCACGCATATTTGTTACACTATGCTTCTGTTATGCTACTCTACTCTCAAAATCTTACAGTTCTACAGTATGCCGCAGAGTCATATTCCCGAAAGGTTGCTACACCTCTCTGCCGTCATAACCTGGCTGGTCGAAATACCACATTAGACTGGTCTTGTTACTCTGTTACACTACTTACACAAGTTACACTGCTGTTTTTAGCTGCAGATCAGTTTTGTCTTTTTCTCGGTTTCAAGAGGAAAAAGAAAAGGATTTCTGTTGTACTTTAGTGTGGGATCAACTCAGAACAATATATGCTTAGTGTGTGCAGAGAAATACAAGTAGGAAAGAGAACTTTGCCCTTCTGCTCCACCAGAGGTTTCATTCCTCCCTGAGCTCGCCATAGTACTTCTGTGTTACACTGTGCCAGGTGTACTGCCTCAGTCAAATTAACCACCTGCCACTGTCCTCAGAGTAGATTGCACTTGCTCGAGGGAATTCAAATGCCAGAAGTAATAGCCCCACGGGAGATGGTTAAAACTATGTGAAATGTTCTTGTGCATTGCTTCTGGGACTAAAATCTGTTGAAAGGTGCAGTTTTGCCATTAGGACCTGTGGTATATGGCCGGCCTGTCATCCCGGGGCCCGACCTTTGGATCTCCTTGGATGAAGATGTCCCATGTGGGACAGGATGCGCAAAACCCTGGTTTTCCACTGAGGGAGGAGTACTGTGGTATGTGGCCGGCTTGTCATCCCGGCCAATACCCCCAGGCCGCCAGATGGAGCCCTCCCTGCAGTATGGAGGTGCCCCGAAGACCAGCAGGGAGTCATGGACTATGTAGTTTTTATACACGACCCTGCTGGATACCACAGGGGCCGCAAGAGGGAGCTGCAGGGAGGACCGAAGAATCATTTGTGCCCTATAACCCGGAAGTGCATCATAGGAAGAGCGACGTGCTTCCGGGCTGAGAAGAAGAACTTGACCCGGAAGTGATAAAGAATCACATGGACTGGGGATTGGGAACACTTCCGGGTCAGGGAGGATAAAAGGACTGTGGGAGCTCCCAAACGGCGAGTTGAGCTGGGTGGAAGGATGGCAACGCGTCTGGGTGTTGGAGGATTGGTTTATTGTATTTGGAATTGTGATTTGTATGAGTATAGTGGAGGAGAGGGTGCTTTGTGCACTGTGGCAATCGAATAAAATCAACATTTGGACTTTTACATGGTGTCTGGAATCTTGGACAGGGGTTCAAGGGAGCGATACGGCCCTAATCTGTCACAGACCCTACAATGAATGATAGGAAATGATCAAAACTGCGAGACTGAAAGACAACGAGATGGCTTGTCCTATAGTATTAGTTAGTTGTTATAACATTGTGGCTTATCATCACATAATACATTTTATTTTTATAAATCAAAACTTTCTTTTTTGAAGGTTAAGCTCCTCCTTCAGGCTGCCCACATCCGAGGGGAGGATATTGGGGTGGTACAGACTATATAAATATCTAGGTGTCAACCTTGATGACAGAGTGGACTGGTCTGTGAACACAGGTGTCCTCTACGGGAAGGGGCAGAGCACGCTTTTTCCTCAGAAGACTTAGATCATTCAATTATACGTAGTGAAATGCTGTCTTTGTTATATCAGAAAGTTGTTGCCAGTATCCACTTTTTTGCTGCCATTTGTTGGGGAGGCAGTATGACTGATAAGAACACTAAGAGGCTACAAAAGCTAGTGAGGAAGGTTGGCTTGGGCTGGGCAGGACTGTGGATTCACTGAGAATTGTGGTGGAAAGGTGGATGAGGAAGAAGGTATAGGCTATCGTTGACAATAGCAGTCACCCTCTGACATTTTGGCAGGTCAGAGAAGTAAACGTAGTAGTCATCTTCTCTTACTGCACAGTAGAACAGAATGTTTTAGAAGATCATTTGTTCCTACTGTTGTGAGATTTTATAACGCTATTGTCAATTAAAGTGACTCATTATCTGGTCACCACTCTACCTTTCAACACTGTAACAACTGAACATTTGTACATTGTTTACTATCTATTTATGTTTGTTCTCCTTGCTTTTACAATAATTTAACACTTTTTAACACTTTTTTTAACACTCATGTGCTTGATCTACTGGATGCCTAAACTTCCCTGAGGGAATGAATAAAGTGTCTATCTATCTATCTATCTATCTATCTCTCTATCTATCTATCGGTTTTCAAAATTGTTGAAAATTGCTGGGGGGAGGGCCATGGTTATAGTGCCAAAATGCTGGGTAGGAAAGAGTTCAAAGGTTTAGCACTAGAATTCCTGAAGCTGCACGTGTTTATTTGAAATTTGAACTAAGGTATTCACACATTATACACTTCACGTCATTATTAGTATTATTTAGTATTTCTTGCCTCGCATTTCGTGTCATCCTACGCTTACATAAATCTTTGTAGACATGGAATCACACATGAAATGTATGTTTTCCAAATAACGATATATTATTTACCCTATACAACTCCAGGCACCTCACACCACAATAAACAAGACTTGAGTTGGGAGAACTTCAGCTCCATCAGGTGTTTGGGGGAATGGGAAAGCAGGCTGCTTGTTGCTTGTGCCGATCAACATATTTGCAAAACAAAACACATTGATGATGAGAGGTGCGAAGGAATTTAAATTGGCCTGAGATTACAAGTTTTTTCGTAGGCTTCAGAGATTCTAGTGTTAGGACCTTATATCAACTGTACATCATGATGGGGGTGGAAGCATTATGGTTTGGAGCTGTTTTATTGCATCAAAGATTTGCCCACATATCATTACAGTGTCAACCATAAATTTAATATTGCATCAGACAGTACTTGAAAAACAATATAAATCTGCGAAAAAGCTGAACCTTAAAAGGATGTTGCAACAAGTGAATATCATAAAATACTCAAGAAATTCCACAAAAGAATAGCTCCTAAAGAAGAAATGGAGATTTATTGAATGGCAAAGTCAAAGCTCAGATCTATTCCCCGTAGAAACGCTGTGATGGACTTGAAGCAAGGCAGAACCTGAGTTCTGGAGTGAGGATAAAAGTAAGGTGGAAAGGTTTCTTATCTAGCTGCTTCCACATAATAAGAAATGTTCAATCACTGTTAAATAAGTTGAATGAATTGTCACATCTCATAGTGGGTTACGGTGTGTTCGGGTACTGTGACATTTTGGGTAATGTGGAGAACCAACTTAAACATCTTATTTCAGATGCAATTTTAATGCTGGATGGGTTTCATCTGATATGCTCAAACAGAATGAAAAAGGGATGAGGGGGACTGGAGATTTAAGTTTAAGAACAATGGTAAAAAAAGCAAGCATATTTTAATTAGAATTAAAATTGTATAATCCTGCCATTGAAATGCTAACTGAATTTGTCCATGTTACTGCCTCCTGAAATAAGTTATATCACCCTTGTTAATGTTTATAAATTCAACAAGAGAAATGATTCACTCTGTTACCAACACTATAATAATGAATCATTCTGACATCAGAATACTGGTGACTTCAACCAAGGGAACATTGGAAGGAACAAACCTCTATCATCATGTTCCATTTACGAACACAACAAGTTGGACCTGTTCCATCTAAATGTCAGTGACTTTAAATATAAACCCATGACACAACTGGGCAGATTTGACCACATCTTACTGCCCCCCACAAACCTCTTACCAGACAGCAACAGCAGGCCTATTATCCAAACAAGAAGTTATCAATTAATGAATATAAATCTATATAAACATCATGTAGCTGTGTAAGGTGAAATTTCTCGAAGGAGACTGATAGACAAAAATAGAATAATTGAAATATTCTGCCAAAGAGAGTAACACTGGCTATTGTAGCTTTTGTTATATGTATTTTTCTCATGGTACACAACATTGAATTTAAGTCTTTTTGTTGAATAAATGTAAAGAGAGAATAATTTTCATATGTAAAATAATTTTTTTTTCCTATTTACATTACTGAAATGAGGATTACTTATCCATTCATGCAAATATAAGCATACTGAAGAACATATCTTTTTGCATAGGGTGCACTTACATTTTCACACCACAGTAGCTGTTGCTTATATTGCATATTTTTACAATATGTTCCTAATACCCTTTTGTTATCAGTGGGTTTAACATTCATATACAAATGTCACAAATGAAGGGCATTAGAAATAGATACATTTGTTCCACACTCGCATCAAAAGACAGTATGCTCCATAAAAACTGATCCCAGAGGTTTTTCTATGTATGCCACCACTAGTAATGGTTTAACCTTCATGATATCACAAATTACAGATGAAGTGGATGAACAGGGATGTGTATATAACCCAGGTTAACATTTTCATCTTCACTGATCCGTCATCAATGCTCATTTTTTTGTAAACCAGGCTAACTTAGATTCTGCATCAAATGAATTTTGCAGAGAAACGTGAAGGTTCAAGCCACCCATAATCTAGCACAGGCATGAGTTATCTATATTAGACTACAGCAAAATGCTTATGTGAAACGTGATGTTCACTCTTATGAAATTTCTGTTGCACTGATGGCCCTTATCATGCTGTTGTAGCAGTGATTTACAATCAGTAGTCCACAACATGCTTGCCAAATTATCTGTAGAAAATCTATTTTGAATCGTTCCCAGCTCCGTGCTCAGGGTGGTAATCTTGCTTGGCTATTGAATCCTTTAAGGTTAGCCAATTGTGTATTTAGGCTGACTTCCCAAGTGAGAAACTGCTGTTCTCTGAGATACAAATATAATCACTTTCTCTCTTTTCCTTTAAAGTAATTGAAGTCTTTGGTCTGCAGGTTTGGCTGTCAATAAAATATACAAGTTCTGTAGAAAGGCAAGATATTTTTTCTTTCAATTCAAGGTTCATATCCAGGTGGAAATAGATTTAATTAAGTGAGCTGTCTGTGTGTTTCTCCCTGCTACAGTACATCATTTATTTTAGAGTAGAATTGAGAATACATTTTATTCAATAAAAATGAAACTGTTGATACCTTGGATTTGCTTCAAAACAAAGAAGATTAAATGGAAAACCTCTTTCAGACTAAAAGTGCACAGTAAGAATGTTGACAGGTATTTTGAAATATTTTCTAGAGGTTTAGAATTAGAGATTCTCAACATTGTTTTAGAATTCATGATAGCTGCACAATATGATTAGAGTGAGATTGGAATGCAGTAAAGTGCTGCAGTAAAATGCATGAGATAATGCAGTTATGGTAGTCATTTAAGTCCAAAAATATTCACTGTTTACTTATGTCATTTCTAAATTTGCATTACACACTCAACAGATGTGAAAGTGAACGCTTAAAATGGTTTCATCTTTGAAGGTACATACAGACCAGCTTTCTCCCACAGTTCAAAGACGCATCATGAGGTTAAGTGGCTACTTTAAACTGGCAGAAAAGGAGAGTGTGAACTTGTGATAAACTGACATCTTGTTCAAACTTGATTATGTTCTGTACCCAGGGCACTCTGCTTTTATCCATTATACCTGACCAACATGAAGGCAGGTATACAAAATGGATGAGAGGTCGTTAAAGGGCTGAGGTTTGGTTTGTAAATAGAGAGACCTATAGATTTGTCTTTTAATTTTAAATAGTTTTACTTGAACTAACCTGTTAGTTTAGATGATGGTGCCAGGAAGAAACGGCTGACCAGCTACATTGTGTAACATTGTGAGCGGGTGCTCGTGTAGATGTGTTTGGGTTCGGGAAAGCTGTCAGGCTTTGTGTGCATGCATGGGGGCAGAGATGCAGATATCTTGGCATGGTGCTGGTGTTAGGGATAAGAATAGTGGGCTAGTTGCTGGCAGAGTTAAAAGAGGTGGCAAGAGGCAAGTGAAGGTCATGAGGGTAATAGAAGAAAAGGGTACCTGCGCACTGGCCAAGTAAGTTGCCTGGATGGAGGAGGTGCTGCATGCTGGTATGTGCACACGCACAAATTGGTTAGTACTAGTTATAGGAGTTATGACTGATTAGTTACGGTTAGTTGCAAGTGTGGTGACGAGAGCTCCTATTGGTGGGGATGGGGATTAAAAGCTCTCAGGATTGGCATGAGGAGTCCTGCAAGCTTTTAAAACAGTGCTGCAGCCACTAGTCAGTCAGAAGAGAATAGAAGGGAGTTCAGATTGCTCCTGTCTGACTTGTTGGCTGCTTGTGCTAGTGTCTTTCTGATTTTGCCAAAGGAGAGAAGGTGGGGCAGTGTGTGTAGAGGAAGATCATTGTGAATAATTGGTATAGAGACAGTTGGATTTTTGCCAGGACATGAAACCATAGAAGAGCCTGTTAGCGTGGAGATAGTTCTGGGAAAATGTACAATGAGCTGAGTGATAAAATGGCTGATTATTTTTATTTGTGAGAAAATGTTTTTGCTGGAAATTGTCTGTCCTTGACTATCTTTCAAGAAAAAAGAAGGGAATAAGTCTTGAGCTTTTAAGTCTTATCTTTTATATTTTTATTAATTTATTTTGTATATAATTTTTGCCATATCAAAACACATGTACTGTTTTGCCAAGTGCTTGCTTGGCACAGAACTATGAATTAGTAAAAATTTAGTTTAGGTACTGCAAAAAAGCATTTATTACTCATTTACTTTTATGTAACAAGACCTTAATAAAGGCTTCTATAACATCAGTAGACAGCTTATTCATCTCTGTGCACTGTGGCATATTGACTTATGGGTAAAATTATTTGTTAATATGAAGGATTCACGGGTCTTATACTAAATATGTAATAGTAAGAAAAATGTGTCTTAGTTAGGCCACCTCAGACAACTCCAAAGTGAAGATTTGTTATTAGGTCATTGCAGAGACGAATAAACTCTTTACTGAAGCACTGAGCTATGAAGGATTTGCTAAGGTCTTGTTACGTAAGGATTAAATAGGGAATAGATACATTTTTGCAGTACCTAAATTAAAGTGTTATCTTTGAATTTAATGGCCACTTGAAAAAAAAAAAAAATTTTTAATATTTTTTTACTAATTCTTTTCTCCACAACCTTGGTTTATCCTTGGTACATGAACTAAAAGATGCTCAAAGTCTGTGCTGCAGTTCTTGCAGCAGGGAGCGTCCTGTATTGTAAAGTTATATAGCATGTGAGGTTAACTACATACCACAGTGGTCTTCTGTAATTTAATATAAATAATGTACATACATTTTGATTAAATTAAACTGATTGCAGGATGTACATCACAGTATGTTTGAAATCTCTAGTAAGCTCTGAGTAATTGTAGTTAGCAGCTTTTGGAACAAGGAAGAAACACTGCTTTGATTGTATCAGTATATTGTAGGAAACATTCATGCACACACCGTCACCAAACACACCAGGACAGCTTAGCATTCGAAAATACATCTGATATGGGGTGTGAGACGACAAAGGGAGAACATGCAGACAGTGACCAAGCTGCAGATCAAAGCCAGCACAACTAACCTGTATGCCACACTTATTCATTACAATGCTTAATCCAAAAAATTGAATTCCTAAACACTCAACAATTAACTAAAAAGTCAGAACAATAAAAACTTGCATTATATAAAAGTGAATAAATATCAAATCTACTGGAACTAGCAGAGACAGAGTATGCTTCTGTTAATTTTACCACCCTTTGTTAATTCCTTCAAAGCAAAGCCTGTGGGTAATTATATTAGTTGAACTGAAAAACATAAGTTTATATGCAGTAATAAAGATAATGTAATTATGAAATGTAAGTAATATTACATTAATTTAATGAGTACATTACTAGAACATTGTTTGGTTAATGTGTCGCTTGTATTGTATAGCATAATAATCTACAAACCGGATTCCAAAAAAGTTGGGACACTATACAAATCGTGAATAAAAACTGAATGCAATGATGTGGAGGTGCCAACTTCTAATATTTTATTCAGAATAGAACATAAATCACGGAACAAAAGTTTAAACTGAGAAAATGTATCATTTTAAGGGAAAAATATGTTGATTCAGAATTTCATGGTGTCAACAAATCCCAAAAAAGTTGGGACAAGGCCATTTTCACCACTGTGTGGCATCTCCCCTTCTTCTTACAACACTCAACAGACGTCTGGGGACCGAGGAGACCAGTTTCTCAAGTTTAGAAATAGGAATGCTCTCCCATTCTTGTCTAATACAGGCCTCTAACTGTTCAATCGTCTTGGGCCTTCTTTGTCGCACCTTCCTCTTTATGATGCGCCAAATGTTCTCTATAGGTGAAAGATCTGGACTGCAGACTGGCCATTTCAGTACCCGGATCCTTCTCCTACGCAGCCATGATGTTGTGATTGATGCAGAATGTGGTCTGGCATTATCTTTGTTGAAAAATGCAGGGTCTTCCCTGAAAGAGATGACGTCTGGATGGGAGCATATGTTGTTCTAGAACCTGAATATATTTTTCTGCATTGATGGTGCCTTTCCAGACATGCAAGCTGCCCATGCCACACGCACTCATGCAACCCCATACCATCAGAGATGCAGGCTTCTGAACTGAGCATTGATAACAACTTGGGTTGTCCTTGTCCTCTTTGGTCCGGATGACATGGCGTCCCAGATTTCCAAAAAGAACTTCGAATCGTGACTCGTCTGACCACAGAACAGTCTTCCATTTTGCCACACTCCATTTTAAATGATCCCTGGCCCAGTGACAACGCCTGAGCTTGTGGATCTTGCTTAGAAATGGCTTCTTCTTTGCACTGTAGAGTTTCAGCTGGCAACGACGGATGGCACGATGGATTGTGTTCACTGACAATGGTTTCTGGAAGTATTCCTGAGCCCATTCTGTGATTTCCTTTACAGTAGCATTCCTGTTTGTGGTGCAGTGTCGTTTAAGGGCACGGAGATCACGGGCATCCAGTATGGTTTTACGGCCTTGACCCTTACGCACAGAGATTGTTCCAGATTCTCTGAATCTTCGGATGATATTATGCACAGTTGATGATGATAGATGCAAAGTCTTTGCAATTTTTCGCTGGGTAACATCTTTCTGATATTGCTCCACTATCTTTCTGCGCAACATTGTGGGAATTGGTGATCCTCTACCCATCTTGGCTTTTGAGAGACACTTCCACTCTGAGAAGCTCTTTTTATACCCAATCATGTTGCCAATTGACCTAATTAGTGTTTATTGGTCTTCCAGCTCTTCGTTATGCTCAAATTTACTTTTTCCAGCCTCTTATTGCTACTTGTCCCAACTTTTTTGGGATTTGTTGACACCGTGAAATTTTGAATCAACATATTTTTCCTTTAAAATGATACATTTACTCGGATTAAACGTTTGATCTGTCATCTACGTTCTATTACAAATAAAATATTGACATTTGCCATCTCCACATCATTGCATTCAGTTTTTATTCACAATTTGTTTAGTGTCCCAACTTTTTTGGAATCCGGTTTGTACCTATATTTTATATATTGTCATACACGGAAGAACAGGGAGTGTCACATGGGTCGATGTCAAGAGAAACAAAAGGGGAAGTTTGATAAGGAGACACCAACACTATCCTCTCTTCTATTTGCTGTCTTAGAATGGAGGAACACCCACAGGATGAGGTCTGACATCACTGCCAGAGAATTGTCAGTTGCCCCACTTCTTCTACCTACTGCCCTATTTAAGGATCTCGTTGACCAGAAGTCAGCGTTCACTGTGTAACCAGTTACCAACAAGGTTGGACCTCTACTAGGCAGCTAATTACGTCGGCTGAAAAGCTGTTATTAGCTAATGTGCTGTATTTTTCTACATTTATTTTTTGGATATTAAAGAGGGTTTCCCAGAGGTCCCCAACTCGGATGATCTCTTTATTTTTACAATATTTATTACAAACATATTTTGCTTTTTTAAACAGTGAATTTCATCTAATATAATTCATCCTGGTTTCATTCTGAATTTGCAAATTCAAACCAATATATCATCATGACTCTGTGAGACTTTGTGAATGAAATCTGGCTCCTGTTTAGTGTTGTCATACTGAACATAAGTTTAGTGCATTCTGGGAAAGCTTAAAGGCAAAGCAGGATTTAGAGTATTTTGTTTAGTTAGAAGTGCAGCTTTAGAATCCCATGAGAATATAACCTTGACTTTGTGATAATAATTCAGTAACATTATGTGTGTTTTGAGAAACTATAGGCTCTGCTGATGTGATGAAAACAAGTAAGCCAGTGTGAGAATTTTTTTCAAAAGATGTTTCCCTCAGATCAACTTTTCATGAAGCCTTTAGTTTACTTGCTGTTTTTCTGACACTTTTGCAAAGTGCTTTATTTGTATCTAAAGAGCTGGCCCACCTAGAACATCTTGCTGATATGACAATGTAATCCACCCAGTCTGAATTATTCTTTGCATTGCTTATATTTGCTGCTATTAGTTTTGATGCAAATATATATAATTTTTAACTAAAACCTTAAAACTTCTTAGGTGTAAAACCAGACTGTTCTGGTTACTGGTAGGTGAGCAAGTGATTATGGATCTTACTAAGTGTGAGCATAGCATAGACCTTACCCAGCACTGACAGCAGTGATATCCACCTGTAGCTGCTGGAATCCAGGGGCCTCATGCATAACGCCGTGCGTAGAATTCACACTATAACATGACGTAAACACAAAAGCCGAAATGTGCTTACACACAGAAAAATCCAGATGCAGGAATCTGTGTGTTCGGCAACTTCCGCGTTCTTCCACTACATAAATCCCAGTCAGTGTGTAAAGTAACGTTCGTGCACGCGCATGCAGTCCTGCCCCAACTCCTCCTAGAATTGCGCCTCTTTGAATCTGCAAATCAATATAAATAGCCCTTAAGCTCAGCGTTTTGTGAAAAGACAATGGGAAAAGCACGGGGGAAAATATAAGAATTTCAGCGAATACCAAGTGGAGGCAAAGGAAAAACATACTATTTGTTGATTTAAACAGTGGTATAATCAACAAAAGGAAGTTGATCGAGTGACATAGCGTGTCGGAGAAACTCGAAAGCTCAAGTTCACAAAGTTGCACAGTGCCAAAATAAAAAAGAAGTCACATATCAAAGTCATTGTGAAAAGGTGAGTCGTAGCCCACCGTCTGAGCTTATTAGGGTACAGACAAAAAAGTAGGCACACAGTGGGAAAAAAGCACGAAATGTCAACTTTAATCTCAAAATTTCCACTTTAATCACGTAGTTTATTTTGTCATTA
This sequence comes from Polypterus bichir lapradei, assembly GCA_026402145.1. Classification (NCBI taxonomy): domain Eukaryota; kingdom Metazoa; phylum Chordata; class Cladistia; order Polypteriformes; family Polypteridae; genus Polypterus; species Polypterus bichir. The sequence continues at coordinate 51,593,146 of JANRMT010062808.1, forward strand.
AAGTAGAACATCATAAACTTCATCTTAAAATCATTTAATTTATTAGTTTCTCAAATCCCATCGTAACTAAAGTAGCATGTTAAATGCTTTGTTTTGTATTTGATCTTCTATGTGCTCTATGTGTGTGAATCACTACATGCTTCCATTACATTCATGATATTACAGCTCTCTGAATAATTAAAATACTGAGATGTATACGTGATATCATTTTCATGATGATTGGAATGAAAGCATGTAATTAAACATGGGAACACGATGGCGCAGTGATTGTTCATGTCTCACACAAGATGCTGCTGCGCCATGCGCGACCTTCGATGAAATAATTTATTGTAGCAGTACTGTCTCTTTCAAACGTACTAATCTCCAATTCCTGTCGTTACTTTTCTTTCCACAAATACCCAATCGCCACACAATCAGCTGTATAATAGATGTTAAGCCATCTGTAAGCTTACAACCACGATTCTTCAAAACTTTTAAGGAACATTGAAATATCTTCATTGTACGTGTTTAATTATTCTATCCTTCTATCCTTCCAGTGTCGCGCCAGCCTCAGTAAATATACAGCGCGAGGCAAGAACAATACATGAACTTGCTAGCGCTGCGGCACCATGCCCTCACATGTTTAATTATTAACAATACAGATTATTTAAATGAAGTTAAAGTTTTATCTGTATAATATAATCAACATATTTTGCTGCATTTCATCTTAAAAATGATATCGTCATCATATGTAAATACGCGCTTTATAAAGTGGAGCAGGTTGTGCAATATTATAACTGTAGTGCAAGTTTACAGTGGGGTAATTGTACTTATAAGTACAAACAGTTCTACAAGGAGTACTTGATGACTGATTGAGTGCGTTTATAGTTCTTGGGATGAAAATGTTTCTGAACGGCGAGGTCCGTACAGGAAAGGCTTTGAAAAGTTTTGCCGTGGCCAAGGCAGCATGTGCTTGATGCTGTATATCGATAATTCTCTTTCTGATCAGCTGCTGCTGTGATTCCCCACTCAGATACAGTGATAAAAATACAGTGCAGTGAGAGTAATATGGAAAAAGATGATCCGCTGTGGCAACCCCTAACGGGAGCAGCTGAAAGAAGAAGAAGAAAAAGAAGGTGCAGTGAGAGTAACAACGCTAAAGCAGTTATGGTATTTGGAATACTATGGCTATTCCCTGGACCATTATATTGTTACAGGTTAATTACAATCAGATGCATTACACTAACAAACAATATGCGGTTAATTTCAGTGTATTTATAAAGCCGCGTCAGGAAAAGAAAGAATAACCACACAGGAACGGTAGCACTGCTTTGACGCTGGGTGCCGCCAGTCTGCAAAACTGAGCAGAGAACTTGCATACAACAGGGTATGAGGTACCGTGGAAATGTGCGTGGCTTTATGCCAAGTGTAGGTTTTATACATCACGATTTGAATGTGGAATCGTTCTTATGCAACATTTCTGTGCGTATGTACTGTTTATACATGAGGCCCCAGGTGATCACCTTTCCCTTTTCAGATAGGGACAACAAGAACCGTTTTCCAGGTCAGTTTGGATGATACCCATTTCCCAAATGGAAGCAAAGATTGCTTGCAATGCCAGGAAGACAGCCTTACCACCTGCCTGGAGAAGTTCACCCTGGATACCACAGATCCCTGCACTTTTCCCTACCCTCAGCTGATTCACCACCTGTGCAATCTCAGTGAGATTGGAGTGGTTCATAGCTAATTGGAGGATCAGTGTCAAGAACTGTGGACCCAGAGATGTCCAATATCCTAGCTGGAGCATCAGCTTTAAACAGCTGCTCAAAGTAGACAGCCTAGGGGGTCACAACTTCAGTGTCATCCATAAGGACTGTTCCACCTGCCCTGACCTCGACTCTCCAAGGAACAGATTCGGATGCTTCGATTCCTCTGTAAGCAGGACATGGGTCACTAGGCCATAAATGGTGTGGCAGCTGCTCACAAATTCCTCTAGCAAACGCTTCCTTATCTGCCCTCAGAGCTCTCGCAGCGCATCCTTAACGCGCATCCTTAATCCCGGTACACACCAGAGTTTCCATCAAGGCCGTGCACTATGACTCCTCTCAATAATATCTATACTATTCCATCCATCCATCCATCCATCCCGCTATATCCAAACTACAGGGTCACGGGGGTCTGCTGTAGTGATGGGAACTCCGGCTCTTTTCAAAGCTTCGGCTCTTTTGGATCGGCTCCCTTTAAAGAGCCGGCTCTTACGGCTCCCAAATGGCTCTTCGTTTAGTATCACATGGATGCTTATATTTTAGCCTAATTAAGCAATTATGAATGGTTTGTGTATAAACAATTTCTTATTCATTGTTTTCAGACATTACGTATTTTTATGCATTTTTTCCATTGCAAAAAATACACAGTTACTATTGTTTAACATTTTAATAAAAGCTTTAAATGAACAACTTAACACAAAACCACAGCAAACAAATAAAGGCCAAACTCAACAACAACACAACACTATGACTCTTTGAATAAAAGTTTTTAGGCCAGGAACATACATGGGGTTTAAGGCCTGTACAAAAGTTGTAAATCCAATGTCCTCCACAATGGAAAATGGTTGTAGGTCGCTAGCTATCATTTTAGCCAGCTCCCCATCGACACTTATTTGTTTGTGTGGCGTTATTTGTTTTGGAATAAATGAGCTTATTTTGGTTTGAACTGAAGACCGTGTTATACCTGCAGTTTTCGGTAAAACAGTGGATGCTGCAGCAGAAGTACTTGTCTCTTTTCCAGGGTCAGTGGATGGCAGGAGAGAGGGCACGCTCTCCTCCAGTTGCACGGATGGGTGGGTGGTTCTTATATGTCTGTGCAGGTTTGTTGTTGACCCTGCTGCTCTAACGGATATTTTCTTATTACAAATTCTGCACTTAGCTTTGCAGTCTCCAATATCACTGAAATGCAGCCAGATGCTGCTTCTTTTTCAGCTTTCACTCATTTCTTTACTCTTCTTTTTTTTCTTCACGATGCGCTTGCATTTAAATCTGGCTGCTCGTCTGTCGCAGCGACAGGTGTCGCTCTGTGTACCTAGCCTGTACCAACACTCGCTGTCTTCGGAGCATCTGCCCCCCTTCCTTCTTTCACATAGTGGTACGATCCTAGTCCGATGTGTCGTTCGTGAACGAGCCGGCATTATGAGCCAGTGTGTTCTGTGTGCCCATATAAATAAAGTCCCGCTCCTGCCGAATGGATTTTCAGCAAAGCTGAGCAGGAGCGGCTGAAACTTCGGCTCTGCTCGACGGGCATCGGCTCCTCTTGTTCGCTTCAAAGCATCGGCTCTTAGAGCCGGCTCGTTCGCGAACGACACATCACTAGTCTGCTGGAGCCAATCCCAGCCAACAAGGCAGGAAACAAACCCTGGGCAAGGCGCCAGCCCACCGCAGGGCATGCACACACACACACACACACACACACCCCAGGGACAATTTAGGATCACCAATGCGCCTAACCTGCATGTCTTTGGACTGTGGGAGGAAACCGGAGTACCCAGAGGAAACCCACATAGACACGGGGAGAACATGCAAACTTTACGCAGGGAAGACCTGGGAAGCAAACCAAGGTCTCCTAACTGCGAGGCAGCAGCGCTACCCACTGCGCCACCGTGCTGCCTCTATACTAGTCCAGTTAGAAAAAACTAAACAATTTAACATTATTCAGGCATGAATTGGGAAAATCCACCAAAAATGAGCAGAATGTAAGAAATAAATTTCCCAATTTTTTATAAAAGAAGAAATAAATGGAATGCATTACATAGGAGTAAAAATATTTTCAAAATATTTTAGCTTGAGAAACTCTGTGAAGATGTGCAATATTTTAAAACCGAAGAATAAGACATGTTTCAGAGAGTTTGTTTGTTCAAATCTAATATAACCTCCAGTCTAATGGGATTTTACCAATTGTTCTGAAAGAAATGAAAGACATTTTTTATAAATCTTCAGCAGACATTACTAGCAATCACTTCAGAAGAGGGAAGTGCCAGATGACTGAAAGCATTCATATGTAACTCCAGTCTACAACACAGGAAGCAAACTGGATTCCAGTAACTATAGACCCATAAGCCTTACGTCTATCCTGTATATAATTGGAAATTGTGTCAAAGACTGATTTTATTGATGCATTACGGAAAATAGCTAGTGTGATCATAAGAAAAATCTAGCTTAGCCTATCTGTTAATCCATTTAGAATAAGCCAAGTGTAACAGAGAAACTGTAAAGCATACAGCATAACATTTGGAAAGGTTCTGTACTGAATGTTAATTCTGAAGCTAGAATCAACAAAAAAACAGGTGTATCTTAAAAACTGGATTTACAGCTGCTTGACACACTAAAGAAAATTAGTCTAGACAGCAAGAGAATGCTCCACATGGGGTTAGACATTCAGGGATGTGTGATAGGAACATTACTGTTTCTGCAGTAGGTTACTTTAATGACATACTGCAGATTCTGATGTTGTGAGTGAAGTGGTTCAATTTGCAGATTGTATCAAAATTGGAGGAACACACATGCTGAATAATAAAAATAATTCTAGAACACCTGGATATTCATCACAACTAAATAAACATGCAGCAAGAGTAAACTGCTACAAGAAGGCAGAACAGTATTTCCGAGGGAACACTGATTCCTTATTGTCAGTACCCATGTAGTGGCCAGATCAATTAAGAAAGGCACATAAAATGTTATGCTATTTTGTAAAAACTGTTGAATATAATCAGTGGGTATTATTGTCAAATTCTATAATATGATGGAGTACTGTGCACAGTTCTCGTCACCTTGCTACATTAAGGACATACAGTAGCTACGTTACACATTGTGCAGAGTAGAGCAACCAAGTACACCCTAGGACTAACTGACATGCCCTACTCTAACAGGCAAAAAAAAAAGAAAATGGACATGTTTACGTAAGGAGCTAATCTAGGTTTTCAAAGACTTCTCAAGAATTGAAAGTTGATTAAGTGGAATTTTTTCAAAGAATACAATGAATCCCATACTCAAGGACAAAAGTGGAAGTTAACTTAAAATGTATTAGAACATGAAAGGCCATAGCAATTAGTAGCCATAGTAGACATGGATTCATGTCAGTAAAGAAGAAACCCTGAGATCTTTTAAGAGATCTTTTAAGAAGAACAGGACAAGTTAATTACAAGCTAACCAAAGGTATTTGATGGGTTGAGAGGTCTCTTCTTGCTTGTCAAATGTATCATGTTCTTTCATTTTATCAGTACTGCAACAACCGATTCTTTCAAAAGTACATGACATATTCTGGTGAGATGATTTACCAAATAATTTGATAATTAAATTAAAATCTAGCAGTTTTAATTTGGAGCCTTTCTTTAGGTTGACTTAATTATGAAGGCCTTTACTTTCATAGCTGACTGAGACTGAGATTGTATGGACTGAAAAATACAGACAGTTTGGGTTTGCTCTTTTTCTTTAGGTTCAGCCCATCTCTTCCTCTGTTCTGTATCATAATAATGCCACTTTCCTTCTCAGCAATACATTTTCTAACTTCACAACATTGCAGTTCAAAATACAGAAAGATATTAATAAAGTAACTAACTGAAGACTCATCCTACATTTTCATCCCTTTAAGACTACTGTATAACCTACAATGGCAAAAGAATGCTCTAATCAAATTATTCACACACTATCCTTAGACTGCTTTGTCAGCTAGCACCAATTCATTTTCTAGTTTAGTTTCTTCATATTTAATTTTCCTTTCAGGCAGAAAAAATAAAAATTTGATTAAACTATAATCTTTTCACCCCATTTATCTACTTAATGTGGACATGCTGTTAAGTACAATTCATAAAGTGAATTGATTTGCACACATTTGAAATTACTTTCATTTAAGTTTTGTGAAGAGTTAATAAAAGGTTATTTTGTTACCATTATCCATCTGTTTTATGAACCCACATAGCAGGATCATTGGAGTAAAGAGCCTTTCCTGGCAGCATCAAGCACAACTAATTCAAAAAACTGGCAGCATAGCATTTAAAATGGACAAGCTATGAAAGGCAGAACATAGTCTATTGGAGATTAAAGTGAGTGTTTATAAAAATGCATACAACATTCATGTATCTATCAAATATTTTACAAATGTATCACTCATTATGAAATCCTTAGAGTGCAGATGTGTTTATATACAGTATGAAGTACCATATGGCCTAAATGTACAGTACATCTGAAAAGAAAAAATAAATAAAAACTAAAGACTTTCATGAAGCAGAACCTATCTTGAAAGATCAAAAGAAACCCTAAAAAAACAAAATTATATAAATAATGTAACTAGCCAGAACAGGTTCCATATTTAACTGTACATTTTACCAAACACTCTGACAGTTCATAAGTTTATTCTTGTCATGTGGAAGTTGAGATTAAATGCATTTACTCCTCTACTCCATATTAACTTTCAGATGAAAGAGAAGAATACATGAAAGAGTTTGATACTGTACAGTATATGTAGTGAATCTGGTGTGCCTCTGGCAAGAGGGGCAAACAGAAAAGAAGAAGGCAGAATTTTTTATAAGTTTGATTTTTTTTTTTTTTTAGATTCCTGAATTTCTCAGCTGTGGTGGAACAACAATGGAAAAATAATTGTCTTTGTTTTCTGACTGATTCTACAACACAGTATACAGTATCTACAGCATCTATAGCATCTTAAACAAAAATACATTAGGAGATAGTTTTATGAACTGAGGCAAATTATTTTAATAACAATAACAAAAAAATCAAACCAATAACATGTAAAGCATTATGGCATGGGAGAGTTCTTAGTAACAGTTATCACTTGAGTCATGGTGCTTAGGATTCCAAATAATTTAGTTAGAATCACTTTCTCCTTACTTTTGTTCTTAATAAGCTTTGTGGCTAGTTACATTTCAATGTAGGAATGGGAACACAGAAAAGTGACCACAAATTTATACAAACACGTAAAACATAGACGTGTCTGCGTCATGATCACCAAATCGACACGTGTTATGGTGTGTTAGCTCTCAGGAGGGTAGCTAGCCTTCTTGACCACACTGGTTTTCAAATACTCCTGTACAGCACCAGCTTTTCTTTTCTTTTCTTCTTCTGCTAATTATGTTACTTCATACATAGGTTATTATTTTTATTTTAATTATTATTATTATTATTATTTACTTTCCTTACACCTTTCTGCAAGATAGCCTGCATTTACCTCTACTTATGTCGCTGCTGCCTCTATTCAAGGTGACTAACAACATTTGTGATGCAATTGGTTACATTTCTTTTTTGTTTTTCCATTTGGGACACAGGCAGATGAAGCGACTTGCTCATGGTCACACAGTGAACTTACAACTTTAGGGTTTGTAGTCCACAAGGCCTTTATAAAGGAAAACCATACCCTGCAAATTATGGTTTAAAAAAGCAAACCATAAGATGGTACATTCTATTTGAATGATTAGAAAGTAAAACATTAAAAAGTAATAGGAAACACAATTCAAAAGCTAAATAGAAATAATTAAGTATATTGCATGAAAAATTAGATTTCAAACAACAACAAAGCTGCGTGACAGTTAGTTAAGTCAGTAAAACTATTGACATCCAGAAGAAGAGCAAAGCAGTTGGGAGTGCAATCAGTCCTGCGATGCACAGGATACATGGTGGGCTTTCACGTGGTGCCTGGACAGGTAGAAAACAGGCTGGGTGTTCATAGCTGACTGCGCAGTTTAGGAATAACAACTGGCAATCATTGTGTAAATTTACAATGTCTTGAAAAGCAACAGTCATCAGACTGGCTGAAACAGAGCAAAGATGTCTAGTGGGGGCACTTGTGGGTACTGTGCCACTGTGCTGTGAACAGACTTTACTATTAAAAATATTAAGAATCAGAAAAAAATGTATGTAAGTTTAAAAAGTGTAAATGTTTCCAAGTATTGATATATTGTTTAAAATGTATTTTGTATTCTTCTGTTGCCTGAATTCCATTAAATAAGTTAAAGAGACATGGGAGCCTAGACTGCATCCCGACACAACGCAGACTCCAGTCCTGAATGAGTGGTCTGAGTTGGCACAAGTCAATATCCTTGTTTCACAATGGAGCTTTTTAGTATAACCTGATTATTCATTTATTGCAAATAAAAAGATAAAAAGGAACAGGGTGCTTATGCACTGTAGCAATGGCTCTAGTCTGTAAAGTGGAAACTAATGTTCAGCTCATTTATTTTATGCTTCTTAATTTGTCTCTTTTGCACAAGCTTAGTGTAGCTTTATAGCGCCTCATTTATCATCAATGTGCACTGCAGTATGAATTTGTGCATATATTGTGCACTGGAATATTTTTACAGAAATAGACATGATTCATCATTTTTTTAGTACGAGAAACCATTCTTTAGTGTGAACCAATTTTAATGACTGCTCCAATTTACATGGACTTTCTCTCTTTTGCAAATGAATATTATGAAATGCATAAATCTTTTTTTATAATGTTTTGGTTCATACTTTGATATAATCTAAAAAATAATCATTGAAAAATGTATGCATCCATCTTCTGAATCTAATTATTCCAGTTAGTACCAGCACAACCCATCAGTGACAAATACAAGGAAAGAAACCTCCCTTGACAGGAGGGGCACCTCACACAAGGGGGGCACGACTAGCACATAATTCATAACACATGACTATTGACCTTGATATTGCAATTGTGATTTTTATTTTTGATAATAGCATTACAATGAAATATTTATTTTGTGTTGCCAACTGTATATAATGTATTAACACACATACTGTATACACACAGCACAGAACAGCAGAAATTAAGTTTACAGGATTTCTAGGGAACCACTAACAGAATTTTTAATATAAAGGTGTTAAATCTGTTGGCAGTTTTATAGTGCATAAAACACTGCTGTTTCATTTTTTTTACATTAAAGAGAAAGCACACTTAATAGGAAAAAAAATTGTAATACAATATAGTACATACAGTAAATGAGTGATATTCATAAAGTTATGAAATAAAATTTAAGTGCAGCTCTTCTTTCTAAAAACAGCCATCACCACCACTTAAACCATCTAAAAAATGTTAATAACGAGAGTGTAAAATTGGGGTTCTGCTGTATTAGGAAAACAAAAATGTATTTAAAATCAAAGCACAGGAAATAATTCTCAAATCACATTGTAAGTTTAATGTTGATTTAACCACAATTTGATAGTTTTATTGTGTAGGTATGTAAAAACATTAAATGAAAAAGTATGAATATACCATAAGTTCATGAAGTATCGGGTGATATCACACAGTTACAGTCTACTGCCATTGTGTCCTTTGTATAATTGACTAGTATAGGTATACAACAACATCAAAGCAAACAATTGTATAATATTTGGAGACTTAAATAACTGATTTGAAAATGTAATTTTTTTAGTTGAGTCAGCTATCACATTTCTGTTTATTAAATATTTAAATTCAAAAATAACAGTGATAACAGGATGCAGTTACATGGATTAGTAGACTTCATTAAATCCATCCTTTTAAACATTGCTTTACAATACTATATAGTTAGCCCAAAAAAGGGTGTGGCGGCTCAATAGCTTTCATAGCCTGAAAATTCTAATTCAAATGATGTAAAAATGGCTGGTTGTGTTTGTGTAAGTGTTCCTTGGGACCTCCGTTCCAAAATTCGCTTGTGAAATCATCAGTCACCACCTATGAACCAGTGACATCTGGGTAACAATGACCTACTCAGAAACAGCCACTTAACTTGTTCAGCGAGAGGGTGCATGAACCTGTTTTTTTTAACAGATACATATGGACTCATAAAGCATAAAATAAACAATTAAAATGGAACATCTTGGTAGAAAATACAAGGAATGTGGATTTTTGGTGAAAATCAGTTTTTCAAAATCTAACTGATCCATTTGCAATGGGAATGAATGACTGAGACTTCACATTAAATTTTCAAATTAAATTCTTTCAAAATTTTCTACAGATCCTGAACCCAGCCTAAGTAGGCCTACCACCATATGTGACTATGTAACATTTTATGTCTTGGTGATTTTTTTTACATTTGAACTGCTGATATTCTTGTAACAGTCAAGTGTGGTTATAATGTTATTCATGGAACATTTATTTGTAACAACTGCAAAGTCAATGCATAGTGATCTTGTTTAGCAGTAATTGAGATTAACCACCCTATTCATGAAAATATGATCAAGCTTTGCTTACATTTTACATGCAACCTGACAGTTGATTCTTGCAGTAAGGTATTGATAGCCATTGTTTTTGAAAGTAAATGAAATTATTTGGTCAGAGAAAACGATTGCAATAGTTTGTCACACATGAGCATTGGAGGACCCCCTCACAGACTCAGTATGCAATAACCTGCAGAAACAAGAGGAGCTACTACTGCTAATGTTGTTATCTGATTCTTTCCCCACAGTGTCAAGAAGCCACCCAGTAAAGGTATTTGAACCCCACTTTTGGTCATGTTGCCATAAAACTCCAGGAGTCTCAGAAAGAGGCCTCATTACTGGCTAGACCAACCCACCAGATGAATTTCTGCTAGAGTGACTGTAACCCTGCTACACTTTGTTTTCCAGAATTCCCACATACTTGAAGTTCATTTTATAACTTATGCCTGAACCATTGTGTTGGGTGTTTGGCAAGCTGGAGTGCCCCCTGCTGTCCACACATGTTACTTTCTAGAATACACCAGCATTCATGACTCTGTACATTCCAAACAATGTATGACATTTATTTACCTAATCAGTTTTATTCTGTTGAAGATATAACACAATACTATAGGCAATACAATCAATAATGTTGATATATAAAAGCCAATTGCCCTTTCAAAGCTTTTCCCAAAGTTCCTCAATGGAAAAAAAGTGTGTTACTTTTAATGTACAATTTAAAATCTTACAATAGTCGTATACCATAAAACATTGTCTCTCATATAAAATGTAATAAATATTATAGTCTGTCAAAAGATGTCTAGACTAAAGTGTCTACTAAGCACTTATCACATCACTGAATAACCTTAAAAACTGTGTGCCAAGCAACCTTTATTATGTTAAGCACTTCTGTACTAATAAGCAAACACCACTGAAACTATCAGGAATGAAAACTGCCAAGTGCATCTAGATGTCAGATTTTTTGAATGTTTCCTCACACAGTATTATCTGCTTGTGTAGCACAAAAGGTACGACTTTTTGCTATAAGGAGGTCACTTCCTTGTTGATTTAGCAAAGTTGCATGTTTAAATTGCTTGCTATCCATCAAAATCCAAGACAAGATCAAATGAAACACCCTGTACTCAAACACATCCAATGCAGAAAGTAATTTTGTTACAACAAGATTAACAACCTGGTGCTAACGGTTTGTCACTTATATTGTTTTGCAGTGTCTTATCTTAAAATTCCAGCAATTGGGAAACAGTAGACATCCAAAGATTCAAACCATAAATATGTCACAGTGAAATATGACCGTCAAACAAGCTACTAAAAATGTGATCTTTAAGCTATACCATTCAAAATGACTAATTTCTCGGGAATAGAAAAATAATCTTGAAGCAACTGTAACAAAACAATTGACAACTGCATTGTCAGCATACTAGTTTTGAGCATGTTCATTTAAAACATTGTAAAATATTAGGCAAAATGCCACTTAGCAAGCCGGCGCATCAATAAAAAAGGAGCTGTATACAGTACTAAGGGGCTTTCCAATCCATTGTTAACTATAACAGATGCTACAATATATAGCAAGAGTTTCCTTTAAACTTCAAAATCATATAACATGAGGAGGACAACCATGGGCATAAATTTGGCATTTATAGAAAGTTAAAAGATAAATTAAATGTAAGTACTGTATATTTCTGTGAAGTGGGTACTTACTGTATGTAATTTTGGGTTTAGACCATCTGGAAACATCTGGGCTTGTGACATTGTGGATTATGTCCAGTTCACGATGGACTTCACTATATTGTTTGTAGGAACATTTAACCCCTATTGAGTTTACATTGACTGGTCACCTGCCCTTTTGAGTAGGCGACCGCTGGTAGACATGGATGACTCAACCAAAGACGAGAGGATTTAATCAAATTCTACTTAACTTATGCACCTTGTCCTTTATCTTTATATGTTCCCAGTTCAAAGATGTAATTTATAAACATAACATTCACTTGTATGCTGATTTATATTTCCATTTAAACCAAATAAAGCAGTGGAAAAAAGCGAATTACTGCATATGTAATTACATTCAGATTTTTAATGAATAGTTACTCTGTAAATAGTAAGGCATAAATACTCTTAACTAAGGTTAACTGAATCCATGCAAAACCGAGGTTATCTTCACTCATCAAATGTCTTTGTTTTCTATACATGCATATCCAAAAGTAGAAAAATTACAACGTGAGGTTGGTTTCCTATGCTTCAGGATGTTGAAGTGCTAGTTTATTCTTTTGTCTCAAGCAGGATTGACTACTGTAAATGCTTTACGGTCAGATTGCTGGAATTGTTCACCGGCTGCTCTAGAGTTGACAAGGCAAGGATCACAAAGGGTGACTCCAGTTAACTTACTTCACTGGGTTCCAGTAAAGTTAAGATCCATATTCTTGCATATTAATCTTTAAATACTGTTGTTTAGTTTCTCCCGTACCTTACAGAATGTATTAAAAGTCCATACTACAGTGTTCAGACTGTGATCTCAAGAGGCAGGTCTCCTTTAATTTTGACAAATCTTGTGTAGGAGGCTGAACCTTCAGCTATAAGGACCCAAAATGTGGGATATCTCTCTGTCAATATTAGGGAATCACTAATAGTCTCAGTGTGTACATCAAAGCTCCTTAATTTAGCATAGCATATTCTAGATAGAGCAGCTCCTGTGCTTGTTTCATGTCTTATATTGCTCTTTAATAGTATAATTTTTTAATTTGTTTTTGTTTTGGCCTTACTAGGTCTTTTCCTTCTCATTTTTATGTGGTCCATGGTGGTATTTGGATACCTCGGAGTGCATGTGTCATGATTTATGGTGGATCTATTTTCTGATGTCTTCTTCTTCTTTTTTTTTTTTTTAATTAATTTTATTGTAATCATTCCATACAAATCAATCAATTTTTACAAAAAGTAGGATTGAGAACAAGTCGACCCAAGAAAGAGAGAGCATGGCCATTGGGGTAAAATGTAAGGCTTGTAAACATACCTAAATTGATGAGTTTAATAGGCCAATAGAGGTGAATGGAGAAGAAAAAGAAATGCAGAAATAATTGCTTCCTCGGTACTTTAAAAGCTTATTCTAAAATATTATTGATTAGATCCTGTCATGTTTTGAAAAAAATATGTACAGATCCTCTAACTAAGTATTTGATTTTTTCCAATTTCAGATAGTATAAAACATTGGTTTCCCATTGACTTAAAAGAGAAGAGTTAGGATTCTTCCAGTTTAGCACAATAAGTCTATGTGCCAAACGTGTAGTAAATGCAATCACAGTTTGTTTGTCCTTCTCCACTTTAAACCCATCTGGAAGAACCCTAAACACAGCTGTTAATGGGTTAGGAGGGATTGTTATACCAAGGCTGTCTGAAAGGTAATTAAAAATTTTGGTCCAGAATGATGTTAATTTGGTGCAGGACCAAAACATGTGACCCAGTGAGGCTGGGACTTGATTGCAGTGTTCGCAGGTTGAATCTTGCCCTGGAAACATTTTGGAGAGTTTTAGGCGAGACAGATGTGCTCGATATATAATTTTGAGTTGAATAATTATATGCCTTGCGCATACGGAGCTTGAGTGAATTCTCTGCATTGCTACCTTCCACTCCTTTTCTGATATATTGATTAAGAGATCTTTTTCCCAGTGTCCTCTTGGATCTTTGAAAGGGAGGGACTGTAAAATAATTTTATATATTGTAGAGATGGTGTCTAAGTCCTTACAATTGAGCAATATTCTTTCCAGCATGGACGTGGGTGCAAGATGAGGAAAATCGGGCAGGTTCTGTTTAACAAAGTTCCTAATTTGAAGATAGTGAAAGAAATGTGTAGCTGAAATGTTAAATTTGGAATGTAATTGTTCATAGGATGCAAAGATGTTGTCTATATAAAGATCTCTAAGCAAGTTAATCCCAAATTTTTTCCAGATATTAAAAACTGCATATGTTTGCAAAGGTTGAAAGAGGTGGTTCTCGTGCAGAGGTGCCACAGATAAAAGCTTCTCCATCTTAAAATGCTTTCTACATTGGTTCCATATTCTGAGTGAGTGAAGCACAATTGGGTTATCAGTATATTGCCGATAAATTGCATTTATTGGGGCACAAAGCAGGGAATATAAAGAAGTACTGCAGGATTTTACTTCTATTGCGGACCAGGGGCCTCATGTATAAATGGTGCGTACGCACAGAAATGTTGCATAAGAACGTTTCCACGTTCAAATTGGGATGTATAAAACCTACACTTGGCGTAAAGCCACGCACTTTTACACGGTACCTCATACCTTGTTGTACGCAAGTTCTCCGCTCGGTTTTGCAGACTGGCGGCACCCAGCGTCAAAGCACTGCTACTGTTCCTGTGTGGTTACCCTTTATTTTTTAGAACTACATTCCTGACGCGGCTTTATAAACAAACTGAAACTAACCAAATATTGTTTATTAGTGTAATGCATCTGATTGTAATTAACCTATAACAATATAATGGCCCAGGGAATAGCCATAGTATTCCAAATACCATAACTGCTTTTCCTTCTTTCAGCTGCTCTTGTTAAGGGTTGCCACAACGGATCATCTTTTTCCATATTACTCTCACTGCACCACTCAGAGTATTTATATCACTGTATCTGAGTGGTGAATCACAGCAGCAGCTGATCGGAAAGAGAATTATCGGTATACAGTATCAAACACACGCTGTCTCAGCCACGGCAAAACATTTCAAAGCCTTTCCTGTACGGACCTCGTGGTTCAGAAACAGTTTCATCCCAAAAACTATAAACGCACTCAATCAATTGCTCCTTGTAGAACTGTTTGTACTTATAAGTACAATTACCCCACTGTAAACTTGCACTACAGTTATAATATTGCACAACCTGCGCCACTTTATAAAGCACATATTTACATATGATGACGATTTTATTTTTAAGATTAAATGCAGCAAAATATGTTGATTATATTATACAGATACAACTTTAATTTCATTTAAATAATCTGTATTGTTAATATTTAAACATGTGAGGACACTGTGCCGCAGCGCTGTATATTTGTTGAGGATGGCACGACACTGGAAGGATAGACGGATAGAATAATTAAACACGTACTATGAAGATATTTCAATGTTCCTTAAAAGTTTTGAAGAATCGTTGTAAGCTTACAGATGGCTTAACGTCTATTACAGAGCTGATTGTGTGGCGATTGGGTATTTGGAGAAAGAAAAATAAGGACAGGAATTGGAGGATAGTATGTTTGAAAGAGACAGTACTGCTACAATAATTTCAACAAAGGTCGTGCACAATCACGCACCGTGTTCCCCTGTTTAATAATGTGCTTTAACTCCTATTGTCATGAAAAAGATGTCACGTATACATCTCAGTATTTTAATTATTCAGAGAGCTGTAATATCATGAATATAATGGATTCTGTGTCCTGTCGAAGAAAGAGAAAGAACGGAAGCACGTAGTGATTCACACACATAGAGCACATTGAAGATCAAATACAAAACAAAGCATTTAACGTGCTGCTTTAGTTACGATGGGATTTGAGAAACTAGTAAATTAAACGATTTTAAGATGAAGTTTATGTTTTACTTAATGACAAAATAAACTACGTCATTAAAGTGAATATTTCGAGATTGAAGTTAACATTTCATGCTTTTTTCCTACTCTGTGCCTTTTTTTCTCACTGTACCCTAATAAGCTTCCATATGACACCCGGACGGTGGGCTACGTCTCACGTTTTCATGGCAACTTTGATATGTGACAACTACTTTTTTATGTCGGGCACTGTGCAACTTTGTGAACTTGAGCTTGTTTCTCCAACACGCTATGTCATTCGATCAACTTCCTTTTGTTGATTATACCACTGTATATGCCAACAAATAGTACGTTTTTCTTTGCCTCCACTTGGTATTCGCTGAAATTCTTATATTTTCCCTCTTTCTTTTGCCATTGCCTTTTCACAGAACGCTGAGCTTAAGGTCTATTTATATTGATTTGCATATTCAAAGAGGCGTAATTCTGGGAGGAGACGGGGCGGGACAAAAGGCGCGTGCACGTACGTTAGTTTTCGCTGATCCGGATTTATGGAGCAGAAGAATGTGGAAGTTGGAGTATGCACAGATTCCTGCATCTGGAATTTTCTGTGCGTAAGCACATTTCGGCTTTTGTGCTTACGTCATATTGTAGTGCGAATTCTACGCACGGCGTTATACATGAGGCCCCAGGTCTGTGTAAGTTCTTATATTTGTGTCCAGGTTTTTATAGTTTGTATGTTTGCTGCCCAGTAATAAAACTGAAAGTTAGGTAGAGCCATGCCACCTTCTGCCTTTGGTCTTTGTAGGGTTACTTTTTGGATACGTGGATGTTTTGAGTTCCAAATAAATTAGGTTATTATTGAATCTAATTGCTTAAAAAATGATTCATTGATGTATATTGGAATGTTTTGAAATACAAGAAGCTTAGGAAGAATACTCATCTTAACAATGTTAATTCTTCCAGCTAGAGTGAGATGAAGGGTTGACCATCTATGCAAGTCTTGCTTATTTTTTTCCATGCAGACAGCAAAATTTTGTTGATAAAGAGCTTTATGTTTACTTGTAATGTTTACCCCTAGGTATTTAAACTGTTCTGCAATTAACTAATCTAATATTATATGCTTGAGAATTCACTGGAAAGAGTAGACTTTTATTCAGATTAATTCTGAGACCAGAGATCTTTTGAAATTCTGTAAGTGCTGTTAAGACTGCAGGCACAGAATTTTGTGGGTCTGATATATACAGTACCATATCATCTGCATATAGAGAAATTTTCTGTTCCAGTCCTTCTCTGATAATCCCCTTTATCTGATCAGCATTTCGACAGTGAACCGCCAGTGGTTTAATGGCGATTGCAAATAGCAGCGGTGACAAGGGGCATCCCTGCCTGGTACCTCGTTCTAGTTTAAAGTAGTCTGAACAAATGTTGTTGATACAAACTGAAGCTTCTGGATTGGTATACAATTTTCTGATGTCTTCTATCCAAATAAAACTGCAATCACCTTCCTATGGAATGATTATTTTTAGAAAGTAGCTTAAATAGGAGAGCTGGAATTGTGAAATATATACTCATGCAGAACATTCACTGTATATGTATATACATTTATATTTATCTTATTTTTGAAGATTATATCATGTTTATCTGTTAATGTGCCAACGTTATGTTTTGTTGTACATCTCTTTTAATGACTGCATAATAAACTGGGCTCATAAGTGGATATGTACTTTCAATACAGTACAATACAATTTATTTTTTGTATAGCCCAAAATCACACAAGAAGTGTCGCAATGGGCTTTAACAGGCCATGCCTCTTGACAGCCCCCCAGCCTTGACTCTCTAAGAAGACAAGAAAAAACTCCAAAAAAAAACCCTTGTAGGGAAAAATGGAAGAAACCTTGGGAAAGGCAGTTCAAAGAGAGACACCTTTCCAGGTAGGTTGGGCGTGCAGTGGGTGTCAAAAAGAAGGGGGTCAATACAATACAATACAATACACATAACAGAACAAATCCTCAATACAGTACAAAAATAAAAATTTTAAAAGTATGGGGTAGAATTTAACAGTGGATGATATCACATAATATGATTTGGATTTGTTTACTTAATAGAAATAAACTTACTTGAAAGGGAATTTAATATTATTTTTAAATGCATTTTGTCTTTTATGGATGCATTTATTACTTACAGTATCTACTGATGTCAGTTTACGTATACAAGTTGTCACACACATGTGATCTGGAAACAACCTCGGAGTTCATTTGGTTGTCATTACCTTCCGCGCCTATGGTTGGCGCTCTCATTTAATGACTCTCTTCTATGTTCTTCTGTGGAAAGAAGACTAACTGACTGGCCTTTGATGACATCAATTCTGGTCTATGGTCTACCAAACCTGCCTCATCCTTCTCTTTAAAATCGCCATCTTGAGACAGCCTGATGATGACTGTCTGAAGAAGATTTGTTTGCCATTAACAACAGTTTTGTTTTTGCTGTCAACATCATAATATACAGGGATGACTTTGGTACTTCAAACCTTTATAATCTTTTTTTGTCTATAATTTTACAATTTATAACATAAACATCTACAGGATTTATGGATGGTGATGTTATACCTGTTTTACTGTTCAAAGGTATGTCTTTTATCAGGCCAATATTGCAGTTGTTTATTTAGCATTGATTTTCTTGGTTTCCAGTATGTACTGTTTTTACGGTACTTGATCCTCATTTTATACTTCTACACTTAAGAATAATTACTTATGAAAAAAAATTATATTTTTTTATGTTTGTACAAACATCAAATTTAAAAATATAAAAGGCAAAATCAAGCATCAAGCTTCTGCTTACTGTATGTTGTGAATAGCCTTAAATTGCCATGCCCTGCTGGGGATTCATGAGTGTGGAAAACAGAGAGAGATAACACTCACACATGCACAGCAGACCTTCATTTGATTAAATCCAAACACAACCTTCAACTCACTCTTCAAAATTGTGCTTTTCATTCATTCCTGGCAGTCATCGTTGTTAAACTTTCATTTACCAACAATACTCAGTTAATTAACTTGGTCCATGCAAGCAGAGTGTTGTTTTAAGAACCACCATTTACACCACAAAAATAATGTGCACAGAAAAATGTAAATCTGCTAGAGAAATGTTAGGGGATAAATATACTGAAAAAGAATAAGGAAGGAAAAGAAAAAAATTAAACTGTCAACTTGAAGGCTGATTGCACTCTTGTGATCTTTGTCAATTATTGACAAATATCCTTTCAAACAGCTTAGACCATGTTATATGAGTATACTTGGCACTTGTAACGCATTGCTTTTTTGTTTAA
The DNA here is from genome assembly GCA_026402145.1 of Polypterus bichir lapradei. NCBI lineage: Eukaryota > Metazoa > Chordata > Cladistia > Polypteriformes > Polypteridae > Polypterus > Polypterus bichir. Next base: position 51,612,183 of record JANRMT010062808.1, read on the forward strand.
TGTCAGACTGCATGCATATATGTTTTGTATTTTATTATTATACAACCTTGAATCTTGGTTTTAATTGGGCTGCTTGTAAACTGATCAACAGAAAAAGACTCATACATTTTATAGTTAATGCCTACATTTTGTCATTTACCACTAAAATATGAAAAACGTTTCTGTTTTAAAAATGTGTTTACACAGATAATTGTGGAAACGGAACACACATGAAATGCATGTATTCCAAATAACGATCTATTATTTCCACTCTAAAACTCCAGCACTTCACTCCCAGATAATCAAGACATGAGCTGGGAGAACTTTGTGCACGTTGTGTGGCGGTGGGGGGATGGAATAGTAGGCTGCTTGCTGCTTGTCTTTATCGCCACATTTACAGGACAAAAGACGCTGGTGGAGTGGTGCGAACAAATTTAAGGTGGGCCGGATCTATGAGTTTTTTCGTAGGCTCTGGTAATTCCACACTTTTTTTCCCCAAAAATGGGCGGAAATGTCTGTGCGTCTTATGGAGCAAATATTGCGTCACAGACCATGATGTGTATTACCTGACCTGACTCAGATGATGACAAGGGTTCTACATCGGAGAAAGAATACATGTCGCACTTTTGCCATCGCTGTACTTTGTATATGTATATGGGAAGCTATAGAAAGATAAGTAAATAAATCAAGGTAAATAACATTCAATCTGGCTCTTGTATACAAAGTACAGTGACGGCAGCTTCCACCTGCAGCTATAGACTCTTCAGTACGCGAGCGACTCTCCACGCTAGTGTTTAGATCTGGATGGTGCACGTGCCCAAAAAAGAAGTCTGACTGCATTCTCGTACCATTGCTTACGAACTGAAGTGTCAGCTTGCACATTGCGTGGCATTACACATGTATTTTTTAGCATGCCCATGTCAATCAAACATAGAAAGCTCTGTAGTCTACTTGTGACTTTACACTGTAGGCAGTAAGTAAATAAATAAAGGTAAATAACATTCGATCTGGCTTTTATGTAAGTAACATATAAATATTAATGTTTTGGGCACATGCACCGTCCAGATCTAAACACTAACGTGGAGAGTTGCTCACGTACTGAACAGTCTATAGCTGCAGGTGGAAGCTGCCATTAGCAATGCCTTAGATTGAACTGAAGATAGTATCATATATGAAGATAGCAAAGAAAGTGATATCAGTGATTGTGAGCAACTGAGCTTCATAAATTCTGACACTAGCGATGAGGAGTTTTTGAGGTTTTCAGAAAACTAGAAGAGTGGTTGAACTTTAACATCTCTCCTCATTTGTTAATGACAGTGATGATGGTTCTTAATACCGCTGTTAACTTTACATGTTTGAAATATTATTCTGCTATATTTTATTAAATATATTAGTGCACCATTTGGTTCAGAATATTTTTTTTCTTGTTTTCCTTCTCCAAACCCAGGTGCGTCTTATGGTCAGGTGTGTCTTATGGAGCGAAAAATACGGTAATTTAGATCTCTTTGCAGAGATCTGTTTTCACTTCAGCATCAAAGAGTCTTTTTCTGATTATCACTGCCAAAAAAGCCAAAACAAATCCACTGTGATTTAATGTTTTATAACAATAAAATGTGAAAACCTCCAAGGGGGTGAATATTTTTTATTGTATGTAAATAAAAGCATAGCATAACATTCAAAAATTTGCTTTGTACAATTCATGATGTCAGGGGTGCAGAAGCCTATCACAGTGTTGTGGACTAAAAGTCTCAAAGCAATAAAGAGTTCCTAAAATCTCCAAAAGCATTTCCAAAAATGGCCACTAGAGGGGGATTTCAGAGCCAAACCCCAGCTAGTAACAAGGACACAAACAGGATCTTTACAAAATACAAGAGTGCTCATTAACAAATCCAAGCTCCATAGAGAACAAAAGGCAAAAGGAATTGTCTGAAGCAGAGGCAATCCAAGTCAAGCAAAGTCCCATTACAGAAATCCAACACAAGGTCAAAAACAGAGATTCAGATATCAGGTAATTCAAAGAAGTAATGATAAATACAAGTAAACTTACACTCTTCAGCACACTCAAAATAAACCACCAGGAACTGTGGGATACCGTCCAGTTGTAAGTTCCTGGCAGTAACTGGCAGGTGGCTCCACATCTTGAGTGACCACCCACCAAACACATGGAATATAACAAAAACATCTTAAATAAATTAAAAAAATAGAACAAAAATAAAGAATGATCCATATAAACAACATAATCAAAGTATCAAAAATCAACAAGGAAGACATAAGACATGAATTTGAATCCCAGCCAGGGAAAGAACCCTGGGTGAGACACGACAAGCAGCTGCACTAGGATGAGGCAGGAAACATTCCTAGACAGGATGCCAGTCTATCACAGGGCCTACTTATGAACGCCCACACTCATACATGGCCAAACTGAAATCAGCAAGTAATCTAACATACATGTGCTGTACAGTATTTCAGAATTTTCTCTGAGCACCAGAGGAAAACAGATACAGACATGGGGAGAACATAAAAACTCCACATGGATAATGACTGGGCACAGGATTTAAACCTTGGATACTGGATCTGTGAGGCAACATAACTAATCACTCTGTCATTGTTAGGTTAGAGATTAGAGATCTTTACTGTAACATCTGCTGCGAGAGCATAGTGAAATTCTTGTGTAACAGTTGCAGTGAGGCATAAATAAATACAATAAACAAATAAAACTAGCAGAAGATACATAAATCAAGAGAAAAAATAATGTGAAATAAATATAGAAAAAAAGAGTGAAAAAAGTAACATACAGTATAATTTCACATAAAACAGCAGGTGAGTACAGTACACAGTGCAGGGCACTGCCAAATACAATTATTAAAACTGTTTAAAAACTATTTTAAAATGTTTAAAAACTGGAAGTACTCCCGGATCTGACATAAAAGCAAGTTGTCCAACCTCCTCCGGTGAGTCTGAGGCGGGAGGCAGAAGGCAAAGCTTGCCTAGAGGAGGAAAAGGAGTGTTTATTGAAAAATTGTAGAATAGGTCTGTATACAAAGTATTTTGCAAAAATAAAACTTTTATTTGGCACCTGGGATTGTTTAGTGTACAGTGTCTGGGGTTTTGGGGCTCAATGGTGCCCCCTGTCTTTTACAATGTAAAACACTTTTAAACCAGACCCACAATATTAAATCCGTCTGTTTCGGTCACATTATGCATTGTGAATGCCTGTTACCCAGATATGCCTTACATCAGTTCTTTCTTTGTGCTTCTTGTTGCCTTTCTGTGTCGGCAGTTCCAGCCCTGTCGTGGACACTGGATGGCATGATGCAAAGATGTATGCCTCGCGGTTTACTATGTCATACCGGCCTCTTGTTTACTCAAACATTCTTACCCTCTTGTAGTTAGAGGATATTATGCTTGGGCAGTAGCACAGACGCTAGACATTCTTATTGCTTTATATATAGAGAGATAGGCTTTGCTGCATATTCCTAAAATTTTCCCAGCTAAAATAAAATGTAACTGGTTTTGTTTGAGAATATGCACTGTGCCAAAACACTGTGAAATCTGTTATACTAAATAATGGTCACTTGACCCTAACGCTTCAATCACCTTTATCTCTTCAATACTATCCTGGATAATTACAGAATACTAAATCTAGACATGCCCCCAATCCCACTGGTGCCTTAACATACCGTGTTAAAAAACTGATTGCATCTAAAAACTCCTGTTGTTGTGCTCTACTATTTTAAAGTCTAGAACTGGGGTCTCCAACAGGTCGCTTGCAAGCTACCGGTAGCTACATCCTACATAAATTTGAAAACTTGATTAGTCAAATTAGGGGTGGGTGTCCTTTCCAAGGTGGCACAGTGGGTAGTGCTGCTGCCTCGCAGTTAGGAGACCCCAGTTCGCTTCCTGGGTCCTCCCTGCGTGGAGTTTGCATGTTCTCCCTGTGTCTGCGTGGGTTTCCTCCAGGTGCTCCGGTTTCCTCCCACAGTCCAAAGACATGCAGGTTAGGTGCATTGGCAATCCTAATTTGTCCCTAGTGTGTGGTGGGTGTGTGTGTGCCCTGCGGTGGGCTGGCGCCCTGCTCGGGGTTTGTTTCCTGCCTTGTGCCCTGTGTTGGCTGGGATTGGCTCCAGCAGACCCCCGTGACCCTGTAGTTAGGATATAGCAGGTTGGATAATGGATGGATGGATGTTCTTTCCAAAAAATCATATCACGATCCTTTTAACACAAAATCACGATGCACACTCTGAATTGCAATCTATCTTGTCAATGGCATACACTTAAGAGAATATCCGGACTCAAACTCATCAAGACCTAAGTAACACTTTATTTTAAATGTCAAACAAAGTTGAATTCAATTGTTCTCACGTTCGCTAGCTAAGCGGAGTTAAGGAACACGCCCCGAAGCTGGCAAGTGAGTGAGGAGAGCCCCTCCCCTCGGCCCACTGCATCTCTCTCTTGGATTTGCGTAAATAAATCGGTACCGCAAGCGAACTATGATACATAGTGAAATGAGAGAAGTCACAAAATCAACCAGATTGTTCAAGCAAATTATAGAAAAAAACCCAATCTAAATCCGTTAAGTAGTTCTCTCGTGAAAAGCGGACAGACAGAGAGACATTGCATTTCATATATTAGTAAACCTTCAAAATAATGTGCAGTTAAAGTCTCAACAACATTCTTAGCATTTCTGGAGCTTAGTAGAGCCAGATAACTATAAGAATCTTCACCAAGCAGCTGTGAAAATGTCTGCTTTGTTTGGGTCTACATACCTCTGTGAGTCTGCCTTTTCTGACAATAGTTCAGAACAAGACTGACAGATGAACATTTAAATGACTCCATAGATAGATAGATAGATAGATAGATAGATAGATAGATAGATAGATAGATACTTTATTCATCCCAAGGGGAAATTCACATACTCCAGCAGCAGCATACTGATACAAAAACAATATTAAAGAGTAATAAAAATGCAGGTAAAAACAGACAATAACTTTGAATAATGTTAAAGTATACCCCCCCGGGTGGAACTGAAGAGTCGCATAGTGTGGGGGAGGAATGATCTCCTCAGTCTGTCAGTGGAGCAGGACAGTGAAAGCAGTCTGTCTCTGAAGCTGCTCCTTTGTCTGGAGGTAGTACAGTTTAGTGGATGCAGTGGATTCTCCATAATTGATAGGAGCCTGCTGAGTGTCCGTCGCTCTGCCACGGATGTCAAACTGTCCAGCTCCATGCCTACAATAGAGCCTGCCTTCCTCACCGGTTTGTCCAGGCGTAAGGCATCCCTCTTCTTTATGCTGCCTCCCTAGCATACCACCACGTAGAAGAGGGCACTCGCCACAACCGTCCAATAGAACATCTGCAGCATCTTATTGCAGATGTTGAAGGACGCCAGTCTTCTAAGGAAGACTCTGTCCTTTCTTACACAGAGCATCAGTATTGGCAGACCAGTCCAATTCATCGATAAGACTGAACCTAAGTGGCTGCACTCCACCATACACCTCTCTTGTTGACTCCATGCAGTGCCAGTTATCTCACTAACTAAAAAACACATCACACATGCAACTGGACATGAGAATACTTTTGTGAAGTGAAACAGTGACATGTAACAAAATGACAAGTGAATAAGTAATATCTGTGTATTTGTAATTGCATTGTTTTGTTTTGACAGCATTCATGTTTTAATTCAATAGTGTGAGATATACTAGAAAACGCATACAGACATACAAAATGCACTTGCAGGTGAACTAAATATTTTTTGTGATGTTTTAATGCAAAATGTGAGTTGTGGATACCAACATTTTATAAATGTTCAGGCAAAACAAGCTTATTCAGTTTATTTGGGTTGAAATAAGCTATGAGAATAAACGTTAGAAAACATGAATAGCTCTCGGCCATTTTCATTTTGTAAAAGTAGCTCTCATGGGAAAAAAGGTTGGAGACCCCTGGTCTAGAACAAGTTAATGTTAGGTAATTAAAGTCCCCCATTGACTATAATACCCCACTCTAAACTTCACTTTTTAATATTATTAAAAAGATTTAAAAATAGCCCCCTAATGGAAACAATAGTTAACTAAATTAATTAAATTCAAGGATATGAGGATATCAGGGGCCTATCGTATAAGCGCCTGACCCGACACAGATTCACACCAGGCGCATGTACGGAACCCAACAGGGCTGCACCAAACTCCAACTCCCATGAAACCCTGTGGGAGTCCGAGGCACCGCTGCAACCCAGGGAGGCTGACATCTAGCGTCCAGGGGGAGATATTGCCTTTCCCATGCTTGCTCCCCTGGAAAATATCGTAGAAGCATTAGGTGCAAAGAAAGAAACATTTTTGGACAGCACACCAGTCCCTCATGCTCACAGACATACCCACCTAGTACAAATATGATAATTATGGTAATAGAATATATACTGTATATCAAAAAAATAAAAGCCTGTATATAAGTCAGGTGGTCTGCTCATTGAGGTGGTGCATAACGTTTTTATTCCAAGTGTCTAAAAAGCAGATACTAAATGATATTTGACCTTTAGAAATAGAAAACTGTATTTTTACCTATTATTTCTATGACAAAAGTTGGAAATTGTGTCCCAATATAATAAATTTAGAACTTACATCAATAATTATGCAAATTTAAATATTATTATTATTTAATCTATACATCCTAAATTAAATCAGTGTTTATTTCACTTTCATAAATTCAGATTGTTTTAAGTGAGACGGGAAATCATGCTATCATTTAATGGCAGTGTGACCCAGTCACTTTCACTGCCTAAAATCAAAATCTGAAGAAACTCCAGCAAGTGGTCAGACAGCCCAACAGAGCAAGCACAAGTCAATGAGTGATGCTATAAAAAGTTGGAATCATCCCAGTTGAGGCTACATACTCACCTTACTTTTAGGGTAGAGAATTGCTACAAATCCTATACAAATTATCCAAGTACCATACAACTTTTTATTATGTTTGTCTGAGGACCACCACCACCTTCTTATTGTTTGCACCTATAAAAAAATGCCCCGTAGAAAAGAATGCTAACGTGAATGTTTTGTCTCCACTCCTTACTGAAAATGAACATAAAGTCACACAATTAAAAATCGATAATCACCTATTCAGTTTGCTTTTAATTTATTAAAGAGCTAAACACTGACTGTACATCTTCTATGAATAAAGTCATTTGTGAAATTTCCCAGCCTTGAACAAGACATATTCTTATAGTCAAAAAAAGTCTAGTTCTTCAAGATCAATATTATTTCAACTGTGCACTCTGCTTAAAAATTAGCATAATTCGGGTCACTATTAGATCAAATGAAATGCATTAATCATACCGTTCATTTTCCTGCAAAGTCCAACTAAACATGCTACTTTAAATTTTAATTTTGTACCTCCTTGGGGCTTTGCAGGCAGACAACAACAAATTTCAGTCAGAAATACTGATTTTATGCACTTTTCAACTCCAATTGACTAATGAAACAAATGTAGCATGTACCATTTATATACAGTACATTGTACATACTCATTATATAAGGTCCATTTATCACTGAATTAGCAACTTCTTAAAATACTTAAGAGAAACTGCAAGTCACAGGATTTTAAAGAATCCTTTTAACTGCCATTTCTGAAAGCTAAGCTTTTTTTTCTTTTCTTTTCAATAAAACTCTGACAGAGAATGCTGAAGCACAGAGAAAAGTTAATGCAATAAATGTAAATGACAAGTTGAGATTCTGCAGTCACTCCAAAATGTTGACTTTTCACCTCTGTGATTATTATTATTATTATTTTACTGTTGGGGAGGAGTTCTTCTTAGAGCTTAAAAATCACCAATTTTTCATGTTTTACTACCTTGCTTTTGTACATATTCTCAACAATATGAACCTGAAATGTTAAGTATTGACCAAAGACTCTTACTCTTAACTGCCTAATTCTTAAAAATCTGATTGTACTATAAAACATCCACTCACCTATGTGCAATATCTAGTTAATGAAATGTTGCGTAGTGAAGAGCTTGAGTCTAACCAATTAGCACCGAATGCAAAATGGGAAGCAAACCTGGAGGGGTTACCAATCCATCATACTTACTCATAAAAGGCCAGCTGAAAATTGCCAAAAGACTAATTTTTTTCTTACATCCCAAAGACATGCATGTTACAGTATTAATCATAAATGATGTTTTTATAGAGGACAAACAAGGGTAGTACTATAATGGTGCAGGACTAGAGAGGAAAGGACCACTAAAAAACTGAGAAACCACACTAGTAGGGAATACTTCAACATCTCAGAGAGTTAAGGCAGGGGTCACTATGGGGAGGATATCTTGTGGTGTAACAAGGCACCCGACCTGACACAGATTCACACCGGCGGCACGTATAAAATAAAAAGACTTCTATTTTTCTTCACCTGTTGGGCACATCTTCCCCGTAATCCCCACAGGCACAACACAGTCCCAAGTATGAAATAAGCACCACCAAAAACACACCACACACTTTCCTTTCCTCTTTCTCCTCCACCACCACTCCTCCTCCAAGCTTTGTCCTCCTCCTCCTGACTCTGGCCGCTGAGTGGTGGTGGCTGGTTCCTTTTCTTAGGCACCCAGCTGCACTTCCGGGTGTGGCGAAACTAGTGCCCAAAAGAGGCTAGCAGCTCCTGCTGCAGCACCCCCTGGTGGCGCCTACGGAACCCAACAGGGCTGCACCAAACTCCAACTCCCATGAAGCTCTGCAGGAGTCCGAGGCACCAGTGCAACCCAGGGAGGCTGCCATCTAGCGTCCGGTGGGAGATATTGCCTTTCCCATGCTTGCTCCCTTGGAAAATATGCTGCTGGGGCGTCCCAGCTGCCTCTTCCTACCCCTCCATTGCATCTTTCTGTCCCCCAGCAAAAGTTCAGCCCCGCAAGCAACTGTTGGGTCAACTTCCTTTTACCACCCATTACACATATCCTCCAGGTCTTATCTCTCTCTCTATCCAATGCTGGCTGGTGCCTTTTTGGGACACCCAGGACATGCCATCTCTTCCTTCTCACATTGGCATTCCAAGCTATTCTGCTTCTGCCAGCGGAGATCCCTCAATGCACCACACTTCTTTGTTACCATCTTTACAAATAGTTTTAAAAATTTAAAAAAATCAGCAGAAAAGCAAAAATATTGTGGCTAAGGGGTGCAAAACTACTGCAAATGTACAGAACTGATGATGCCTAATGCACAGCTCCACAATAAAAAGGATGTATCAAAATATGTATCACGGTATTATTTAATATTAAACAAAATCAGCTTACCTGATGCACTCCTTATCCTCATTTCAACAGTATTATTACTGTTAATTTAATGACTTGATGAAAATACAGTACATATATTGGATTTGCATTGTACACTTAAGAGCTAACCCCATTCATCTCCAACAGAAATAACTGGACACCTGGAAGCTCACATACTGCAGGGTTATACAGTATATAATACCTGACCAAAAATCATGGAAGGTTTGAGAATATGCATCTGCCAGTACGTACAGTATGACAATACTTCTACTACTCCAAATGTCCTGGATAAACTGTGGCAGATATTGATGAAGGATCATATCTTGCAACAATGGTAATTCTGTGTTAGATTTTCTAGTTAAAAATTGCTCACGTCAGCTGCATCTTGATATTTGCTCCACTAAAATCTCAGAATATTCACAGCATTTACAATACGTTAAATGCATTTAGAATAATCCTCAACAATCTTAGATGTATTAGACATAACTTCATACATAATTGAAAAACCACATAGCAGTGCCAATTTAAATGATTAAATGCAGTGTTATACTAAAGATACAAGTTTAAAATGAAAGACCATTGATCTGTTTATTATTAATTTTCTTTTTCCATAACACATATTTAAAATAATGGAAACAAAAGATGAACAAAAAATTTGTGGTTATCAAATTTTCTAAACGCACGTTATGCATGATAGGCTTGTGGGATGTCAGAATCTATGAGCATTGTGCACAGCACAGAACCTAACCTTGCCTCGGTGTCCGTCTATCGCAGAACATAATGTTGTACTGTACATTCAGACACTCACTCCTACAAGGTGAATCATCTTTATTGGGATATGGAACAAACAACAGGGTGCCTGAGGATAAACATTGGGAGAATGTACAAACTGTTACTTTGTAAGGCTGTTAGCTGCAGTCTTGTGGCCCATGCTGTCAGAAAAAAAGTTTTTGTTTCCTTACAACTTGAAATGGCCAGAGAAGGCAGAGAAAATGAATAGATGGTGGTCCTAAAATAGAAACAGGCAGCATGTGAAAATATTTTACTGGTGCTCAAATTTCAAGATTCTTTAACATATTTGCAAAAACAATTTGTCTGTATCATCACAACACATGACACTAAGAACTATCTATAAAAGAGCCTTGGAACAAGCATTTGCATTTGAAACTAATTACACGTTGCTTCTGTGTATTTAAACCATGACAAGTGCCTCCTAAAGGCATATTTATTGCAGTAATTTAGAATGTTTACCCCATCACAATAGTTCCACTTTGCAAAACAACACATTCTCCAAAACAATGTATGGCACGGAAAGTGAATTCTTAATTTCTGTAAAAGCTGTCACGTAAAGGAGAAAGACTGAAGCATGTTCCTATGACAACAACCTCATAAAAGTCTCCCTTTTATTCAGCAGCCACATTAACATGATATATGTTGGCTCTGGCAATTCACTGAAGTGTTAAATTGGGCATTTCTCTGCCACAGAATACGATTGCTGATACTCCCTTCAACTCTGGATATATTAAAGGAGAAAACACTTTTTTTCCCAAAACTAGACAGTGCTCCTTGCAAAATGCAAGGTCTTGTGAAAAGATTTTGCCTCAGCAATAATTTTCTCTTTATTTATATAGATATGCACATTTCAGAAAGAGTTTTCATTAAAAAGTGAAAGTGCACATTAACTCATGATGTTTTGAAGGAATACAACTATACTGTATGTGATTCAACATCATGAAAGCTTATGTGGCTGCAAAGATGTCTAAGGTATTGTATGTGTTTTTATGGAGAGGCCAGTACAATTTCTGCCACTCATATTTGCAAACCCTCTCTTGTTTAGTCTAGTAGTTTGGGATTTTGTGATGGAAAGCAGCATTCAAATGTTCCAACTTTAACTGGATTGCTTAAAGACACTGAAATAAAAACATACATAAACACAAATCTGATTGTAAGCAAAGAGGAAAGACAACTTCTAATTATGAAGCACACAGTGTGGAATAGTCAGTCCAGGGCTAAGCAGCAGGGCTCTGTTTTTAAACAAATAAATAATTCAGTAACTGACTTGACCTCCATGGGTAGGTGTGAGTACTCCCGTGGCTACGGGAGGTTGATGGGGTAACTGAGACAGAGCACACCAGCATGTGAGGGTGTGATCTATTTTGATTGCTCCATTGGCTTTCCATGATCTACGAATGGGGCGTTGCGCCTAAGGAGGCACATAAAAGGGGGGGGGCAGAACAGAAAGAGAAAGAAGGAGACAGAGGTTAAAGAAAGGAAAGATGAATGCAGGGTGTGCTGACTGCCAGTCTGAGAGAGAGAAGGCAGGCAGCCGGGAGGAAGTCCCTAGTTGAACGTGTGTACAGTACCACAGCAGATCACACCAGCTGAATGTTCAGGGAGCTGGAGTGATTCTGTGCTCGATGTAGCGACTCGCGGTATAAGTCCAGAAGAAAGGCAGTGGGAGCTGTAAGGGTAACAGAAGGCTAGGTGAGGCATCCACTGCAGTGATGCAAGTCTGGCAGCGGGAGTTGAAGGTTTGGCATGGTGCCCTGCCAGTGCCACAGATGGCTGCAGGAGCAAGGTGTTTAGGTGTGGTGTTCTGCTGGGAGCCTTGGGCTGTAGGGACCTGAACTTGGCAGAGAACATTGACTGAACTGTCGCTTAGGTGTCTCTTCATTTGCAGGGTCCTGTTTGGGAGTAAGCTGAGGAGACATCAGTTTTAAAGGAATGCAGTGGGGATCAAGTTTTAGAGAAGAGCTTCCTGCGTAATTTTAACCTTGTTTTATGGATTATTTATTTGAATAGATTTTTAATCTCCATAATGACTGTTTTAATATTGTACTATCTATTTATTTATTGAACGTTTGAACCACTGCACTACTTATTTGGACACTGTTTGTTTTGGATTAATTTAATAAAAGCACTGTATCACTTTTGCACCTACCTCTTGCTATGTATGTGTCCTCATTTGCCAGGCTCATTTCGATTATGACTATTGATGGTTGCAGGCTCCCAAAGGCAAACAGGAGCATGGAGCCAACCTGCAGCATCACACACATACACTCACAAATTTGATTGTACAAGAAGTTGTGGGATAATAAATCACGCCTGAGTGTAGCCAACATGGGCATGCACATTTCAAAAATAGTTAAAATGCTAAATACGCAAGGGCATGATATTTGATCAACATATAATTTCAAATTTCACATGACCATGGAATTAATTCACAAAAACAAACACAGAGCGGGAAAGCAAGTCAAAAAATGTAAGCATCTAACATGTTTCATAACAATAAACAGAGTAAGAAATGAAATCTGTTTGACTGCTTAAGTAGTGTTGTGTCAGGCAAAATTAAAATATTTTGCAACAAAATTGTAGATCTTTTTCCACAATAATGTTAAATTCTTATTAATTGAGTCACAAATACACACATGAGAGAAAATAGAATATGTTTGCTGATTCTTACCATACCTACAAGTAAGACAGAAGGAGATGTTTATGTAGTGATTGGAGTTTTGCACAGGTACTAAAAAACAAATCCAAACAAACTCATACTCATTTCAATTCTATCCAAACCCACCCATACCCACCACAGTTTGTATTCATACAATAATTCAGCTGTTTGTTGTAACTTAATAATGAATGAAGTAACTGTCCTCAGTAAACTGAGAAATTTGCGTTCAAATGTATTTTAACAACTCCAGAGTTAGTTGTTCGTATTGCAGATACACAGAGTTAGCAATATAAGCTCTTATGTGTTCACTTGGGTTTCCTCACATGTCCTAAACATACCCCGATTAGGGTTGATTAGTGACCCTAAACAAGCCTGTGATGAGTGTGTGTGTTTGTGTGTGCCCTGTGGACTGCCACCCTATCTAAAGATGCTTCTTGCATGATGCCTAGTCATTTACTTTTTTCTGGTTTCTGCCTCCTATATTCCTCTACTGGAAGAAATAAAGCTATAAAGAAACAGAACCAAATACAATATCAGTGATAACACATTCTTGCTTTCAAAGGGGGCCTTTAATATACAAAACTCATAAAACTGTCCAGAAAAACATCCCTCAAAAATTGGCTCATCTTTAATTTATCCTGTAGGCAAAGTGACATCAATATACATCCACAATGTTTTGAACATGGACACATAATTTCTCATGCTTTTGTTGCAAGATAATGTTATTAAATTTACTGCTGATTAAACAGGATTGTTATACTTACCCTTTAAAGATAGTTCCCTGATTTGGAGTAGTTTTATTTTGTTACAAATCACTAAACAAAACAAATACACAAACAAGCAGAAATAAAATCAAACCACCAACTATATTCTGTCACTTCACCAGAGTCTTTGCCAACAACACATGCAAGATAAAGTGCCATCCTAGACCAGACATACACCAGAGCACTTCTACAATCATTTGAAAATAACAATTTGTGTGCTTTTGAACTATGGGTAGAAATTGAAATATCTAGATGACAATACATAAATACCAAAGGAATATACAGTCACAGGGCACCAGTCCATTGCTGGGTCTAAACACACATAGCCAATTGAGGCCAATTTAGAATTACTTATCCTTCAAACACATATCTTTGGTGATTCTGGAGAAAAAAAACTGCTCAAATCATTCTTTACACAACTTTCAGTTAATTCAAAATGCTGCTACAGGAATTATTACAAAATCCTCCTTTTAACATACAGTATAAAGCCTTACGCTGCTTACTTATCTGAGCTTATCATTACTTACAAACAAGAGCACACATTAAGATCTCAAGATGCTGGTCTGCTTATGACTGTGCGCCTTTTGAAACTTTCAACAAAATACATATTACTAGATGATTTTGATATTAAAAGTGTATATCATCAGCAAAGAACTGCAAAACACAGTCATACTGGCTATTCAAATACAGTATCTCAATACAAGATGCAAATATTTGATAGAATGATCACAGGCACCGAACCACAGAGGAGCAAGGTTACATAATGTCTCACTGCTTGCTAATTTTGATATGAGAAGTGTGTGTATGCCTAGAAGTAGCATGTCCCCCTTTACTTCATCAGGTGTTTTGGGAGAGTGCAGTGGTCAAAGTATTTCATACTGCAATGAGATTAAGGATGGAGAGCATGAAAGACGTAAAGCATGAGTTATGAAGGGGAGATTATTCACAATGCAGATGACCATTGCTTAGGTACTAAGGTGAGGTTTGCATTAAAACTGGAAATATTCCAACTAACAACTGTCAGATAGGTAACAAATAACTTGAACTGCAATTATGTTACAAAAACTGCATGGAGTCAATGCTCCACCCATTTATTCATTCAGGAAGTCCAAATGAATGAGAATCTGCTTAATATTATATGTTGACATCGCCATGACTGAAACACAGGATGATGTTAAGTAGGTGGTGATGCCCTGTACTGGGACTGAACAAGCTGTTCAGCATGTAAGAAATACATTTTTGTCTCTTTCTTTTTTGCCCGGTGCTGCGCTGACATTGTGCACCAGAAGGCGTGAAGTTATTCAGTGCGAGCAGAAGCACGCAGGAGGCTGGTTGCTTGTGCTATAACATGATTGACTTGGTGGCAATCAATGCACATGTACGGTACAAGGCATGCACGGGGGGCACTGAGAAAAGAATAGTGTTCATGGCTCACCTTGCAGAGGAAATTCGTTGTTGCTTCTTACAAGAAAAGGCGATGGATAAAGCAAAAGAGGATGTAACATGCAAGCTTCTGTTCCAAGACCGCCGCTCCCCCAGCCTCTTCAGTGTAATAGTAACACAGCACAGAGAGAAGTGTGTACATTGCAACAGGTACACATGTCATAAATGCAGAAAGGACGGTCCTTGGGTGAGTGAGAACTGTTAACATTTGAATCTAATGATTGCATATAGCGCGGAACTGACCTCTCTGTATTGTTCTTTCCTCTGCATGTTCTGGAGTACAAAACAATGGCAGTACCGTGCACCAAAATGAGGAGACTGCATGGGCAAGATCGAAAAAAAAAAAAACGCGGTCACTGATTACAAGCACAAGAAGGCATTCGAATGAATATGAATAATATGAATAATGTTACATCAGTGCCACAATGTTTTCTGAAATGTACTATACAGGTCATAAAATGAGTTATATACAGTATGTACAGTAGACCCCCGCAAAGTCACAGTTCAGGGTTTGCGGACTCAGCCGTTCGCGGATTTTTCCTTAGAACCTAACTATTAATTGCTAGCGGAAAGCGCAAATATCCTCAGCAATTTTTTATGGCTTTTTCCTGCCAATACTGTGCTGTAGAGAGTACAGGAAGCAACCGCTGAGGGAAACGCGGTTTGGGATGGTGAAAGTGGCCAATCCAAGAGCGTTATTCATTTCTCCTTGCTGCTGATTGATTGCTGCCCTGTGTCGCGTCTCCAGGTGAGTGGGTTTACCACCACTGAGGGAAATGCAGTTTGGGATGGTGAAAGTAGCCAATCCGAGAGCGTTATTCATTTCTCCTTGCTGCTGATTGATTGCTGCCCTGTGATGTGTCTCCAGGTGAGTGGGTTTACCACCGCTTAGGGAAACATGGTTTGGGATGGTGAAAGTAGCCAATCCGAAAGCGTTATTAATTTTTCCTTGCTGCTGATTGATTGCTGCCCTGTGACGTGTCGCCAGGTGAGTGGGTTTACCACCGCTGAGGGAAACGCGGTTTGGGATGGTGAAAGTAGCCAATCCGAGAGCGTTATTCATTTCTACTTGCTGCTGATTGATTGCTGCCCTGTGACGTGACTCCGGCTGAGTGTCTGCATGTTTTCCATTTTGTTATTGTATTCATTTTGTTATTCTTAAATGCACAAGATGTTGCACCTTCTAAGGCTTCTGGCACTGAGCCTAAGCGCCAGAAGAAGTTTAATACACTCCAGGAGAAGGTTGAACTACTGGATTTGCTCTAGGAACTAAAAAGTTATGCTGCAGTAGCGCACCACTATGGCATTAATGAAAGCACCTCATGCTACATAAAGAAGAACAGAAGCAGTGATCTGGAGTACCGTATCTGTAAGTTTCTGTAATAGTGCCAAAAAGGTAATGGCCGTGAGGAATAAAAATATCGTCAGGATGGAATCTGCCTTGGCATTGTGGATCACCAACTGCAGGAAGAAGAACATCTCCTTGGACGGTGAGAAAGCACGGAAATTGTACCAGCAGTTTGCTACAGGAGACAATGTAGCAACTTCCCATCACAATGTTCCTGAAACCTATAAAGAAAATCCAGCACGAAACCCCACCAAAAGAAGTCCAGTCCAAAGATACGACTCCTCCTGAAGTGCCTGAAGAAGGGGTGCCACCCGAGGAGTTTTAAATCGTCTGCATCGTATTGCACAGCTACTTCATCATCATCATCAATATCATTTATCATAGGTGAGTACCCGTACATTTTACTGTATTTTAATTAAATGAAATAATGTATTTACTCTACTTATAACAAAGAAAATGACAGCACATACCAAAGAAAATGCGCTTGCGTAAATTACAGTGCGTATAGCGGTAACATCGGTATTTTACATTCTAGCACCGCGGAAGACATAGCAGTACAGTACTGTACAGTAGACAGGTTTACCTTTACATTCTGTTTTTAAGTAATGTATTAAGGTAATTTTTTAGGTAATGTGTTAATGTATTAAGCTGAGTTTGCAACGAAATTAAAGTGCTTTGGGGGCATACTGTATTTAGGGTCTAAACTATGAAAATAGGCATTTAAAAGGCATTTTTTTTACCATATCCAAAAGTTGTGGTTTTTCACAATTCACGGGTGTACTGTATACCTATGTCTCTGTTTTTTTGTCAGTGTGGCTTTGACATCATGGACCATAAGGTGCATACTAATTCAGCGTGAGCAGGAACACTCAATAAAACTGAATAAAAAAGAATTCAGATTCACCAGCTTTTGTGTGTCAGCTTTTATCCGTCCAGATCAGAGAATTTCCACTTCCATTGTCTCAAAACACCACTCACATCTACAGTAATTCCCAGTTTCAGATAAAAACCGTGTCAGATCTGGGGTGGGGGGTGAGTGTTGTATCGTGATTTTGACTGAGAGACTAAACGTGAAAAAAAAATGCTAACTTTTACAAGTGCTATAAATTTACACCGGTGTTACAGACACAAATCAAATGTACTGTATGTTTTTATTGCATAATATTAACAACAAGAGCAGCTCACTACTCAAAACTGTAAATTTGCTGGGGAGCCGGTTTTGAACTCATGACCTCTGGATTATAAGTCGTCAGTTCTAACCACAGCACCAAAGAAGCTGTTGTATTGTACTTGCACCTTTTGTGAAAGTGTTTATCTGATATTCAGCCATCAGCCTTCACACATTATACAGTTCATGTCTACATTTTGTCATTTATTACTAAAACATGAAAAATGTTTCTGTTTTAACAATGTGTTTACATAGATTGTTGTAGACACAAAACACACATTAAATTATTTCCCCTTACAATTCTGGGTAGCTCACTCCCAGATAATCAATCAAGGCAGGAACTGGGAGAACTTCTTGCCCCTGCTAAGGCAGTAGGGGGATGGTATAGCAGGCTGCTTGCTGCTTGTGCTTATCGACACATTTAGAAAACAAAAGACGCTGATGGAGAGGTGCGAAGGGATTTAAGGTGGGCTGGATTTACGAGTTTTTTTGTTGGCTCTGGTAATTCTAGTGTTAAACCCTGGGGCTTTGGGTTCAAGTAACAATATGTAACCCTAAGCAAGTCACTTTACCTGTGCTTCAATTTGAAAAAATAAGAAACAAAAGAAATGTTACCAATTGTATCTTAAATTTGATAAGTCACCTTGGACAAGGGTATCAGTCAGTAATCTCTTTCTAGGGTCCTGTTTTTACATAGAAGCCATCTCTTATGAGTTTTTCTTTTAGGTGACTGCTTATTTTGGGAGGTGCTACCCAGCAAGATTTAATAGGTTGCCACTTCATCTTAAGTATATTGAATATACAAGTGTGACATTATGTTGTGAAAGGAATGCATAATTAAGACTTTCTTACATCATCTTCCAAATACCAAAAATACCTGTTTAGAGGTAAATTTCATTGATTGGTTAGTGGTAATCACACGCAAGATAAGCATATTGCCACAGAAATACTCCAAAACCTTTGAAGAGTTACTGAATGACACAATTACTAGTAAGAAAGAATGTGTTAGTGAAATGGAGAATTGTTAAGTCTATAAAAATCTATTATTTACTGTCTTTTGAAATCTTTTTCCTGATAGAAAGTTTAGAAGGCTCAGGTTTCCTTGTGAGCATCCTAAAACAGAAGAGCACTCTGCTCTTCTTCAATAAAACGAAGATCATGTCAGAATTTATAGATAGATAGATAGATAGATAGATAGATAGATAGATAGATAGATA
>JANRMT010062808.1:51630806-51670669 GCA_026402145.1 Polypterus bichir lapradei
ATAGATAGATAGATAGATAGATAGATAGATAGATAGATAGATAGATACTTTATTAATCCCAAGGGGAAATTCACACAGTCCAGCAGTAGCATACTGATAAAAAACAATATTAAATTAAAGAGTGATAAAAATGCAAGTATAACAGACAATAACTTTGTATAATGTTATTGCTTACAAGGGTGGAACTGAAGAAGTTCTGTGTTATGGATTTTTTATACAGTATGCTGGTTTTTGTTTGAGAATCAGTGAAGCATTTTGAATGTACCTACCATAAGGTGGGCGGTATCTATATGCAGATTATAAAGTGATAAATGTTGTCTGTCAGTCACACAAAAAATCACACACTCATAGACATAGACAACGTGATCTATGATTTAGACATCTGGACCAAGGTGGCCCCAAAATTTGGCATTAAGTCCTTGTCACGGCCACTGAGGACATGGCAGCATGCAATACTTGACAGGAAGTAGATGAACATACTGTAACTGGCATGAAAGCTATGAGGATGCCAGACACAAACGTAAGTGAGGTGGCTGCATACAAACAAATCCATGAAACACACTATTCAGACTGCTCTTCGAAACGCACATCGGTGCAGCTCAACTTCAACATATGAGCATCATTGCAAAACAGTAATACATGCCACCAAGCCAGGAAATGGATCTACACCAGTGAATGCTGCTGACAGTAAAACAGATTTCATACGCCATTGACATACATATTGACCGTGGGACACAAAATGCAGATGCAACAAACACTGATAGTCACCTACACAAACTTATAGTCCACTCACAAAACAAAGTCATACACACCATTTGACCACCAAAAATAATGCAATCCACAACCTCAGCCAAGCACCGGCCATGAGAAGATGGCAAAACACCACTATGCATACAAATCAAAGGATCAACCTAAACTGAACTTATCTTGTACATACCTGTTCAGTAGAATTGTTTAAGCAAATACTTTCAAAACCGGAAAATAAACATCTCTCCTCATTTGCTTAGAAAACTACAGGATTTTATTAATTCAAACAGCCATTACACTCAGGCCTTTACAAATGCATGAAAACTTGAGAAAGAAGAAAAATTACAAACACAGACAAACTTCATACAGCTTACAGAGATTAAAAAGTTCTTCATTATCATACAATTGAACCTCCAAGCGTGAGAGCTCCTTGCTCAAATAAAGTATCACAACGCTTGTGATTCCAATGGAAACTGCATCCTGTCCCTCAATTGACTATTGAGCTATTGGATTCCCACACGCCATCTCATGCTCCTGGATCACATGCTTCAGTATTGCAATGCTCGAAACTGCCATTTTAGACATTGCATGTACTTAATCAAACACTTCCATGGCCTGAAAATACATACAGTACTATACATCTCTCCTGCTTTGCTTACAAAAGTACAGCCATTAATACTATCAGATGAAAGTCTTTAAAAATAGAATTTAACTTGAAGAAGAAACTACCTGCACGGACAAATGTCATTTACCATCCAAAAGCTAAAATGTACTCCTCACCAGTTTTACACAAGACCAGAGGTGGTATAATTCACAGTACTTCAGGCTTTTTCTTAATGTTTCACCACATTTTTCCATTGGTTCATCTTTGTGTTTTCCATGCTCTTATCTTTTTTTCAATAAAACATTTTTTTCACTTCGAATTTCCAAATTATACCATCTTTACTTACATTTTTCATTTCCCTTTATTTAAGGAACAGATGATCACATCCACAGTATCCACAGCTCCATATTTTTGCCATCCATGTCAACCTCTCTTGATTATCCCCCAGAACAAGATGCCTACATGTTCCAAATTCATGATCAGGTTGATCATTATATTGGTGGCTTTCACCCCTTTCAATCGCTTTCTTAATAACCAGAGGTCCACGTATTCCACTAGTATAAAATGAAATTAAATAATCTTTTGAACTTTCGAATAATGGAAAAGAGTTTAATATGCATTTCATTGCATAATTATTTCTGACAATTGTTACTTGTACATTTGACTAATTTTTTTCATCTTTAAAACTCATTCATTGCATTGAGAAGCTATATTTATTGTACATTGGAACAGAGAGGCCATTCAGCTGTGTGACTCTAACATATACCCTTGAAATAAACCGCTTTCTAAAAGAAAGGGTGCATATACTGTAATTATGCTACTCAAATATTTAGTTTTTTTGTTTTGCTTTTTCTGCTCTTTTGGTAAACTTTAAACTGACCACAGCTAATCTACAACAGTAATGCATTTCTAGTTTTAATTAACAATGACAAAACAAAATGATCAGTGTTTAAGGAATCTGCTGTGTAAAATTTAACCTGCTGTATTTTCCATCCATACAAAGCTAATAAGGACCAAAAAGGTGTGACCCATAGTGGAACAACCTTATAGAAGAACAATTTTTCCCATAAGAAATAATGGAAAATATTGTTGTTAAAGTGGAACAAGGTTAAGAAATGTCCTTAGTACAACATTTTAACCTAAATATGGTATCATGAAAGGGCAAGAGAGGCGCTGGAGTTTTATTTGAATAAAAAATGGTAAAAAACAACCACTTTATACAGTAAGTGAATCTAAAATGTGTGATCCAGACATTGAAATACTGACAAATTCATCCACATTACTGTTGAGGAACATAAGTTATATCATCCTAGTTAATGTGTATTAACTCAGCTACAGAAATGATTCACTCTGTTACCAGCGCTCTAATGATAAATCATTCTGACCCTAGAATGCTGGTGACATCAACCAAGGCCTCTTTGGAAGGAATAAACATCTATGAGTATCTTTCATTTGTGGACCCAATAAGTAGGACCTGTTCTGTCTAACTGTTAATGCCTTTAAATGTAAACCTGCGGTACAACCAGGCAAGTCTGACTTAGCACCACCTACAACCCTGTTATTGACATCAGCAGCTCTCTTGTTATCCAAGCCAGAAGTTCTTATCTGTGTTTGGGGGGGGTATTATTTATTATATTTATATTTTTTAAATTACTGTAACTAAACATTTCACCACAATTTGCACTTTGTGTATATCAGAAATAAAATTAAATTTGAAATCTGATTTGTGATTAACATTTTATTAAATAAAGACAAAATGACTGAAGATTAAAAAACAAAACAAAACATATGATAGGAAAGAACCCAACCCTCCCTGTCCCTGCCAGGCATGGCAATGTCTGAGTGGCACATTTTTCCATATACTTATGAGTTTCCACCACGTATTCCAGTTTTCATCCTTATGATGTGCATTTTAGGCATGAAAAACCACCAACTCTAAATTGTCCCAGTGTGAATTTGTCCTGCCATCCAAGATTAGTTCCCACGTTGCACCCAGCGTTGACAAAACTGGCACCTGCTCCGCACTATGCTAAACTCAATACAAGCAGGATGAATACATCTAAGCATTATTTACTATACTAAACTCAATAAACAGGATAGCAGTGTGAAGAATATATCTAAGCATTATTTACAACTATGGCTGTTGAAAATTGACGTTTTTTTATGTCTTGCAGTGAACTGGTGGATGAAGTGATTTGCTGGCTTAACCAGTAAATTATATTGCTCTTTTGTTCATTGATTATGAGAAGATCTCTTTCTTGTTAATTTTTTTTTTGGTGCTAGATAAACATGATGCTTTTCAGTTTCCTCTAATACATATGGCAGCTCCTCCTAGGATGCTACAATTGCCAGAGTATTTTACTGTAGAGGCTTTTAGGGCAAATAAAGATACAAAACAACTTGAAATTTTGTTGCTGGAGGTGGTAAATCTTATTTTTATTTATAGCTGTTGTTATATTTCTTGGGGCAATTGGTAATTACTTTACCTGCAATTCTTTTTATAAAGGCAGCGGCTAAATCACTCACCAAGACAGAATGCTGCACAAATAGACAGGACATTATTGTTTAAATTACAAAACAATATCAAAGAAAAAGCAAGATTCTTCACATAAAAGGAAATAACAACTTGTTAATGTGACATCTGTTGACAATTTGGTGTTCTCTAGCTCCCTTTTTTAAATTCTGCAGTACAGTTTCAGTCTATGGAAATGCATATTAGGCCACTCTCAGGTCATCTGAGAGAAATACTGTTGTCAGTCTATAAAGCAGTTGCTTTTTATTAAACTTCTGACACTTGTGTCAAGGTAAAAAAAAGAGTTGGCACAGTTAATGGTAGAAATTTTTTATTATTGTTAGTTAGAGTATAGTTTTCCATTCAAGTGCACTGTTCATTTCAAGTGGGTTTTCATTACACACCAATACAGGAGTGCTGAACTGCCACCTAAAAAACATCTTGCATTTTTTCAAAGAATTAAGCATTCAGGCAAATCTTTTGTGGATGCTAGGGGTCGCTGTTGCCCCGTGAAACTCCACAGACAGACGTCCAAGACACACGTGTAAAAGCACCAAGAAGAATTTTTTAATATTTTCTCCAATAAAGTGCACAAAGCACCACACACTCCACAATTCTCCAATAATAATAATCAATAATAATAATTCAACAATAACAATCCTCCACTCCCAGCAGCTTTGTCACTCAACCTCCCAACTCCGGCTCTTCCTGCTGGGTCTTCACCAGTCCTTTAAATAGTCCATGAACTGGAAGTGCTCCTTATCTTTTTCCGGGTCAAATGCCACATCATAAGTTCTCAAGCATCCTGGAAGTACTGTGGCCTTCTGTCCTTGTAACTCCGAAGTACTTCCGGGTTTTGGGAAAATAGGAGTCCCCAGGTCTTTTAGCTCCCTCTGGCGGCACTCACGGCACCCAACAGGGCTAAGAAAATGGACTCCATATCCCATGATGCCCTGAGGGAAACCAGGGCACAGTTACCGTCCAGAGGAGCTGCCACCTAGCCTCCTGGGAGAGGCAGTGTCCTATAAAGGCTGCCCTTCTCCATTCTTCCTGTTCTGGGACGTCCCGAACCGGATTGAGCTACCGGCCGTCTACCACACTTTGTAAATGATTCTGCTATTTGAACAAACTCTAAAATGATGAATTTGAGACCATCTTTTAAAACCTTTTTAAATGTGTTTACTGCTTTTAAGATAATATAATGATAATATTCTCTACAAATAGCTGATCATCTTACAATCGTCTGAAACTAAAAGGGCTGCAAGATGGACAGAATGCACTGATTACCCATGCAATGTTATTTTAGCATTTAAATGTATGCTTATAAATTTGAAATGGGTGTGCTGAACTTAAACCCTTTTGTCGTCTATAATTTTCTTTTTAGCCATGCCACACATTTTGCAAATTACCAGCTAATTCTCTGGCATTGGAGAATGGAAATCAAATCCATGCTTTAATCATTCCAAGCCATAGCCAAGGTTAACCTGCAAAATGCTGCAGGCACAGCTGGTGTAGTAGCGTACTATGGTCATTGAGAGCTTGTTGAAAGCAAATCCTGCCTAAACTTTAATCACTAATACAAGGTCGGTGCAGCCACTTTTTAACTAATAATGTCCTCTGTATGAAACATAAGGTCAATAAGCATAAGACAAAAGGAACAGCATAGGAGGGCAAAAATACACATGCTCTACCTTCAAGAAAACATACCCTGTGAAAAGAAATACCATACAACCTTTATGGTGTTGACTTACAGCAGTTGTACCTGTCTAATCTTGGAAAGGCTATCCCATTTGTATTGAACTCCAACACCAGTAAAACTATTCTCTCCTTCCTTCCATTTTGCCGAACCCTGGTTTATTCTTCTTGCTATTGTCCTCTGGCTTTGGTGTATGGGTGAAAACGTTGTCATTTAAATATGTGAAGAAGCCTTTTCGCAGCTCTAAATGTACAACCAGGCAGGGGAGCCTTCAGATCCTCCTTACCAGACCTCCACAAAGTTAGCTACAAAAAATACATTTCATTTTACAAAACGAAAAAAATATTTTGTGCATTTTTAAGTTAAACAAAACAATGAAAAAATGGTATGTCACATTGTGTGATGCGACAAGCAACAGATGGACGAACACAAAACAATCTAGAAAAATGAGCTGGTAGATAACAGAGATTCATCATGATAAGAAAAACAAAATAGCTGAGTGCTGTACAAATCAAGGAACTGACGAAATAGGCCAAAGGAAACATTTACTTATAGCATTAGTGAGAGAGCGAAATGGTAAAATGCTGCACTCGTCATAAACAGGACAGATTACTGTACATCAGGCGAATTGAGCGTCATGGCAAGTGTGACAGAAAAGGCTTCTTCAGCTTGTCCTTCTTGCCCACATCTTCCCATTGCAGTTGACCATAAGCTTATTTCTAGTGATATGCAGAGCAACCTGACAGCCCCAGGCTAGGGTAGAAGTAAGGATCTCCAATATTTGAGTAGAAATATGTTAAAAATAACAGTGGGATCTAAAAATGTTTCATTATTACGTTAATGCCACAGCTGTTTTCCTCCGAACTGCAACAGATTGGCCAGACACAATAAGGGTTTAATTTAGACTTAAAACATTAGTTTAACGGGCAGCATGGTGATGCAGTAAGGATACCTGGGTTCGCTTTCCGGGTCCTCCTTTCGTGGAGTTTGCATGTTCTCCCTGTGTCTGCGTGGGTTTCCTCCGGGTGCTCCGGTTTCCTTCCGCAATCCAAAGACATGCAGGTTAGGTGCATTGGCGATCCTAAATTGTTCCTATAGTGTTTGCTTGGTGTGTTTGTAGGTGTGTGTGTGTGTGTGTCCTGCAGTGGGCTGGCGCCCTGCCCGGGATTTGTTTCTGCCTTGCGCACTGTGTTGGCTGGGATTGGCTCCAGCAGATCCCCGTGACCCTGTGTTAAGATATAGCGGACTGGAAAATGACTGACTAACTGACATTAGTTTGAATAGTTTCTGACCCTAGAAGAGAGGCAAATGAGTTTGAAACACATGAGAACACCCATGTAGTGCTATTCTAGAGGCCAACGAGGAAATAAAGTGTTATTTGCAGGAAAATGTCAAGGATATCTTGGAATCCCATTAATACAAGTCTGGTTTAGCTGTGTTCAGGATTTTTTGTGTATATTTTCACTGCTTTTTTTATTATTAGTAGTTATCATCTAGTGTGAAGTGGCCTGATTTAGTCTGTTTATTCTGTTGAATTATTATTGTCATTTTTGTTCTTTCCAATTGTTATTCCTTTTCATGAATGCTGCAGTGTTGTTGACAACAACTGTGCCATTGTTGTAAGCCAATGTATACAACCTTGCATTTGATATTTTGACCAGAAAAATGCAACATTAACTTTGGAGCTCAATTCCCATTTTTTTCATTCATATGTGACAAAGATCTGATTCTTTTAGAGAAATATGATTAGCAAAAAGTATCATGGAATTAAATCTTTTCAGAAAGCATTTACACTGCCTACTCTTTTAAATGCAAACCGTTCACATCGCTGTCATTTGTCCTCTCACCTGTTCTTTGGCACACTTTGTTTCTATGTACAAAACACTGGCAGGGACAAATGTCCTTAAACCAACAACTCTGATCTTTCGTTTCTTGATTGTCTACTTTGCCCTCATTAACTGACAAGTTTGTATGTATCCCACACAGAAATTATGTGAAATAAAGCAGCAACCAGCATCTTTTAGTTTTAATCTTTCTAACAATATTGATTTACTCACATTCAAGATAGACAGATTTGAATCAGGCATAAAATTTGTCTGAACAGTCTAATTAAAAAAAAAAAAGATACAAAAATCAGGATATAGTTACTTGTAGCTACCATGTGAACTTAAAAGACTCACTCTTCTTCACCCAAGAACTTTCTTATGCCAACAACTGCTTCCAAAAACATCAAATGAGAGAATACTATTTATGGGAATGTTAAATTAAGGTTCTCTTTTAAATGCTTTTTTCTGGGAGAGAACTCCATTTCTGTTTTTACAGGGAAGCACACAAATCCTGCACTATGCCACGGTGTACAACAGAAAATTACATATTTTTTTATGTAATTAACACATTTAAACACTAAAGCATTCAATGCAACAAATAAGAACCTATTTTAAAGGCATTTTTTAAATTGGGAAACTCCAGCCAATTTTAGTAACCACAGTCACATTGTAAAGCTGCAACATAACTACATCCATTAGATATCTTTATCAATTTCAGTTTAAGTATTTTTATAGCTTGAATCCTGTACTTGTTAAGTGCATTTAAAATGGAATGGGAGAATGGAAACAAGATCATTTAAATGATTGACTGTTAGTTCTGCATTGATTAAAGTGACACACAGAATAAGAGAATGCATTATTGCATTGATACCGTAATAGACTGGAAAAAAGGCAGAAGTTAGAAAGAATTCAATAGTCAACATTTAAAAAAGATACAATAAGAAGCAACACAGAAAGGAATTGTTTTTCTAGATGTCAAAAAGATAGATCACTTATCCAATAAATAGTTCATCTAAAACATAAAACATTATTCCCACTGTGCAATTCCATTTTTTGTGTCTGCTTTTCATTTCACACAAATACTGAAAAAAATCAGAAGAAAAGTGAAGGTATAATGAGCCTGTTAAAATGCAGATTACTTAGGTGGTAGACATTTAAAGACTTATGTCAAAACTCTGACATAATTTGCTTTATGAATTGTGCTACAGCAGTTCTATGGAATGACATCTCTGATGAGGATTTATCACAGCCTGAGAAGACCAGCTGTCTTCAAAGAAAAGATTGCTCAAATTTTAAGAGACTGTAGTTCAACAATAGTTCATTCATGTTAAAAATAGTATTGAAAATGTTAATATTGTATGAAAGAATTAATTAAAAATTCACTTTTTTCAATAGCTGCACAAAAAAAGAATAGGTGCTGCAACAGTAATGTCAAAAGATCAGACCCTCAATCAAAAGCTTTTCCAAAAGTCATTATCTCAACAAGAAAAGCTCAATCATTGTAATAACTTCATTCTGAT
The DNA here is from genome assembly GCA_026402145.1 of Polypterus bichir lapradei. Taxonomy (NCBI): domain Eukaryota; kingdom Metazoa; phylum Chordata; class Cladistia; order Polypteriformes; family Polypteridae; genus Polypterus; species Polypterus bichir. The sequence continues at coordinate 51,639,712 of JANRMT010062808.1, forward strand.
GCAGTCCTGAGGCTTCAGGTCAAGTGTACTTGGCTTCATTTTTACTGCAGGGAAATGATATACCAGCAATATTTCTAATTAATACCTTTTTTAGCATATCAGGCTACAAGAAACATTCTTCCAAAGGTTTCCGATTGTAACAGCATTGCTGTATACTGGTAGAGGTAATTCCCACCCTTTCAATCAAGGCTGCATGTTCAGATGGTGTACCTTCTGTGCATTGTTCACATTTCGTTGTTGTTTTCATGAACATTACATGAATGCAGCTTGCTTAACATTACCTTAAGTGGTGTGGTGTGGAAATGTATAATTCTCCATATTACCTCTAGTGCTGTAAGGCCATTCAAAGTTTGGGCCAAAAATTTGAAAAATGGTGGGTTAATGCATACCCAATCATTGCTATTGAAAAGCTATATTTTTAATGTGATGTTCTAAATAAAGTGAAGGATATTAAAGTAGAAAATATAGAAGAAGCAATACAAATACTGTAATTTCAAAAGTCTTAGATTGATCAGATACTGGGAAAACACAGTTTTAACAAGTGTAATTCACTACATGTTGGTACATAAAACTCATAATTCTAAGATGGATGATTCGGCATGGCTTTCCTATCAATAAGGCATTACAAGGAAAGAATAAAATGGTGAATAAAATGCAACATAATGTAAAAAAGCGTTGAATATAAATCAATGGACATTATGACATTAAATGTGAACTTCAATTTGAGAATTGTATGTAGTTCTCGCCACTCAATTTAAAAACAGAAATACTAGAATTAGAAGATGTACAGAGAATAGCAACCAAAAGCCCCTGAACAAATGGGAATTATCTCCTTCTACAGGCTAAAGAAGTTGAAACTCATTTCTCAGGAAACAAGAAGTCATAGTGAGGAACAAATCCAGCTTTTCAAAATTGTCAAAGGCATTGATAAAATTCACCCAGTAGAATTGTGAATCATGCACTCAAGGACATAGTCAGAAGTGAAGTCATAAGTGCAATCAGGACAGAAATCTGGATATAAACTGTCATACAAAGATTTATGGGAATGAGGAACAAACTAATAAAGTATGTAGTTGAAGAACAAAAACATTGATATTAAATATTAGGGCAATGTAGCTAATAACTACTAAAGCATGCTTGATTGACTGAATGGTCTCATCTTGTATTCTATGTACGGAGCCCACCTCTCAGTGACCAAAGTGAAAAGTGACTTAGAAATGTGGCCTTAAATAAGGACATAGATTTGTATGTATAAACTTGGCAGCTTTTTCTATTATTGTATAGTGATTAAGGTGAAAGAAGAAAAATTGTACTTTCAACTAGGGCTACTGTTCAATTTTAAAAAAAAATCACAATCACACAATTAAAATCATTTATTGAAATTAACTGCATATTAATCACACCGTAATGTATTTCCTTCAAGTATATTAATATGTTTCTATAAGGCAGAAATAACTGTAATTATTTTAATACAAAACGGTTTTAATAATAACTTCCCTATAAATAATATTCACATTAGTGAGTGTTCATTGTTTGTTAATTTATTTTTTATTTTTAAAGTTGTGTTTTTTTAATTATATTTTTCTCAAACAATTAAAAAAAAAAAAAACACTTTATTTTCCTCCTGGGCAACTCTGGTTATGTCAGCTAGTCTACAATATAGTATACAACATTTTGAATAGTATGTTTCTTTCTCTAGAGTGGTATGATTTTTCTTTTTTTTTGTTGAAAACATTTAGGGGCAGCACGGTGACGCAGTGGGTAGCACTGCCGCCTCACAGTTAGGAGACCTGGGTTCGCTTTACAGGAGTGGTGGCTCTGAGGCTAGGGTTCTGCATTGGCAATCGGAAGTTTGCTGGTTTGAATCCCGTAAATGCCAAAAGGGACTCTGCTCTGTTGGGCCCGAGCGCTTTGAGTAGTGAGAAAAGCGCTATATAAATGCAAAGAATTATTATTACTGCTTGGAGTTTGCATGTTCTCCCCGTGTCTGCATGGGTTTCCTCCCACAGTCCAAAGACATGCAGGTTAGGTGCATTGGTGATTCTAAATTGTCCCTAGTGTGTGCTTGGTGTGTGTGTGTGCCCTGCGCTGGGTTGGCACCCTGCCTGGGGATTTGTTTCCTACCTTGTGCCCTGTGTTGGCTGGGATTGGCTCCAGCAGACCCCCGTGACCTTGTAGTTAGGATATAGCGGGTTGGATAATGGATGGATGAAAACATTTATATAGATAGTACACAAAAATCAATTGCTACACCCTGTTTTAGGCACTGATGACTTATTAAATTCTGAATGTCAGGATGTGCAGAACTCTGAAAAACATTACTACATGACATTTAGTGTTACAATTATCTAAGCTTTCAGAAGTCAAGCCAACTACCTTTTCTTTAATGTTACATGTTAAAAGCAGGACTATAAATCCACTCAATCAAAACAACAGAGTAAATGGAAGTGAAAATGAAAATAATGTGATAGCCTCTAGAAAGACAATTACTGGGAAAGTGTCTGCTCTCATTTTAGTGCTTCTTTAAACTGGCAAATAGGTCAAATCTGATAAACAACCTATTCTGTTATACAAAATTCAAGTAATGATTACATGTGCCGACAGGTTTTGACCTTTATCTGTGCAAGCATTTTATTCTCAATTGGTGAAGATTGCAACACACAAAATGTTAATGATTAAAGTGACCTGGCAAATATTGTATCGTGTAAAAAATAACAAAGGAAATTCAATAATCAGTTCATTTTATTTCAGACAGACGTTCTTATAACATAACTAGCATAAAACAACACTGATCAAGAGGCTCTGATGCTTGTTGTATGGGGGTCAATATTAACATCTAAAATTAGAAAAGGTTGATTTTTTTGTCATGTTTTACTATGATTGTAGGCAGGATTATTCAGTGACATTTTGTGCAAAGGCTTAAAAAGCCCCAAGAGGTGAGGCACCCTGACATCACTGCTGCCGAGTTCTCCATTTGGCTTTGTCTTCAGTTGAGAAATAGAAACCCAGCAGTGAAACACTGAATTTGTTTAGAGGTTGCGTGATTATTATCCAGCTTTGATTTATTTCTGGTTATTGGATAATTGCTTTGTTTCTTGGTGTTGCTGTTTGGGACTTGTTCACATTGGATTGCATTTTAGGAAAATCATTTTGTATTTTTGGCTGTTTTGAGTACTTTGTTATGTTTTGGTATCTCTTGTTAGTAAATATCTTCATTTGTTAATATTCTTGTTTTAAAGCCAGAATTTATCTCTCACTTGTGAAATGTTTTGATATATTTTTGGACTTTCTTAATATTTTTGATTTTTTTAAGTCATTTCTTTATTTTATGGGCTGTATAGGTCACAGCCTGCTAGTTGCAGTTGGGGTATGGTCATTTTTCCATGTCTGTGACTCTGTTATACAACACAAGTTCTGAAATTATACTGTGACTTACAAAAACACTATATACAACACTTCTGTTGTCAGGGTAACACTACTCGGGTTATAGAACTGGTATAATTAAATAAAATCTTTCTTTCAAATTTAATTTCTTTCACATTTAAAGCAATCACTGTTAAGTGCCTTTCTCTTTGGTAAGATAGAGACAAAAGTTATTAATATGAAAAACAATGTGTTCATGGCCAGATGAACAGTGACTTTCAAACTTATAAAAAAAAATAAGTCTATGAACATACTAAATTTTAAAGCCTGTTACTATTGTATATATAAAAGGGGAGTGAATGCAGTTTTAGGTTAATGGGAAATATTTTGCAAAAAATTCTGTGAAACAAATAGTGTTTTGTGACTAACAAAATTTGGATCATTCACACTAGAAACACTCCTCCAACTTGCAGGGAAATCATGGGTGTTGGTGGCAGGATTGGCACTCCAGCCACCATAAAAAAATTCCCACAGCTCTGAGACGACAAAAAGGACTCCTTTTTGCTCTCCGCGGTAGAAGCTCTGCTGCAGCCGCCAATAGGAAGGCTGCTCATATCATGAAGGGGATAAGGGAAAGCCCTCAGGAGCCACATCCCCAGAAGAGTTGAAACTGTTGGAGAGCTAAGGGGGTCAGGTCTGTTAGGGATTGGGACTGGTGCGTCACCCACTGCACGGCAGCACTCAGGTCCCAATTTGAGGTGACCCATACGGGTAGGCGAATGGAACGTCTTGTCTCTCTGGCAAGATGATCATCTTCCTCTGCTGTCGAAGGAGTTGCGTAAACTTTGCATTTCAGTGGCAGCACTCTCTGAGGTGCGCAGACCGGAGACTGGACAGATCTCTGGCTGTCATACTCAGGGAGTAGCTGTTGCTATAGCGGATTAGCTTCTCCCAATGGTGTCCGATGTCACTCCTTTCAATGAGTATATTATGAGACTCAGATTACAGCACTCCCTGGGTGCCTTGTCTGTTGTCTCAGTGTATGCTCTCGGCGAGGGAGAAATTTTATTCGCAACTTTGCTCGGTGGTTGATGGGTGCCCATGGAGTGACACTCCTCTGGTCATGGGTGACTTCAACACAGCCACTGGCATTGACAGGGCTGGCTATGAGGATTGTCTCTGTCCCCATGGGCCTGGTGACCGTGGTGAAAGTGGCTCCATGTTCCTTGACTTTGCAAAAGGTCAGGGGCTACGAATCGCTGGATCCTGGTTCCAACGCCCTGAGCTGCGTCGTTGGACTTGGTACTACAAAACTGGTGGTGTGTTGAAGGAGATCGATCACAACCTCATGGGCAGATGCTGGAGGCTCTTGCAAAACTGCAAGTTTGTGAATTCTGACCACAGACTTGTTGTTGCTACTCTTAGGATCCAGCTTAGGTCCAGTAGGTTACCACCTACTGGGAAAATGAGCCTGGGCTTGACCAGGCTGTTTCTAATGGTTTGTGTGAGGAACTTGCAGATTTGGGTGCGACTGCTGATCCTAATGTGATGTGCGAGACCTTCTGTGACAAGACCCTGTAGGTTGCTGAGGGCTGAGTTGGTATTACCGGTGTTCCCAGATGGAGATGTTTCATCTCGCAGGGCACCTCTGATATCATCGAGAGGAGTCGCAGTGCACGGCTCAATGGCAACTCTGGTCTGCACTAGGAACTGAGAAGGACGGCTGCGAGGGCTCCGAGGGCAGATAAAGAGGCGTTCTTTAGAGAAATCTGTGAGCAAGTGACACACCATCTGTGGTCTAGCGACCCACATCCTGCTTACAGAGGAATCGAAGCATTATGCAAATCTGAATCTGTTCCTTGGAGAGTCGCAATCAGGGCGGCTGATGGAATGGTCCTTACGGATTACACTGCAGTTGTGACCCGCTGGGCTGGCTACTTTGATCAGTTGTTCAAAGCTGGGTTCACGGTTCTTGAGGCTAATTCTCCAATTAGCTCTGAACCACCCAATCTCACTGACATTGCACAGGTGGTGAACCAGCTGAGGGGGGGAAAGGCTGCAGGGATCTGTGGTATCCGGGGTGAACTTCTCTAGGCTGGTGGTAAGGCTGTCCTCCTGGCATTGCAAGCAATCTTTGCTTCCATTTGGGAGACTGGCATCATCACAACTGACTGGAAAACAGGACTTGTCGTCCCTAACTGGAAAGGGAAGGGTGATCACCTGGATTGCAGCAACTACAGGGGGATAACACTGCTCTCTGTGCCAGGTAAGGTCCTTGCTAGGGTCGTCCTCAATAGGATCCGTGATCACTTGCTCACCCACCAGCGACCGGAACAGTCTGGTTTTACGCCTAAGAAGTCTACCATCGACCGCATCCTGGCACTGAGGGTTCTCATGGAGCACAAATGCGAATATCGGCAAAGTTTCTTTGCAGCCTTTGTCGATTTTCGCAAAGCGTTCAACTCAGTTGATCAAACTGCCCTGTGGAACATCCGGAGGGTTTGCAGGATCCCTTTACGGTTGTCGGATATTATGAGTGGCCTTTACACTGGTACTGTGTGTGCTGTGCAGAGTGGAGGCAGAACGTCTGTTTTTTTCCCAAGTTGCTCCTACTCTGTTCAATGCTTGAATGGACTGGGTGTTGGCAAGGTCATGGGGTCCAGCGGCTGTGGGGCATCTGTTAGTGAAGAAAGATTCACGGATCTTGACTTTGCTGGCGATGCTGTGATCTTCGCGGAGTCAATGGAGGCTCTGATCAGGGCGCTCGAGAGACTGAGTGAGGAGTCTGAGTGTCTGGGCTTGCGAGTGTTCTGGATAAAAACCAAGATCCAGGCCTTTAATGACCTCTTGGGCACAGCCATCAGCAGTGTGTCTGTTTGCAGAGAGAGGTTGACCTTGTCGAGAGGTTTACTTACCTTGGCAGTGACATTCATGTCTTTGGTAACTCTTCCTATGAAGTCAGTAGACGGATTGGGAGAGCATTGGGGGTCATGAGGTCACTAGAAAGGGGTGTGTGGCACTCCCGATATCTATGCAAAAGGACGAAGGTCCAAGTTTTTAGAGTCCTGGTGCTTCCTGTCTTGCTATACGGTTGCAAGACATGGACGCTATCCAGTGACCTGAGATGTAGACTGGACTCATTTGATACTGTGTCTCTTGGGTACCGTTGGTTTGACTTTATGTCGAGTGAGCGGCTGCTCATGAAGTACCGAATGAGGCACATTACCTGTATTGTGAAGGAGCGTCAGTTACGGCACTATAGCCATTTGGCACATTTCCCCGGGGGTGATCCAGCTTGTAGGATCCTCATTGTTGGGGACCTGAGTGGCTGGACCAGGCCAAGGGGTCGCCCACGTAACAACTGGCTGTGGCAGATAGAGGGTCATTTCCAGAGGGTGGGACTGGAGGGTCTGCCTGGGGGGTTGCCAACCGGGATCCCGAGTTGTTTTCGTCGTGTGGTGGGTGCGGCATCACACTGTACCAGTGCATGCTCCTCAACTTGACCTGACACCTGAAAAAAAGTTTGTGCTTTCCTTCACTAATTTCAAAACATGTTTGTCAGTCATTTAGTATTGAAATTATTATCTTTAGCAGAAAGGAAAGGAAAAAAACACCAGACTCATTTCCTGACATGTGTGGACATTTCATTGAGCCGAGAAACATATATAGTAGTTGTTCTTGTAGTATGATGACAGTTTCGCCAATTAAGATGTAAATCTTGGTAATAGCAATCCTAACAGAAACTATATTCAGTACATTCCTGCACTGTGAGTGGAATGTGTATGTCCTAATTAGCAGGAATTAAAAAATAAAACAGGTAAGGGTGCTTGTTAGGTAACAGTAAGGATGGAGTTTTCCTGTGACAAAATTCATGACAAAATATGTAGCATATCATATTGATGTACTCCCAGATGGGCTTAAAGTGGTGAATGACAAACTGACTGTAATTGCCTTTACCTCACAGCTAGCACGTAGACTTATCTTACTCAACTGGAAGAAACACTTTTAATTCAGTGGGTAACTGATGTTCTATACTATTTGATAAAGGAAAAAATCAAATTTTCACTTAGAGGATTTGTTCAAAACTCTTTTAAAATATGGCAGGCTCTAATCAATAACATATTAGAATAAGCTTCCATTTCGAGGAAAATGATACTTTTCCTTTCTTGTTGCTTTTATAGAGCAGCTTTGGTTGTTGGTTCTCCTCTCTTTCACTTGGGTGTGGGTTGAATTTTGCTTTGCTTTGTTAAGTTTGATTGTATGAAATGTTATCTGCTTCTAATTAAAATCAATTAAAAAAATACACTGCGATGATGTAAATGACAATCAAAAACATAATTAATTTTACTGGTGTGCAGAAGATTACCTGTGTTATGCAGATGCAGAAAAGACAGGAAAATTCAAAAGTATGAACAAGGCTTTTAAACAATCGCTTTTAAGTGAGTTTCACTAAAATCGCATGCCAAGCAAATGCAGGTGTCAATATCGTGTAACTGTATGCAAAACAAAACTCTGCTGTTTTGATTCTCAGTACTGATGATAAATAAATATGTGCATTTTTAATAGATAATCACTTATTCTTAGTTATATTTTCATAACTTACTGCTATTGTTCATGTTTTGTTTATTGATCACTATGTTGTTGTAGTAGTTTGCATTGAATTATATTTATAAAAAACAAAGTGAGAATGTTTATATTGCAGGCCTTTCCAGTATATACAAAATACTATTACTTATGCAAGAATTCTAGTTTAAAAACAATAAAAAAAAGATTATTAGTAAGGAAGCCTGATTTAAACCATTTCATATTGTATTTTACAAGCTGATATTTTTTTCAATTTGTGCTAAACATGAAGGAAACAAGAAAAAACTAACATAATAAAACTTATATTTTACTCTAGAGGAAAGCAATTATAATCTGAAACAACACCCCAGCAAGTATGTGCTATAATGATTCCCTCTGCTACATTTCAGTCACCGCAGCAGACTTACATTTTAGTGCATGTGTCAGATCCTGTGTTTGGCTCTCAACAAGGACATTCATTTTATCTTCTGATATTGATCCTTGGGAAAGGTCTTGGAGAAGTCCAGGATCTAATGAAATAAATCACAAGATGTCAATGTAAACCTGTCGTTACAAATAAAACAAATAATGTACAAGTGTAGCCTTCAGCACTAACAGGCTTCACAACAATTTAATCGCCTTACCTCCTTTTTCATTTAGGATAAACTCAACTGGGTTGCTAACTCCAGATTCTGAGCACTGAGGCAAAAGCAAGATAATTTTAACCTTCTGTAGCCTTGAGTCTGTTGGTTCAATATCTTTGAAATTCTCTGGCAGCAGTTTTATATCTGTAGTAAAAAATGAGAAAGATACAGATGCCTTTACAAAGCTACACTCCTTACTATAAATTTGAAGTAGTCAATAGTGCTATAGCAAGGCACTTGAATGAATACACATTTTTTGTCAGAAAGAAATGTTTATGGATTTCATAAATCTTTTAGAACTGACAAACACAATTAAAAATCAGAACTGTATACATGACTGCAAATTCATCACTTCAGAAAAATGCAACCATCCATCCACTTGTTAGATTAATCATCTTCCTCAGGGTTGATATGAAGAACAGACAGAACATAAAAATAACATCATGCTTTACATAATCATAACTACAATAAATGTGTAAAATGCAAAATTCTGAAAACAAATGGATAGTCAGTTCTAAATTGTATGTCACTGATCTTAAGTGAGGCAACTTGGATGCCATCAAAAAGAAATGGCAAAGAAACAATGGAGCAGCAGCTCAGAAAAAAAAGCCTGATCAAAAAAAAGGGGGAAATGGAAGTGTTTTTGAATGATTAAATCATTCCACAAAATAAATAAGGCAGAGGTTACTTTAGATGAGAAGCATGAGAGTAGTCTGGGCAGGCAAGATTTGTACATAAAATAACAAGACTACCACTAAATTAAAAAGGACAAATAGCTTTGTACAAAACGACAAAACAAGACTCAAAAAAAGGAAAAGCAAAAGCAAAACACTGACAAAAGAATGCCTGATAAACTAGCTGTTATGCTAGTAAAGTGTTATTTGTTAGACGCAAGGAATAGATCACTTTAGAGAAAGATGGTAGTCGAAACCTTGCAACATTACATACACACAAAAGATATGCCCAACAGTGACAAACCAGAGCACACTTTGAGATTTCAAGATGCCAACCTACTTAAGATTCAAAGGATTAATAAAATAACAGTTCTAGCTTTTAGTCACAGGGCCCTGAAGCTGTAGAATGATCTGCCTGATAATACAGTATAAGAGGTACCCCTTCAGTCTCGGCTTTTAAACCTCTGCTGAAGACTCACTAGTTTAGTTTAGCATACCCTGACTAGAGCTGCTGATTAGCTGTGAAATACTGCATTTCAGTTGATTAGCCATTTGTACATAAATATAAGTAGTACAATATTTTTAAACCGCTATTCTGTTTCTGTTCTCAGTATCTGGATATGGCACTTGGTGTTCCTGCTCTACTGCCAGGTTGCTCTCTTGCACATGGAAAAATCTCAGATAAAGGAGTGTTGGAATCATCAGATGGAAAGATTCTCTCATCAGGAAGGTCAGCCAGTACGAACTCCACTATAGAAAACTCAGGAGTGGGTAGTGGCCAGTTGGCCGAGGTCTCCAGGACTGTGACTTTGTTTTTGACTTTCTTTTTTACAATTTAAATCTCCTCCATTGAAAATTGCCCATAGTTCATAAATTAATGGACAGAAATTGTTGGCTTCCATTAACGTTTCAGTTTCTACCTTGTTCTTTGAGTGTTTCAATAAATCTGCATTTGCATCTATACCGGTTCTGTATTTATTAATCAGTATAATCTATACTTTTCACAGCACTCTGCACCTACACTCATTGAAGAGCACTATACAAAAAACAAGTTGTAATCGTAATTGTAGTGACCTATTCCATAATACCACCCAGTTCTACAGTGGCAAAGCTTTATAATGTTACCAACAAATTAACTTGATATTAGAAAAAAGTACAAATAACAATACCGACAAAATCACAATAATTTTCTTTTAAATCAAGATAATAGTAAAGATAGATCTAATGAGTTTGGTATTCATTTGAGAGTTTACTTAGTGAAGGTAAAATACCTCAAAAAGCACCACTGAAGATGTATATTGTTATACTAACAGGACCTATTCAATAAGACAGGCAAATGTGTCTATATGTATGTTTGTGTTTTTTTGTGTCTATAGCTAGCTTCCTGTTAACAAAATAATGAAACTGATGGACTCTCCAACTGCTTCCCACTTGCATATATAGTAAACAACTACTGTATATTACATCATCCAAACTGAAATGCTACAAGTTAATGAAGATGTTCATTAAAACATCTACAAACATTAGTTGATTTTAATGTTCTGACAGATATACAAATGGAACTTACTTTTACACTCCAGTTGCATGAACAGATTTTGTAGTTGCTCCTGATCCAATTCTGATTTTACACCACATGCAAATATTTTGCCCGTTCCAAGAGTAAGCACTGCAGACAGGTGAGTGACTGTCAAACCCGACGCTGCAGTCACGATGAGGATATCATCATCTGTGTTCACCAAGGCCTTCACAGCATGCACAGCCAAACTACGACATTTATCCTGAAAATATGGAAAATGACATTTTAATACTGTGTAGGAGAGTTTCTATGGTAAATATTATTTTATTAAAACAATAACTTTAAACCAAAGCAGCTCACATTCTCATTTTTTCCTTTTTCTTGCAGTGCAGAAAGCCCTGCCAATAGATGCATATTGCTGTTTTATTTCAATTTAAGGGTTCCTCCAAGAAATATGCTCTTATTATAACATTATCATTTAAAATTTGCCATTGTATCTTAACTGTTTATTCTTATTAGCACAATATAATGAAGAAAAAAAAATTCTTATTGATTTGTATTCCATACTTAGATTATTTAAATTTTTAATTAGTTTTTATTTCTATTCTGTTTTCACTTGTCTGATGTTTTCTATTATAGATTATTATAGTTTATATTATTTTTTGAGAGAATAATTTCAGTTTAGTCTTCTTTTTTAACTTAAACAAGGGCCATTAGATGAACATTAAGAAAGGCAAGTGTGTAGTGCTAAGATCGCAGAAACACACAGATAATTTATGCCCATAAATCTGAAAAAAAAGGTCCCTTCTAGCCATCCACAGTATCCATCTTGCAAACATTTTGTAAAACGTGTCTAACTCATGTTGTAGCAATGTATGCTTAGTAAATGATCAAACTGTTAATTTTAAACTTTGAATCAAGTACTTCACAGTACCTTAGGAAGAAAAGTAACACTAAGCATTGTGACTCAAAAAATAACTGCAGTTGCCCGCTCTCTTTTTCAGTTTCATGGACTGAGGTTAACAGATACAAGCTTTCTGTAGACCTAAAGAACATGCTTGTTGACCAGTGTAGCCAGTCATGTTATGTTCTGCAGCAGATTTGTGCTTTTTGAGACTATCACAGTTGTCAGTCTCTATGTAATCATTGTTGTTGATGTATGATTGTATGATGATTGTTTTTAAATTTGCCATATACCTTCTCTTAAACTGAACTCTGTGATCCTACCTACCTACAGTACATTGATTACCCACTTACTCTTATTACTGTCTGCACCATACTTAAAGTACACCCAGACAATAATTTCCCATTTAAGACCAATTCTTGGCTCTGTATCAATGTTCCAGCACACATTCTTTCTAGCTAATACACAACTTTTACACACATTAGGCTACATAGCTATACAGTGAATAAGGTTCACTGTCTGCTGAGAGTGGCACTTAGAGTGGTAATGTCATCTTAAAGTACTGGCTTGGCTTGAACACAATTTTTTTTTGTTAGTTATATTACTCTGTGAATTCTACAGCTATCTATTCATATGTAATAATCTGAATTTTGTATACATTACAGAAAATCCATTTATTAAAGTGTCATGTTTATTTAAACTATTCGGGCACAAACATTCATTCATGATGCTGAACAGATAAGGAGAATGTTGCTCATGATTGGAACTTAAAAATAACAAAAAATCTACCAGAAACTTAACCATGTACATTTGTTATTAGTACATTACATAAAATTAGGTAGTTAAAAAAATATTCAAAGCTGAATTAAAATTGATAAAGCTCTATATTGTCTAAGTTGCTATCCTCATCATATTCTGAATTTACAGAACTGACTACTGGCCAGAAATGCATTTGATATTTTAACAAGTAACGCTTTCCATCCTTCCATTCATTTATGATCAAATTGGCCTAATCCACCAGAACCTAACAAGGAGGATTCTTATTAATGAAAGATTTCCTCTCATTATTCTTTTCATGGCTCCATGCCAGCCCAAGGGGAATTATATTGTCTCCAGGATCAAACCTACCGTAAATATGAAAATGTTACTTCGCAAAAAAGATAAAAATAATAACAGGAAATTGAGAAATAAGCTGTCTCAAATGATTTAAAACCATTTTGTCACCTTAAAAAAGCTAGCAATAGAAATGAAGGATAAGAGAATGTTTAAGCATACCATAAACGAAGTCTGATGAGGGGGCCACCTCCACATTAACTAACATGTTTTACACATCAGTATGATTGCTTAATGCTTCATATTTTGTGTATTTTTTAATTATACTTTGCTTTGTTAAGGTAACTACTTAATTACATCATTTCACAGAATAACAATTACTACAATTTGCCCTTTGAGTTCATATGAATTCAATTTCATGATCATCAATAAGATCAGCCACTGTAAGCTGCAAGAATTAAAAAATGAAGTCGGCACTCCACTCAGAAGCAGATTAATACTGTATACATAAAAAGAAGAGGGTGGAAAACACATACATATTTCAATGCTAGATGAAGTCAGTACTACAAAAGTACATCAAATTCATCAAATATCACTGCGAAAAATGGGCAGGGTTATCTTTTGATAATACACAGAATCAAACATCTTATACTTTATCTCAGGGAGCTTTTGCTGATGCTTCCCCAGTTATAATTCACTTCATTTAAAATGACAAGTCAAACACCACTGTGGCTGATATCTAATAGTGCACAAGGACTAATGACTAATAAGGGGTATATTTCAAAATGAGTTGGCTCCAAATAACATTGTAACATTTAGTACACTTAGCAATTTTTTTCTTCTTAAAAAAATATTTCTTGTTGTGCATACACTATAATGCAGAACACAAATTATTTTAACCGGATTGAAAAACTGTAGTCTTGTATTTTAGAAAAAATCTGAATCTATTCCATTTCAACTTTATATTACACCCTGTACATTGACAGCAAGATCATAAGCTGCAATTTGGTAGCCTTGAGACTCTTCTGGCAAACTGTTTGACGCCTCAGTGGGGGAAGGTATGACCTTACCCAGATGATGTTAACCTGGGATGGACAGATGATGACTTCTGGGGAAATTGACGAGTGGTGGAAGGAACACTTCAAGGATCTTCTCAACCACGTGGACATGCCCTCCTACCAGAAGGCAATATCGGACAAGTCCAGTTGGGGGGTCTGCCATCACTATAGCCAATGAGATGTTTAAAGTGCTGTTTACATTTACATTTATTTATCCAAAGCGACTTACAATATTTGAGATACAATTGGTTACATTTTCTTTTTCTACTTGGAGCACAAACAGATGAAGTGACTTGCTCAGGGTAACACAGTGTGAGTGGCAGGATTTGAACCCACAATCTCAGGGATTGAAGTCCAAAGCCTTAACCACTGCACCACACTGCCTACCTTGTTTGCATTGTTGGGATAGTGTAGTTAGCACAGCTATTTAATGTCACATGAAAGGTGGGCAAATCACCCCTGGAATGGAAGAATGGTGTAGTGTTCACCATATTTAAGAAGGTTGACCAGAGGATATGCTCCAAATATAGAGGGCTCACACTCCTCAGCCTCTCAGGTAAGGCACATAAAAGAGTACTGGGGGGAAGACTCTTGTCTGGTGATTGAGCCAAAGATACAGGAGAAACAATCTGAACTCCATACTGGCTGTGGAACATTAGGCTAGATTTTCTACATGATGCAGTTGCTTGAGGGTGCATAGCAGTATGATAACCCAGCCTCTCAATATATGTTTTTGGAGGTACTGCAGGAATATGGGGTAATAAGACTGCTCTTGCGTGTTATTCATTCCCTGTATGAATGCAATGAGAGCTGTGTCCAAATACTTGGCATTTGGTTTAATCATTCACTATGGGTGTCAATGTCTTTGGTTTAAATTGTTCACTGTGGGTGTGGGATTCTGTCAAGACTTGGTCTTGTCACCACTCCTTTTGATGGTTTTCATGGACAGGAAATCAAGGATGTGAGGGCGTCCAGTTAGGGGGGGCTGGGTTAGCATTGTTCATTTATGCTGATGATGTTGTCCTCTTTGCTTCAACTGACTGTGACCGTCAGCATGCACTGAAGCAATTTGCTGCATAGTGTGAAACAGCTGTGATGTGGATCAGCACCTCCACATCTAAGATCATGGTTCTTCCTTGGAAAAGAGCGGATTGCTCTCTCTAGGTGAGGAGGGGGACAACTGCCCTTAGTGAAGGACTTCAAGTATCTCAGGATCTTGTTTACAAGTGATTGTAAAAGGGAATGTGAGCTCAACAAACATATGGTAGCAGCCAGCAAGAGAGGAGTCTAATGACAAAACTCTTGGTTTACCAGCCAATCCTACATTACTGTCCTCATCTATGGTCATGAGCTATGGATAATGACCAGATTGTGAATATAAACAGCAGAATATTTTTTATTATTCACTCTTTGGTTGATAGGATGAAAAACTCAGTGATTCAGGAGAGCCTCTGAGTACAGCTACTGGGCCTCTGGAACAAGAAGATATGAGTACAGTTAAGGTGTTTTGGGCTTGTCGTAATAATATCCCTGGGGGACTCCCCCAATAGAGATGGGCAAAACCCACTGGGCTGAGACCCTGCGGCAAAACCAGGACATGCTGGAGGAAATTATATTTCTCGGCTGGCTTGGGAATGCCTGGGAATTTCCCAAAAGGAGTTGAAATTTGTTTCTAGTGATTGGAAAGTCTAGACTGACCTGCTTGACCTGATGCCACCAAGACCCTCCCCGGGAAAAGTGGGGAGCCACCACCACACTTATTCCTATCCATAAAATTTAGCATATGAATAAAAAAAAAAAGTTTTAAACAACACTTTAGATAATCATTAGGAGAACAGCCTGACAACAAAATAATATTTTTGTAAAAATACAAAGAAAAAAACAAACTGTTGATCAGAAAACTACATTAAAACTGTCTGTAAGTGTATTTGTGCATGTGTGTGCGTGTGTGAGATAGTAGAGCTGACTAAAATTTGACTCTACATGCTTTGGCCTCAGCAGGCCTCTCCACTGAAATGATTACTACTACCACTTCCAAAAAGACAGCAACAAAAGCACACCGCACTGTCATTTTTCTGACTGTAACCCTTCTATGATCTACTTATCCCTTCCCTATTTTTCATTTAAATGTAATAATTAGTGTTAGTAAATTGATGCCCATTGTTATTTAATGGATAAAGTTTATTTTTCACCTGAACTGGCCCCATCCTCACCAGTAGACAGCAAGCTTTATTTTGGCCAGACAACAGGGTCGTCATTCATAATGGCTTTGTTGTTGTGTTGGAGTGGAAGAGGCTCAACTACATTTTCATCTGGTTTTTCACTGTCGCTTTACAGGTAATTTCAGTGCGATCATTTTCACATTCCACTTCATCTGATACTGCAGAAGGAGTAGCTGCTAGGTCTCCACGTGCAGCACTTTTGCTACCATATTGTGGGGTAAACTCAGTAGCAGCATGGAAGAAAGACATATGTTTTAGGATTTTCTCCTCAAATTTCTTCATGTTTTCTTTTTTCTTCCATTTGTCTGACCAGGAGTGACAGCTATGTTCCATTTTATTGTTGTAAACCTATATGCAGCTTATGTGTTTGTATCTTGAGTTATTGTTATTTTCTAACTGGGTGTCTGTTACGTAGTGTCCAGTGATAATGAAAAAGTCCACTTTTCCCACAAAGAAGGGGAGAGGTGCATTCAAGCAAGAACTAAAGCATACTTGTTCATTTCATTTGTTTTTTAATAAATCCAGGAAACATAAATAGGGTTAATGTGTAACTTTCATTGTGTAGCAGACGGCCGGGGCGCCTCCACGCTGGGAGGACCGGGGGAGCCAGCCTATCCAGAGTGTTACCTCCCTCGTAGCGCTAGATGGCAGTCCCTCTGGGTTGAAGCAATGCCTAGCACCCCCGTATGGCTTCATGGGAGTTGGAGTTTGGTGCAGCCCTGCTGGGATCCATGGGCACCACCAGGGGGTGCAGTAGCTGCTGCCGAGCCCTACAGAGGAACTCTTGCGCCAAACCCGGAAGTGCTGGCGGAAATAGGTCATCAAGCACCTGGAGCACTTCTGGGTGCATTATAAAAGGTGCCAGCAGCCACTACTCCGGAAGCCAGAGTCGGGAGAAGGAGGACAATGCTTGCCGGGGCAGAGTGAAACAGAAAGAGAAGAAAAGAAAGAAAAGGGGAAAGAAAAGAAGTGTATTGTGCTGTGTGATGGGCTAGTATCCCATCCTGTAAACCTGTCAGGTATTAATGCAAAAAGTGGATGCAAAAAATCTTTAGTTGAGTAGAAATTCTTTTTTAATAAATTGTTATGATAAATGGTATGGTAGTTCTGTAAGGAATTCACTACTTACACATTGATACAATTTATTTCAACAAACTGGATTGAAAAAAGTCTAACATATTATGTATTTTGTTTATTTTAAGGATTAAATACTAATGGAGTGTATATGCTTTTATGTGGTGAAGTACAATTATGCATGGATCTACAATGCTTAATGTATTCTAATTAATTAAAACTATTTAAAAATGTAGATAAAGTAATAAAAACTAACAGAAAATGCATTTTCAGTACATTTAAAATGTTGTATGTGACCCTTGAGGACAATAAAAATGGAGATTATAGTGGGAGAAGCAAAAATGAACATGTGTTTTACCATCTGTGAAAGCATGCACAGCTTCTGTACTCATCCTATAATGCCTGCTGTACCTGTAGTATCTTGACCCCACTAATATTTTGAAGAATGCCAGAATGGATTCTGTGGTATTAATTTGCTTTATAAAAATCAAGTTATTAAATATGTATTGTATAAAACATACATACGCCTGAATATAAGTTTTTTTTTGTCCAGTTCATATAGCGATGTGCAAAACTTCAGATGGACCAATGTGAACTGGCAGGTAAAATAAAAGATGACAGCACAGTCTTAGGTTTTACATATTAGTATTAACCAGGCTGTTAACAATGACTGATATTATTAGTAAGTAGGCCCTGCACAAATTATAATTACACAGGGGTAATTTTCATAAAGGACACATTGGCAAACATAAGAAGCATAAATCACAACGGTACATGAGGCATTCAAATTGTAAGTAAACAAACACCACTTGATGGCATGCAAACCATTTCGTAATAATATCTCATTTAAGAAATGTGACCTTTTGTTAACAACACACCTAAGGTAAGATTTTTATTTCTACATACAGTACATTAAAAAGTTCTCACTGAAGGGTTCTTCACTGGATGCTTCACAGGAAATCATTGATGTCCCATTTTAGTGAGTATTAAAATTTCTAATTAATGTATGCATCGTTTAATCCTTGTAAAGTGCTATTGAAGTTAGCATTTCAGAATTGTACCTCTTGCTCTGCTGTACACTGCTGTATAGGAAAACTCTGTTTTTGGAGTCTGGCACCCCTCCAAGCAAATACAGTGACAATTAATTTACACTGATAAAGCAATCTTTAAAAAATAGAAAATAAATTTCAAATGGCAAACTTAAAATTTATTAGGGAATTGCTGAATGCTCCACTTGTGCTGCCTCCTCAAGACAGACTGTCCCACACTGGACTGAGGTCCGAGATAAATATTGAAGCACAACTAAGGGTCCTGCTGCTCAGGAAATGCCTAAATTGAAATAGCAACACTTACTAAGCAAAAATCAGTTTCAGCTGCACAGAAACTGGACTGGCCAAATATTCCATTCCAGCTTTACAAAGAAAATTAGAGGTGTGGGAATTGTTATACCTAGAACAATCTCATTTGTAGTATCAGATGTAGTATCTGACCCTGAAGGGAAATATGTGATCATCATGGGTAATTTATTTAACTATAAAGTGATTTTAATAAATATCTACATACCCAATGTGGATGATAGGGACTTCATTCAAAACATATTTGCATCCATTCTCAATGTGAACACTCATAAAATTATAATGGCTGGGGACTTTAACTGTGTTTTAAATCCAGACCTAGATATTTATCCTGCCACAGGGGTGATGACATCTAACACTGCAAAGACAATTACACAGTTTGTAACTGATCACAATTTATCAAACCCCTGGAGGTTTCTAAACCCAAACTTAAGAGCATATTCCTTCTACTCACCAGTGCATCACTACTACTCAAAAATTGATTATTTCTTTGTACTGTAGATAACAATTTTTTGCCTACGATTAAATCTTGTAAGTACAATGCTGTTGTTATCTCCGACCACATCGCTTTGATCACGGAGCTAAAATCATTATGCCCCACATATTCAACTCGTAGCTGGCGTCTTAATCCACTTTTATTAGCAGACGAGAACTGTACAAAATTTATATCCAAGCAAATCGATTTTTTTTAGAGACAAATACATCCTCAGAGGTTTCTGGAGGAATACTCTTGGAAACTATGAAGGCTTTCTTAAGAGAACAGATTATCTCATATCTTTTCCAAGAAGTAAATTGGAAACCAAGAAGGTATCAGAGCTAATCAGTGAAATTACCAGATCAAGAACATGCCAAATGTCCAAATGAGGCACTTCATAGGAAAACACAGGCTCTGCATTCAGAACTCAACCACTTGACAACTAAAGAAACAGAACAACTCATTTGAGAGAAAACTAATAAAATCTTAGCTCAACAAATCCACAAGCAGGAAGTTCGCAATGCCATCCCAGCAATCACCAACACAGACGGAGACAAAATCATTGACCACAAAAATATAATGCACACATTTAGAGATTACTATAAGTCCTTATATCTGAAGAAGACAATACACAACCTAATGCATTTCTGGATGCATTACAGATACCACAACTAGATGGAATAGAGGAATTGAATAAACCACTGGCACTATCAGAATTACTAGATGCTATAAACTCACTTCAGAGTGGGAAAGCAGCAGGCTTGGATGGCTACCCTGCTGAATTTTATAATTAAGCTAGCTCACCTTTTATTAGCAATATTCACAGAAGCTAGAGACAATAAAATTCTATCTTAAACTTTTTGCCAAGCATTAATTACTGTCTTTCCTAAGCAAAATAAGAACTTATTACAATGTACATCATACAGGCCAATTTGACTTCTGAATAATGATGTTAGGATACTGTCCAATGTCCTAGCTAGAAGGATTGAGAAAGAGCTTCCTTCAGTAATATTACAAGACCAAACTGGATTTATTAAGGTCAGACACTTAGCTTCTAATTTTCAACGTCTGTTTAGTGTAATATATTCACCCACAAAGTTTAACACCCCAGTGATATTATTATGTTGAATGGAACTACCTTTATACTACATTGGAGAAATATGGGTTTGGCCCGAACATTTGTGCATGGATCAAACTACTGTATACCAGTCCAGAAGCTTCAGTTTGTATTAACAACATTAATTCAGAATACTTTAAACTAGAACGTGGTAATAGGCAAGGATGCCCCTTGTCACCACTGCTTTTTGCAATCACCATTGAGCCACTGGCAGTTAACTGTTGAAATGCTTATGAGATAAAGGGAATTATAAGAAAAGGGCTTGAACAGAACATTTCTCTATATGCAGATGCTATGGTACTGTATAAATCAGATCTACAAAATACTGTGCCTGCAGTCCTAATAGCACTAACAGATTGTCAAAAGATTTCTGGTCTCAAAATTAATTTGAATAAAAGTGTGCTCTTTTCAGTGAATTCTCAAACACACAATATTAGATTGGACACCTTCCTTTTATCATCGCAGATCAGTTTAAATACCTAGGGGTAAACATCACAAGTAAACATAAAGCTCTTTATCAACAATATTTTGCCATCTGTATGGAAAAAATTAAGCAAAACTTGCATAGATGGTCTACCTGTCATCTCACTTTAGCTGGAAGAATTAATATTGTTAAGATGAATATCCTTCCTAAGCTTATTTTTCTATTACAAAACATTCCAATATACATAAATAAATCACTTTTTAAGAAATTAGATTCAACCATAACCTCATTTGTTTGGAATTCAAAACAGCATGTAGTTATGGGAAAAAGTTTAGGAAGCTAGATTAAGAAGTGAGGTGATGATTAGTGAGCAGCAGTATGGTTTCATGCCAAGAAAGAACACCACAGATGCAATGTTTGCTCTGAGGATGTTGATGGAGAAGTTTAGAGAAGGCCAGAAGGAGTTGAATTGCATCTTTGTGGACCTGGAGAAAGCATATGACAGGGTGCCTCGAGAGGAGCTGTGGTATTGTACGAGGAAGTCGGGAGTGGCAGAGAAGTACGCAAGAGTTGTACAGGATATGTACAAGGGAAGTGTGACAGTGGTGAGGTCTGCGGTAGGAGTGACGGATGCATCCAAGTTGGAGGTGGGATTACATCAGGGATCAGCTCTGAGCCCTTTCTTATTTGCAATGGTGATGGACAGGTTGACAGATGAGATTAGACAGGAGTCCCTGTGGACTATGATATTTGCTGATGACATTGTAATCTGAAGCGATAGCAAGAAGCAGGCTGAGGAGACCCTAGAGAGGTGGAGATATGCTCTAGAGAGGAGAGGAATGTCAGTAGAAACAAGACAGAATACATGCGTATAAATGAGAGGGAGGTCAGTGGAATGGTGAGGATGCCGGAAGTAGAGTTGGCGAAGGTGGATGAGTTTAAATACTTGGGATCAACAGTACAGAGTAATGGGGATTGTGGAAGTGAGGTGAAAAAGAGAGTGCAGGCAGGGTGGAATGGGTGGAGAAGAGTGTCAGGAGTAATTTGCGACAGACAGGTGTCAGCAAGAGTGAAAGGGAAGGTCTACAGGACGGTAGTGAGACCAGCTATGTTATATGGGTTGGAGAAGGTGGCACTGACCAGAAAGAAGGAGACAGAGCTGGAGGTGGCAGAGTTAAAGATGCTAAGATTTGCATTGGGTGTGATGAGGATGGATAGGATTAGAAATGAGTACATTAGAGGGTCAGCTCAAGTTGGATGGTTGGGAGACAAAGTCAGAGAGGCGAGATTGCATTGGTTTGGACATGTGCAGAGGAGATATGCTGAGTATATTGGGAGAAGGATGCTAAGGATAGAGCTGCCAGGGAAAAGGAAAAGAGGAAGACCTAAGAGAAGGTTTATGGATGTAGTGAGAGAGGATATGCAGGTGATGGGTGTAACAGAATAAGATGCAGAAGACAGAAAGATATGGAAGAAGATGATCCACTGTGGCAACCCCTAACAGGAGCAGCTGAAAGAAGAAGAAGAAGAAGATCCAAAGGGCAACTGTTTCCTTTTAGGGGCAATAGCTCCCTAGTTGGAATAAGTTCTTTTGTAATTGCGGCGTTTTAAGTAACTGAAAACTATATAGATATGATATTAAAAGGCAATACCTCTCGCATAGTGATATGGCAGTAAAAATCACATAAGAGAGAATAACTTAGCTTTCTTTACTGATGATTTACGCTACTTTACAGACGGGAAGCCATAATAGCAAGCCAATACCAAGGGGGATCTTCATCTATACAGTCTGCCATTTTTCGTCGCTGCACTGGAAGACTTTTCAGGACAGATGACGATATCACCCATCCGTCCATTGACTTCAAAGTATTTGGCTGCTGTCCAAGTCTTTATATACTGTCTTCTCCACGTGCAGGCCCTTACTTAGGTTCCAAACAAGGAAAGGAGAGGATTCAATTTCATTTCTAACTTACAGAAATAGTACAATACCCATTTTCGTAGTTGTATCTTCTCTCTTCAAATGCTTGTCTAGCAGTTCTAAATGCTGAGAGCCCCTGTGTGCTAACTTTGGCCTGGCGTATACATGTGAGTGGATTTATAAAATAATTTTTGTACAGAGCACAGTGACATTAAACTTATATTCTTATTACAGCGACCCTACAAAGACCTAAGACTGAAGGTGGCATGGCTCTACCTAACTTTCAGTTTTATTACTGGGTGGCAAATATACAAGCTAAAAAAACTGGACATTGACACAAACAGATGAACACTACAGTATGTATGCACTTCTTTATATTCCTTGCTTTGTACCCCAATAAGTACAAGTCATCGCCAATATACTAACAACCCAATTTTGCTTCACTCACTCAGAATATGGAACCAATGTAGGAAGTATTTTAAGACAGAGAAGCTTTTATCTGTGGCACCTCTGCACAAGAACAACTTTTACCCACCCTCTAAAACGTATGCAGTTTTTAGTGTCTGCAAAAAATTTGGGATTAAATCACTTAGAGATCTGTACATAGACAATGTCTTTGCATCCTACGAACAATTACACTCCAAATTTAACTTTCCAGCAGCACATTTCTTTCACTACCTTCAAATCAGAGACTTTGTTAAACAAAACCTGACCAATTTTCCTTACCACCCACATACCCCTATTCCGGAAAAATATTGATCAGAATCTTCCTAATATATAAAAACATTTTACAGTCCCTCCCTTAAAAAGATCCCACAGTACAGTGGAAAAAGGATCTCTCACTCAACATCTCAGAAAAGGCGTGGAAGGTAGCAAAGCAAAGAATTCACCCAAGCTCCATATGCGCAAAGCATTCAATTATTCAACTTAAAATTATATATCAAACACATCTGTCTTGTTTAAAATTGTCCAAAATTTTTCCAGGGCAAGATCCTTGATTGCAAACGTTGCAATCAAGTTCCAGCCTCACTGGGGCCACGTGTTTTGGGTGTGCACCAAATTAACATAATTTTGGACCAAAATCTTTAAGTGCCTTTCAGACAGCCTTGGTGTCACAATCCCTCCTAACCCATTAACAGCTGTGTTTGGTGTACTTCCAGATGGACTTAAAGTGAAGGACAAACAAACTGTAATTGCCTTTATTACACTATTGGCATGTAGACTAATCTTGCTCAACTGGAAGAATCCTAACTCACCTCTTTTAAGTCAGTGGGTAACTGATATTACATACTATTTAAAATTGGAAAAAATCAAATTCTCACTTAGAGGATCTTTATAAAACTTTTTCACAACCTGGCTGGATCTTATCAATAACATTTTAGAATAAGAATTTAAACTGAGTAAGCAGATTCTCTCCCCTCTTTTTTATTCTATTTCTTTTTATTCATTTATTAACTTATCTATTTACTTATTTTTACTAGTTTAAAATTTTACTCTGCTCTCCTTGCTCTTTCTCATGGGTGGGGGTTGATTTGCTTCAAACCTAGTTTTGTTAAACTTGACTTGCTTGTATGAAATATTATTTGGTTTTAATAAAATCAAAAAAATTCTTAAAGAAAGGGAAAAAAAGAAAGAAATAGCAACACTTCAAGTTTAGAACTGAGCAGCTTTGATTTGAAAAAGGACAAGCCACAATAACACCAAAAGAACAGAAAGACTGCACATGCACTATACAACTCAAACTGCGCAGTGCATGTCTGGTAGCAGCAGGCCAACCAACAACTGAAAAAAATTATTTCTCCATATGTAGCATATTTGGAAGTAGTCTGTAGATAACCATGAAGATGACTACAGATTTCATGTTTTGCTTATTACTATGTTACAGTGCTCAGTTTTCCTTTTTTATTATGTTTTTAGTCTTGTGCTATATAAATCATTGAGAAATTGTTACTTAGGTTATGTGAAGTGAAATATAAAGAAAGCTTTTTGCAAAAATGTATAGAATGTGGGGAGTGGTGTGAAGTTCCTAGTTTTACATTGATTGGTTTATTACACTAAAACAATATTATATTAAAGTTTAAAAATGTATTGGTCTGAAGCACATGGGACTTCTGAATGCTGTCCTCCATAATCTTAAACCTGCTGGGTGTCGTTAATGCTGCCAGGGAGAGTTACAAGGATTGACCACCCCTACTTGATGACACTTCTGTCTGACCCGGTAGTACCTTCTCTGGACTTTGCCCAAACATTGGAAGTAATTTGCTTAAAAGTGCCCTCTGCCTAACCTTGGGGAGTCAGAGTTGGGTGGCAACAGACAGCAGTTGTGTGAAGAAAAAGAAGCTGGGAAGAACAGAAGAAAGACTAAGGATATACTGCCCCTGTATATACAGTGTTGTGTAATATATATGAACAAAATAAAAATTATT
This sequence comes from Polypterus bichir lapradei, assembly GCA_026402145.1. NCBI lineage: Eukaryota > Metazoa > Chordata > Cladistia > Polypteriformes > Polypteridae > Polypterus > Polypterus bichir. The sequence continues at coordinate 51,664,498 of JANRMT010062808.1, forward strand.
ATATTTACCCTGTGACTATTTGTATTAGTTGTCTCCAGGGTTTGGGGCTCAGTCATGTGCCCTGTTTGTCACAATTCCTAACGAAAGTCTCTTTTTATGTCTCCAACAAGGAAAGATTAACTGGGCAATAAAAGAAACATACATAACACACAACTTAAATACTCTTATTTTGCCTCTGCTGGACTAAGGAATAGGTCTTCATTCCTCCTCACACTCCAATTGTCTTTCTAACCTTGCTAACTGCCAATAAGCTTTGTCCAATAGCTTCTAGTTTCAAGATTAACATGCATTGTAACAAAGCAATGATTAATTTTTCTGAGCCATCTGGTAGCCCCTAAGAAGCCTCTCTGCAAACCTGAAATCTGAAGACAAATTAAAAGCTAAGGTTTCTAGAATTGCTCCAGGATTATGTGCCTTTGCCAGTATTTAGCAAGGCCCATGCAATGCTCTCCTGAAAGTCTCTGCTGTTGTTCAGCATCTTGGCAGACGTGGACCTTTCCTGGGAAAGAAATTCAAAGTGACTAAACAAAACATGACTACTTGCATATACACTAGACATTTATTTTCTAAATGTATCCCCCTTTATGTTTTTACACCCCTTTCCCCAGTCATTAGTTCAGACTGCTCGCTTAGGGCCGAGTAAAATGATGAGAGCTTTTAGGGACTTGTATAATGTGAAATAACTAGGGGGATATCTGATCACTTCAAAGCTGAATAGGCGAAGCTCTTCTTACTAGTAGATCTGTGCTCTGGGATTCAGTCTGTAACCAACTAACACACATAGAAAAATATGACACAAGAGGTGATTTTAAAATTTGTTCAGAAACCACAAAATGTCTTTGCAACTGCATATTATCACTAACAATCAGTATTATTTTTGGAGTCAAATAAACTATTTTTTCAATAAAATAAAACACTCAGCACAACAGAAATATGAAACTAAAAAGGTGTGCAAACAGTAGTTCTAGTTATTAAGATACAATCATTCCAAGTATGTTACAGTAGGATATATACAACAGCAATAAAAGCTTTACTCACCTGAATAACTAGCTTATTGTCTTTAAAAACCTCCATCCCACAAAGGTCATATTTTAGGTGAGCAGGAAAAATCAACAAATCCTCGCAGTGCAAGTCCTGGCAGAAAGTTAATCCCTCAAATTCAGTGATTGATTTCACTTTTGAAAATCCCTCTTTCTCTAAGGAACAGCAAACATCTTCAAGGCTACAAATGTAAAGCATATAAAATACAGCACATTAATTACAGAATGCTAAATTTGCTGTGTTTGCTTGTACCGTTTTTTAAAAATCTGTAAATTCAAATGATATTAACATAATTTTCAAGAAAACATTTTTCAAATAATACTAACTCCACTCTGTTTTGTATTATTTGCCTTTAGTAAAGTCTAACATTGCTCGATACACACAAAACAGTAATCACATTTTCAGAAGCATGGGTCTAACATACAAAGCTTCATATGTTGAAGGAAATAATTGAGTGAGAATAGTTTGTTTAGTCAGATAGTTGCTTATTCCATTTTTTATTGAAAAACTACCTGAAGTACCCAGCATTGCTCAGGTACTGAATATTTGTATGATGGGTTAAAATAAGAAAGCAAATATTTATGTGTTTTTTTAAACGTTGACCCTTATGATAAACTGTTACTAAAGGTTTATTTCATTTTAAAATCCATAAGACAGTATAAAGGCATATTATTGGATCATAGGGAAAGGTGTCCTCAAAATTCCTAATTTTTTGACCCAAATGTCCTCATTTCCAGAGAAAGAGAGTTGGCAGCCCTAATCACCAATGATATGAATATTACACAAAGAATGCTAATAATGTAAGATATTGCACATAAGATAAATAGAACAGTATTGGACTAGGCTGTGATTATTGCACTATGAATTACCAGTGATATTAAATATTACACAATAATAATAATGTAGATATTGCACATAGGACAGATAGAGCAAACATTGTGCTGGACTGTGATTATTTCACAAAGGATTATTGCACATCCAAGAAAAGGTGAGCGGGGCAGAGGGAGAGAGAAAGAGAGAGAAAGAAGACAGGGACAGAGACAGAGAGAGAGATGTTCAGTACATATTGAGATTCACTGTAGTTATGGGTCCCAGAAAGAAACTGTCCCTGAGCCTGTTCGTCATTGATTTCCTACAAGAGGAAAACAGGTCAAACAAGTTAAAACCAGGATGTGAGGGGTCCTTCAAAATGTTTTTTGCCCTTCCGAGGCAGCAGAAAGCATACAAGTCTTGCAGAGACAGCAGAGAGTAGCCCTCATCTTCTGAGCTGCATTGATGAATGTCAACATGCTCTCTACAGAGGAGCAGTAGAATTTCACAAGTAGCTTTTGATCCAGGTTATTCTTTCTAAGCAGTCTCAGGAAGTGAAGTTGAAACTCCATAAACACTATACATTAGGTTAAGTGCAATACACATGCACAATTTCATGAACGTTCACTCAGCTGTGGTGCTGGTCCCCATATTACAAATCCCCAATGAAATTCTTGAAACTTCATGAAGTTTATATTTTAAATGTTTCTTGGTGCAAGGAATATTGTCTGCAACTTAATATTAGCAAAACCAACTGGATATTGACATTTGACGTACTAAACACCGTCTAAGCCAGATCACTAGTCAGGGAGTAGATGTGGAGGTATGGAGGTAGTGCACTGCTACAAGTACCTGGGGGTCCACATTAGTGCTAGGCTGAACTGTTTAGTAATGCAGAAGGACTATATAAGAAACGGCAGAGTAGACCCTTTTTCTTTTTAGAATGCATTCCTTTTTTTCTTTAAAGCCAGTGAAATATTCTACACTGTGGTGTGCTGGGCTGGTAACATCACTTCAAGAGAAGCCCACCAAATTAACAAGCTAATTAAAAGGGCAAGCTCAATTATAGGATTAACTCTGGACTCCCTTGAGCAGTAGCAAAGGACAGAATTAAAACAAAACTGAGTACCATTATGAACAATACTGCACATCCTCTCTCTGACACATTAACATGGAGTACTTCCAGAAAACAAATAATTATTAATTTTATTGCAATCATTCCATACAAATCAATCAGTTTTTACAAAAAGTAAAATTGAGTTAAGAACAAGTCGACCCCCACCCCTAGAAAACAAATTATTTAGCAGAAGTGTGTTAAGAAACAGTATTGTGGCTCCTTTATACCAACAGCAATATGTCTGCATAATGCCTCACTGGGAGTGCTCACATATCATTAGTAAAGTCAGTGGTTTTTTATTCTTTTTTGAAATTCTTATATGAGCTGAAGGAGGGGGTCGTATGTTGTTCCAATATTTCTTGGACTTCTGTAGAAAGCTAGATTTCCCCTTGGATTAAATAAAGTATTTTCTACTGTATATAGACCGTAGGGCATGTGTTGGTGAAGAAAGATTCACTGATCTTGGGTTTGCCAACAATGCTGTGATCTTCGCGGGGTCAATAGAGGCTCTGATCAGGGCTCTCGAGAGGCTGAGTGAGGAATCTGAGTGTCTGGGCTTGTGATTGTCCTGGATAAAAAACAAGATCCAGGCCTTTAAGGACCTTTTGGGCACAGCCATCAGCAGTGTGTCTGTCAACGGACAGAATGTCGACCTTGTTGAAAGATTTACTTTCCTCGGCAGCAACATTCATGTCTCTGGTGACTCTTTCTATTAAATCAGTAGAAAGATTGAGAGGACATGGGGGGGTCATGAGATCGCTGTAAAAGGGTGTGTGGTGCTCGCGATATCTATGCAAAAGGACGAAGGTCCAAGTCTTTAGAGTCCTGGTGCTTCCTGTTTTGCTACATGGTTGTGAGACATGGACGCTATCCAGGGACCTGAGACAAAGACTGGACTCTTTTGCTACAGTGTCTCTTCCGAAAATCCTTGGGTACCGCTGGTTTGACTTTGTGTCAAATGAGCAGTTGCTCACGGAGTCCCGAATGAGGCACATTACCTGCACTGTGAGGGAGCATCAGTTATGGCTCATTGCTGGACAAGGGCAAGGGGACGCCCACCCTGCCCTTTCTGTGGAAGATAGATGGTCATTTCTGGAGGATGGGACTGGACCACGTCTATGCCTGGGGGGTTGCCCACCAGGATCCCGAGCTGTTTCATGGTGTGGTGGGTGTGGCAGTGCATGCTCCCAACCTGACCTGACGTGACTGTATATACTTGTATTGCTAACAGAAATGCACTTGAAAACAAAATTTCTGAAAGGCATGTTGAAATATATATGTGAACATCCATAAATAAAAATGATATACCTAACTTTGTAATTAAATAGTTACTGTATCCATCAATCAAGTTAAACCACCAAAACAGAATGGACAAAAAGGATCCGTAAACAACCCCATGTTAAAGCATACTTGAGATGAGATATACAGTACAATATATAATTAATGCAAAAACGTAAAACATATTCACTGGTGATTTGCAATTCTTGAAGCTAAGTAAATATTTATTAACACACAGTTCTAGGAGATACAAGATAGAGAATTAATATAACAATGTCAGATTATATTGTTCAGAAGGGGTGACAGGAAGCCATTCACAGTAAATCGTACAAAACAGCAAATATGCAGTAGTTCAATTTATAATTACAGCTCTGTTACACTGTATGGTAAGTCTATTGGACGTACTCGTACATGGTACTGTATAAAATCTTGTTTTGGCACATTTCCTATTTATCACAGCTGGATCTATATAAAACTATTAGAATTTTATCTTTAGTAGTCCAGAGTTATTACTGCCACACTATTCTATTTCTCAGTTATCAAAATTCCATGGATGTTTGATAATCTTTATAGTAAAATAACACCAAGATAGCACTATTTTTGTTATAAACACAGACCTCTGGAACCAATTATCCAAGGTAACCAATCCAATAGTTCATGACAACACTCCATATGAGAGGTACAAAAGTGCAAATTCACATTCTTTTAAAAATGCCTAGAAAACACTGTCTGGTTCACTTTATCTAACTATATAATACAAACACCTAGATGAAAAGAAAAACGTTTTATTCATTTGCAGTCATACTAGTAAACAAGGATTAGGCCATTTAGTAAACAGAGAAACCCCAGAGGCTTGTTATCTAAAGTTGCTCTTCTTACCTCAGCAGCAAGCAAGCTGGTGGGAATACCTGGTGAAGGTGACTGATTATATAACTGGGCTGATTTATTTAACAGTTGTTCATTTTAAATAATACAAGAGCACTGAGTTTTGCTTTTGCATTTTTTAATAAAATATTAGCACCAATCTCCTGATACTATACAATAGATAATGTTTGGTAAAATAAAATTGTAGAGATTTGGCTCAGGCATTATGAATCTCTCAGGTTTCCTCAGATGTTTTTATTTCACACCATAGGATGGCACATTGATAACAGTGAAAACATGCAGTTCAAATAAGCATTTAACAAAGCATGAGGAACAAACAAACACAAATTCAACCAAATCCAGAGGACACCAAACACATAACTTAGAATAACTGAAAATGTTCCAAAAAATGACATCAAGGATATACAATAAAAACTTTAGTTGATAAAGCATGCGGGTTGAAAGCCTGAAATTAGTCCAGCCCAAAAATGTAACACTGTATTCGATGGCATGTACAAAGTCACCAAAAATTTTATTTACTGTTCTAGCACACACTTATATGAAAAGCTCATAGGATATTGACATAGTTAAAAATTATTTAAGGTGTAGTTCTATTTTTACTATTTGAGTGTATATATACTGTATATATATACAGTACAGGCCAAAAGTTTGGACACACCTCCTCATTCAATGTGTTTTCTTTATTTTCATGACTGAAGGCATCAAAGCTATGAATGAACACATGTGGAGTTATGTACTTAACAAAAAAAGGTGAAATAACTGAAAACATGTTTTATATTCTAGTTTCTTCAAAATAGCCACTGCTTTGCACACTCTTGGCATTCTCTCGATGAGCTTCAACAGGTAGTCACCTGAAATGGTTTTCACTTCACAGGTGTGCCTTATCAGGGTTATTTAGTGGAATTTCTTGCTTTATCAATGGGGTTGGGACCAGCAGTTGTGTTGTGCAGAAGTCAGGTTAGATGGATGATCATTTATTTTTCAACAGGGCAATGACCCCAAACACACCTCCAGGTTGTGTAAGGGCTATTTGACCAAGAA
>JANRMT010062808.1:51671069-51710398 GCA_026402145.1 Polypterus bichir lapradei
TAAACAAAAAACATATGGCACAAAACAGACATGTTAAAGACAGAAGGGACTGTTCTTAGTTCATGTAGAGGTTCTATGGAGTTCCTTCATATTACAAACTTTATTCTCTAGTGTTCCTCTGTTACAACTTTAGTGTGACATCTCAGTTAACTTGTCCTTGTTTGCTCGATTGCTCAGTCTTAAGAAAAAAGAGGACAGCTTCAACAGAGAAAAAAATCAGATAAAATGGTAGTTATTGCAAGACACGAGCTACACGTGCAAACCAGGATGTTAGAGAACAATGGCATGTGTAAAGATTTAGTTAAAAATGAGCAAAATGCTCAAAGGAGTAGTGGAAATTGTCAGGACCTGAAGTCAGAAAGGTAAATTTTTATTTTCTTAGGAGCAGGCAAATACATTGTCAGGAAATGGGCAAAAAGTCAGCACACTGGGAAGAAATCAGAAAATCAATTGTCAAAATTGTGAAAAAAGTGATTTTTAAAAAAATCTAAGTCATAATTCAAAGTCAGAAGTTCAAAATCATAAGAAAGAGCTGACGTAAAATAAATCACTAAGTTCAGAGAAGTATTTTAAGATAATTATCCTAATACTGTACTAGGACACCACATGTACTATGATGGCAACTCATTTTCCTGAGCCATGATGGGTTCACAGAAGTCACAGACACCATTGCTATACACAAAATAGTAGCGCCTGCAAAATAAACAGCAGTCGGCGAAGTAAACAGCAAGCATTACAAAACCTCTGATTCCTGACAGCATGATTTTAATCAAAACTGTCCACACTGTCTCCTCCATCGACTTACACTATTGTACCACCTTCTTGGTGGTACTCAGCTGACCTGTATTCTACCTGGGCAAGTTAAATCTAGGGTTTCAACTAAACATTTGGACTTCTAGAGATGTACCACTAAAGTGCAAAGCAAAAATGCATTTTAGGATTACATTGTTATAAATCTGGAAGGAGGAATAACGCAGCATTTTAGATTGCATTTAGTGATGAGAATCTGCTCCCTTTCAATGATTAAAGCAGAAGCAAAAGAGAGGTAAAAAAGAAAGCAGGCATTCTTTAGGTGTGCCAGAAATGAAAATAAAGTAGGGTAACCTTCTGCTTAAAGCAGTAGACTGCAAGTTAGTGAAGTATAAAGGAAAGATAAAATTAAACCCATTCTGTCTTCTAGTCTGATGATCATTATAGAGGGCTGGCTCCTATTATTATAATTAGGTTTTAAACCTTTATTAACCTCTTACACCCTGAGGGCATTTTTCAGAAATTTCTGCCTGAGGGGAGAACACTACAATAAAGCCTTATTATTCAAAAAATAAAGAAAGGATAGTCAATTTTTCACTAAAACCTGAAAGATAACTTTTTGTTTGTGTCAAATTTAAACATTCGTTTATTTAGAGAATAGCAAAAATAGCAAAAAAAACCCATAACACTCACAGTGATTTTTTCAAATTATTGTTTTATGATACAGTATTTCTCATGTAAAAGAAATGCCAGGTCAGTTTTTTTCACCTCTGAGTTGTTCCCAGACATGTCAAATGTACCTTTTTAATGTTTCATGTTAGTGACACAAAAAAATAAATATTTATGGCATTTGGCACCATTGGCACACCACTCACCTCCAGAACCTTTCCAGGCATGGATGCCCAAAATATTAATACAAATAATATAAAATGTATGCAAAATGATATTCAAAAAATGATATAAAATATAAATAATTTCTCATATATGTTTATCATATATATATACACACACAAACACACACACAAACACACATTATGCCATTATGCTGGGCTAGGTGGCTCTCTTTGTTCAAACATGGCCATATGACTACAGTATTTAATTTTCACAATGGCTACTAAGAATGTTTACAATTTATATTTCTTCTCTATGGATTGTTGGGGTCTTTAGTATTTGTTAGAATGTCACTTTACTTAAAAGGAAAGAAACATGATTATTTTAGAAGGATGTGGAGGTGCCATGGTCAGTTGATTGAGAGCTAAGTGTGTTAAACCAGGAAAATGGAAGAACAAGAGCTACAGGATTTTGTTTTTTCTCTGGTTTCCTCTCTTCAAGAATAAAAGCCTTATCTACTGAACACTTGATTTAAGGTACAATTGACTGTAAACCCAAACATATTACAATATTATACACAAAGGAAGAAACCAATAATTAGCAAATTCATTCATGTTCTGCCACAAAGAGAATTGAGGAAGATTTTTATGAAATAGTATCAGAAGAAAAAACTGTCAAAAAGTCTGTTAACCCAAAATCAAAACTAATCTGACATCAAGACTAAAAGTGTTGTGACAAAGAGCAAGGAACATGGCAAAAGGATGTAAGAAGGCTTCAAAGTGACCATAATGCAGGCCAGGACTTTCTCTAACCAAGTCACCTTAAATTAGTCAGTAACAAACTACTATCTGCTGGCTTCGGCCTAACCAGGCCCAAAAAAAGGTAGCCGGCTGGCAATAAAATACAAGATACAAGAGATGTCTGAAAAATATTTCAAAATGTCTTACAAGGGAGAGAACAATCAAACTTTGGCTAGCAGATATAAGTAAAACAATGTAAAGAATATTTATTCACAAAGTAGAAAATATAAAAAAAAATGCTCACATGGACAAAAATGAGTGTACTAACATACAATCCAATATGCAAAATCCAAAGACAGAGCAAAAATATAAGAAAGAAAAATGCCTAGACTGATCTGTTGCTTCTAAACTGTCCCTAGTGTGGGTGTGTGTGTGTGCGTGCGCCCTGCGGTGGGCTGGCGCCCTGCCCGGGGTTTGTTTCCTGCCTTGCGCCCTGTGTTGGCTGGGATTGGCTCCAGAAGACACCCGTGACCCTGTAGTTAGGATATAGCGGGTTGGATAATGGATGGATGGATGGATGGATGATCTATGGCTTAGATTCTCTAAATGGATCACTAAATAACCACAGGCAGATCCCAGCAGAAATGACAACAGGATGGCCCAACCTCCTTGAGTTCCACCCACAAAGTACACAGAATGGCAGGACAGTTAAAGCAACAGTACATTACATAACTACTAAATTATAGACCAATATAACAAGTTACATAAAAACACAAAAAATAATAATTAAAAAAATGACAAAAACAAGAGAAAAAAAGTTAAATGAAAATCTGGCTTAAGCACAACAAAAAACAGATCCAAAAATCAAAATTAAAAAAATCAAACCACAGAGTCTTAGCTAAGAGATCAATGAACAAAAATGTGGTTGTAACAATCAAAGTTTCAATCCACAAACTTGGAAAACCAGGAGGTCTTTGAGCTGACCTCTAATGGGACGTATCCTCTGCATCCATGCATTACAAAACAACATTGTGGAAACAGGTTAAAATATTTGATGTTTTTGAATAAAAGATTTTACAAAAAAATTATCAAAAGAAGATCCATCAACCTACAAAATACTTAAATGTACCAAAACATCTAAGACAAACAAAAGCCGCAAAAATGTATAACAAAAGCAAATCATGACAATCTCTTCCAAATGAAATCTTGATTAATAAATAAATAAAAAAATAAATTTAATCATAATCAGTATAATCAGTACCCAATGTTGCATTTTCAAGTAAATCATCAAAAGTATATCTGGTAAAAAGCAGAAGCATTAGGCATGTTTGGGATTTGTTTAGAGTCTGCTACATCTTAAACATAAATCCAATCAGGGCCGGATTTAGATGAAAAGAGGCCCTAGGCTATTCCACTTATGAGGCCCTTTCACCTCCCATTTTTAAGTTTGTTCAAATTGCTAACAATTTGAATGTAGGCCCCTCTTGATCTTGAGGCCCTAGGCTGAAGCCTAGTTAGCCTATAGGAAAATCCGGCCCTGAATCCAATTGTCACATTAAGCCAAAATTTCACAATTTCTGAGACTTTTATTACTTTATTACTTTTATTACCTTTGTACAGTTTATTTTATAAAAGGCATCCTAATAATACCTTAAAGGAGACCTGGAGAACATCTCATATTTACAGTATGTCAGTAATGAACACAGATGCATAAACACTAAAATATGAACACTTTTGACAAACAGTACAAATCTCCATTTATCTTCTGACCCCAATTACTCCTTTGCATGGTTACTGGCTGCATTTGTGGCAAGGCAGGCACCAGCTTTGGAGGGAATGCATGGCACTCGCTTATACTGGGCCAGTTTAGCACATTGTTGCATTGGAATGTGGGATATAACTGGAGTACCTGTAGAAAACCCATGGAGAGTATATGTATTAAGCATACAGCCAGGGACTGGACTACACTGGCCTGAAATTTGAGTACAGGAGCTCCAAGGTAGTAGTACTAACCTTTGAATAACCATGTTCTCCTGGTACAACAGAAAAAATACAGTTGTAAAAGAACAGATATAAAATTACCTTGCTTTGAAAGTATTCACCCATGCATAAAGGGGAAGAGTTGAGGCATTCTCTTGCTTTTTCCTTACAGTTTCAGGTAAAATAAAATCAATTGAAGGAATATCATGCTTAATACGACAGCGAGCCAGGGAAGCAGCCAGTTTTGTTTTATAACTGCAACAAAAATAAAATTAGTTTCCATTTTTAATCACTGAAATGAAATATTGACAACACATTTTGAGAAAGAAAGAACTGAAAGAAAACTTCTGCTGAATACAAAAAGCACATGAGATGGAGAAATCAACATATTTACATTTGTATCTTTACATTTGAAAAGCTGCTTAATCTGGTTATTTGTTGCTCTTTAGGATGTGGGAGGATGTCTTAAGTACATGGAAAAAAATCCAGGCAGACATGAGGCGAATATACAAACTCTGCACAGAAAACAACCAAACATTGAGCTCTCTTTATGTTTCTTTCTACAAACCTGAAGTAGTACCACGGAGAACACAAAATAAAAAATGAATAGATAAAACAATCAAAGCAACCCCTGCAACTCTATTATGTCTTCCAATACAAAGCATTATCATGACTGAATCTTTATTTCCCACCAAGACACACCACAAAGCAGTCTCCTAATTAACATTCTGTCTCTTCTCAGATTTCTTGCTTCTCTTTCCAAGTTCAATGCAACCCCAAAGCTAATTTTCACATTGGCAAGAACCAAACTTTAATACCTTCCTCATAGGTACTTCTGGGCCTTTAAAGGACCTGGCCTCCAAAGATAGCAGGGTATTGCATGTCCTATTTGGTAAGTGTCTGGTTCCTTCGGTTTGTAATGGTGTTGTTCTCATTTTGGTACCCTGGATTTACTTCTGGGAGACCATTCCACCCAGTGCCACCCTCTGTTTAAACTGAATGTATTCTGTATACATGTGTGCTACCAGCTGCAAGCTTGTTTTGCATTCTCTTGCTCAGTGATAACTTTTCCTTTGTCCCGTGCCATCAAAGTACATTCTCAGTTCCTGGCAGGTCCTCATAACTGTATTAAAACAATATAAGATCTGATAACCTAATAATCCACAAAGGAAATAAGTGGAAAAAGACAACATACCTGAACAGATATTTTTCCACTTGTCTTACATCTTCAATCTCCTCATCAGAACAGCACACTCTGGGTTGAAACTTTCGGTCTTGGAAGTCATACAACATCACCACAACTAAGCTGTTAAGGTCATCAGGCTATGGGATCAATTAAAATGGTCAAAAAGTTACATTTTCCACATAAAATTAGAATGGAACATTGCTATTTATACTGTATGCACAGATGTTACAAGTCCATGCCTATAGTATAAACAGAATATTTCATGAGAAATAAGAAAAAAGCTCTGACATATTTTGCTATGTACTGTACATTTAATTTTGACGCATAATACAATTCTAAATGTAAAATACTGAATCATAGAAGTATAGATCAAAATGCAAAAAAGTTTACCATAGTTGTAATCAGGTACAGAAAACATACAAGTCATCGTAGAGAAGTGACCTATACCTCCAGATAAAATTAAGATTACATTTTTCAAATAACTTATTCCTAAAACGCCTCACCTCTCAAAAGCATTCATACCTCTAGAATAATTCCATTTCTGCTAAGGTCTCCCATTCTTAACATTTGTGATGGCCACAGCTTCAGCACTTCTTAGTGGTGTAACTGGATAACTGACTTTGTAGTGACTTTTGGGTCACTGGACCTTTATGTCTTCAGGTGCACCACAAAGAATACTGAATTTGTAAGTATGCTAATCTGACTTAAAACACATCTACAACTAAAGCATTTATTCAAATAAAGCAAATATTTTGATACTTATGTATTAAGGTGGCATGGTGGCACAGTGGGTAGCGCTGCTGCCTCGCAGTTAGGAGACCTGGGTTTGCTTCCCAGGTCCTCCCTGCGTGGATTTTGCATGTTTTCCCCATGTCTGCATGGGTTTCCTCCGGGTACTCCGGTTTCCTCCCACAGCCCAAAGACATGTAGGTTAGGTGCATTGGCGATTCTAAATTGTCCCTAGTGTGTGCTTGGTATGTGTGGGTGGGTGCCCTGCGGTGGGTGGGTGCCCTGGGTGGGTGCCCTGCCCAGGGTTTGTTTCCTGCCTTGCGCCCTGTGTTGGCTGGGATTGGCTCCAGCAGACCCCCTTGACCCTGTAGTTAGGATATAGCAGGTTGGATAATAGATGGATGGATGGATGGATGTATTAAGGCCGGATAGTTGTGCACAAATGTTTAGGAATAGGTTGAAATAGTTAAGTAAGATTCCAAGCATTTTGCTTTTTGTGTCATCATGAAAGTAGACACCAACTGAGGGCAATCAGACCTTCAGCAGAAGCACATGGCGAAAAGTTGGTGAAAAATACAAAGATTAAAAATGTAAATTAAAGATGGTAGATATGTTGGGAAAAGGATGTTAAAGATATAGCTGCCAGGCAAGATGAAAAGAGGAAGACCTAAGAGAAGGTTTATGGATGTGGTGAGAGAGGACTTGCAGGTGATGGGTATAGCAGAGCAAGATGTAGAGGACAGAAAAATATGGAAGAAGATGATCTGCTATGGCAACCCATAATGGGAGCAGCCGAAAGAAGAAGAAGAAGAAGAAAGACAGCAAGCAAATGGAAGACAGAATAACACAGTATGTGAGCTGGGCTCTTCTGTAGAAACAAATATCTTACTTTACATGAAATGCTAATATGTGCAGTATATAACTGTTTTTTAACAAATACAATATGTCATGGTATAATTATGTGGTACTGCTTGCTTAACAATCTCCTGAATATTCTCTTTGCTTTTGTTTGTAATTATTTTAACATTGTGAATGCCAGGAGCACATCAAGAACACACAATTAGGCAAATAGGAAACATACATGGCTGCCTCTCTAGGTCTTATACCCCAGGAAAAATCCCAGGTCTCTATATTGGAGTGTCTAGTCCAGGGGTCTTCAACTCCGGTCCTGGAGGACCACCATGACTGCAGGTTTTCATTCTAACCCTTTTTTTAATGAGTGCCCTGTTTGTGCTGCTAATTAACTGCTTGTGAATTAATTTTAATTTAATTGATTTTTTTAAGATTTGTTCCCCTGAATTTCTTCATCGTTTCTCTGAATTGCTTTATTTCTTTCCTTAAATGGCACCCAAATAGAAATAAACTTTGAAGTGAGGGAACCAACAGAAGACCAATTAAGTCAGGGCCTCAAACTCCAACCAATTTCACTCCAACCAGCTGCTTAATGAGGTGCCAATTCTTGTTGTTAATTAAACTAGTTCTTTAATTCTGTGGCTTGTTGCTGCTCTCATGGTGCATTAGCAGACATTTCTGAAATTGTTGATTTTCTCTAAGAACTCTGTTAAAATGTTTTGGGGACCTGAGCAGACCAACATTCCTGAGACCTTCATCGTTCTTTATTTTCAGATATTGTATGATGGACACCAGTTGTTTTGGCTCATTTTGTATCTTATTATTAATTGGTTGCTAATTCAGGAAAAAGAAACAATTAAGGGGTCTGAGTCTTCAAGAGCAAGTTAATTAAAATGAGTTCAAAAGAAGTTAATTAAGAAAAGGGTTGGAATGAAAACCTGCAGCCACGGTGGACTCCCACTCCCCAACTTTTACCATCACTCAGAACACCTCCCACATCTCCTATACCTTTTATTTATGAACATCTATCTTCCTGCTCTTGCTAATCCAATTCTTGTCCAACTAACCTTCCAACTATTATTATGTATTATCTGGAACATTGACTCAAAGTCCTTGTCATAGATTACTTCAGGGGTATGTCTTCTGTCTTTAGTGACCAGAATGCCCTTTGGAAATCCTGGAGCCTTCTCCTATTGACACCAGGTATCCTTACAGGTCTGAGCCTAAGCTCTCATTCAAAGGAACAGAGAACTGCCTCCTCCATGAAAAGCATGGGTCAACTTGTACTGCTCAGGACCTGCTTACTGCCCTTGTTGAGCTCTGAAGAACTTCAATTCTATTCTGTCGTTTAGAGACTTCTATATTTAAGGCCTATATTCTCTTATTATAGATCTGTGTTGTGTAAGTGTGCAGTATTTATTTTTTGTATACTATCCATGCATTATTTGACTTATCCAATTTTCTTTGCATGTAACTGCTTCTTTAACATCCAGTGCATGGAAATGTGCTATAGAAATAAATGTTATTATTATTAAATTATTTATCATCCCCAAGTGCAATATGTCCTGTAGCCACCCCCTATAATTCCAGTTCTGACCCAATACTGCTCTACAACATCCATTAAAGTCCAGTAAGTTAAAATGACATGAATTACATTATTAATTTAAAATTCTTTTCAATAATTTTAAAATAAAAATATACTATTGGAGAACCTATTTGTATAATAATGGGCATTATTACATCATTAGGTAGCAGGTTTACTGAAAAAAGTAAACTGCATTATTTTCAAGCCTGAAATATAACAGGAATTGTTTCCAGGAGGTTAATTTTAGGCTTTGTTTAAAAAAACCTACATAAACAAAAATCCTGAAAAAATGAAATATAGTTCAATTTAAATAACTTTGGATTCTGCTGGCATGCCATTTTGTAGCTAAACATGCCATTTTTAAACCAATGGATTTTAATCCTACTACAGTTTTCACATAAACCTGACAACCATGGCCACATTCTAAGAATAAATGGATTCTTTAAAAAGGGTGAAGTAATTCTTCTCGAAGAGTAAAAATTAAAGTAGTCCATTTTGTTGCCAATGCCCCATGTTGTCAGTTTAATGTGACATCTTGAGCTATAGGGTATTTATTTTAAAACAGACAATTCAGACTTTTAAAGCTCTAAATAAAAAATAAAAATGGCTTCACCTTTTCCAAAGAGAAAGCCCATACTTCTAAATTTATAATAAAACAAGCTCAACTTTCTCAGGATGGGAAGTGCTCATTTTTTATTAATTTAAACCTTTAGAGTTCTTATTTTACTATATGAAGATGAAGTTACTGTAAATATACAAATTAAGGAAAAAATGGAAAAAACGTATAACACTTGGTTATGTTAGTGGCATTTACAGTTGTGCTTGAAAGTTTGTGAACTCTAGAATTTTCTATATTTCTGCATAAATATGACCTAAAACATCATCAGATTTTCACTCAAGTCCTAAAAGAAGATAAAGAGAAACCAGTTAAACAAATATGACAAAAACATTATACTTTGTCATTTATTTATTAAGGAAAATGATCGAATATTACATATTCTGTGAGTGGCAAAAGTATGTGAACCTTTGCTTTCAGTATCTGGTGTGACCTCCCTTTGCAGCAATAACTGCAACTAAACATTTCCGGTAACTTTTGATCATTCCTGCACACTGGCTTGGAGGAATTTTAGCCCATTCCTCCGTACAGAACAGCTTCAACTCTGGGATGTTGGTGGGTTTCCTCACATTAACTGCTCGCTTCAGGTCCTTCCATAATATTTCATTTGGGGTAAGGTCAGGACTTTGACTTGGCCATTCCAAAACATTAACTTTATACTTTTTTAACCAATCTTTGGTAGGACGACTTGTGTGCTTAGGGTCATTGTCTTGCTGCATGACCCACCTTCTCTTGAGATTCAGTTCATGGACAGATGTTCTGACATTTTCCTTTAGAATTCTCTGATATAATTCAGAATTCATTGTTCGATCAAAGAAGGCAAGCCGTCCTGGCCCAGATGCAGCAAAACAGGCCCAAACCATGATACTACCACCACCATGTTTCACAGATAGGATAAGGTTCTTATGCTGGAATGCAGTGTTTTCCTTTCTCCCAACATAACGCTTTTCATTTAAAACAAAAAGTTCTATTTTGGTCTCATCCGTCCACAAAACATTCTTCCAATAGCCTTCTGGTTTGTCCACGTGATCTTTAGCAAACTGCAGACAAACAGCACTTTTTTTTTTTGGAGAGCAATGGCATTCTCCTTGCAACCCTGCCATGCACATCATTGTTGTTCAGTGTTCTCCTAATGGTGGACTCATGAACATGAACATTAGCCAATGTGAGAGAGGCCTTCAGTTGCTTAGAAGTTACCCTGGGGTCCTTTCTGACCTCGCCGACTATTACACGTCTTGCTCTTGGAGTGATCTTTGTTGGTCGACCAATCCTGGGGAGGGTAACAGTGGTCTTGAATTTCCTCCATTTGTACACAATCTGTCTGACTGTGGCTTGGTGGAGTCCAAACTCTTTAGAGATGGTTTTGTAAACTTTTCCAGCCTGATGAGCATCAACAACTCTTTTTCTGAGGTCCTCAGAAATCTCCTTTGTTCGTGTCATGTGCCCACTCACACCTGATTGTCATCCCATTGATTGAAAACACCTGACTCTAATTTCACCTTCAAACTAACTGCTAATCCTAGAGGTTCACATGCTTTTGCCACTCACAAATATGTAATATTCGATCATTTTCCTTAATAAATAAATGACAAAGTATAATGTTTTTGTCATATTTGTTTAACTGGTTTCTCTTTATCTACTTTTAGGACTTGAGTGAAAATCTGATGATGTTTTAGGTCATATTTATGCAGAAATATAGAAAATTCTAAAGGGTTTATAAACTTTCAAGCACAACTGTACTGGTATTTTCAGTGTGCAATTAATTGTTCAATGTGAAGATACCAAGTGACACAGCCCCAGTCTTGTTGTATTTTAAGTATTAATCGTTTGTCACAGACATGCGTATAGGAGGCAGCTAAAAGGCTCAAAAAAGGATAATTCCATGCCAGACCAGTGGATGGCAGAGTACACTGATACTTTCTCTTTTTCCTCTCCAGACCAAACACAGAAAAATAAGCCTGGGCTGGATGACATTAACTCCAGATCCTACCCGGAGAACATCACTTCCGGTTCCAACCTGAACAACATCACTTCCAGTTCTGGCCCAGACGAAAGCACTTCTGCTCCCTGCCCGGATGTCGTCATTTCCCCTGCCCGGCTTTAAAACCACCATGTTTTTGTCTGCCTGCCAGTTCTGTTTTGGACTGATGTCTATAAAGACCTGTGAAACCAAATCTTCTCTTTTTGACAGGCAATTTCAAGTATACAGGTGGTTGCCCCCAAACTTTTTTGTTGTGTTTGCTGTGTGATCTGAGTCCTTTCACACCTTATTTAAAACTAAACAATACAATATAATAAAGCTTTTTCAAATAACACAAACATATGGATACTCATATATTCTCAAACCTGTTTAATTTAAATTCACGCTCATGGAAAGCCAAAGCCTTCCGGCAGCACTGAACACATGGCAGGAACCAGCTTTGGACAGGGCACCACTCCATCACAGTGCCCACTCATGTACCACACATCCATGACAACTTGCATTAGAAATATATAGTTAAAAGACAATTCATTCTTTTATATATTAATCTATTTGCTGAAACCTGTTTTTCCAGTTAGGAGTTATATGGTGGCAGAGCTATTTCTAGCAGCATTTGTCACAAAGAAAACATAAGAGCACTAAAATTGTGACAAATGTGAAACCATTCAGACCAATAAACTAGTTTGGTTAAATAACATCTAAGCTGTCCAAATATCTCATCCAGGTACTTTTAAAAAATACATGACTTAGTAATTTGTTCCAGAGTCCCATGGCTTTTCGTATAAAGAAGTGCTTCATGGCTTCAGGAAAACTCCATCGAAAAGGCTATGTATCCCATGTATTTTGTAGTGATGACTGAGAAAAGTTTTTAATCTCTTGTTTTCAGTGGCAAACAATATGAAAAACAGTCATGGAAAATAAAAAAAAGTCTCATTACTCATGTCACATAATGCACATGTCAGTTATCAAGTCGGTTGCTCTCCATATGTAAAAATACATGCAGTTCTTGGTAAAATATTGTTAAATGGATGCTTCTGGAAAAATCAGTGCACATTAGAAACAGTAAACGTAATCACATGGGACTGGGTTTTCCAGTAAAAAGCTCCTCCTCTTACCCTCGTTCATTGGTCAGGAGTCCTATCTTAAATTCAAAAAGTTCTACGTGACTTGAGTTTCCTATACATAATGTGTGCTGATTATTCCAAAACCATGTATTTAACATTGTTTTAGCAAAAACTGCATGTGTCTTACATGTTGTGAGTAAATGCCGTAAATGCCAATAGGGACTCTGCTCTGTTGGGCCCTTGAGCAAGGCCCTTAACCTGCAATTGCTGAGCGCTTTGAGTAGTAAGAAAAGCGCTATATAAATGCAAAGAATTATTTATTATTATTATTACCTGACATGTGCATTATGCTACACAAGAAATGTGAGATTTTTTTTTATTTTCCATGGACATTTTTCATATTGTTTGCCACTGTACAGCACTGCTTACCATTGGCTTCTATTATATCAAAAACTTTTTAAAATCTCCATTGTCCATAAAACATAAGATGGTGTTCTCAAATACTTGATTCACTATTTATTTGAAAATCCATCACATAGCAGGCTCATGCATATACCCACAGTGGCCAGTTGAAAAGTCATTTAAACACTGTGCGATCACTCTTAAGTCCATAAAAATGGTACCAGTATTTCCATGTCTGCACACTTAAAGTACACTGTAATATTAAAGAACTGTTATAAAGTAAGTAAATTTTTGCTCATTCTGTAAACTTCATTGATTTTGCATCTTTATTTTCCTTCAATATCTGTAGCCCAGTTTGTCAGAAAGCAATCTTCGCAGCTGTGAAAATGTAAAAGTTTCTCGGACTCATTTCAGTGGAATGAAATGAGCTGTCTCATTTCCAAAGATTAGTTGTTCCATACGTATTCTGTAGCTGGAATTAGGCTCACCTTAACATGTGTGCTGATAAACTCAAGCAATGTAGCTATGGTTATCACTCTCAGAATTAATTACACTGCTATTTTTATATTGGTTTAAATGAGAACAGATATTTATTATCAGTATCTATCACATCTACCCTTCCAGTACTATACAGTATTTTTCAGGTTAAAATCCATTCACCAGAAATGTAAAACCCCAAAAGAGCTTTGCAACAGTACTGAACATCACAGTTATTTTTAGATCTCAAAAAGCACCAAAAAATTTTAATTCTCAGTAATTAAAAAATACCTCATCACAAAGAATACAGGACCTTTTCAGAGATTTTATAGCTAAAGCAATTCCTTTGTAATCATTAATTGTCTTCATTATCAATAAAACAAGGAAAACCTATCACCACAATTGTTGGGTACTGAACCAGATGTTTCATTGGATTCACAACATATATTTTATGGTTCAAGGAATTAAGTTTCAAGCTGTGTCATTTAGATTAAAGGATTCTATTAGCCTTTTCTCATTTACTTGGTACTAGTAGCACCCTAGCTCAACTGCTTCAGATAATGAAATTAAATTCATATTGTGTAGTAATTATTTTTTTCTTCTAACACTCACAAATGGAATTCTCCAAAAAGGACCTGAGATCATCTAGTAGTTACGATTATTATGAATTTCAAGGTAAGTTTGGTTAGGGCTCTATAGATCTCCAGAACATGTAATTTCTTTTTCATGTATACAAATGACGATTACCATAAAAAACACTAAACAATCTTCATCCTATGAAATTCTTCAACATTAAACTTTATGAGCTTCAATTCAGTTGGAACAAAATAAATTTTCAGTGGGTATTCATATTGCCTCACCTTACTGAATTCATCCAATAAAACCGGCATCTCCAGTGACATTATGAGAACTTTTATTTTCAAGTATTCTATAGGTGTACAGAACAGATTCTTTGAGTTATACAGGCAGTTTAAAAATGTAAATGTATCCTGTCAATTGAATGGAATAACCCCTCTGTATGTCTAAAGATTACACTAAAACATTTTTCCAATTCACTGAAAATATCAGATTTTCACTTGCCACACAATAAAAAATATTTAAGAACTGAATGAAAGTTTACAACAGAATAATTAGTCTCTTAGGAAATCTAAAAGAATAACACTGAAAGATTCTTAAATTAAAAGGCAAAAAGCTATTGGGGGTGGCACTACAGTATGACTTTTCATGTATCTGTAATTATTAGAGGGATAAAACGGTGGTAATGCCACCTAAAGGCCTGAGTAATCTCAGATCATACCCCAGACAGTTTGTCTGCATTTTTCTCATTTTCCCTTTCATCTCTATAAGCGTTCTGTAGGTACTCCAATCACAGGTTGGGTGTAAAAAGCAGTAAAGATCAAACATACTCAGTGTGTTGCTGGGTTCTGTGTATTTAATAAGCTTTGTACTCATATAAATTGCCTGCCCATGAAATACTAGGTAATCTACCAGGCATTACCCCAGAATAGTTGTATAATGGGTTATGGTATGAAAGAAAATATTTTTTAAATGTTGACCCTTTTCTCATTGCTACCTGAAATGCAAGTGTCCCATCCATCATTTATAGTACCTCTCTGTCAACTATCAATTTCTCTGCTCTCATGAGTGAGTGGAACATTTGTTGTTTTTGTGTATGACTGCATTTCATAAGTGTGGTAACACCTTACTGGGCTGGAATCATGAGTACTACTTCATTGTATTTCCTACTTTAGTGTGGTTTCACAAATAGATGTGTAATCCCACATTAATAAACTGGATGGCCTGCTGAACCCAAAGTCTTCAGACAGCAGCTATAAAAGGTGAGACTGGGGTTCACAGAAGGACCTCTTTATAATCATAGGAGACATCACCAATGGTGGTATTCAATAGTGTTACAAAGAAGAATTAAAGATGATTCATTCAACACTGATTTAAAATTGCTACAAACCATGATGCTGTATTGCAGTGGTTCTCAACCTGTGGGGCGGGCCCCCCTAGGGGGGCACGAAGTAACAGAAAGTGGGGCGCGAAGATGTGAAAAAATTAATCAAGAATCAAAAGTATGAAAAAAATCTGTTGAAACCAAAACAAATTAACTTAAACTACATTCTGATACTAGAACAATAAATATAGAGTTAGATAAATGTCGATAAAAGTTAAGTAGGTATAATAAAATATGCATCTACATTTCAAAAAAATGTTGGGGGGGGGGCGTGATTAAAACTGTTATGAAAACTCGAGTCGCAAATACTTAAAGGTTCAGAAACGCTGCAGTATTGGCATTGAAACCTAAAATTATAAAAGTGTCATTATAAAATGGGCCTGCATAAATGTCTGCCATTAAGAAACAGTAGTTACTAATGTCGTCTTCAGTCATTCTCTTTCTGCCATTATCTAAGCAGCGACTCAACATGTTTCATTGTGTTTCATTGTGGCTTATAGCCATTGTACTTAGTAATGATATGCATATGTACAATAGTATTGACTTTTTCAAAATTGTAAAGTTTTGATTTGATAAAAAATTCAGTGTCATTAATTCATTTCACAATTATTATCAAATGTA
Organism: Polypterus bichir lapradei; assembly: GCA_026402145.1. Taxonomy (NCBI): domain Eukaryota; kingdom Metazoa; phylum Chordata; class Cladistia; order Polypteriformes; family Polypteridae; genus Polypterus; species Polypterus bichir. The sequence continues at coordinate 51,686,844 of JANRMT010062808.1, forward strand.
CACAATTTAAAATTCTATCTGCATGCTTGACCAGCATGCACCAGATGGCCACTGTCATTATCTGGCAACACGATTCTCCTGCCATAGGTTATGTAAAACATAAAATCACAAAATAGTGATTTGTGAAACTGCCATGTTCGCTTTCAGATTCAGTTTTGCAAAACTGACATTTCATTTCATATCCATGAAGCTCACTAAAAACTATGTTTTGGAGTTTTAAAGTCTTTTTGGGGACGGAAAGACAAGAAAACTGTTCCTTAAGATTTTGGTAACACCATACATCTCTTTTTGATCAATATATTTCCAAAAAAAGGGTCCAAATGAAAATTATTGGGAGAAAAACTATCTAATGGAAATTCAACATAGCAAAACACAACCAATGCTGAGACAAAAAAAACTCACCTGCTGCCTTGATGGCATTGTAGTTCTTGCATGGGCACTGGTTTATGGGTTGCCTTCCCTCTCCCCAATATGCTACATACCCTATATTTTAAGTTGGGCCAACTTACATGAAAAGTATCATATAAATCAGTTCTGCTGTTTTTGCATGATTTTTGTACAAACAAACAGACAATCACACAGATTATTATTTTTTTTTTATAAATTATTATCATTATGACTAAATAACAGTGCTCTGCTTTCTTTTTTATGCATTGCTTGTGTTTGCTTTCATTCTTCTCCAATATAAATCCATGAGAAAGGAATTCAAAATTGTTTGTTTAGCAGGGAGTTCTAGACAGAGAGGAAAAACTTCTAGTTAGAGACTAATTGCTTTATTATACTAAAACAGTACAGTATTATCATGAGATTCTAGAAAGTGTTACCATATTCTAGCTACATTTGGACCTGTTCAGCCCTGAGACTTTTGAATTATGCATCATATAAACATTCATGCACATTTCTATGTATCTGGAGAAAACAACAGCTGAAGCTTTAAGACCTGCTCAACTAACTGCTCTGTTCATCTCTTTAACTTTGGCTCTTTCAACTGAGCCTAAATGTGGATTTGTATTCCTTTATACAGGTTAAGTACAAAGTTATCAATTGTGTTGTGATTGATTTGCACTTTTGTGGCTATTTTGATGTTGTGAGGTGGCACTCTAAGCAGAGTGACCTTTTCACAGTAGGAATTCAAATATTGAACAAGGTCCATTCATGGAGCCGACACTTTCTCCTCAGTGATTGGGTTAACTGGTTCAGTGTGAATGAGTGTGGTGTGAGCTTGATTTTGCTGTTTGTAATACTAGTGTCCAGTAAAAGTTTTGACCCTGCTTTATGTGCACAAAACCTGGAATACAGATATAAAAAAGTTATCCTGATTTTACTTTTCTTTTGATAAGCATCTCTACAGTATGTACAAATAATTGTGACCTGAACAGAATAGTCTTAACTAGCAGAATACCCGCGCTTCGCAGCAGAGAAGTAGTGTGTTAAAGAAGTTATGAAAAAGAAAAGGAAAAATTTTAAAAATAACGTAACATAATTGTTAATGTAATTGTTTTGTCATTGATATAAGTGTTGTTGTCATATCTATCTATATATCTAACTATATATATCTATCTATATATCTATCCATATATATATATAGCAAAATACCCGCGCTTGGCAGCGGAGAAGTAAAAAGAAAAGGAAACATTTTAATAATAACGTAGCATGATTGACAATGTAATTGTTTTGTCATTGTCATGAGTGTTGCTGGCATATATATATATACACACACACACACATACACACACACATATATAAACATATATATATATATACACATCATATATATATATATATATATATATATATACATATACATACATATATACATATACACATATACAAATATAGACATATATATATATATATATACACACATACATATATATATATATATACACATATATATCCATATACATATACATATATATACATTGTGGTGGGTTGCCGGCATTTTACTCCGGCCCTCACCCCCAGGCCGCCAGGAGGAGCTCTCCCGAGAGCATATATGGGCCCCGAATTCCAGCAGGGCCTCATGGACTATGGAGTTTTTATACACAGCCCTGCTGGATACCTTGGGGGCCACTGGGAGTCGCTGTCGGGAAGCCAGTGGACTCATTTGTGCACCATGACCCGGAAGTTCGTCACAGGAAGAGCGACGGGCTTCCGGGGTGAAGAAAAGTACTGTTTACTCGGACCCGGAAGGAATAAGGACTTGTGGAACTGTTGGGCAGAAACACTTCCGGGTCAGGAGGAATAAAAGGACTCTGGGAGCTCCCAGACAACGAGCTGAGCTGGGTGGTAGGAGGGCAACGCGTCTGGGAGTGGAGGATTGTGATTATTATTGTTTATTGTGATTTATGAATATAGTGGAGTGGAGGGTGCTTGGTGCACATTATTATAATAAATATAATTATTGTGGCAATTTTACCAGGTGTTTGGCGTGGTACCTGAGGGTTCGAGGGAGTGCTACTGCCCCCTACTGTGACAACATATATACACATATATATATACACACACACACACATATATATACATATATACATATACATATCTACATATATACTGTATATACACATATATATAAAAATCTACATATATATATCTACATATATATATTAGGGGTGGGACTCGATTAAAAAAATTAATCCAATTAATTAGAGGCTGTGTAATAATTAATCTTGATTAATCGTATGTAATCACACATGAAAATTTGCCCCAAATCGCAAATGTTTTTTTTTTAATTTAAAAGGGTTTTAGTGGGCGACAGAATCAAATAATAGACATGGACATGAATATCGTAAACTCAAGCTCTTTTAATTTCTGAAAAAAAAAATGCTTTTAAACTGTATTTCAATTGAAAACAGAAACAAAAATATCATCCCTGGCTAAAATTGGGCAGACTTAAAAATAAAGTGGTAGTTTAAGTACTTTAAGTACATTTTCAGAATGGTATTGTCTTTAAATAATAATAACCAAAATTTCAACATAAAGTGCAGTTTTTCTTCTTAAAAAAATAAGTCAGAAACATAAAAGGTAATTTGACCAGCTTAATCTTTAAACTCTGAGTAACCCTAGCCAAAATTAGTTTGTACATTAGGCTAAAACAGTGTGATCAGTGAACATTTTGTAATTAGATGCAATTAGAATTACTAACGGTCACGGAAGTCCAATGATCCCCAGTAAGAGCCACAAAGTCCGCTTTCTGTAATGCATCTAATTTTGCTTGCTTTTCAGTGTGCACAAAACCACGCTTTTATTAAGGCTTCGGTCGGGTAGTCTCTTGAAATGAAATTTTCCTCCGATCAGTCGTAGCAACGCACTTTATTCACGACTCTAACGTTTTTGTAGCTCTGATGTGTGTATCAATGTAATCGATGTACCAGGAAATCATGCATTGACAAAAGTTCCCCTTTGCTTGGATTTGAAAGTGTGATTAAATGCGTTATTTTTTTTAACGCGTTATGGAGTACATGCATCGAAGCTTCTCAGCTGTGCTTGTGCTGATAAAAGGAAACATTTTAAAAAAAAAAGGTAACATGATTCTGCGTTAACCGCATATTTTTTCATACGTCTCAAACCAAGGGGATGCGAGGGTAAAATGAATCGTGAAGCGCGCGTACATACTCAGTACATCCCGTCTCAGGAATCGAACCTTGGATGTCGGCACTAAAGGCGAAGCCTCTACAATTGCGCCACGGCGTGTGACTTGTCCATTTGAGAGTATGTAGATCGTGGTATAGATATACATATATAAATATACATATATATATACCCGCATCTCGCAGCGGAGAAGTAGTGTGTTAAAGAAGTTATGAAAAAGAAAAGGGAACATTTTAAAAATAACGTAACATGATTGTCAATATACAGTAATTGTTTTGTGAGTGTTATTGAGTGTTGCTGTCATCAAGGATTTGATTATCATTATTTCTTTCAATCAGGTTCGTATTTGTACGATGTGTTGTGTTCAAGTTACATTCCGTGTTTGTCAATCGTAAAGATAACAGGTTTCATTCATCGAATCGTTCCTTACTGCATCAATAAACAGCTCGTCTTCCTCTGTATCTGAGATGTGACACACTGCATGCACGGGTTTTTTTTACACTGTCTTCCTTTAGCAGGACATTGACTTTTTCCACCGTGTGCTTTGTTTCCGCAGTAGCTGCACTTATGAATATGCTTGTATGTATCAGACGCTTCATATTTTTTTGCTGCCTTCTCAATTGTGTAATTCAGTTTTTGTTCAGCGCTCTTTGGAACTGTTGCTTTTTGTCTGTGCACTGCGTCAGTTCACGTGAGCAGCTTGGTGTTCATGCATCGAAGGTTCCCAGCTGTGTTGGTGCCATCTCGTGCGATGTCCATGGCTGTATTTAATGTTCGCTAAGACCCGGCACTTAAAAGTTTCTGTCACAGTTTCGCTGAGTTTGTGCCAAACACCACCCTGACCATCTCATCTTCCTCTGCATAAGCACAGTCCTTCACCCGTGAATATTTAGCGGCAGTGTTTCTATTGGATTGCTGCTGACGGACGGCCTTATATGGGCAGGCACTAAACTACAAACGCCAGCGGCAGACTGTCTATGAACTTAATTTAAACTTTAGGTTTACACCGTGCTTTGTTTACGAAGTAGCAGCACTCATGAATATGGTTGTACATGTCAGTCGCTCGCTTCTTATTGTTTCGCTGCCTTCTCAATTATATAATGCATGTTTTCTTTAGCACTTTTTTGAGCTCTTCCTAGTTTTCTACGTATAGTCAGTTCATGTGATTACGTGGGAGACGTGATGATGTCACACGAAACTCTGCCCCCCACGGCCATCCAGCTCAACTCCATTACAGTATATGGAGAAAAACAGCTTCCAGTTATGACCATTACGCATAGAATTTCGTAATAGAAATGAAAACCTGCCCAACTTTTGTAAGTAAGCTGTAAGGAATGAGCCTGACAAATTTCAGCCTTCTACCCACACGGGAACTTGGAGAATTAGTGATGAGTCAGTGAGTGAGTCAGTGAGTGAGTCAGTCAGTTAGGGCTTTGCCTTTTATTAGTATAGATAAAGGATGCTGTCAACAGTATACTGTATCAGTTTTTATTAATCCCAGAATAGTATTTCCCCATATGCATATCAGTTTTCAAAAATTATTGCAGGAAGCTAAAATCAGTTGTGACAGACGGCCATGGCCATTACCTGGCCAGGATTGCAATGGAATGGAAGGCCTTGGGGAGAAAGTATCACTGAGGCAATACCTCCCCTGGGACACTAGAGAGCAGCTGTCCTGGGCAGCTGTGGCACCTCAGATTACCCCAGGGCACGCTGGGAGTTGGAGTTTGGTGCAGCCCTGTTGGGTTCCATGGGGGCCGCCAGAGGGAGCTGCAGAACTCTACAATGGACTTCCACCACACCTGGGAGTAACATCCAGATAATACTGGTGAGCCACCTGGAGCACTCCCAGGAGCTGAATAAAAGGAGCTACCTCACTCAAGGAGCCAGAGTCGGAAGGAGGTGGATGAAGCTTGCCAGAGAGTAGTAGATGTGGAAGGACGGAAGGACGGAAGAGAAGAATAATAAAAGGACTGAGACTTGTACTGTGGTGCACTGTGCTGTGCTCTGTGTTTTGTTGGAAACCTACAAATTTAGAATACAGTACAGTAAGTATAATTAATGACATGGAGGAATTTTGCATTAACTCTGTTGTGTACACAGTAATGTATAGAGTTGCTTACAATAATGAGAGTATTAATATTATTCTTAAAGAACACACAAGAAAAAAATAACTTGGCATTACTCCTTCAGCTTTAGAAACTGAAGCATTTAATATCTCAACAAACATTTAATAGCCGTTGCTTAAACAAATGGTCATCCATCCATTTACTAAACCAGACTAATTCAATTTAAGCAAACATTGAAAAATGATTTCTAAAGTTATTTTTTAGCAAAATCAAATATGTACTTTATGAAGGCCTAAAGGAAAATAATTTATTTTCTGGAGAATTTTACACAGTGTTCCACATCAATGGAAGTTTTTGATGATGATTCATAAAGTATGACTGCACACAGGAAAAAGAGCAGCAATGATTATAATAAATGAATAACAATTACAAAGAAGAATGTGAGTGGATATTAAAATGATGAAACAAATACTGAAACAAAACATTAAATAGTAAGATAAAGTTGACACAAAAAGATATTCATAAAACACTGATTGCAGGTAATGAGTATAAGTAAAGCAATTCAAACGATTATCTAGAGATATTAAAATATTTGAAGGAAACTCACCCAATAAGTTGGTTTGCTAAATATTATATTACTAGCTGAGAAATTGTGTACTGCTGTTCTAGTGTTTTAAGTGCAGTGTTGCTTACGTTCAACTAAAGCTGATAAACTAAATTTCTAAAGACTGTTCTCTGAGGCTTGTTAATAGTCCTACAAAATACAGGTTACAAAGGATACTGTCAATGTCTTATTCTGAAAGATGGCAAATAAATTCTGGGTATCAAAAAATAATCATCATTTGCATGTTGTACTTAACATGCTGCTTTTTCTCTTCCTTGTGCATGTGTTACTTTTGCTCTCATTGGGTGCATTGCTGTGGCTTCTCTTTCTTATCTTGCCTTACTCTGTTCACACAATTCCTTTCCTCCAGCTTGATGGACTCCCTCTGCAGTGCTTGTTTGCGTATCATTGTCTTCAGCAATTTGGGCGAAGTGCTAATTTGAAAGATCTTTTTCATGAATATTTGCAAAACTGCTTTCACTTAAAGCAAGCATCCTTATTTATATGAACAGAAACATGTCTATATTTTATTGCAAGCTGGCCTGGTCTTTGATAAATTGTGGCCTATTGGTATAGTGTTTAAATCTAAATGCACGGTTATCAAATAAGCTAAATTTAATTGAAACAAAACTGCGTTTACCTGGAAGACAGCTTCATGTACTTGTCACTGCTGAACAGACAAATATGGCTTATGTTACATTATCATGTTTGTACTTGGTTTTCTATACATTTGGACTTTCTGACAAGAAATAAATTTGATTACACAAACCTAAACACTCATAATGATTCAAAACTCAAGGGTTTCAAACTTTAATATTCCAATGAGGATGTATAAAAATATAATTGAAATCACTGATTATCAAATAAACTGGAAGGATAACTGAGGTGGAATTAACTTTGAAATGCTGTTAGTTAACTCTAAACGACATGGTTCATAGAATAAATTTTAAACATAATCCATAATCAATAAGAATCAAGGCAGGTTTGGGGAAATACAATGAAAATGTGAAAATTTAAACATCAAATATTTTATAAAAAGTTGATTTATTACAATTCTCCATAAATGAATTAGACAGAACAGGAATAAAACAAATTGAATTTTAAACACTCCTTTAAGGGATCTTCCTAATTAAAGGGTTAACAGAATCCAGACCACCACTACTGTACTCTTATGCAGTCAATTCTGTCAGATTTTGCCAAAATTACTACATAATCAGCAAGTGCATTTATACACATATAATGTTTTTTGGTTTCAATGCCACAGTGCTAACTCACTCTACTCAACTGAAAAGAAATATGGAAAAGGACAGGAAGTCGGACATCTGTAGGACATCTGTAGGTTACTGGTCTAAAACAAAAAGAAATTGAAAAGAAGGGTAAATTATCATAAAGGAGTCTTCAGCACAAGCTCAAGCTGTGTGCCTTCATAAGTATACAGAAAATAAAGTCAAGGAAATCAGAGAAGACTTCACCAAGTGAAAAGAAGAATTAAATTAAGATGAGATCCAGGCATTTCATGTAAGATGGCAGTGTATCTGATTTAACACAGATGTACAAAGTGCCTTCTGGTTTCTTTAGCAAATGTGTTCTTCTTTCTCCTAATTTCCATCAGATATCACATAAAGGATTCACATGGAAAATATTACATACTCAATGTTACATAAAAAATATAAGCATTTACTCATCCCGTATCGAAACACTTCTTCTAGTTCTGGAGTGGGGTGAAGCCCTTTCCAGCAACATCAGATACAAAGCAGCAATCAGCCCTGGGCAACATTCAGGTCATTACAGGACACATTCATATACACACAGGACTCTTATGGGTGAGATTTAGAGTCAACAATGGAGGGCGGGAAGCCCACATAGATACAGACAGAATATGTAGCCTCCACAGACGTGCCCAGGAAAGACTCTGGAGTTCTAAGACACTAACGACTGTGCTGCCAAAAATGCATACATGACACCCTAAAATCACAAAATGCAAAAAAATTAACAAAACATTCTCAAATATACTTAATTTAAATTGATAAAATTAAGTTATATTATTTAATTTGATAGCTGACTAACTTTGCTCAAATAATCCATCCATCCATTATCCAACCCACTATATCCTAACACAGGGTCACAGGGGTCTGCTAGAGTCAATCCCAACCAGCACAGGGCGCAAGAAGGAACAAATGCCCGGACAGTGCTCAAATAATGTAACTTAAAATTTTCAAACTGGTTCTCTTTACCACAGTAGTTACCTATAAATAAATATGTAAAAATATCTAAAAGCAAAATTCAAAAGTTTATTTACAAATATCTAAGAAAAATAGAAATATTTCAATAAAAAGGTGCACACTTCCTTTAAATGTTTTTTTTCCTTCAATGCTCACTGACAACTTGTGAAATATTTATCCTGTTTGAGATTTCATTCAGTGCCACCCTTGTATTTGGTATTACATTCTAGTGCACAATGGCAGATTATATTTCTTGGTGGCATGATTTTGCAGAGCATTCGCTTTGCAATATGCATTTTCTTTTATTCAATGTGTGCCAAATGTTGGGTGGTGCACCATGTAAAAGTACAAACGGGGATGACAAGCTATGTAATATGTGATGTCTGATGATAACATACATGTCAGAATAACACAGTGTCAGAAATGCTTTTAAACAGCCACACAAGTATTCCAGAGCAATATATAAAGTACTATGCCACTAGTAAGGTCACTCAAATGTGTCATATAGTGATGCTTGCTAAAGAGAGAACCGGGGCAATCAATCCATTTCCTATCCTGTTTAACCAGTTCAGGGTCGTGGGAAGTCAGAGCCTTTGCCTACAGTACCACCAGATTGAAGTGCTAACCACTGTGCCAAAGTGGTAGAGATAGGTATTTTAAAAAGGTAGATCCTCTTTATCTTGTATTGTCTATAAAAGTCAGAAATGGAATTTGAAACAAAGAAAGAAATCGGCTGTTTGTACCCATGATAGTGTATTGGAGGCCAATGCTTCCATAATTCTGACATCATTGCTCCATCATATCTTCCTTTTTGATGGCTTCCTAATTTTCTTGTGCTCTTATTCCTAAGAGACTTGGTTTATTCCCTTTCTAAAATAGCAAAAAATGCTTTTCACTTGATGGCATTAGATCTTCAAGATCTGAAAGATACATTCCTATGTAAATGAGTGAGTATGAACGCTAAAAAACACTGTATTTGCAACTTTATTTTATATTGCACATTCTCGTATAACAGTATCAGTTTCAAACAGTATTAGTGAATTTCCCTGGTAATAACCCTTGCAGGGGTTTCATTTCACACTCCATTTTACATGAAATGTTGGCTTGTTGATGAGCAATAAAAAGCTACTGCTCCAAAAGATGAGTGTGAATGACACATTTCATAAATAAGATTAATAGCAGTAGTAGCAGTAGTGTGTACAGAGGACATATTAAAGAGAGGCCTGATTAAAAATCTCTGAGCCTGACCTATTCAGAGAAACAACTGTTAAAATCAAATAAGTTTTACTTTTTCATATACTGTTACATAAATACTAATAAACCACACAAAGTGTTTCTGTGCCACTGAAATAAAGTGTACTGTCTTGCCTGTGTAGCCATTCTTCTTTTGCTGACTTGACATCTTCATCAGTTGCATAGCATGTTGCTTGGAAGCAGTCCACCAGATTTGTGAACAGGTGGTAGTCACACAGTCCCAGGGGTCTCATGTATAAAACTATGTGTGGATCTGTGTGTGAAAATATGCGTATGCCAAGACACAGGAAAATGTGTACACCAAAAAAAAAAAAATAATTCAAATACATAAAACCTGCCATACACACATTTCTATGCAATTTACCTTTGCAAATCACAATCATCTTGTAAATGTGTGTGCATGAATGTGCCTCGAGCACTGCCTGGTTGCCACCCTGAAAGAACCATATATGGACTATGGGAATCAACCTCATACATATACAATCATGATGCTGCAGAATTCCATTGGCTGTTAGAGCAGCCTCTCTGTTGGCGCCCAGTCCTATGGTGTGCTCCGCTGAGCATGTGCAGGATTGTAGGGTCTCTCTTCTGCATTCTAGGTGAAAGGTGTAAGGTGCCACCATCACCTGCACGTGTAATCATGTGATTGGTGTTACAATGAATAGTACAGGCCATATGAAAAAATGAGGGTTCAGCCAATTACTCTACCAACAAGCCAGCCATCACGTACAGCATGTCTGCCAAAGCTACTTGCCTCAAAATAAATGAATCATGGGTTTACCTAGGCTATTGTGCCACAACATTTGTCAGTCTTGACATCACAGATGACCTGTGCATTAATGCAGTGTCACAGTTTACAGTTAACAAAAGCAACTTCATTCTTGCAAGGTGCTCTTACTACAATATGAGTATAGTAAAGTGCTCTGATTACATTAGAAGAACTGAACACTGCTATAAATTGCCTACTTATCTTGGCAAAAACATACTTTGTTTTATGTATGTTCACCCACACCAAAAATTGAATGTAGCATCTTGTCAGTCAATGGCTTCCAGCACAGCAGGCATGACGGAGTGAAGAGACTTAAGGTGTCATCATTTCAGTTTCTCTGAAATGTCATATACAATTTGGTCAGAGTTGCCATAAATATACACACACTTTTATGTGGTAGGTTGTGTACAAACGTTTCAAGCGTCTTTTTGTGCATGCTCAAGTTTTGCAAATCTGACCCCTGGTTTGGAAAGCAAGCTGGAAGAGGCAAAAGGGTCAAATATAAAAGGTTTATTAAGTATAACTGCATTGTCAAATGACTGACTGACCATTTAATTTCTATTTTTATGAAAGTCTTATATATCCACTATGACCTCTCAGCCTTGTCATCACTGCAGCCTTGATCCGCCCTTTTCCAACCTGTATAACTTACCATGTTTATTCTATGTGTAGAATATGCCTACTGAAGGCTAAACTATGAAAATGCAAAATTCTGACCATTTTTTTAAATTGAAATTAACAATTGTCATTATTTTTACTAAAACACATGTAAGTTGACTCATCCTTTCCTGTAATTCCTTTAATATTTTAATGTATGTTCTACCTTGCTGTGTCTTTCTCCTCTGGTGCTTATTCTGATCTGTGTTTAAAATTGGACCCACTAGCTGGACAGAACATATATATAGTGCCCTTGATAATAGGTTTTTTCATTATGAGAAATTATTTCAATGAGGAGTCCAACAGAACAGAACAGGACAAATTACTTGCCCCGAAAATGTCAGCATGAAAGTGGTAAGAAATCATTCAATCACTTGGAAACTTCCTCTTCTCTTGCATGTGGCTTAATAACTGATAAGATATCTTTACTAATCAATCAATACGTGAGTACAGTATGCCATCAGTAACTGAGCTGGGTCAGCATGCAAGATATAAGCAAATGCTATATAACTTACAATTGTTTGAGAAGAGTAGAAATAGCTGTCAACCAGCAGATCTTCCAATAAATCCTGATCTGAAAAACCAAAGAACAACACACGGTCAATGATAGAAGTAATTAGCAAAGTAAACATTAAAAAGAGTGTGATTGACTCAATTAGATAACAAGTATCTGCAGATTTGTCAAAACAAAACGTACACTGCGTTACAGGTAGAACATAAGAATATATCCTGAGAAATGGTGGTGCATGACACAACAGAGATTGATGAAAATCTGTTCAGTTGGAGCTTACAAAATAATATCAAGTTAATGTGGTACTTTCAACTGCATCACAGGGAAACAAGGCTCATATATTTCAATTAACTAACATCTGTTAGAAATGTACGCTTTACAGGGCTTGTTTACAGCACAGGATTGTCTTAGAAGACTTGCTGACAGTTGGCATGGAGGATTAGTTGATTCTCTCCTCTGTATATTTCAGGTTTAGAATTGGTATGTGTACTATGTGTACATAGACTTGGAGAAAGTTTATACAAGTTTCAAAGCTTTAATTCTATTTATAAATTAAATGGCTTTTACACACATATTGAATGCAAATAGGAAAAAAATGAGGTGTGTCACTTTAGTGTGTGTTTATTATTCAAACAATCAATATATCCTGTGTAACAAAGGCGCTATATAGGCGCATGACCCGACACAGAAGGACACGGAGGCACGTATAAAAATAAACAAACTTTTATTTATCTTCAGCTGTGGGACATGTCTTTCCTGTGCCACACAGCCCAACACAGTCCCAAAGCACAACTGCAACACAACATACTCTTTGTCCTTTACCAGCACTCCTCCTCAAGCTTAGTCCTCCTCCTCCCGACTCTGGCTCATTAGTGGTGGATGGTGGCCCTTTTTATAGCCCCTCCGGAAGTGCTCCAGGTGCTTGATCACCTGTGGCTAATTGCACTTCCGGGCGGGGCTGTAGAGGTGTCAATACAGGCTCCGGGATTCAGGCAGCACCCCCTGGTGGCCACCCCAGATCCCCACAGGGTTGTGGAGAAGTCCATCTCCCATGGAGCCCTGTGGGAAACTGAAGCACCCACGTCACCCAGGGAGGCTGCCACCAGCCTGGGGGAGGTACTGAGGAGTCCATGGCTGCTCCACCAGAACATATGCAGAAGGGGCGTCCCGGCCGGGCATGGAACCCGGTCGCCTGCCACACCTGGTTGGGGGATACACAGCAACACAACAGACATGTGTTCATAAAAAGGGACTACACGTTCATGTGTTGGTAGAAAAATAAGTGTGGAGACAGTCAACTGTTACAAACACAGCAGAGAAAATTCCATGTGTTCAAGTGAAGGATGCCTGCATGCAAGGGTCTTATAACACTGTCAGTCATCCAAAAGTTTCATTTCCTCTTCAGCAGCTTTTCAGAATTTAACTGTATATCTCTATTTCACATCAATATTACCTGTACAGCATACACAGTTAATACACTGACATGGAGTCATGGTTTCACAAGGCTAATTTTAGAAGTTCCTGAATATGAAAGCTACTTTATGTTTTAGAGAAAAGTGATGGTTATGCTCTTTAATCCTCATAACACACTGTAGTTTTCTGCTTTAATTTACTGTAAACATAGCTGTTCTACTTCTTTTATTTCACTTCTGTTGTAGATACCCATTCCACATCAATGGTCCTTTGTTTAGCTGTTTTTTGCAATTGATTTTTCATCAGAATGATACCTTTCATACAATTTCCCCACCAAGCCAAAAATATTGCCACAAGGTTCAATATGGATTGGTTTCAGTTTGTCTTGGTCTAAAGTATGTGACTTCTTGAATTGGGACAAGACCCATTCTCATCTTTTTAAACTCAAATGATGTACACACAAGCAACACTAGATCCTCCAAGATACTTACTCCAGAAATCCAACAGGTAATTCTGGGTTTCTATATATTAGTCTTAGGACACCTGAATCAGACAACTAAGGGCTAGTGGCATGGTGGTTGATGCTTCCAACTATATATTCAGCAATCTGGGCTCAAATCCTTAGTTTGGGTGCACAAGTGTGGAATTCATCTTCTCTTCTTTTTCTTTCACGTCCCAAACATATCTATATTACATTAACCGGTGATTCCAAATTGGCCCTGAGTGAGTGTACCCCTTGTCTTTGGTGTCTCCTATAATCCAACCTTACAAAATGTGCTAGGAGAGCATTTGAGAATTAACTCACCTCCATTAGATTTTCTTATAGGGAGCTTACAAAATTATCTTTTTACAGCTTGCATCAATAGTATTTGATTTATACCATACTGCTGGGAAATGAAGAAATGTGCTTACAATAATGCTAACATAGCTGCATGTCTTTTTTCCTTAATAAACTATCTTCTTCTGTGAGTTGGGCAACTTTACTTCTGCTGGCATTCAGACTATACTGTAGTTCTGGAACAAGTGCAGCCCACTGGTTTCTGTAGTCACAAAAGAAGAATAGCCTTCAAGCTAGACGCTATACTGGCAAATTAACATTAAAAAATGATTCCAGTTTTAAAGAGTGTTTTTAAACAGCTTTACTTAGTTTTTAAATAAACATACAGTATCTAACTCTAAATGTCCAAATGTTGCATAACCATACTCTTACTGTATATAAATATATATATGTTGTTATAGCAGAAGTGCCCTTAAAATTTAACAAGAGTTTACAGTGAGTACTATAGAAATTGATTTGAGACAAATCAGTGTCTTCACAACAGTCAATTACTACACAACACTCTTCTAAAGTTAACAACAAGATGTGTGAGATAAAGAAAGTGAAAAATGGACTTCTGTATTATATCATAAGTCTTGTCACTTTCCATGTTTATGGATCCAGCTGAAAAATGGCAAACGCTGTAGTGACTTTGTGTTCTTGGACAATCCTTATACATGGGCTCTTGCCTCAGTCCATAGTCATTATCTATCTTAATGAAAAGAAAAAGAAGTCTGTGCCAGTTTTTTCTACTTCCATAACCTCTAGATGATCACAGTCCAATGCACCAGCATTTCTTCTTTTAAGACTAGGTAAAAAAATGGAAATATTGAAAGACTATGAAAAGAGATGACAACAATTTCACCTTGCTTCCATCAAACATGTAACTTGTATGCACTTCCTATGAAACCATCTCAGACCTATAATATAAAACTTATACAATACCACAGAACCACTATAGTGTGCCAAGTCTAGAGTAGTTCTTCTACTGTATTATGATACCTGTCTTCCAGTTTAATGAGGCAAACTACAGTAAACATACAGTAGATTGACTTTCATTTCTTTACAGTTGAGATTTAAGAGAAATAAAGTATACATAAGTACATCCTGGTGTACATCGAAGTGTCTCTGCGAAAACCATTCAAGATGTACTGTAACAAAACTTTAAACAAAAAAAAAAACATTCAGGATGAATCTCTCACTCTGCTGTTCATAATATCAAAAAATTGAAAGAAAAAAAGAAGAACTGGTCTGACAGAATGTATATTGTACAGGTATTAAAAACAGTTTCATGAAATACATTTTCATAAAGATTAACAGCCTAAATATGCCTTTTAACCTAATACACACATTTTTGGGATATGGGAAGAAACTCAAGTTGCTGAAGTCAACCCACACAAAAAGAGATGACAACAAAAAATCATGACAGACAGTGCCTGAATCCATGATGGTACAAGTCTGCATGAAACAATAATGGCACAATACATTTTCTGCACTATATTAGTGTGACTAAACTTTCCATTAAGTTTGTACTACATTTTTGTTTGGTATTTATAAATGAAGACAAATGTACCTTTTAAAAGTTAAGAGGCTAGTTTAAATGTTAAGTCAATAAAACTGCGATTGATTACTGTTAAAATCTCCGTTCATATCCTGAACTGATGCTTCATCATCTTACTTTAATGGCATTACAGCTTAGATGTTGCTTGTACAAAATTTAAACAGCCATACATCTAATCTTAAGTAATTATATGCTATAAACATGAGGAAAATGTTCTGAAGAGTAAACAATAATTATCTGTAAAGTAATAAAGCAGCAGAAAATTGACAAATGCCTCATATACGCCTCAATAGACTATTCTGAAGCATTAATTACATATAAAAAACAAAAACAATAGAACTATCAAAACCACCATTTGTAGTGTTTACATATTTTAGTGACACACAAATATCTTGAAAGAGAGTAATTTAGGTAGGTCTGTTAGTTACTAATAGAATATATTATAAATATATCTTAAAATAAAATTATACAAATAATGATATTTTGAAATATACAGTAATATTTCAGAATGACAAAATTGGCTGTTTAGAATACTAAAATACATTTTTTTAAATGCATACACATATGTTTGATACATTCATTTGCAGATTACAGTTTAGAATATCAAAAAATTATACTTACCAAGGTATGATGTTAAAAATGCATTGATACATTTCCTTAAAATACACTTGAAATACAATTAAGCAGCAAATATATTTTGCAAGTATTACGCTTTCACCATATGTTTCAATTTAATATATAATTCCGCATTTATCTTTCATATAAGCAACATACCTCAAAGGAAATAAAATATCACAGTATATTAAGATGATTTTATCATAATGTTTTTAACTTGGAGAGAAGGTGACTATACACTTGAGAAACAATAAGGAAAATAGTCAAAGAGATCTGTAAATAAGGTTAGTTAATATGATAATTAAAAGTAATAATGTATTTTTCTGCAGAGCCTTATCTGCTTTAAACCAAAAAACCTATTAACTTAGCATAAGCAGACCAAATGGTTAGACTACCTGCATATGGACAGCTGCGTTAAGCATAGAGACTTACTAGCTCAACACAAGCAGACCAAAAAGGTGTTTTTAGACATGAGCTACACATGTGCCAATCATCAAAGCAGATGCCCGCTCATTGCACTGCTTTCTATTGAATAAATTAAATAAATCAACATTAACTCATATATTGCAGAATAATGATCAAAAAGCTAAAGTAAATAGGTATTGCCAAAACCCTCAATCCCAAGATGAGGCCTCTTTATCAGCTGTGTTGTCAGGATGTTGATTATGAGATACGCTTAGTAAAATATGAGAAAGAAGATTCCCAAAAGGGAGGCAATAGGGGTGTTCAAGAAATTGAGTTCCCACATATTTGTCTTCAATATTCAGTATATTGAATCTTGTAGTTAGTAGTCCTTGCATAATAGGACTCAAGATGAAGTTTAAACAGAAAAAATATAAGCTTCTACTAATGACACTCAAACTATTGGATGCACATGAAAATGGAGTGATTAGATACAAAATCGTTCTATAATCCATACAGAGATTGCTAGATTACACAACTGGACTCAAGTCATAACCTTCAGTTTTCAGTAGATAGGTATATTCTCTGGCCAACTTTAAAATCAATCAAGCTTATGTTTATAATGTGGTTAACCTATGGCTGCATGTGTTTTGTTTTTGGACCAAATTTTATGATACTGTTATGTGCATCAGCTGCTCAAACACCACTTCCCTGTCTGGACTTGTCAGCCATGATTTATTTAGAACCAACACAAGAGTCAGTTTTGAGATACTGTATTCTTTTTCTCTCTCTTTTCCTAAGCCAGTTTGCAATAAACTCTGTGTGAATCTTGAGGAAGGCATATCTCCAGACGACATAACTCTAAGGAATGGGAAGTTACTGAGGTCAAAATCACAATTTATTCTTTAGATTCCATATTTATAAATAATACATGGTCACTGGAAAAAAGTGAAAAGAATATAAGTGACTGATAAACACAGATGATTGAAGATGAGTGGAAGATCACTAAGCAGACATTCTTAGTCTTCTCATGAGTAATTTGAGGAGTTTTTCAGTCCTCAGAATGTTGAGGATTAAAAAAAAAAATCTGCAAATATTCCAGTAATTTTATTTCCAACCACTACCTTCTGAAACATTTTTCCATTTTTTTTCCAAACAAGAGTAAAATAAGATATAACTGGATTATAATATGTTGGATGGACACACAGATGCACACTCCTAATGACCCTTGTTAAGAAGCTAACATCACCCATCTCAAGTAGGTAATTACAGACCTACCTCTATCTCCTCTCCCTTCAAATGAAAAACTTGAGCGTGCTGTCTCCAACCATGTCTATTCTTTCCTTCTTCAGAATCCTAATCATTCGGGCTACAAGAGGGTCCATTCCATCGAGACAGTGTTACTCACTGTTGTCAACACATTATAGCTGCCTAGAGCTACCAACATGTGATCTGTTCGCTTTCTTCCAAATCTCGTCTTTACTTTTGACACTGTCATCCATCACATCCTCTTCGCCAAACTTTGACAAAGAGGGATGTCAAGGGGGCACCAGGTAAGTATGGGGGTGCCTCAAGGATCAGGGTTGGACCCTTTCCTCTTCGCTCTATACATCTCCTCACAAAGTCCCATATTCATGACCCTTGGTTTCTCATATCATTGCTATGGTGATGATATGTAGCTGTATCTGTTGTTGCCTCCAGAGAACCACATGGTATCAGCTAAAATCTCTGCATGTTTTACTGAGAGTGCAACCTGGATGAAGAAGCACAATCTCCAGCTCAACTTGGCAAAGATCGACCATCTTGTAATCCCAGTTCCTCCATCTGTTTAGCACCCCATCTCTCTTCAAATTGGTTAATTATTGCTAACAATTGCCAAGTCCATATGCACCCTTCGGGTGGTGATCGATGACCAGCTGTCCTTCACTGAACATGCTACAACAGTCTATCGATCTTGCAGATTCGCTGCAAAATTGGATTATATCTAATGGAGCATGCAGCACAACTTTTGGTCCAGGCTTTGGTCTTATCATGTTTGGACTACTGCAACTCCTGACACATGTCACAAAGCTGTATATGGTTCAAAATGCAGCAGCATGTCTGATATTCAATTAGCCAAGACAGTAACATGTCATTTTTCTCTACAGCTTGCTGCATTAGGTTTCTGAAGCAGCATGTATTAGCTTCAAAACCTTGATGTTTTCTTGATGAGTAGTCAATGGGTATATAAACAGTATGGAGACACAAGGTTCTATGATCTAGTGATGCCTTCTCTGAATGGAATCAAATTTCAAACTAGACTTTTTTTACATGCATCTCATAGCTGGTGGAATGAGTTGCCTTCACCATTAAAAATGGCAACTTCCTCAATGTGTCCAAGAAGCCTTTGGAGACTTTTCTATCTGATATTGGTTGTTAGGATTTTGTAACCAATGCAGTGTAACTAGTTTGCATATTTTTCTGAGCTCTTCACTTTTGGTGATGAATTTTGTAACCTTAACCCGTAACATTTTTTCCCCAAACAGTCTTCCAAACTGATGTTTACCTGATTAAGTTCATCTCTTTTGTAAAACTGCTTTGGAAAATGCATCTGTTAAGCAATTAATGTAAATGGCTTCAGATTATGATTTTTACCTTCAGTATTTAGATAACTATATCAGTTGAGACCGTTGCTTTGACCAGAGATCTAGCCAGATCTCAAATTTACAATACTGTCAAAGTTCAAGAAATAATCACACATGCAACTTTATTTTCTCAATGCCAATTATGAATTTGTACAAAGTAATATAACTATGCCATGCAGAATTTCATTTGATCAAGATGCTTGGATGTTATCTGAAGAAATTAATGAAATGCTTCTGTGTGTAGAAGCAATTGAGTATCACCTGTTGATGAAGAAACTGGTGATAAACTCTAGAGGATCAACCAAAGAACCAGTAGCTTTTGCTAAAAATGGCCGTGGATGACATGCCATTCCAACTGGTATACTGTAACTGCTAAAGAGTTTCAAAAGTATCACATACCATACAAATATAATTCTGAATTACACAGTCAAGTGTTTTTGAAATGCTAACATTGCCATTGGTTTGTTTTATTTACTAAAAAAGGATTAACCTCAACATACCTTTTCATAGAGAGACAGAGTGAAAGAGAGAGAGCTTTAAGTGGGATTGCAAGAAGCTGTAAAACCGTTTAGCCAACACGTGGCAGCAGATGGTCATTTGCTGGTGAAGCTGTGTCCTGGTTACTCATAGAAGGACAAGGTCTGTGAGGAGAGACAGGAGGGCGGGGGCAACACATACTTTTTGATTTGAAATGTTAAGACAGTGCCCCTCCGATAAGTATATGAGCCTTGGGAAGTATGCACTATATGCACAAATGAAGGTAACCAAAGCTCAGGGGCACAGAAATTCCAGTCCAAGATTGGTGCCCCTGTAACCAAATAAGGACTGACATTGACCTGAGATTTGGTTCAGAAATGATCGCAATTGGAAGATTAAGGCAACTTCAAAGTCAATGTACCAAGTCTGGAGGTAGGAGAATGGCTGGTATTGACAGAAGGGTAGGGAGTTGGGGGAGGTTTGGTGTGGGGGGTACTTATGAAATATTAGTGGGACTGTGTAGATAGAAGTTCAAGATCCAGATGAGCAGATTCAGGGCCACAGATGCTTTCTTTCTGTTCTTCTTATCGTCACTTTTTCTTTAGTGTTTGTGTGTTCTTCACTGTGTAATGTACTCTATTGCAATTTTTATTTTTGATCATTTGACCTCCTGGGTGTTATTCTAGCTGGAAAGGGCCATTCAAAGTGTATATCATCATTAAATAGTAAGAGGTAAAAATGCTTAACATCAAAATAAGAAACATATCTTAAAAAAAAGACACTACAAGTGAGGAAGGTATTGTTTCCTAAATAAAAACAAAGACAAAAATGTATTTTTCTACATAAAAATTTTATTTATAAGTTATGTTTTTAACTCTTTCAATTTAACTGTGTACCTTAAAATAATATATTATAAAACTTGTAAACCAGCCATATCATTGTAATGACCAAAAACATATAATATCTCAAAAACATAATGCATTAGTGTTATATTTACAATCAAATCATCACTCCCACAAACATGAATAAAGAAACATAACATCACTTGTAAATTTTAAATAGAACACTGGACCACCTACTGTAGACAGCTCAGAGTTCACTTAAAGCTAACCCCCCTCCCTTTAATCAACCTTTACTATAAAAATCCATACACTACAGTATCTGTACGGAAGCTCTGAACCACACAGTGAAAAACATTATGGGATAACCCATAATGTTGTAAGTACGTGAAAATACCTCATATGTACGGGATATTTTTGCGTACATACGAGATATTTTCACGTACAGTACATAGAAGATAAGGGCTATCCCATAATTTTTTCCACTGTGCGCTTCAGAGCCTCCATACTCACACACCCACAAATACGAAATAAAAAAATAAAAACAAAACTTCTTCAGTGAATGCAATATATTTAAAAGTATTTGATGGAAAAAAATTAAAGTTGGAGCACAAAAGGACAAGGGCAATCAGTATACTCCGAAGCTCCTTTCGTAAAACTTAGTTTCTTCTCAATACATTTTGATACAGTTGGAAAAATGTAGATTTAAAAAAAGAAAAGAGGTCCAACCTCATATTGGTATACTGTAATGCAAACTGTCAGATTATTGTTTGACTCTTTATACAGTTTAAATCCCAATAAATTACAATAATGTAGCAAAGTAATTGTTTATATGATTAGCATTACTTAATTATTTTCTTGTAAAAATTGCTTTTATTAGTATATCTAAAGATGATGCTTAGATCCAAGATACAGGGACTTAACATTTGTTGGGGAATATGACTTTTATTAATGTTAAAATGCTTTAATTTTCTTTCTTTCTTACTTACTTTCGATTATTGTTTGTTAAAAATATTTATGTACATTAAATTTTTACATTACTTGAACTTTTGATCTCACTAAAGTAGTTTGTCTATCCACTAAAATGGAAATGTTAGCAGAGACAGCAGATATTTAGAACCTCACATAATAAACTGGTAATTTTTCTCAGTTTTTCACATGCAAAAAAGCAAAGCCCTTGATCATTTGTTATCTCTGTGCATGCACACTTTGTGAACATGTACTGATATCGTCTGTCAAAATGACATGGGGAAGAGTGGTATTCACCTTGGTCCTGACACGCTTTAAAAAGCTATTAGTTTAAAGTGAAAGAACGGAAATGAAGAGAAAAATCAGGAAAAAGAATTCAGAACACAGAAACCACGACAATGTAGCAATATTATCTTAAGAGACTGAACACCATCACATTGGATGTGCTGGCCAGTATCGTCTACTACAGTTCCTGCAAGTTGTATTTATTGCTTTGCTACACTCCTTTACTCCTTTTTTACTTTTGCTTTTTGTCCCATTAAGAATATTTACTATAATGACTGAATACACGTTTATTACCTGCTCTCCTCGTTGCATTTTTGATCTATCCTGCTGCCTAGGGAATAAATAAATCAAAAGAAGACATTCTCTAGTAGGGAAGTGAAGCACAGTAGTATCTGGGTGCAGAACGGATCCATTAGTCCCAGGTGCAAGTGTATTTGGGCTGCAGGCTGTGTTTACTTCAAGGCCAGGTGAGTACAAATATAAGCGAACAAGAGTTATGGTTCTACATAACAAAGCTAATATAGTGTTGTGGGGTACAAAATCTGTACATTTTGGTTTATATTTTTTATTGTTTTATTGTTTGGGAAACGGACAGTGAATTCATTCATCATATTGACAGCCAGCCAATCAGAATATCTAACAATTACATCTTGCAAAATCTCCTGGTAGAATTTTAGAATAAATATGCCTCATCTGAAGAGCGACATAGCAGGGAGGAAGAAGAAGTGACAAAGACGAGGGCACTGGCAACGTGTGGCCCTTTCCATCTGATCATCAGAAAATGCATCTAATGAACAACTATGAGTGCTAGATCACAAGCCGCCTGCAACATTCACCCTTGTCATCTTTTTTGTAAGCTTTTTCTAAAGACTATATATATTCAGACTTTACTATCAGTCCTATTTTCTATTATTCTTTGTTCCACTGGTATTATTATTCCTGTAATAAATACCATGCTGCTTTTAACTTTTTATGCTTTGTCTTAATGTCTAGAGTGACTTAAGTAATAAGTTAGATATCTTTGAGTACCTGGTGGAATCTGAGGTTTGCCTTTACCTCTGTGCTGTGAGGTTTATTAAGGCTGCATGTGAGAGCTCCACCCCATAGTAGGGAACACTATGTAAAGTGAGGCATTCTTCATGGATAAATGGCCTGTAGTCAAAGATGCTGAGCCTTTGTAAGTTTAAATGTATTCTTGGAGGACAAAAGTAATATTTAGGTTTGAGATATCTTTAAAACATTGTATGTGCCGAAAATAAGTACGTCTCTTGAAGTGCTGAGGGAGTGACAGGTTGTGTTATTCCTAAGGCACTTGTGTGGTTTAAAGTGCTAGAGGTAAACCAGCTGTGTGTGTGTCATTCATGGGGCACTGTTGTGGTTAGGGTCTGTGTGTATCTAAGTCTCATGAAGTGCTAGGAGAGTGACAAGTTGTGTTATTCATAAGTCACCTGTGTGGGTTAAAGTGCTTGTGATTAACCAGCTGTGTGTGTGTCATTCATAGGGCACTGTTGAGTTTCTGTGTGTATTTGTATAGCTATGTATGTATATGTTAATATTAAAGTGAAACAGTAGTCCAACCCGATAACAAACTTGACAAGTGCACTTACCCCTAGGTAAAGGGTAAGTAGAGGGAAATATCACGATAATACAGATAGAATTGCATCAAAACCCATCAATGATATAATAATACGTAATGACCTGAAAATATGAGAGCAGTCTGTTAGGCAAAAGATAGAAAAAGGTAAAAAGAAAACTCCAGTGTTTATGATGTTATTTTTCACAGTTAATTTACTGCACACACTTGTGCTCTTAATTAAAGCATAATTTAAAATAATAATAATAATAATAATAATAATAATAATAATAATAATAATAA
>JANRMT010062808.1:51713608-51804412 GCA_026402145.1 Polypterus bichir lapradei
ATAGATAGATAGATAGATAGATAGATAGATAGATAGATAGATAGATACTTTATTAATCCCAAGGGGAAATTCACATAATCCAGCAGCAGCATACTGATAAAGAACAATATTAAATTAAACAGTAATAAAAATGCAGGTAAAAACAGACAATAACTTTGAATAATGTTAAAGTTTACCCCCCTGGGTGGAATTGAAGAGTCGCATAGTGTGAGGGAGGAACAATCTCCTCAGTCTGTCAGTGGAGCAGGACAGTGACAGCAGTCTGTCACTGAAGCTGCTCTTCTGCCTGGAGATGACACTGTTCTGTGGATGCAGTGGATATTCCATTATTGACAGGAGCCTGCTCAGCGCCAGTCGCTGTGGCACAGATATTAAACTGTCCAGATTCATTCCTACAATACAGCCTGCCTTCCTCACCAGTTTGTCCAGGTGTAAGACGTCCTTCTTCTTTATGCTGCCTCCCCAGCACACCACCGCATAGAAGAGGGCACTCGCCACAACTGTCTGGTAGAACATCTGCAGCATCTTATTGCAGATGTTGAAGGACGCCAACCTTCTAAGGAAGTATAATCAGCTCTGTCCTTTCTTACACAGAGCATCAGTATTGGCAGTTCAGTCCAATTTATCATCCAGCTGCACTCCCAGGTATTTATAGGTCTGCACCCTCTGCACACAGTCATCTCTGATGATTACGGGGTCCATGAGGGTCCTGGGCCTCCTAAAATCCACCACCAGTTCCTTGGTCTTGCTGGTGTTCAGGTGTAAGTGGTTTCAGTTGCACCATTTAACAAAGACCTTGATTAGCTTCCTATACTCCTTCTTGTGCCCACTCCTGATGCAGCCCACAATAGCAGTGTAATATTAATAGTATACTATTATTATGCTTTTAAACCACAGCATAATATACATGCCATACATTTTGTTTACTCACACATTCTGAGACCCCAACTGTACATACTGCAGTCACTTAGCTTAATGCTTATATCTATCAACAGCTTAATTGTAGGTTGCTTTTTCTCCATATCTCTAAATTAACTGAGTCTCACAAATATTTCATCAGTGAAAAAAAAATCATTTCATTCATTTTCAAACATCATACAATTCAATTAAGGAATCTCAGGGAGGAAACTGGCGCCTCCAGAGGGCCCATAACACAGCTAGTTCTCCAGGCTGATATTAGCACTGGGAGTGGACTGCGAGTCAACAGCATTACCTGCTACAGTAATCCAATATCCAAATACAAAAACTAGATTTGTATTAAAATGCTTAAAAATATTTTAAACAACAGAGGGAAGCAAATATAAAGCAAGACAACCATAATTATAAAAAAAGATTATGTGCAGAGGGAGGAAGGTATAAAATTGATTAGCTCTGAAAGTGTTTTTAGTAAATAACTGATATAAATTCATTTTAGCTAGACTTTGACACAACTCATACATTCTCTGCTTTAATATTAAAGGCTGGTGACAACAGAGGCATTTTAGCTCTTATTTCAGGATGACCTGACTATGCACACTTTGACACATATTATTTAAGTACACTCTGCATACTCGCTTGAAAGTAGGTAATGCTGACTGGGAAAATTGTTCAGTATTCATCACATTGTAATGAGAATGCAGCGGAATAATCACTTTTCACCCTGTGAAAAGATTCTCTGAGTTGCCAGTGTGCAATCTTGCCTTTCTGATGTCCTCTTTAATTAATCACAATCCAACCACCTACGCACTGATGACATCTATGACAATGGCTCTGCAATTGCTCCATAACCAGTCCTTCATGGTGTCACACATGTGCACCTGGGCACCACCTTCCTGGCTTTAATGATGAAAGTGATACCACTTCGGGACAAGGGGACAAGAGGGGGTGCTTTGTACTAATTGCATCTTCTCATTCCACCACAGTGCCAAGAAGACACCCAAGGAGGATGTGTAGCTTCACCTACAGCACCCAGAACTGGCACCATCCCTTCCACCTAAGATACCATTAAAATGGGTGGCCCCCAGATAATGGCGCTCATTTGGACCCAGGCCATCAATGCAGACAGAGCTCCCGCTGATGGAACTTTATTTAAATATTGCAATGTTGATCCAAACCATCCTTTGTGTCCAGGTCACTGCTTTTGTTGATCTTTGTGTTTGCTGATTAAACTGGGTAACCTGGCTAGTGCTCCAACATTCGTTTCCCTAGGTCTGTTCCTCATGTAACAATGGCTAGGCAAGTTCCTGTTGCAGGTCTGTTTATGATCTTTCAAACTACTCACTGTTTCAAAAAGGGGGCTCATGCTCCCTGGGAATGTGTTTTTTTAGAATACTTTGAACCTGTATATTTCTCTTTCCAGTAATCAAGGTAAAGCTATTAAGACAAGAGAAGTATCATACAAAAGAATAGGTTTAACATAGGTTGAAACTAAAGTAAGAACACAGACCTCAGTATTAACATCTGCAGTGTACCATGCAATGCATATGTCTCTGTTATATGCCATTTGGTATGGGATTCGTAAAAGCAGTGCTAAGGATTGTCATCTATTGAAATGACAGAAACATAGCAAATGTACGGACACGAGGATACTTATATATATGAGAGAGAAGCCATGAAACAATACAATTGTCTTACAGTTCTTCAGTGGGGTCTTTGATGAGTGTATGTTCATCATTGGAGGAGTTTGAAGGCATTTTCACTTAGGCACAAACCTGGTTTGACAACTTTCATTTATGCATGGCTCCTGGCTTAATAAGGCTCGAGAGACTTTATACCTATACTTTCTATACTATACAGTATATGGATTAGGCTCTACCAGTATAGCACATTCAGTGAGTTATTTGCAGGTACTACTGACCAGTGCTATACAGCATATGGATGTTGCTCCTTTCCATCAAAAGAACACATTCTTTCATTATCTGCCACTATCTCCTGTAACTTTCTTCAATAAAAATGGAACTGTATGCCTGCTCTAATCACTAAAGTCTTTAAGGTTTGTTTTCAAAATCCTTACATTGTCACAGTGACCAGGAAAAAGACTTCAACTTTTAGCAAGTCTTACACAGTACATTGCAGAAGTATATGTATATATACCAGCTAAACAGAAGTATATCAGGCTCACAGATCATAGTATCATTAGTGCTTTTTAGTTAAAAATTAAAGTTAAACTTTATTATATAGCACATTTAAAACAGCCTAAACTGAAGCAAAGTGTATAAGGTAAGCTAAAAGAAACTATTAAAATATATTCACATAAAAAACACATTTGTGACAAACTGTACATATACCCAAAATACTCCCCCTCACACACACACATACACACTCATAATCATCAATGTACACGAAACAACATATACAAACACAATATTTAACCTCTTATGGGGTCAAAGGACAGCAAAAAGAAATAAGTCTTTAATGATGACCTAAAAGTAACTAATGTTGGGGCAGACTTAATCTATTTAGGGAAGCTATTCCAAAGAGAGGGCACGGCCACTGAAAAAGCTCAACCCCTCTTCCCTTTGCTTCAAACTTAACCTTGACACCATTAAAAGCATTTGGTCAGTAGACTACAGTGCTCTCGTTGCCATGTAAACATGGAGGAGGTCTGAAAATTAAGAGGAAGTCATTCCATTCAAACATTTAAAAACAAGTGACAAGATCTTAAAATCAATTCTGTAGCGGACCAGAAGAATATTGAGTGAAGTCACTAAGATGTGGTCACGCTTGTGAGAGTCTGTCAATAGACAAGCAGCAGTGTTTTAGGGGAGATGCAGTCATCGTAATGATGTCTGATAAATACCTACACACAGAAAGTTGCAGTAGTCCAAGTGTGATGTTATAGAAGCATGGATGGACTTTACCAAATTATTAAAACAAAAAAAGAAAGGCATTTACTTTAGCTAAAGGTCTTAGCTGGGAAAAAAATTGCACTTAACCACAGAGTTAAATTTGACAAACAGGTACATTTTTAAACTCTGGATGCACAAATTAAACCTAATTTAAGACAATCTACAATTTACAGTCCAGATTTCTTTCCAAATGGACATCAATTTATTAAAAGTGACTCTTCTCTAGGGCAGCACGGTGGCGCAGTGGTAACACTGCTGCCTCACAGTAAGGCGACCTGGGTTCGCTTCCTGCGTCCTCCCTGCGTGGAGTTTGCATGTTCTCCCCGTGTCTGCATTGGTTTCCTCCGGGTGATCCAGTTTCCTCCCACAGTCCAAAGACATACAGGTTAGGTGCATTGGCCTGTGTGTGTGCCCTGCCTGGGGATTTGTTCCTGCCTTGTGCCCTGGGATTGGCTCCAGCAGACCCCTGTGTTAGAATATAGTGGGTTGGATAATGACTGACTGACTCTTCTCTAGTCCAAAAATCAAGTCTTTAACAACAAGCATCAATGAGTATCTGTATACTGATGATACCACTGTGTGGGAACATTACATAACTGCAGACGTCTTAGCAGTGCAGCTCCTGCTCTTAATTAACATTTAAACCTGTCTCTGTTACCCTCTTGTTGCATGGCTCTCTATAATTCATTCTCCTCATAACTATATCATTCATCTTATTGCTCTCGACTTCCTTATTATATACTCCATGTTTTGGCTTGCACTTGTGATTTTAGATTACTTCTTCCTTAGCTACTATAGGCCTTCTGATCCTTTTCAAACAGTTCCACTGGCAGCTTTTCATCTTCCCCACATGATGAAAAGGTCCAATATGCCATGAAAGAATTTGAAGCTTGGGTGACAGATGAGTATGGATGTGGAAGAAGAGGTGAAGATTTGCCAAGGGAAAGTATAAGATTTCAGTGGCATTAAAAGTCATAACCATGGTATATGATAAGACAGACCTTATTTGGAACGTCATGTTAACAAGACTACAACGTTTAGGCCAGAGCTTCATCTATCCATATTTGGTGGAGTACTTTACACCCTTTGAAGATTGTCTGCAGCATAATGTACAAAGCCATCATCTGAAATGTACAAATATAAGTCACCAGAAGAAACAGGTTTCTTTAAAATCATAATTAAATTCAAACTCAATGTACTCTTCTATTTAGACATTACAACTAAAACTATAATCACCTAACATATGCTTCAAATACTAGCTATGACATCTGGACAACAGACATCAGTTTCCATAAGTAGGTTTTCTCCTTGCTCAGTCAAGGTGAACGGGTCAGAGGAAGCTTTACAAAACATCCTAAAGAAAAGAAATGTAATACTGGCTTCTGAATTGGGCAATGTTTTTATACTTTGTGGCTGTTATTAGCTTCAAAAGCAGAATAACTAAGTTATGAGAGTCTTAACATTTTAGCAGTTCTACAACATCCATGCCACTCAAACAGCTGCCAAACTGTGACAAAGTCAACCAGTCTCTAAATGTCCTAGCTCATCATTTGAATGCCTGTGAGAAACAGCCAATAAGGAGGACAACGGAGTATAATGTCAAAGCAAACATACAGTTATTATAGTTATAAATTTGTTGGTCTGTAATGAAGTTGTGGACAGATAATACAGAGCACATAAAGATACTACAAATGTCAGTTTCTTTGTCTAGTTTGTCAAATACACCAGTTAATATTAATCAGTAAGATGTTTGTAGCTTCACCATTTTCTTAGAAATCCTATGCAGTGACACTGACATTGACATTAACTAGTAGTTAATACTGAATGCTGACTCTAGGTTTTAAATTGATGAGTTGTTTTATTTATGACAAAGAAGCAAGAGTTCATTCCTAAGACAGTCAAGCTTGAGGTGCACAAGACCGTGATTTTACCTTGAGCCGTTTTTCTTAAATATATTTCAGTATTTTGCTTCTATTGCTATCATGAATGTCTGCAAGGAGAGACAATGGGGGGCAAGTGACAACTGCAAAGCCAAGTAATTTTGTTTTCAGTACTGTTGTCTTTGCATTAATGGATTTGGACTGGAATTATTGTGCCATATCTATTAATCATACTGTGTTTTCAGCTTTTACTTTGCATTGTGGGCTTTTACTCTACTCTACTCTATCCAAAAGTGATTCTGTTATATCTGCATCCAAGTGCACTACTCCCACCAAAACCCTTCATTCTGAATCTGCCTCCAAAAAAATTTAAAAGGTGCACATGGGCACCATGGAGAAGTTCATATTGCCCCAACATCCAGAAAAGATGAAAGGCACGTCACAGGCAGATGTGTGTCAAGGCACCATTGCTGTTTAAAACTGCTGTGATTATGATTTTTCACTATTATTTTTGCCCCACTATTAAAAGAATAATATTTACAAAAAAAGAGGACAAGAAGAATGTATTTGCACCTCCACCATTCCCTCAACCCAAACACAGTTTCACTCTCTAGGTAACCATTCTTTGAATATTTTGTTTTGCTAAGCATTATATCCATTCATTATGTGCTCTAAATGTTCATTTATATCACAATGTGTGCCCATTACAGTGTAGGAGGAAACATAATTTGTTTCAGAAAGTGAACAAAATTGTTGTATTTGCATTTGAACTGCAACTAAACACACACACACACTATTGAGTCTATGAAGTGTTTGATGTTTTGGATACTTCATATTAGGCTGAAATCCTTGGTGGACTGTAACACGGGAGTTTCCATTTGTGTGTATATTATATTAACCTGGTCAATAACTGGATTCTGAGGGCAGTGAAATTTATGAAAATTAATAGAGGAAAAATGAAAGCACGACTACAATCTTCAATAGGTTTTCACACTGCTTTTAGATGTAAATGTCAGACTTTGGACTTGTTGATTTTTCTTAGTATTTGAGAAGCTAATCATATTGCTATAACATTACATGTAACAGAGTGGAAAGTTATGAAAAATGTGATAATTTGGCTAAGGACAAGTATGTTACATGCACATTTATTTGGGTGTGCATAATGTGTTCACCTAACTAGTATTCATTAGCAAAAGAATGTACTGTTATAGCTTTAACAAGTTTTGATAAAATAAGTGCTGACCACATCTGTTCAAGCAAGATGGGTTTAACTGTCATATAATATAGCTGGGATTAAGACTACCACCTCACTACCTCTACCTAATCTGTTCCCACTAACTACGCATATACTAACAAATTATGAACATCACATGCACAAAGAATAAATCAGGTACAGAAATTACAGTAGAAAAAGTCCAAAACTTTTTTATTGGGTCAACATCACCTCCCTTTTCTGTTCATTTGCATATTACATGAATGTTGCAAACTTATGAGCACAACAGAGCATCTGCTGGAGTTCAACTTTTTCTTTGACATCACAGTTAACAAACATTTAAATATTTTTATGAGGCTTAGGCCACTTTGTGGTGAACAGGTGATGTGCTTAATGAGCATTTTGGAGCCAAATAAAGAAAAAGACTGGAAACTGTTTTTTTGTGTTTTGTGTGTCTTTTTTCCTGCTGCTGCTTCATTGTCTGCCATGTTGTTGGTTGTTCACGTCAATGTTGGTGACTCTACAGAATTTGACTGCACATTGATGTTAAAGCTGTTAGAAACAGTACTACCAGCCCTTTCATGACTGTTTACGAGGTCAATGTCTTTGGCCTCAACTGCAGTATTTGCGGATTGTTCAAAGTACTTATTCAAATCACTATTTTATTTACATTTTTAATGTCTGGTATAGTTTTCAGCATAAAGGGAATTTTGTTTCTATTTTGTTTT
Source organism: Polypterus bichir lapradei (assembly GCA_026402145.1). Classification (NCBI taxonomy): domain Eukaryota; kingdom Metazoa; phylum Chordata; class Cladistia; order Polypteriformes; family Polypteridae; genus Polypterus; species Polypterus bichir. Next base: position 51,721,257 of record JANRMT010062808.1, read on the forward strand.
TATTTTTCTTTTCATTGCACTATTTGTTTGAATGACCATTCATTTATTCTTCTGTGGTTCGGTAACACATTTAACGTATAGTCTTGTAAGAGATACCTATGAGACACCTGATCAGACAGGTTTACAATAAGGAGGATCGTCGTGATGTAGAAGTGTGTGCAGGATAGTGGATGTGCTGTGAGAGCCTGTACTGTAGACAAAAATATGCAGACTTTTCTTGTTATTGGGCATTTTTCTCTTGCATATTCCAGCAGGGCCTATGGAATTTTTAGTTAATCTTTTACAATGTATTACAAGTATATATACATAACCCCAAAGGTTAAATAATGTAATTTAAAGCTGAAAGCCTCATTTTAGAGAAGCTACCAAAATAATTTTCCATGGTTACAATGAGGTAAATGAGTTACAAACACCCTTCCAGAAAGCGATGAAAAACTGATGGAAAAGCCCATCAGTACACCCCTCCTATGAAGTGGTGCTAAGATCAGTACCCCCCTTAACAAAGTGGTGTTCATAATAATGGGAGAATAAACATGAGTCAGAAATTACTGGTGGAATTATTTGACTGGAGGAGGTAATAAAGTTCTGCATATTAAGAGTCAGATGACGTGATATATTAGATGAGGTGATGTAATTAGAAAAATCCGGACGGATCAGTAGGCTATTCATCCTAGGAACCAAGTTACCCAAACTATTCTATCACATTTCAGTAATTATCTACCGCTCTTTCTGATCATCTTTCAGGTATCTTTCTGATCATAAAATAGGTCATTACGATAGCATTGATAAGAATTCATAATTACTTGCAGAATTACAGTATTTGAGGGTTCCTCTAGAGTGCCTCTTGTACGATTTGGCTCAAAAACTAATCAGCACATCGTCATCTCATAACAGGCTTAAGTTTCGAATTTGGTATTTTTTCCATCCAGTCATTTTAGCTCTAGACTGTCCTCAAGAAATTGTAAGACACAGACAGATACACACCCATCATCAAGATATTGATGTTTTCAGTATCAGAGTACCCTAAAACATCGAAATCTGTTGGAAACTGGAGATAAACATTTTTGATGAATCTCAAGGTTTCTTCCTCCCCCATAGACGATAGGTTATGGTGGGGGAGGCAAAGCAAAAAAGTATAAAAGCTGATGTATTGTTGAATTGATTGCTCATTTCTTGGACTAAGACATTTGTGCATAACTCTATGCAAATAAAGAAATGTTGTGCATTCTCATCTGAGCTCCATGACTGCCTTCTTTGAAGATGGAGAAAAGTTTATTCCATGAGAGGCCATAGGGTACACACCCAAGTTACCCTGATGGTAGATTCCGACATGCGTATTATAATCTTTTTTATTCAACCTCTCAGTCTTTGACTTTACCTACTTATTGTAATATAATATAACTAACTGAAATGCTTATTGTAAAAAATGCCTTTTAAAAATCAATAAATTCGATGTAATTTGAGATTACTTTCTAATATAGTTGTTTAAGATCAACCAAACATACTGTTCACCTCTCTTTCTTATTAGTTATGTTGGTTTTTATGAACATTCAGTTACTTTGTGGTTCACAAAAAATTTTACCCCCACGCTAAACTTTCTTTCAATGGCCATGATTGTCTTCTACATATCCGTAACTGTACGATGGATCACACAATATACGGCAGAGGCAAATTCAATGCTTTTTTAATGAAGGAAGATTTGCCAGTTTGGTTAGTTAAGATTTTAAGCATTTTTGCCCGCCATAAATGTATTTTCACCAGTATATGAGTAGTTGTTTTCTGTATTTTGTCAGCATTTGGCCTTACTTTACCACCTTAAGAGACACAACTTCAAAATACATCAAGGGTTACACAGAGGTCTAGACATGTGTGTATGCATTTACTTGTTCACTGTATGACATGCTGTTTTTTTACTGTTACTATGTCATAAATATTTTAGCACTCTGGGATTTATGCACTGTGTAAGAAGTGAATGGTCTTCGAAAAGGACATTGGCAGGGCTATTTATGTCTACTGACAGTCATGTGTGACCTTGAATGTGAATCTGAATTAAAATGGCTTAAAGGAAAGCAAAAAAGATGAAAAAAAAACTTAGTTCTTTAAAAAATTTTCAGTTAACATTTGATATTCATCTATGAGGTGCCCTGCAGCACAGTATGAAGTTCAGTGGGTCATGAGATTTTCTTAATAAGTGTCTCTTTGTGAAAGACTCATGCAAATGTCCTGGCTCTTTTTTGTGGATAATAATATTAACTAGTAATGAAAAGTTTCTAAAACTGTCACATTAGGAAAATTATTTGTCTATGTATTTGAAAAATATATAAGAAGGATGGAAAGAAAGCCAAATGATTTACATGATGCTTGCTAAATGACACTTAAGGCATATGTGTGCCACCATGATTATACAAGGTTTTACCACTCACTAATTTGTTTTAATTTTGCAAAATACAGTAAAAAGAAAGACGTTAATATTTAATGCTTGAAGACCGTGTTTTGGAAGGTTAAAAATTACACTACCACCACCAAGTAAATATGAAGTTCATGAGCAATAATGGGTAAATTAATTAGGGTTATTTATGGAGTTTCAAGGACCTAAAGGACATACAGACACATGGAGAAGTGTAATGGAGAGTGAGTGTCACCCACATCTGTAAACGAACTGAACTTTTCAGAGCAGAGAAAACAGATTTGTGACCTTTAGTGAGCAACAGGAATACTTCAGGCTACTGAGAATTGTAATTTATGACTGCAGTGTGGATTAATGCTGCAAACCCTGACATGTCTATAACAACGCCGACAGGGAAAGCAGCATTAAGTGTTTGCAGATAGCTGAAACAATGACTGATATAAGAAGATTTAGTTTTGGACATTACTATTCAGAACACTGCCTAATGATGACTGTGCACATAAAGGCATGGATAGACAGCAGGTTAACTATGCTAATGATGAAGAAAGCCTGATTTTGAATTGGCTCTTTGGGCTACAAATTCCCAAGTTACCTTATGTATTGATTTTTACAATGCTGTGCATCCCACCATGTGAAGTTATAAATCTGGTCCCCATTCCCTAGTTTAAACAATCTACCAGTCTCCAATATATTGGTGCCCAACTGGTTCAAATGTACTGTACCTTGTCACAATGAAACAGTTCCCATCTGTTCCAGAAGGAGTGTCAATGCCCCATATACAGCATAATAAAACAGGATTTGAGACACATGCTAAACCTTCTAATCTCCTCAGTTTTATTAGGGTGGCATGTGGCAAAAGCATATCTTCAGAAAGAACCACCTCATCAGTCCTAGTCTGCAGTTTGGCATCTACATCTTTAAATTTTGGTTGTAGAACTGATAGCCTGCACTTACATTTGCCATTTGTTCCAACATAAACAAAGACAGCTGGTCCCCCCTCAACTCTGGCCAGGAGCCTATTCACCCTTCCAGGGAGGTCTCCCTACTGTGTACCCAAAATGTAAAATAACACACCGTATGTGACTAGAGCAAACCTATGTCTCAATCCCCATAACGATTAAGCCCACCTCTATCACTACCTCTCCCTTACTAGGGATATGTTTTGAGGTGGCTTGTTGGGTCTACACACATCAGCCTACTACCTTAAAGTTAACAGAGTCACCATCCAGATCTGCAAGGTGCTGAAAATGATCTGACACTTCCACCTTTGGAGATGATATACACTCTTTTTTGCACTTAACTCACCTACATCTACCTCTCTGGTCTGGAGTCTCTTCCCATGCCACGTTGGCAGAGTACACTATCTCTCTAAAGTAGATACTGTATGGTCATGATCTGCCAGTTCTCCAAATTTAAGAAATTAAATATCAGTTAAGAAGAATTGCTGCAGTTATTTAACACCTTCTTCCCCATTAAGCTCCTGTAACACACTCACTATGGCATAATGTGGCTTGCCATACACTCACCAACCCTTGACCACCTGCTGTGTGTCTGTTTGTAGGTACTAATCTTTAAAATTCTCCTGGTTGCTTCTCAAGTTGAACAATTTCCTACTGCACAGATCCCTTACTGTTTCCTTACTTACAATCCCGGTGCCACCACCTACTGTTTGCAATTAATTTAAATTCCACACAAAAGTAACCACTCAGAAAGCACTTTGTCACCATGAAAGGATGACATCAACATGCCAGCCAGTTGGCCACCAGACCAGATATTGCAACTAAATAAATAAATCTGTACATTTCTGATACTGTAGCAAGGAATAAAAGAGAGGCAAAAAGCAAAACCTACACTTACAGTAAAGTGCTTTTTTTTTTTACTCACAGTAAAGCGCATATCTTTTTTTCTTTTAGCTACAGTAAAATGCATATCTTGTAGAATTTGTAAATTTTATTGGTGTTTGGCAAAAGGGAACCTTCTTACCAATATCATAACTTTAAAAGCACCAACAAGGTTGCAACTTTCAGCAGTTCAAGAAATAAAGCAGAATTGAAAAATCAGTGATTCAGTGAATCCAACAGCTGTTATATTTAAAGAGCTTTCTCATTAAAATGATATACATTTATTGTAAAAGTAAGGAGATGCTAAGAAAGATACCTAATATTTTGTGGTTTATTGAACAGATTAAAATTAAACAATGCAAAGTTCAGTTCATATGCTAAGATCAACCCAATTAACCTCTTTTTAAAAAAAAACCTAGCAAGTGAAGTGAAGTGTTATAAATATATCATATTTTCATTAATAAAAAGTTCATCCCACTAGTATCTTTTAGACCTCTGCAACTCCCACCACACTTGTAAATAGGTCACATTAAGGTCAATGCAGGTCCTTGTCTTTCTGCTTAACCCTCTTAGATATTCCTGGGTGTGTGGGTGTGCAAATTTTGAATTAAGACATCGAAGTACACATCTATACAAGGCAAATCTGAAGCAAGTTTCTGAACCATGATAGGAAGCCAGACTCCCACATAAGTAGGAGGTAGAGACAAAAGCTCTACGTGGAAGGCTTCTCAGCCCACAATATAACCTGAGAGGCAAGCGCTTGTGAGGCAATAAAAGCAATTACCATGGCACCCATGTTTAGACTACCTGAACAAATGAAACAGATCCAAAATGCACAAAGCAGGTGAAATGATTCTCAAAAAATATTAAACAATGTTAACAAACCACAACCTGCTAATGATTTCATAGTTACTTATTTATCTATTAAGCAGATGTTTCTTGTTTTTTTTTTTATCCTGAGTTTAACAGGACAATTTGCATTGTTGAAATCTATTAGCAATGGTAATGCACCTTCAGAAGAATATCTACAGTCAGGTCCATTAGTATTTAGACAAAGGCACAACTTTCATAATTTTGGCTCTGTACACAACCACAATGGATTTGAAATAAAGCAATCATTATGTGATTGAAGTATAGACTTCCAGCTTTAATTCAAGGGGCTTAACAAAACTATTGTATTTTAGAAAATTTTTTAGAAAAGACAGACATTTTTATATGTGGTCCCCCTATTTTCAGGGGCCCAAAAGTATTTGGGTAAACTAACATACCGGTAATCATAAATAAAATGATCACTTTCAATATGTGGTTGAAAATCCTTTACAGTCAATGACTGCCTGAAGTCTGGAATCCATTGCCATCTCCAGGGGGTTTCCACTTTAGTGATGCCTTATCAGGCCTTTACTGCAGCTGTCTTCAGTTACTGTTTGTTCATTGGAATTTCTGCCATCAGTTTTGTCTTCAGCAAATGAAATGCATGTCCATTTGGTTGAGGTCAGTTGATTGAATTGGCCTTTGAATAATATTCTACTCTGTTGCCTTAAAAGCACTTGGTTTGCTATCACAGTATGTTATGGCTCATTGTCCATCTGTACTGTGAAGCGTCACCCTATCAGTTTTGCAGCATTTGGCTGAATCTCAGCAGATAGTATAGCCCTGTACATTTCAGAATTCATTCTGCTACTTCTGCCAGCAGTTACGAGTCATCAATAAACACTAATGACTGACTTTCATTCACAGCCAAGCATGATCATGCCATAAAACTGCCTCCACCATGTTTCAATAACGATGCGATATTCATCAGATCATGAGCTGTTTCTTTTCTTTTCCATGCTCTTCTATTTCCAGCATTCTCGTATATATTGACCTCAGTTTCCTTTGTCCAAAGAAAATTGTTCCAGTAATGGAGAGGTTTTTTAAAAATGTTTTAAAAAGTCTAATCTGTCTTTCCTGTGCTTGAGATTTACCAGTGGTTTGCACTTTGTGGTCTTTACTTTAATTAAGTTTTCTCTTGGTTGTAGACTTTGGCAATGATAGATCTACATCAAAGAGCGTGTTCTTTGTTTGACTAAATGCTGTGAAAGGGCTCTTCTTCAACAAGGATAGAATTCTGCAATTATCCAACACAGTTGTCTTCTAGGGTTGTCAAGACCTTCTGGTGTTGCTGAGCTCACCAGTGTGTTCCTTCTCTTTAAGAAAGTACCAAATGCTTTATTTGACCACTCTTTGTATTTCTGCTGTCTCTCTAAAGGGTTTGTTTTGTTTAATGATGGGCTGTTTTTACTTTCATGGACTTCTTATTGAGAGTTCACAGTGATAGCTCCAAATGCAAATTCCACATTTGATATCAATTCCAGACCTTTTATCTGCTTAATATTTAATGAAATAATGAGGGACCTGCTCCCACCTGGCTATGAAACAGTTGGTCAGTCAATTGTCCATATACTTTAAAGCCACTGGAAATTTGGGGTTTGGCTATGAAGAAAAATAGCTGTCATCCCTAAGCGACTTCTACAATATTTTTGTTATACCCTTGAATTTAAGCTGAAAATGTACACTTCAATCACATAATGATTGCTTTATTTCAAATCTACTGTGGTGGTGTACAGGGCCAATATTATGAAAATTGTGTCACTGTCCAAATACTTATGGACCTGAATGTAAGCTGAAGCTGAACAAAAGTCAGAATGGAATTCCTATGACCATGAAAAAGCAACAAAAGATTCTTCAGTTGATCTAATAATATGCTTTATTTTCTGATTAATTTGTTCTATTTTCAAATCACTAGCAAATTGCAATCAAATAATTTAATACAATGAACGCCACATTGTAATTCTTATATTCATTAAATCCAATTTAAGCATCTTTAATTATTGTGCTTCATAACTGAATAACTGAATGTATTACAACTTTTTTGACATTTTAAATAGTGATTATAAAAAAGTCAAATATTATTCCAGAATTCTTTTTAATCTTTGAGACTTAAATATCCTCCACATATTCTAAGACAATAAAAGCCTTTAGACACCATTGGGCTTTGAAAACATATTTCATTTTTCCTCAGGTTTTCTCCGTAGGTATACTTTGCTCAGCAGTTATTTTAATATCAGCACAAAACATAAATAATTATGCAGTTAGCAATCAATAATCATCTGTAATGAATTGGCACACCCTGTCCAGGACACAAAGTAATAAGTACAAAAATCGAGATGTACAGTATCTGAAAGTGTCAGCAGCTGGGAGTTACAGAGGGATGACAACAGGAGAATAAGGGCAGCACATGATCACTCACTGGGAAAAATGGGACCATGTTGCCCTTAAAAAGCAAGGAAGCCACCTGAATGACCCCAGCTCTTAAACGCTTGGGGTACAGAGTGGACTGGGGCAGCCAAGACAAATTATAGCCATTGCAGCAAAGATATTAATTTTTCCCATGACCATGAAGTGGTTTGACGTGAAGTGACTCAGATAAGGTGTTTAAAGCTGCCTTAATTCACAGAATAAAAAAAAGTCTAGTAGTAAGTGAAACACTGGGTTTTGGTCTCACTTATATTATGATGAGACCAGAATTAAATGAGAAAAAGAAAAATCTGACATGACTAGCACACAACTTTCCTGATATTAAAAACAAAAGAGTGAATTTATTAAAATACATGCAGGATGCAGTACCATTACTGTATTTGAAAAGTCTCAGCTTTCAAAGCTCCTATGGACTAAAGGCACATGGTCACAAATTTACAAAAAGTCTTTCTTTCAAACCCCTAAATGCACACAACAAATTTAGGAATTTTGTGTTTCTGATCAATGGTTTGGCTATTGTCAGTTTTGGCTTTATAAACCTTTGTACTTTTGAAATTCTAAGCTGAATAGTACGCATTTATCCAAAACAAAATCTGCTCTTAAGACTAATGAGTGGTCCATAAAATTTCAAAAGAAGTGGTTCATTCATTTGAGCTATAGTGCTGATTAACATTTTTACTACACATTTATTTCCAAAACTGCTCAAAACATGTTCAAGGGATATCAAAATGTGTTTTTCCACAGAAACTTTTTCGTTAAACTTTCTTCAGATATAAAAATATGTACAAATTAATGATAGTGAATGAACGAGATACAGTATGGGATGTGTGTAGGTTAATGCGTTTCATGGTACACTGGGAGTACACAAGAGGAGTGAGCCACTGGACCGGAAACAAAGGGATATCCCATGCTAGGAAGATCCAGGAGAGAAAAAGGATTTGTTTTTTTTTTTCATGTCCTTTGTACTATTCATAAGTTTTTTTGTGTTAATAATCACCTGTTTTGATCTGTTGTAACTTCTTTGCTTTCCTTTGGGTGTTATAAGATTTCAGAAATGTACTCTATCCTGTTAAAAACAATAAATAACATTAAAAGGTAGTCAATCCTAATGTACATAACTTTAAATGGTCATATTCTGACACCAGTGTTCTCCTTCACTACTATAATACTCAAGACATCGTTATCAAATCTGGGTCATATCCTCTAATATGGTCTTGGTATTTGGCACAAGGTGACAAAGTATCTTGGTTTGTGCCCAACCTATAGTATCACAATTCTACACGCTTATTCCATACCTTAGCTATGATTGCCACCAATGTGTATATCTCCTTTCCTCCCTTGGCCAAATGAAGGAACTTTGGCACTTGATGACATTCAGAATGTTCCAGCTTCTAAGGTCTAGTTTTCATATTCCCTCTGTCACCTTTTTCTATATATAATATACTGTGGCGGAGGGTCGGGGCTAGGACAGTACTTGTGTTTCACATCTGCTCTGTGCTGGGTAGGGTGGCTGGTATGCCCCCTCTTGGTCCACAACAGCTAAGATTTGTTCTTAAGACATGTAGTGTTTCACTATTCTTTTCTTTCTGATCTCATCCTCACTTAAATTTTCACATTCCTTCCCTACTACCCCAAAACCTGTGGCAGCACTATATTGTATTATTTGCAGAGCAGCTTACAATAACTTGTGTCTGGCAGGAAAAGTACCCTCAACACACTCATTATTTTACTATTTAATTTTTAAAATTATCTCTCTTTCCTCCAAAAATCTAAATAATCAATGCATAATCAACACATCTTTTCAAAATGTGCATTGTTTGTGTTTAATACCCCACAAATGTTACATTCTGGAGCTAGCCAAGGACCCCTTCTGTCAGTTCTTGGGGGCATTTATACATATGTTCGAAAAGTATCTTCCAGTATTCACCTTCTGGTCTGCCGTTTCCAGTTCAGTGTTCCAGTATTCTGCTGGTTAACCTACCCCTTTTGACATCTAGATTCTCTTCTCCTGTTTCAAGAAGAGGCTATTTTGTTTAGCAACAACAGCGGCAAAAGCTTTATATTATCATGCTGGAAATCTATGGAATGTCTTTAATTTGGTGTTTGGAAATTCTAGCTTCGTAATTTAGCCTTTCTTGAGCTCTCCGCAGCATCTATTAACAGGTCATTAAAAAACGGTTCTCCATGGTGCCTGTAGTCCAGGGCCAGGTAGCCAGCGATTGCTGTTTCTCCCCAACTTCTTAAATACTGATATTCCTTCTCTCTCAAGGGCTTACTGTAGTGCTCATAACTCCTCTGAGGACAGGCTCAGCCATCCTTTGGCTGCTGCCTTTTTGCTGCTCCAGTTTCTCTTAATACAGGGTTCAGCTGGGGTTTTGACAGTGGGGTGCTGGTATGGGGGTGTTTGCTGTGGATCTGGTGGGTCACTGAAGCATGAAAATGCTTTTTTATTATTTTCATAATGATTTGACCTGCTCTGTACTTTCTCCAGCATTTTATCCTAATACAAATTGACCATAAAACAAATTCAGCAAATCATTTTTCTGAGGCTATTGAAGCTTTTTGAACATCACCATAAAACCTTGAAATAATTGTTTAAGATTTTCAGAATCTTTTTGAATAAAGACATATTTCTTCGCTTTTCCCTTAAATACATTTTCTCTTTAATTCAACTACTGACCACAAGCACATGATTTAAAATTTAGTTTCTACTTGGTTAACTTTATCGATATGTAGTCTTCCTTGTACAGAACTAAAAAAATGTAATTTGCTTTGCTGGAGGGGTAAGACATGACCTTTAGACACTGGGACAAATTTGCTGCACAGCAGTTACTTGGATTTTGACGATCCCGTTGTCGGTGGTAATCAGTATGCCATAGTTCTTTCTAGTTTGTCTCGGCAGAGAACCTCCGCAGGGACAGCTGGGGCTCTGAATGCTTCAGTGATTGGGAGCTAGAGTATGTCATTCAGGGCACATCTCTAAAGGCTTAAAGTAAGACACAAGTGGTTAACCCCATCCAAGTAGGGTAAAGTAGAAACATGAAGTTGCCTTTTCAGTTTACTTTACCGCTTTCATGATTACCTTTATTGTCACTAGTGAGGAAAGACTGCTAGACAACTATCACTTCAAATCTGATATTGCTTTTCATAGGAAAAACTGCAAGTACAGACTGACACAAACAGGTCCAACATGATGCTAATCTTTACACCTGAAGCCCTATGTTTTGGTTTGGTTGGCGCCCTCTAGGGGTCACTCAATATTAAACTACAATACGAAAATACAGCATAGCTAAGAGGACTGCATATCAATAAATAAAATAATGGACTTGGGTCACTAGTAAAAATGTGGTAATTTTTCACATATTAATGAAAAACTATGGTCATGTAGTGCAATAATGGCAGAAATAAAAAGTAAAATAAAGTAAAAAATATTGTCTGTTTTGACACGGACATTTAATATGTTATCACATTAATACTGCAAGTGCAACCATCACTACTCACATTCACATACCCCTTAGGGGAAGAATTTCATTTTTGTTTCCCGCTTCACAATGTAGCAACAGATTGGGGGAGGCAGGTCAGGGAGATATCATTGTGCGGTCCATCAAAGAATGATTTGACCATCTTGGACAAATTGATTTATCTTGTGAAGCAAAAAACACTGAAAATGAAGTACTGCTCAAAATCAACACATAAAATAAAAGTTCAAACAGTATGACAACAGTACCACATGAATTAGTGAACACCAACATTATTCAGAATACTTACATTTATACAAGCAGGTTTTTAAATATTTTTCAAAAGAAGTTTATTAGATTTGTGGCATTTGTTGCATTGAGATTTAGAGTAGGCAGTGTGGCATAGTGGTTAAGGCTTTGGACTGCAGACCCTGAAGTTGAGGGTTCAAATCCTGATTCTAGCACTGTGTGACCCTGAGCAAGTCACTTCGCCTGCCTGTGCTCCAACAGGAAAAAATGAAACAAATGTAACCAGATGTATCTCAAATGTTGTAAGTCAGTTTGGATAAAGGTGTCAGCCAAATAAGTAAATGTACAAGAGATTAGCTAGTTAATAACACTTAATGAAAAGTAAGATTTAATTGACAAATCTAATTAATTTAAACTTCTACTGTTATAAATTGCTAATGTTTGAACTTTCCAAATCTCTCTTTTTTATAACACTAGGGCGCTTTGCCCCCTGCTCGCTTCGCTCGAACACCCCCTCCCCATCCCCCGGGTGCACTACACTCCAGCCACTTCGTGTCTCTGCCTCTCGCGTTGTGAAGGGGGGTTGAACGCATGCTAAGGAGATGCGGACAGATCAACTGCTGACTTGCTGCTGTTGAGCTGTGTGTTCTGCTTGTCGCGCTGCACGTTGATCATTTAAAAGCCTGTACAGCATCTGTCCTTTTATCTCACTGCCTTGTCTTGCGGAACATTAAAGTGTCTCTCGCGGGACATCAAAGTGTCTTCCGAGAAGATCACATCTTGACCTAAGATTTTTTTATTATAATAGAGAGATGTGTCCTCAAAATAAGGCTACCTTTGTGAAATCAAAATTCCTAGCTAAAGATAAATCTGTTATTGCACCAATCCTGTTAAACAGCCTTTGTTCTGTTGTTTCGACAGTGCTTCACATAATTGATTAGTCGTTGATTTCTTATGCCTACTTACCAATGTGGAATTGGCCATTAAGTTGGACTGACCACATCTACAATATTTATTGATTATTGGAGATTGAATCCTGTTCACTCACCTACCATTCAAACAGTATGTGTTCAATGTGCTTTCATATTTTAGGTATAATTTAACATTACTTTGGCTTAAAAAATCTAATGAATAATGCAAAATTAGCAAAGCAGTAGGCCGGTTTACTAGCAACATTTCATATAATATATTACAAGTTGTATTATTGGAGAGGTTTTCCCTTCTGCTTCATCTAAGAGATGAACCAAATATGTCTGGATAAAATAGTAGTTTTGAAATACTAATTAAATGCACTTTTTAATGAACATATGGAGCAACTCATATTTAGAACTACCCACAGGCACAGAGATGGCCACTTGGTTTGAATCTTGCCTCAGTTTTACTTCCCACAACTATAGCTGACATTGTGGAGTTTTCTGCACATATTCCAAAAGCAGCCAAGTAAGATTATCTGATAACTTCATATGAGAAAATGTAAATGTATTGGTGGGGTGACTTGGCATATCCATGGTTGGTTCCTGCCTCATGCTCGATGCAGGCAGGATGTGACACTGAACTGGATAAAGCCACTCAGAAAATGGGTGGATCGTTAGATGCAGAACTGAAGTTGTGTCCATTACATCAAGGCAGATGTTTTAATGCCATCATTTCTAACTCCCTATTGACCTTAAAAGAGCATTATTTACCTACTTCATTAAGTTAACCCATACAGCATTTTTAAACAGAAGGTTCTATTCTCACTGAAATTTAAGTCCTTCCACTAACTGGCTAGCTAAGTAATTTCTAGTAATTTAAAAATTTAATGAAACGAGAGGGAGAAACTAAATATTTAGCATAGAATTATGACCTCTTCTCATGGATGACAAAACTGAATGTCAATCCCTAAATATCAGGGTTGTTCATGTCAAGGGAGTCTACAAGGATCTGATTAATAATTTCACAGGTTAAACCTCTAAATCAGCCCAAGGAAGAAGTAGGCTACAGCCTGAAACTCTGCATTTTTCAACCATGCAGTCTTTAGCCATATCAAGTGTCTTGTTGGATATCCCACGAAATGGCTCAAGAAAAACACCATAAAATTACATCAGGAAGTATAAATCAAATACAAATAAAAAGACAATTAGCTGATGAGTGATATAACAGATTAACCATTAACAAACTCACAAAAGGCAACAATTACAAACAACTACTATTTCAATCCAAATATAAACATCCTTTTACACATCTCACCATACACATTATTATGCAAAATGATATATATTATGTATATTTATCTGTATACACTCTTCATAAACATAAGTACATATATTTCATTTAATCCACTTCTGTGTCATGGCAGGCTGGAGTCTATCCAGGAAGCACTGAATCTCCATTCACCCTAACACATTCTGTACTCTTCCCTTGTCAGAATCAGATGTTTCCCATGTGTCAGAAGACATGTGAAGACCCCACAAGGACAAAACAACTAGGTGCAGTATTCAAACCCAGAATTCTGGACTCAAACTGGTGGGGAAGGCAGGCTCTATTGTAGGCATGGAGCTGGACAGATTGACATCCGTGGCAGAGCAACGGGCGCTGAGCAGGCTCCTGTCAATTATGGAGAATCCACTGCATCCACTGCTGTCACTGTCCTGATCCACTGACAGACTGAGGAGATCGTTCCTACATCACACTATGCAACTCTTCAGTTCCACTCATGGGTTGGGTAAACGTTAACATTATACAAAGTTATTGTCTGTTTTACCTGCATTTTTATCACTATTTAATTTAATATTGTTTTAATCAGTATGCTGCTGCTGAAGTATGTGAATTTCCCCTGGAGATTAATAAAGTACCTATCTATCTATTTATCTATCTATGTATCATAAGTCATCAGTGCTTAAAACTGTGCCACCCTGTTTGCAAAATCTTTATTAAACACACACACACACACACATATATTCAGTCCCTGTATACCAAAAATATACTGTACGTTTATTAAAATTAAAAAAAAATTGGGGCACAGCTAAATTAAGAGACCTTCTCAGGATCACACAGTGAGTCATAGATGGGGAATAAATCAGAAATCTTGTGGGTCAGAGTCGAGTATCTCAGCCACTATGCCACTGTGTGTTAGAAAAAGACCTCCAGAAATACAAGCAAGAACCTTAATGATTAGAGTACATTTATCACCTGCAGCAGCATAAAGGCAAGATGAAAGCTAAAATGGATCTGCAAGCAAAGATTAAGCTTTTGTAAGCATCAATTAGTCATTCATTCATGGCTCTAATTGGTTTTTGTCATTTAATAAAGTATATTAATAAAAATTGTGCATTTAAGAAGTATGACTGGAAACTCCATACTGAATAACAAATGCAATAATTCTTTGAATTATTCAACAACAGACTGTTCTAAAAACTGGTTAACAATCTAACTAAGCTCACACCAAATGAAAAGAAATTTCACGTAGCCCGCTTGATTTTTTTCCTTTATGGTGTCATAGGATATACTGTAATTCAAGTATCCTGGATACATCACTTGGAACCTCCATGAAATTCATGGAAACGTAACAAAAGTTTTATAGCTACAGTACAAGTGTTTTAAGTGTCGGCATTCAGTTTTCATGGGACAGGCTATGATTACTTCGGCGTCTAGGCTGAATTGCCTTTTCATTCCTTCGAGATGTTCTTAAGACAGGACAATGTATGTGACAACTATGCAGTTTAGCATAACATTAAATAAAATGCTTTACATTAAATTTCACCTCATTATTTATGTTTTCTAAGGAAAAAAATCACATGTAAATGAACGTCAAAAGTCAGTGAAAAATGATCTTTTCAGCTTTTCCTTTTTATCATTACCTCTGTTTTTCCACAAGAAATTTAACAAATGAAAGCAATGTTTAAAAAGAAAAAGGTCACCCTAATAAAACATTTTATTTCCAGGTATATTTTTAGCGCATTTTGGTTGATACAAATTCTTCATCAAATTATACATATATATTGCACATTTATTAGAATTTTCAAACTGATCATCTAGCTTCATGCAACTAATGAAACAGCAATTAATTAACTGGAAATTTTTAAAAATATTACAGAATCACTCACTAGGAAACCATCCATGCATGCCAATGCTGCATAAGCTACTAGATTTTTCTAAGAACAAAAAAAAAAACAACTCACTAAATTATAACATGGATAAATAAAGCATGTTAATCATTTGGTTTTCAGGACACCACTAACAAGTTATTTATTTAATTAATCAGCAGAGTTACACATTGAATTAGAAGGTGACATTGTGCATAGAGCACTAAATGAACCAAACGTCTTAAAAATAAGAATCAGAGCAGTAAGTGATACGCAGCTCTTGAATATTTTACACCTTAGCTGAAAATGAAACACGATTATCTGTCATGCGCAATTCCTGGAGATAAAAGGTACAAATATTCATTGTTGGAACCAAAGGGATGGACCAGTTAAATGTTGCTAAAGAGCTTATTCTTTCAATTCATTAATTTGTTTATTTAATCATACATTATAATGTACTACTTTTGAATCTTAGGATATAAAATCATTGTTAAGGGGAAAATTATCAATCTTCACTCTTTTACATTTCTCATTACTTCTTACGGGAGAAGAAGCACTGGTTTAGGCAATTTTGCAATATATTGAATCTTTTTTGCTACATGTTAGTATTTTGTAGCCAAGACTTCAACACTTCTAGGTTATTGCAGTACATGTAAAGTGCAGGAAAAAGCAACATGCATAGATATTGTAATCCTCAAAGTGATTTTTACTCCAACAAACAAAGAATTTAGAACATGAGTGGAACCATTATTTTCTGTCACAGGAAATATTGTCTAACTTTCAATGCCCTTTTATCCTGAACACATAAATTTTTTAATTTAAAATATTAGCCATGACATTCACAAGAACAAATAGTCAAGAAAAGAGAATGATGGTACAAGAGAAAAATGAATGCTTAATTACTTTCTTCTTGAGTTGCCGAATGCCTCCTGATGGGTGCTACAGCCTGGGTATGTGCTGTATTTGTAGAGCTAATAAGTCAATCAGAACTGATTGATTTAATAATAGAAACAAGGGAGAGATGATCACTGGGAGAGCACCGAAATGGCAAATAAATAAAAAGAAAAGCAAAACGTGTAGCCTCAACTTATCTTATACATTGAGTCAGTCCCAAACTGAATTAAATTTTGTGGTAGTTCATCCACTTTTGCTCATCTCAAAAGACCACAATCACTGCATTATCATCTTCCTTTCCTTTTATTGACATGCCTTCACCCCAACATACTTTTGGAATCTAGGCTCAAAGAGCCTTTAAAATTTCACCTGAGGTTAATTTCCACATCCATTGTGAAAATCATTACTGAGGTGATAGGTACTCATCACAAGTTTAGTCTTCTCGCAGTCCTGAGACCCTCTCTGTCAATAAAATTGGGAGGCACCTATGGCAGATTCCCAGGCTACCTGCTTTGCATAATGTGGTAGATTTGCAGTAATCAAACTGCCTGGAGGAACCCATATGGATTCCTCATCATGCCCTCCTTCCTTGCTTTTGATGAATTTCAGAGATGGCTTGCATACTGTACATAAAAGCTTACACAGGGATTTACTGAAAGTACAGAAACACAGAAGAAATGACATGACACGCAGAGCACAAATGTCTAACTTCTGTACACAAACAAGTTATCGTTTTCTTATGCTGTTTAAGTTCTAATTCATCAATCAAACTTCTACCAGCACATGAATTGAATTCAAGTTTCTTGGAAACTGCAAAATAGATTCTTAGAGTTTCTGCGACCTTTGACAAAAAGCTAGTGTGAAATGAAACATCAGCCTTGAATGACAAGCCAAAATGCAGCTTGGGACGAACTGACTTTGTGAAGGGGCTTCAGAGGCTTCACCCTGCTACAACTGGAGGGGTAAAAGAAGTGTGGTAAATGGAATTTTTTTACTGACCCTCCAGTTCTTCATATTATTTACCTATATTTTTTTCAAGAAGAAATTTGGTGTTCATTTACTTTGCTTCTAGCCAAATGGATAAGCATGTGACACAGAGACTGTACCCTTGATGTCATGCCTCTTGATGGTTTTTGCTCTGACATATTAACTACAAAACCACATTACTGTTATAAGGAGTACAAATATTACCAAGTAAGGTTCACTGCTCCACTGTTGACTACCTTTTCATTTGCATCGCCATGTCAATAAGTTGTTGAAAAACTAATAAAAGAATAAATTAAAACAGTCATTTGTAGCACGGTGCTGCCTTATAGATCAAGTGTCTTAGGTTCAAGTCCCATGTCTAGTCATTGTCAATGTGGATTCTGTATTTTTCCGCTGTATGTGTTTGGTCCATCGTCCCACATCATAGTCACACAGGTTTGGTTACCTGCTGATTCCAAGTTGGCCTGGGACTGATGGCGATGGTGCACAAGTGAGCCCTGCCCAGAATTGTTTTCTGTCTTGTGCCTAGTGCTGCCTGGATAGGCACCTGCCTCTTGTAACCCTGAATTAGCTTAAGCTGGTTTGAGAATGTTAGGCAATGATTAAGGACACGTTACCTTAATAACATGAAATGTAGTAAAAGAGGAGAATGTAAAGCTGAACAAGCTCCACCGCCTATGAATTTAAAAGCCATATTACAGGCCATTTCTATGACTGCAGACAGACACCACAAACATTAAGCATCAAGTTTCATTAACAGCAAGTTTTGGCCTCTATTTTTTAGGCGGCTGAAGCTTAATGCAGCAGCATGCAGGTTAATGGTCACTTTAGATAAAAACACAGTGCTTGGTCACTCAATTGACTTGTTAACTCATATAATACTTTTGTACATTCTTAAATCATTAAGGTGACTAGATGTTTGTAGCAAAGCTTTAGAATAATGAGGATGACTGAATCAGAAAAATTGTAATTGTCAAACAGATTTAGAAGAGACAAGTAACAAAACCATGAATTCTACTGTATAATGTTAAATATGCAGATTTAACTAAGAATGAAATCAGCACAACCCAATGGCAATGAGTAACCAAGCCTCCATCAAGCCTCCATTTACCAAATCAGACCTGAGCAGTACCATAGTGAAGCTGGAGCCTATCCCAGCAAGAGAAAATGTTCAAGGCAGGAACACAAGAAGAATCTCCGGGCAGTCCATTGCAGGGCAAACACAAAGAAACACACACACACACACACCATATGAGCATACTAGGGCCAATTTTGCATTGATAATTCATCTAACCTTTATGTTTTTGAACTGTGGAAGGAAACCAGAGTACCTGGAGGAAATCCATGTGAACACAGGGAGAACATGCAAACTCCACACTGGACATCAATTAAAGTGCCTGAGAAATTTGAACATAAGTAGTGTGACTTGTACAAGGAGAGCATTAAGTACATCAATCTTGATTGGTTAATTAATAGCTAAGATATCCCAATAGTTCAGCCAGATTTTTTTTTAACAATTGTCAACTTTAACTACATGATTCGATAATCTGCTCCATATTCCTATGACTGTTTGTATTAATAAATTTCTTTGTGTTTGGATTCTCCCTTTAAATATTTTAAGATGGACAAAATCTGTCTATGCTACATTTTGTCTATCTACAAAATCTACTTTTGGTTATCTTTCATTATCAAGGCACTTCATACATGACTCGCATGAGTGAATATGCATGTGGCTATAAGTCAGGCTGCTCATTACTGAAGTACTTGGTATAATGCTTGGTATAATGCAGGTTAGCACATACTGAGAAAAAATTATAAAAAAAAACATTTACAACATAACTGCATCTAGGTCTGGAACTTAGTGCCACTAACTGTTTGTGGCTACTTTGGGCTATTTGGTCTTTAACTGTTTCTATTCTGTGCCATTAGCTTCATCTGGTCTCTTATGACATGAGTCTTTATGTGGTCTTGAAAAGTGTCTTATGTGCATTAGATCACAGTCAACGTTGCTCTCAATTTCTGTTGAAGGCAAATGCATTGGACGCTATCACTTTGCCTTGTGAAAATAGGAAATAGACACAAGGCTTAAGTTGGGGGTGAATATTAAATCACAAAATTAGCACCATCCATCCACTTAGTGACCTGCTTACCCATTTAATTGTGAACGGTGTGCCATCCCGTCACTTACCGTACACACAATCACAGTCATTCACACGGGGTCTGTCTGAAGTTACCGATTAACTTAATCTGTGGGTCTTTATAATGTGGGAGGAAAAAAGTCAGGCAGGCATGGAAAGGACGTATAAACTACAAATAAACTACTTTCATACCGGGATTTGAACCCAAGAGTCTCGTGTATTCACAAACTTAATCTCTTTTTTCTGTTGTTTCCAGAAAGGATGCTAATCAATACAACCCAACGTCTGAAAACCAAGCAAGTAACCTTTGAAAGCCTGCTTAACACAGGCGGTCGGATCCTTTCCCCGGAGTGTTGGGCACAAGGCTTTTTTTAAGAAATTAATTTTAGCGATCGACTTCGGCTGAAAGCAGAACGACAGCAAATGTCAGAGATGTTCTCTCATGAGGTACCTGCGAGTATTAGAACTTCTCTATATTTTAATCGGGGAGCTTGGAAAAGTTTACCTCACAGTTCAAGTGAAACAAATCCTGCTGCGCAATTTTACTGAATGTAAAATTATTCGAAAGAACTGCTTTTTGCTCTAAGATTGCCTTTTAACAGATTCAACATTTGGACGTGTATGTTTTATTTTCAGCAGTTGACAGTTTTACTTTTGTCGAAATGTTTTTTAAAACAACCAGAACCAACACATTTTATCTGCATCACAACAACATACAGAAACTTCTTCGAAACTCTTACCAAAAGTTGTGTCCAAAAGTCGGAGCTCTGATGCCTAAAGACTGCCGGTGGCGATGCTCTTGGATGCGCTCTGTTTTCTTTTCTGCTCTCCCACAGAATCCTTCACTGCGTCCCAGGCGGCATCCCAGCTGCGACCGAGGGGCGGGTCCACCGCCACCGGAGAGGCGGGAGTATTCAAATATAGGCTGTACCATTTCTTTCGGGAAGAAAGGTTAAATATTAATGTCCTGTTCCCAATCAGCGTCAATACCTCTACTTTTTACTTTTGAAACCATCAGCTTTCAATGTGTACGATTATATATAATCTTCAGTAAATATTTTGCATTACTGCTTTGTTGTTCTGTACGATTGGTACAGTCGCGCTTCCATAACTACGGAAACAATGTTGAAATCACGGTATTATCTCACCCCTGCTGCTTTTAATGTGTTGATTATAAGGTCTGCTCGGAGGTGGCAGGGTGAAGTGATTTTTTTAAACCTGGTGTGACAGTGGTATAGAAACCTTAGAGGTAAACAAAACAAGTGCAAAGTTTTATATGAGACGCACACGAAAAGGCGAGTCATTGCGGATTATGTACAGAGGGCACCTTACGTAATTTAATGGCACTCTGCAAATAATGGGTCTGATACTACACAATGGTCATGACGAGGTCGTGCAAGGTTTATCAAAGACAGCGACCTTATCCGAGTTAAACTAAATTACCAAATGAAATTATCCTTATGCGGAAACTGTACCACTCATTATGATATTAATACGTCACTCTCCGATTGCAGATTATTTGTTGTATTTTCACATTGCATACCCACTGAATGTATTTTATTAATCATTGTTGCATTAAACCTCACACAGCTGAGGACAGGTGATACCGGTCTTCAAACACTTGTCATCTGCACGCGTACATTTCAAACAGTAACTTTCCATCCACCCATTTACTGATACGACATTAGATGATGCAAAATACAGTGTATATAACAAAAAGATTCACATATTCAGTCTTACTTATATGTTCAATTTCTTACATATGGTGGAAAATAACCATTAGCTATGTGAAAAATGATTATTGTATAATGTCTATCGATCAGTTGAACGGATTCTCGCACTTAGGATAATATTGTACTATTGATTCTAAATTTGTGAACAGTTCACAATTGCCCAACCTTCCTTGAGCCCAATTTACAGTGCAAAATGGTGTTGTGGGCACATAGCTTTGAGTATTTGAATTGTTGAATGTTAAAAGTACAAAATAGTATCTCATATTTACAGAAGCAGAAGGTGTTCATCAATGTTGTTGATTTCCTCATCTTTATGTTGTTGTAAGACATGTTGGCATGCAACCAATGAAGAAGATAGGTAATACATTTTTTTTAATAAAAACACAGGTTTGGGGAGCTTAAAGTAAATACAAATTAAAAAAAACTGTAAAAGTAATCACAGAAAAATGACCTATTGATCACTTGTTATTAGTAGTTAGGGGGTTAACAGGTTTTTAAGTGTTGAGTAATAATCATCTTTAAAGCACCTTTATAAACATCCTAATTTCATTATTACCGTAAATTTGTCCTCAGAGCGATATTTAAGTACGCACACCCTGTGGTGTTTCTACATTAAAGGCTGCTGCAGCAAAAACCCACCAGATGTTGTGCAAAATTATGTTGTGTATTTACTTGTCTCAGCAATTTAACCTATTATTAAAATGTTTAGAACAACCTACAACTTTGTCTTTTTAAGCAATTTTTTCTGTTTTTTTTTTTTTTTGCTTTTTTCTTTTTACAATTTTCTATCATATGCACAAGTACTTATCTAAAAAAAATCTTGCTTCTTGCATTATGTGACATTGCCGTTGTGCTTGGTGCTGCAAGGCTGTTTCCGGCTGAGGGGCTAGACCAATTGGCCCTGCAATGTTCTCTAGAGCCATGAGCATGTGTGCGTATGTGCAATCTGAACTTGACAGTTTAGGAATGGGGCTTGAAGGTCATCGCCATATTAAAATGAAGACCACCTGTTGTTGTTTTCAATCACACATTTGCATTTCCAGTTTGAGCTTTTCTCAGTCAAGTCCATGCAGAACCTGCTGGCAAAAACATATGAAAGTTTGTACTATTTGTTTCCCTAAAGGTAGCCACAGTAATTTGAAAAAAATAAATAAAGGCAATCAATAACAGGAATGCAAAGTTCATAAACTATTACACTACATCTTGATTTTCATCCACTGCTAAATCTGAAAAAGCCACCAAGGAAGCCGACATGTGCTCCTTCCACTTTGTGGAAGAGAAGTCAGGAGTATGATGTTCCTGTTACAAAGAAGTGCAGAATCCTGGTGCAGAAAGAGCAGGTATGTACTGTTTGTAGAAAATAATTTTTGAAATGTTTGCTGGCCTTGTGCTAACCGCAAACATCAGCTCACACTTTATTTAGTGCTGCTACTAGACGTGCAGTCTGCACTCGAGTTGTGCAGTGTGTAGTCTCCATATTATTTCCATGTTATTGTGACTTGTCCTTTCTCACCTCATATTCTTTTTATCCTAACCTTGAGGTTTTGCTATTTGAATTTAGGCAGTTTATAGCCCACTACGGGCCTTGGCCACCAGTTTGCAGAAGTCGAGCTGACCATGCAGCTGGTGGCTTATGGGGAATGGAATGTGGTGAAGCTAGTTAAGAGTCTCTGGTGGTGTAGGAGTGTTTAATAAAAACAATGCAGCTGCAGAGTGTTCAACGGGGAAATTGCCTGACTATGTATGTACATGCATACAATCGGTATCCCCAAGTCTCGGGTCTAACAGTCAGATCAGGTGCACAAGATATCATTCACTCTAAGGTTCATCAGCTTTGTTATGGCTGTAACTTTAGTTGGCATACTAATAGCTGAGCTTAAGTCAATAAGCAGAATTCATGCACAAGTGTGTCTTTTGCCAAGGTGATTTAATGCTGACTTGAGTGCATTTTGTCTGGAATTCTGAATTTGATATGGACCATGGCCAATGGTTCAAATCATTTCATGATGATAAGGGTAAGTGCTACTGTGGGAAATACAGTATGAGACAAGGAGGTGTTGAACTCATTATAGAAGATGCTCCCTGCTAAACCATGCGTTAGATGTATAACCAATGATGTTGGCTGGCCTTGCAGCGTTACGAATGTTCACCTTCATCTAAGATCACCTCATCTCATCTGTGAATGTTATGATAATAGATGAAAGGAGATGATGAAACCCATCCAGAACACCTTGCATAAACACAAAATTGACAATATTTAATTAAATAGTAAAAATCCACAATAACTGTAATATTTATACAGAATTCAAAATTTCAAAATAAATACAATTATTAATCAATAGAAAAAAGTACAAAAGAAAAGTGAAAGGTAAAAGGCAAGACCTAATACACTAAAACAAAAATCAAAATCCAGAAAACAAGAGCTAAATTCAAAACCAAAACTTCAAATCAGAAATGGTCCAACAGGTTGATTAATGGAACTGCCAATAATGAAGCCAACAAATTACCAACAAGAGCAAATGCCACAGCACTTAAGCAGTTGCAGCAGGTACCTTAAATGTGTTCTGCCAGAGAGAGAAAAAAGCAAAGACAGAACAGGAGATTGACAGTATAAAAACCCAACAAAGGCTGGTAACTGAAATACAAAAATACAGAAAATACCTAAGTTCAATATGGAATAATAAAAACCAAGTCAAAGATGCATGCTGAATTTCCTAAGCTTTATAATATGTTTGATATTAGTCAGAATTTTGGATGACCACAAAGTTTACATTGCTGACCTTTACACCTTTAGAATAGTGATCTTATAGGTTGCAAGTTCTGGTTCTCCAGTTATTCTAGTTAACATTCACCTGTGGAATCATTGGTCACCAACCACGAACCCATGACATTTGGGTTGCAATGCCATACCTAGAAATAGCTCCCTAACATTTTGAACAAGACAGAATCGGCCTCTGTACAAGAACTATGGAAAGTAGTGCACTATCTGGAGACATCAGCTGAGCTCTCAGTCAGTCCTCATCTTGTGTAGAGTCACGGCAAATGGCCACACCAGCAGTAGCAAAAAGGCTAACATTAGTACACAAACACCAAAGAAAGTGTCCCCATGGAAAAAAAGGGAGTGCTCTGAGATGTGAGATATTTTTAGAATGATCACACTAATCTTTATTCAACAAGATAACATAAATGATTTGTTCACATTCCAAGACACCCAAATGGAAAGGTTTGAAGGTTTCTAATTAGGCATGGTCCTTATTCCCTGAGTGGTTACATCATCATTAAGGTTCTTCTTGATGTCACCCTTTCCTAACAATATATTCTTGTATGTTAGCTTCTGTCCACTCATTGGCTACTAGTCTTAGCCTGCTTCAATCAGTGCAATTGGGAAAGCCATCTAGCACTTACTGTTAAAGAGCTGTCAGTTAATTTGACTTATTACACTGTATCCCTCATTTAAATTTTTCTACAATGTTTCTAAGAGTCAGTTTTGCCTTATTAGTCTGGTGAGTGAAATATCCTGAAGAGATTATTTGAATTTCAGCAGAAGCAGTATTCAGTCTTCAGCTTGCCTTTGATCATGGTGACATTCCCAAGTGTGAAATCCTGCATAGCATAAGCATTTATTAACACTCTATATACTTATCCAAAGACAGTGAAGCAGGATGTTAATGATAAGCCATGTGATTTATACAGTAAACAAATTTTGGAAATTAGCATGTTTTGTCATTTGTCATCAGGAAATAAAGCACAGCGACCCTGAATTAAATGAATGTTATAAGGCTACCCTACTCTGGAATGGCTCAAAGGTAAATGCATAGGAAATTGTAACAAATAGCTGAAAAAACCACAACAGCACTAAAAGAATTTCAGTTAAAATTTCTTCTGCCCTTGCATATTAAGTAAAGTGTGCAGAGCAAATATAGCAAAACAATTCTCATGTGTGTTTATCATCCTAGTGCTAAAAAAAGCACAGTATTTTTTCTACGTTCCCTGGTGATGTTTTCAGATAATACACAAAGAATGACTCTCCTTTGGGGTATTTGCTATTGCTATATGCTATTCATTCAATGTTGTTGTTAATAAAGATATAATACAAGCAGGGATATGCAATACATAGCAGGGAGAAGGCTAGAAAAAGCCATGAGGAACAGAGGGAAGCCAAGAATGATGGAAATATTGTACAATCATGACAGTGGAGGAAGGAGGACACATACATGGAAATGTATGCCCTGCTTTGTGTCAGGTGGTTCAGGAGAGCAGTAGGTAGGGAAGCCTACCAAGGAGAGAGGAGCTGGCAAATATGATAGTGTCAACAATAATCCTCAGAGACACCAGAGAGCAGATGATTCGGCATTCTGTAGAAATTCCAGACCCTCAATGTAGACTGAGAGAAAGGGAGAAAATATGATGAATATAAATCGAGGGGCATTGTGCATAGATTATATAATGTACTAGTGAGACCAAATTGGAGTGTTGTGTGTAGTTTTGGTCACCACAGTACACAAAGACATAGTGTCACTTCAAACTGTGCAGACAAGAGCAACCAAGTGAATCCCAGGACTTAAGGACATGTCCTACTCTGACAGACTCAGAGAATTAAGCCTGTTTAGTCTCAAACAGAGGAGACTGTGTGGGGACCTAATCCAGGTTTTTAAAATCCACAAAGGCATTAATAAAGTACATCCAGTGGGAATTCTTTCAGCTTCATGGTGAATCAAGTACTCAGGGACATCAGTGGAAATGAAGGAGAAGTGCATTTAGGACTGAAGCCAGGAAGCATTTCTTTACACAAAGAGTTGTGGAACTCTGGAACAAACTACTGGGACATATAGTGACATGTTGAAGCAGAAACCTTGAAAACCTTTAAGAAGAATCTGGATGAGATATTGGGATAGCTTAGCTATTAGTTAAACAAACAAGTCTGATGGACTGAAAGATCTTCTCTCATCTGCCAAATTTCTTATGTTCTTATATAGAAAGCCAGATAATGGAAAAAATGCCAAAGGTATCAATACCAGTCCACTAGTATAAATGTTAATAGATGAGGCGGTGCTGATGAATGTTTATTTGCCTTGAAGCCTAGTTATTTAATGACAACTAAAGTCTCAAGGATGCATTGACATCTACAACTACTAGAAGCAGTTCAAACCTGGTGTTGCTCTTGAAAAAGGCTTCCATTAGATCCCAGAAATGATTCCAGGGCTTGGCAGGAAGTGACCTCATGATGGGAACTGAAGCCACCTGAATGGCGGGGCTGTTTGAGTTTAGAGTTGGGAGATCAGTAATGGGCAAGCACTCCGATTTTAAAAGAGGCCAACATCTAAGAATCTGTGAGACAGCAGGCAGAGAAAGCATTTGGTCTGTTACTTTAGAAACTGGGTGTGCCATCCCATGAGGTAAATCGCATCGAAGACCTGTAAAAGTAGACCCAGATTGGCTTCAGGTATTAGTATCTAATGCTATCCCTTTGTTTATCTAAGCCTTGTGCTTACTTAATATATTAAATAGCCAACCCGCAGCGTACTATATGCCGCATAATCTGGCCGGCTTTTTAATGATTTTTAAGCACAGGGAGAAAATTAACATTTGAAAAATTGGTAATGTAATAAATCAGCAAGAAAAGCAACATTGTAACAATGCACGGAACGAACCAACACACAATCGTCCGTGACTGAATTTCTCATTCAGTATGCACTGCCTGCTCATGTGCCCACCTCCAACTCGGCACTTGAGTCGTTGTTGTCTTTGCACAGTCCAGATGCACCTGTGACTCACGTAGACTTTTAATTGCTCTGTGTGGTTGTGGCTGCTTTTCTATATATAATCCACCAAGACACCCGACCACGGTAGTAGCGAGGTGGGGCTTCGTTGTTCCTTTCGCATGGTTTTTCATGGTGGACGCGGTCGGGTGTCGAAACCGAAAAGAATAATGAAAAGTCAACGTGGCTCAGATGTGCATGTGGACTCCTGACACAGACGAAAGGGACTAACTGGGTGGTCGGTGAGTTTTTGCGTCCGGGCACATGGGCAGGTAGGTGAATGCCTAGAGAGCGAGGTTAGACGCGGGCCTGTGAAAAAGGAGTGTTGGTGGGCAGGGAAACTTCTTTCGTGTTCCTGCAGGAGCATCTAAGAAGACGCATGTTTGTCGCAGATGCAAATTGCTGTATGTAGCGTGTAAAACAGTTTGCTATGGTGCACAAGGTCGTGCGTCGTAACTGAAAACTCGTTTTTTAAAGACTGCTTACTTCATTGTGTTTTAACCTCAGTTGTAAAGGATCGTTTTAAGGATCCGATGTGATACCCCTCGCAAACCGTTTTACACGCTGCATATGCTGATTCACCTCCGCGAGAAACATGCCTCTATGAACAGTCAACGTGGCTCGGAGGTGCATGTGGCCTCTACGACAGATGAATATAAATGATGCCGGTTTTTCTGTGTCGTCGCGTCCGAGTTGTTGGGCGTGGCTCTGCGAGTTGTCGTCGTATCCAATGGTCTTGGAGTTGGTGGGCGTGGCTCCTTCCTGCGTGCGCCATAGGTGTCTTACTTGTCGGCGGCTTAGTGAATCCACGCCCTTCCGGCTTGCTTTCCATGGGTGTCTTGCCTTAGTGAATTATATATATATATATACAGTAGATACCTCCTTTTTGGGCACTTTGTTTTCCTTGAATTTTTCATTTAAGATATTAAATTTCTAGATAAAAATGAAAATGCCCTTCAGTGCCCTCCACATTATTTCACCTGGGCTTACTGGAATGAGCTGCTCCATGATGGAGTACCCTAGCCACTTGTGGTCTGTGCCAGCAAATGTACCCAGCTCCTGTCCTTTAGTGTGTCACAAATTTCAGTGGTCAGTCCACCTCCAACACCCTGGACTGCAAAGGAAAGAAAAATACATTAATAAAATTGAAAAACAAGTTATTTTCATCTGGAACAGTACCAGAGAATTGTGTTTTCTGAAAAGCCCATATTTTGGGTTTTGTAACCAACCTTACTTATTTCCTCAGGGTTGCATACAGGCATAGTGGGTAGCACCACATGAACCTTGGCTGAATTTTTGTTATTATTTCAATGAGTCCACTGGAAGTTTCTTCTTATAGCCTCCATGTTGGGAATGATTTGCTCAGTCCAGGTACAGTGTGCCCTGCCACCAGTCTGGGGTTGATGGGTTACCAAAGCTATGCAAGCCTGCATTAAACATGCACTTTCAGAAAAAGATAAAAATATTACCACAGAGCCCTCAAAAAAAGCAATCATTGAATGCTAGTAAGTTGAAGCTACTAGGTAGTTACAGAGTCACTCATTTTTGAATGAGTTTGCAGCTTTCTCCTGTTCTATCTATTTCACCTTGAAGTGTACAGAAAACAGTATTAATAAAAAAAAAAAGTTTAATAGCCTCCACATTTTTTAGATCCAATTTCTGCCTAATTGGATTTTTCTTTTTTCTGTCTTTCTGTAATTTCCAACATACAACAATGTTGCACTAACGTTTTTGTCATGGAGCTATGCTGATTCTGTCCTTATTTATCATTATTTTAGCCGACTTTTTTATCCATGGTGACTTACCAACATTTGAGATACAATTGGTTACATTTCATTTGCTTTTCCAATTGGAGCACAGGCAGGAGAAGTGTCTTGCTCATGGTCACACAGTATCAGTAGTGAGATTTGGACTAACAACCTCAGGGTTTGAAGTCTCAATCACTTTGCCACAATGAATGGCTGCTATTTAAGTAGTTACGGTATAGCGCTTGCATTCAAAGTATGGCCCAGGCTCTATATGTGGATTTTGGCAATTTCTTCTTGTATCTGCATGAACATTACTCAGATCACTTCAGTTTTCCTCTCACAAATATGAGCATGTTTGGTTAACTGGGGTCTCTGAAAAAGTTCAGTATGGGTTAATGTGCCCTGTGACTAATTTGCATCCTATTCATGGTGAAAACCCTGGTGCCAGAAGAGGTATGAGCGCCAGTGATTTTAAACTTGCATGTTATATCTGGATGACTTTTGGATTTATTGACATTTCATACACTGGTGCAGTCAAATTAAATTTCTACACTGCAAAAAATGAAATCTAAGCAAGTGAAAATTATTTATATCATGACATTAAATATTGTTTTCCTTATTGTAAGAATTATTGGCTTATCGAAAAATTTGTATTTACAATTATTTAGCTTACTTTAAGAAATCTTGTCAAGTAAATTTTGCTTACCCCATTGGCAGATTTTTCTGCTAAATAAAAGCAAAGCAACTCCCATTTAAAGGTTTTTTTGTCTAGTTTTTGCATATGCATTTTTTGCAGTGCATACCACTTCAATGAACAAAATCTGAGTTGCTCATAGATGCTGTCGACAAAACACAGAACTAAGATAAAGGGTTGTGGCACCCATAGACAAAGCCTGTATAGTATAGAACAAAGGAATAAACTGGAGAAAGATGACGGTGGTGCCGGTTATGAAGGCATGGAGGAGAAAGGGCTGGTTCCAGGAGCCCCAGGACTGGAAGTGATGTCATATGCCCTCAAAATATTGGACACTACATTTGCAGAGGGAAGGATAGGGGAATTGTTAAAAGCAGCGGCAAACCCTGGCTTGGGATGGAATTACAAGTCGACAAGTTATGTGTGACAGTGGATTTATTAGGAATATGGTGTATAACAATCATATATGTATGAACTTTGCTAAAAAAATTTAGTGTTTCCTTCTTGCACTCATGGTTGCCAAAATACAATACGAATCATTATGACACTGACCAATGTTGAAAATCTTCATAAAACATCTCCTTCTCCTCTGTTAACACCTGTTACCTCTGAGGTTCAGTTTGAGAGATGAGAGTTACTAATCTCCTAAGTCTCTCCTTCATACTTCAGTAGGTGAAATGAGCTAAAATGATCAAATACCTCAAATATATCTCCTTTGAAGGCACCTCTAAGATTAGCTGTTTTTGCATCAACTTTTTCTCCCAGTTAATGAACAATGTTCCACTGTACAATTATAACTGTTATCCTTAATGCTATATGATTGCTCTTTTTGCTTTCCTAGCCCAATTTGATTCTGACTATTTCTTTTTTTTCTGTAAAACCTGTCCAGTCTACACAACAAAAGGTGGTTTTCATACCAGCCCCGTCCCAAGTTCTGTGTACAAAATGGTTCAAGCTGTGAATTTTACAGACACAAATCAACAGTTACTGAAATAGATTAACAGTTTCTGATGATGGATTTGCAGCTAGGTCTGTCCCTATTCATACCTTCCTGATTTGGATATAAAGACCAGTTGTGGCAGGTGGCCGGGGTCCATGCCCAGCCGGGACACCCCTGCACACTATATTCATAGAGAGCAGCCCTGGACAGTGCCCCAGGACGCTAGATGGGACTTGGAGTTGGGTGCAGCCTTGTTGGGTCCTGCAGGCACCGCCAGGGGGTGCTGTGTTTGGGAATCCTGAGCCCCTATGGGCAACATGTTCATCACACGCGGAAGTGTAGCTGGAACTCGGTGATCAAGCACCTGGACCACTTCTGGTTGAACTATACAAGGAGCCAGTGACCACCACTCAGCGGCCGGAGTCGGGTGGAGGAGGACAAGGTTGCCTGGGAGGAGTGGTGGTGGTGGTGCCAAAGAAGAAAGTGCTTGGTATTTGTGTGTGTGCTTGGGACTGTGTATTGCCTGTGGGGTTCACAGGGAAGACGTGCCCCACAGGTGAAGAAAAAATAAATATTGGTTTTGTTTTACACGTGCCTCAGTGTGAATATGCATCGGGTCCGGCGCAGTATAGCACCTTTATTCACACAGTTCAGCCTCAGAATGAGCTATACATCTCACGAAGTGATTTATGTATGTGTTTCTGGTCATATTTAGTATGGGTTCAAAAAACAACAAAACATGAATTGGTCTAATGGGATTGAAATTCAAAAGAAAGGATTAAATAACAACACAGCTATTATGATAGAGAACAAAAACAGGGTTAAAAAAGACAGGTAATAGTAGGTTTTGTGGTCACAAGATTTATAAACAAGATTAAGCTTCTTCTACTGCGTTCCTAGAACACAGAGCCTCAGCAGAGGTAATGGATTGGGGTCACTATGCCCTGTCATGAAAAGAGGCAAAAGGCCCAACATTAGGGAATCTGACAGACTGAACATTTTATTTTAATAATCTCACTGAATATTAATTTGATGTTAAACCCTTGATGGGGAAGATCATCACAAGACACTTAACAGAGCAAAACATATCACTTTCTATTGATGGCCCCAAAGTGTTGGAAATATTTACAAACGTAACATACTTCAAAGAAAGTACAGCATTCAATTAAAAAAAAACCAATGTCATGTAGTGTTCACATTGTATAGAAATATATACCGAATATACGTATGTGGTTTATAAATATACACATACAAAAATTATTGAGATCAGATATCTGTTCACCTTTATTGAAGACGTAATTTTTATTGATATAAAGGATGAAATCTAGACAAATCATGATGGACTCTTTTTCATCTTTTGTTACTAACAAAATAAAGACATTTTTAAAAATGGGTGATTATTAGAAAAATGTTCACTAATACTGCTGAACTACTTTGACTCCAGTAGTAGGTCTGTTTGGATGGATCACCATCAACTTGCACTTTGTAATTTTTTTCCTATTTTTATTTTCTGAAGATATTGCATTGATTCAAACAGCAAAGGAATTTCTTGAGCAGAGGCCTTACTAGGTGACAGGTTTTCTACAGGACTCAGGCCTGTGCCAATCCACGACATTGATATTTTTTTAGCCATTTCTTGATTGTGATTTGCATTGTTGTCATGTTAAACGATAAATTTCTTCTTTAACCTCTGTCAGAAGGAAGCATGTCTAGTGCCAAGATATCCTGGCATTTGAGCTCTTCATTTTCTCCTCTATATCATCCAATGTCATCACCTGAAACTGCTTCTCCTGGTAAGGGTCATGCAAGCAGGTCAGCCTAGACTTTGTTGTCCTCAACTACAGACATGCAGCACTTCCAGGAAAATTCCTAGATATTCCAAAGCAAGCTGAGAAATATAATCCTTCCAGTAGGTCCAGGGTCTCCACCCAGTGGAACATGCCCAAAGCAGCTCTAGGGGGAGCCAGCAAGGGGGAATTGTTATGACTTGCCCAAACAACACACTTGGCTCTTCTTTATCTGGAGGAGCAGTGACTCTACTCTGAAGCCCTCATGAGTGTCAGCCCAGATGCCCTGTGAAGAAACCTTACAATTTAATTTTTTTGGTGATTACCCACAGTTCATGACCATAAATGAGGACAGCGGTGATGTCCAAATAAACTGGACTTTTGTCTTTAGACTCGGATCTTGCTTCAGTACTGTGGACTGGTACAGTGCTCACAAAAGAGCTCTTGCTGCTAATATTTGCTGGTCGTTCTCTGGTTCAATTCTTCTATCACTTGTGAATGAGCTCCTGAGATACTTGAATTCCTTCACTAAGGGCAGGTATTCCACCCCTCCTGGAGAGTGTTACGTTTAGGAGTCATAAACATGGTGAAGAAGGGGTTGAAGCCTCCAAAATGACAATAAAGCAGGCAAGGAACTTCAAAGGCCAGCCCAGAAGAGACACACTTCAGACTACCTTCTGGCTTAGCAAGCTTCAAAAAAATAGAGCTATCAGAAATCCTAAAAATGTCCAGAAATTTCACTATATTATGAAGATAAAACAAAAATGCTCAAAAGAACAAGATGTCAAACCCAAAAAATAAAAAAACAGTAATAGTCACAACTCACAATTCAATTTACTTGACTTGGGCTCAAGAGTGATAATGTCAGGGTGGCCTCATCTGCTCCACTCACAAAACACATTGAATGGAGGCACAGTTAAAAAGACAGTACATAATTGTCCACATCATAGAAAATACATGAAAATATAACAAATAATAATTCAAAGACAGAAAAACAGCAATAATATACATAAATCTAAACTGATGCATAACAGAGAGAGTAATCCACTGTTTTCTGAGAGAGAACCATGACCTCAGACTTGGAGGTGCTAATCCTCTTCCCTGCCACTTCACAATCGGCATGACAAAAGCCACATTCAGAGGAGGCAAACTGGATGACATTTTCCACTTAAAGCAAACAATGCTACCCTCCCAATTGGACTTCCTCACAGAGTCTGGCAAAAACTGGAGAGGTGACAAGACACAACCTTGATAAAGTCCTGACACCCACAGTGAACAAATTTAATTTAACAACAAGTATTTGAACAAAGCTCTCACTGACAAATCATCTGCGTTCAAACAGAGAATGAATGTCATGTCTCAACCAAAGGTCCTCCCCTGGCTGGGGTTAAATTAATATTTTATGCCTATTTTGTTCATTCTTTTATTTGTGTTGATAAAGTGCATCATTTTTTAGTTTTGAATTTGTCTATGTATATAAACTGCCTTTGTTATGTTTCATGTGTTTTGTGTGTGTCCCTCATAAGGCAGGGCCACCTACCAATCACTACCTGGAACTGCTCTCCACTCTAAATCTGGAGGGTCTTCCACGGTTTCTGATGAGCACTTTCGAATGCGCTTAGAAACTTCATGTGCTTTTTGGAAATTCATTGTGATTTTCTGGATTTTGTTGACCTTCTGCTCTTGGAAAGTCTTAGTAATGGAATCTGTATTGGGACTTGTAGGATTTGCATGGCCTTCTTATAGGAAATTCCATTTTACTTTTGTGCTCATTGTAGTTTCATTGTGATTAGAAAACATGTTCTGTGAAGAATAAATCTTTTATTTTATCACGATTCTACAAAGCCCTTTTGTGTCTAGTTAGACTTTTTGACAGGACTTACCCCTCTAATGGGCATTTATGGAAGTGCTTTTGGGACTTAGGTACTTTGGGACTCCTGGTTCACGATAATGAATAGCATGCCTTGTTACTCCACATTCCTGCAGCACCTCCCACAACACATGCCAAGGGACAAGGTTATGTGCTTTTTCCAAATCTGCAGAACACCAAACCGGTTCTGAAGCAGGTGAGAACCTGGCCAGCAGAAGCCATCTCTGCTCTTCAGGAATGTTCTGAGTGCACTGACTGGGACATGTTTAGAGAGGCTGCAACCAACAGTGACTGTATCAACTTGGAGAAGTACACATCATTAGTGACCAGCTACATCTATAAGTGCATTGATGACGTTACTGTCTCTAAGTACATCATTGCACACTCCAACAAGAAACAAGAGGATTACAAAGGAAGTGCGTGTGCTACTGAAGACCTGGGACTCTGCCTTCAAGAAAGGTGAGGAAATCACCTTGAGAGCAGCAAGGGCCAAACTATCGAACACCATCAGAGCGGCAAAGCGCACACACGCTCAGAGAATCCAGGGACTTTTTCTATATGACAAAGATGCATGGATCATGTGGAAAGGCATCCAGGCTATCACTAATTACAAGACAACACCACCCACCTGTGACAGCGACGCCTCCCTTTCAGATGTGCTGAATAAATTCTATTCACAGTTTGAAGCACAGAACAATGTGGTGATGAGGAAGACCAGCTGTCCTTCTAGCGACCAAGCATTAAATCTGACTGTGGCCGATGTGAGAAATACTCTACGAAGAGTCAACCCACGGAAGGCTGCAGGACCAGTCAATATTCCTGGCAGAGTACTAAGGGAATGTGCAGACCAGCTGGTAGATGTTTTTACTGACATCTTCAATATATCCCTGAGCACCACCATTGTCCCAACCTGCTTCAAAACCACCACCATAGTTCCCGTGCCAAAAAAGTCACAAGTGTCCAACCCCAATGACTACCGTCCCATTGCACTCGCTCCCATTATCATGAAGTTCTTTGAGAAACTTGATGCATATCAAAACCCTGCTGCCCCCCTCATTGGACCCTCTGCAGTTTGCTTATCACCAGAAGCATTCAACAGATTATGCAATAGCCACCACTCTCTATCTGGCTCTCGCTCATCTGGACAATAAGGACACATACGTTTGAATGCTGTTTATCGACTACAGCTCAGCATTCAACATGATTATTCCTCAGCAGCTGACGGAAAAGCTGAGCCTGCTGGGATTGAACACCTCCCTCTGTAACTGGATTCTGGACTTCCTGACTAAGAGACCTCAGTCAGTCAGGATTGGAAACAACATCTCCAAAACCATCACATTAAGCACTGGAGCCCCTCAAGGCTGTGTGCTCAGTCCATTATTGTTCACACTGCTGACTCATGACTGTGCAGCAACGCACAGCTCTAATCACATTATAAAATTCACAGATGACACGACTGTGGTGGGTCTCATCAGCAACAACGAGTCAGCATACAGAGAGGAGGTGCAGTGGTTAACGGACTGGCGTAAAGCCAATAACCTGTTTCTGAATATAGACAAAACAAAGGAGATGATTGTTGACTTTATGAAGACTAAGAGTGACCATCTGCCACTGAACATTGACGTCTTAACTGTGGAGGTCGTCAATAGCACCAAATTCCTGGGAGTCCACCTGGCAGAGAACCTCACCTGGTCCTACAACACCAGCTCTTTAGCCAAGAAAGCCCAGCAGTGGCTCTGCTTCCTGCATAGGCTGTGAAAAGCCCATCTTCCACCAGCTATTCTAGCAACATTCTACAGAGGAAGCATAGAGAGCATCCTGAGCAACTGCATCACTGTCTGGTTTGGAAATTGCACAGTCAGGGATTGTAAAGCCCTACAACAGATAGTGAAGACAGCTGAAAAGATCATCAGTGTCTCTCTTCCTTCCATCATGGACATTTACACCATACGCTGCATCCGCAAAGCCACTAGCATTGTGAATGACCCAACACACCCTTTACACTCCTGCCATTGGGAAAAAGGATACCGAAGCATTCGGACCCTTACTACCAGAATGTGTAACATTTTTTATTACAAGCAGGCAGATTCTTGAACATTCATGGACCGGTCTGATATCTGATATATGTGTTCTGCTCTGCAATGTTGCACATGGTTGCACATGTTTGCACATTTGACTCACATGCACCTTGTTATATATTATGTGTCTTTATGTGTCGTGGATTCTTCTTGTCCTGTGTTCTATGTAGCACCATGGTCCTGGAGGAACGTTGTTTCATTTCACTGCATGCTGCACTACTGTATGAATCTTGAACATGTTAACTGGGTAATCATACTCCCAGACACCCACCAGCATCTGTAGCAGGGAGAAGAACTGGTCTCTGTTCCATGGCCTGGATGGAATCCATATTGTTCCTCTTGTATCTTAGGTTCAGCCATTGAATGGAGTCTCCCCTTCAGGACCCTGGCATAGGCAATACCTGGGAGGCTGAGGAGTATGACCCTTCTATATTTGGAACACAGTTGGAACACAACTGGTTATGTTTTTAAACAAGGGGACTGCCACATCAGGCTACCAGTCCAAGGATACTTTACTCACCTTCCATACAATATTGATTGAACAACTGTGTTAAACACACTATCCCAACAATATTCAGTGCGTTCAACATCTCTGATAGTCAGTCATTACATTTTTATTTGAAATAGTAATAACAATCAGTCATATTCAAAAGTAACAGCAATGATAGAATACAGTGCCATGTGTTAGTAGACTACTTTAAATATGTGCTTTTTAACAATACTTTAGAATAGAGGTTAAACAGAGCACAAAGAGACTTGTGGTGGTGGGTCAATAGCTTTCAGACACAGCATATTTCAATTCAAGTGATGTGAAAATGTCATTGGCTGATCTGTGTTAGTAGTGGAGGGACTGTGACTAATTGTTGTTAAATTTTCTTAAAAGTAACATTTTTGAAAATAAATCCAATAAGCAGCAATTGAAAAATATCTATTAATGCAAAATGGTCAATACTAGTATAAAATCAGTACCAATATTAACATATGAATGGATAAAAGAAGCTGAAGTAAGTTCCCCACTTAACTATTAAAATTAGTTAAAAACACAGTAATGTGTTAAAATTCTATAAATAATAACAAGAATATTTATGGCACACAATGGGCTAGAAGATCTGGGACTTGTCACGGTTGTTTCAATATACTGTATCTGGGACTGAAAGATCAGGGGCTGGGCACCAGTTAAGCCTCCCACCTCCCAAAGCCACTGCCCATTTTAAACCCATCCTATGTTTATATCAGTTAGGGCAGTTGCAACCTTACCACATTGTTAATTAGTTCAAACACCATTTAGCTGAAGGTTAATAAAATTGCTTCTTTCAGTCTTATATATGTTTACATAATTGCTTTCCCTTTCCATTTATTTGCATAGAAGCAGAAGGAGAAGGCGCTGCTATGTGAGTTGTTTGCACGTGCTTTCTGCCCAGTGTGTGACTCACTTGCATTGGACGGCTGTCAGACGAGTAAAAGAGGAAAATACACAAGATATACAAGTTCAAGCAACTGCATTCAAGGTAAAATTGCAACAGTAAACTAATTTCTAGTTAACGTCACACAGAACGTTTCTCCATTTTAAGATGGATGAGTTTGCAAATTTGCCAGTTTTTTCCAATAGGAAGTTTTAAATACTTTAAACTTTGTACAGTGCAGTCTGTTTGAGATATAGTAACAAAAATGGAACTGTCATGTGTCACGCATGAGGCAGCTAAATGGCTCAAAAAAGGATAATTCCATGCCAGACCACGGGCAAAGTGCACTGATCCTTTCTCTTTTTCCTTTGCAGACCGGCTACGGGAAATTCCACCTGGGCACGATGATGTCACTTCCGGTTCCTGCCCAGATGACATCATTTCCCCTCCCAGGCTTTAAAACTGCCATGTTTTGTATGTCTTGCCAGTTCTGTTTTGGACTAATGTCTGTTAAGACCTTTTTGAACAAACCTTTGCTTTTTGACAGCCTATTTTCAAGTATACGGGTGGCTACCCCCCAAACGTTTTTGCTGTGTTGTTTGAATTGTTTCACACTTGACAAATTCCTTTAAAGAATAAGTATGCCATGTCCCAACAAAACTGGTCCACTTTGAGCTGCTTCATGCGGACAGACAGACAAACAAACATGGACTTTTGCAAATGGTACTTCACACATTATAAGTGAACGCACCCTAAAAGGGAACTTTTGAAATGCTTAACAATAAATGTTTAGAAAAAGTACATTTTCTTAATAGTTTTTTGAAAACTGTGATATTTTAACTTGTCTTGAATGGGCTGCTTAACTAAAAACAAAAAGACGGTAAAGAAAATAGATATACAAAGCAGAGCCAGACCTACCTTTATTGACTGAGTCAATGTTTAAAAAGAATATAAGCATAAGGATATTAACTGCAGTCATGAGACTTGAATTTCCCCTTTATGGCCAGCAGGAAAAGGAACATGGGGCTGTAAACGTGGACTTGTGAGGCTACAAACTACTGTTCTTCTTCTGGGTCAACATGACAGCTGAAAAAAAGGTGACAGACAGCTTTGATAGCTTTTGGCATTCTGACCCCAGCACTTTAGCGTTCCCTTTAATGCGTTTGCTGTGGGGTCAACTTGGTAGTCACACTTTTGTCAACACACCTTAAAATGTAAGCAGGATTTGAATTTTAAAAAGGACAAAGTGTATATTCAGTATTCAAACTGTGTAAACATAAGTCATACAAATCTTGGATTTGCTTAATAACTACTGTATGCCCCACATATTCTGATATGTAAGCCAATAAGCAATTTGAATTTGCCTTATTCACTCTATTGGACTTGGTTCTTTTAGAATGGTGAGGCTCTTTAAGTTTTATCTGTGTTTATACCCTGTACGCTGCTGAATCTCTGCTGTTTTTGTAAAGTTCAGCATGACTTTATTTTTCTGCTGTCATCAAGCCATGATTTTGGCTTATAATAAAATGATTCAGATATGAAATTTAGAAAAATAGGAAATATGCTATCCATTGTATTAATTTTTTTTTCAGATATTATAATCTTTCATTGGTGTTTTGTTCTGGAGGTTACATATACTTTTACCATAAGCAATGTTTAATTCCACTGCATTTTTAGAGTTTACTATGATTTACTGTACCGTATGTATTGAACACATACTTTTGCCTGTTAATATCATAAGATCTGTTTGCCTTGAATTATAATGTCTATAAGTCATATCAGAGTAAACTTCTTAGGCAGTTTTAGGCATTATGTGTGTAATTCTTTGTAGATGTATTGAGAGTCAGTTGTAAGTACAGTTGTTCCTTGTTTGTCTAGTTTGGCGAGAATGCACAGTTAACATCTGGGAATCTTCCTAGTCTCAATAAAATTTGAAAAGTTTGATTTTAAAGATTCATACTAAGAAATAGGTATAATGGAAACATGCAAAACAATCTTAGAAGAACGTTAAATGAATGCTTTAGAAACAAGTTCAAGAGAAAATAGTTGGTGGATGCCCAACGACTTTTCTTTAACATTTCTGGAGTTTTGTTTTCATTTTATTTGTTATGAATTTGCCAGGTCTTCTGTTATTATGATTTCTGTAATAATATACCTTTTAGATTAAATCTATTCTCAGTCCTTTACTTGATATTTGACAAAAATGAGTATTTAAGAACACATTCACCTTTATCTAATATCGCAAATAAAATATTCTGCTGAAGCAACCCAAAACCTCATGAGCCTGCATTATATGCGACCATTATTGAAGCAAACACATGGTCAAAAACTGACCATGGTTTTGTATTTAAATACTCAAGAATTCTCTTTTGTGAAGCAGCCTTGTATTTATTTTCAAATAATGTTCAAATAATATGCAGCTCAATGTTAAAAACTACAGCTTTGATATTATAAAATACACCTAAATTCTGACTAATTTGTCTTTTTTGTGATATTAAACTACTGAACCAACCAAAATTCAAAATATGTAGTTTTCTTTTAGATATTCTATAAGCTGTATAATCAGACAGTCCTCAATGGTGAAAGCATGTTAGCATTTGAGAGAATCTCAAATATGTTTTATATATAATATATAAATGAGAGCATATGCACAAATTAAAAGTGACCCCTTGCTATGGACAGTCCTTTACGTAATCAGTCTTCTACTTTTTAATGAAAGACTTCAGTTTAAAACACAACATGCAAAAAGCAGACAAATACTATGTAGCAGTAGGGGGCGCTAGTGCTCCCTTGAACCCTCAGGTATGACTCCAGACACCAGGTAAAAGTCCAATACTTTTTATTTTGTTCTTCAGTGCACCAAGCACCCTCCACACTACTCATACAAACAATCACTAATTCCAACACAATAAACCACTCCTCCTCGCCCAGACACTTTGCTCCTCTCCCACCCAGCACAGCTCAGTGTCTGGACTGAGGCACCGTCCTTTTGTAGCCCCTGACCCGGAGGTGTTTCTGTCCCATTAATCCATAGTTCCTAATTCCTTCCGGGTCAGGGCAATCAGTCCTTTTATTCAACCCGGGAGCACGTCGTTTCTTCCTGTCACATGACCGTGATGTACTCCCGGGTTATAGGGCACACAAGAGCCCATGAGCCCCCCCTACAGCGACTCCTGGTGGTCCCCAAGGTATCCAGCAGGGCTGTGTAAAAACACTACA
The DNA here is from genome assembly GCA_026402145.1 of Polypterus bichir lapradei. Taxonomy (NCBI): domain Eukaryota; kingdom Metazoa; phylum Chordata; class Cladistia; order Polypteriformes; family Polypteridae; genus Polypterus; species Polypterus bichir. The sequence goes on from JANRMT010062808.1 coordinate 51,761,823, forward strand.
TAGTCCATAAGGCCCTGCTGGAACTCAGGGCACGATCCTGCTGTCGGGAAAGCTCCTCCTGGCGGCCTGGGGGTGCGGACCGGCATGGGAAGCCGGCAGTCCTCCACAACTAGTATGTACAGCTCCATGGATTCTGGGCTACTGTCTGGCTCTCTTTTGCATCTCATCTGTTGTGCTACACGAACAGTCTGACAATGTCCATGAAGACACAAAACTAGCAGATGTCAGCATTGAATCTGTTGTAAGTGAATAAAATGAAGAGATTAATCACATGTAGTGGAACTGAACAGAACTAGATTAACTTGTTATTGAACTCATTTTATTAGGGTTATGGTTAGGTAGGGGTATGGGAATCTCTTCCACACTGTGGAATTAAACCGTAGTTGTTTAAAATTTATTTGCTTAGTTGAATGTCAGGTGTTTGAAGAAATACTCTCACTTACATCAAGGCTGCAATTACAGAGACATTAATTGCCGTTTAGGGCATTGAGTTTGACATAAAACACATTTGTCGCATCCCACAATTATTGCTTTTATATCAGACCTTCTTAATAGATTGCCTCATAACACCTCATGGGATTGTCATAAATTTGCATCCAAGTACTTCTTTTTTTAATGCAGAAGATTGTCGCAAAACAAATTTGTGTAAGTTCTTTAATATCCCCAGCATACAATTCTTCCTTATGAAAGCAACCAAAAAAATACTATGTCACAAAAATGGTCTGAAGGAAAAATAGTTGCTTTTCTAAGCAGACAAATAAACAAAGCTAAAAAAATAAATAAGTTAATATCTAGGACTTCCTAGCCTCAATAAAATACTGAAAAATTCAGTTTTAAAAGTTCATGTTAAGAAATAGGTATAATGGAAATATGATAAACAATTTTAGAATAACATTAAATGAATGCTTTAGAAACAAGTCCTGGAGAAAGTAGTTGGTGGATGACCTACAACTTTTCTTTACGACTTTTTCTTTTTTCTTTGAAAGAAAATCTGTATAATTGTGCCTTTGGTGAAGAGTACCATGAAGGAATAAATTAAATTGCCCTGGTGTCAATGGTTTCTTTGTGCTTTGGTACACTATAGGATTCTAAAGAAGTCAAACTCATTGATAACACTGAACTCAGGAAGGCATTCCAAAAAATGTAATTACCTGGAGTAATATAATCCAGGCTGATGATGTTTAAGCAATCACAGTATGAAAGCAACGCCTAAAACCCAATAGGAGAACAAACACGTCATAGGAATGAGCAAACAAAGTACATTTTGGTGTAATTAACTGCAGTTTACACATGCTAGTTGCTTGTAATGCTTCATTAAGATTATTATAGGTGTCGCATCAATACATTAATTAATTTACTTCTTATTAAGATGATTATACACATTCCTTCCTGTGTTGTTTATCTTTGCCTGTGTGCACATGGCACTTATTTTGTTTCATATTATTAACTGTTTTAAGCCACATAATTGTTAACAAGAAGCATATCAGTTTTAAGTTAAAGTTAGTAAATAATCTTCATAGCTTGTTCAACACTTAGCATTCTGACAATCTGAACACACTGCGGTCTGCAGGGGGCGCACTAGCCACCAAAACCCAACACAGAGTGACACCAAGCTTAGATCACAGCGCACGTTTATTAAGTGGGGAAGTGCTTCTCCCTCGCTCCCCACAGCAGTATCGTACAGTAAATACAGCACCCTCTCTTTGCCTTCTTTCTTCTTCTTTCTCTTTCTCTCATGTCCACTTCGACTCCTCCTGCGGCAAGCTTCATGTTTTTCCTCCCGACTCTGGCTTATCTCTGTGAGGCAGCTGGCTCCTTTTAAGCCACACCCAGGAATATTCCAGGTAGCTCATTAAGGAGGTCTGGTGATGTGGCATCACAGTGATGTGCAATGAAACAAGTAAAAAAATGTATGCTAAATATGACTTTATTGTTTAGGATTATTGGGAAAGGCATAGCTTTTAAGTGAATAAAGTCTGTGCCTAGAACTAAAACAGGAAAGCTGGCATGAACTCATAGATCATAATGGAGCTACTGAATTGACTCATAGGATGTTTTCAGAAGATAGCATTAAGTATTTGAAATGCATACACATAGATTAAAGCATTCTGGGGAGATAAATGTAAAAGGAAATATGAAGAAAGTTATTATTTTATCAAAATATTACTGTAGTTGTGCTACACATCGAAGACAATTTGAAATCTAAGTAATCAATGTAGACCTCAGTATTAACGTTTGCAGTTTACCGTCTATTTGAGTGTGTTTTGTAATGCATGTAGTAATAAGATGCATTGTATCTGCTTTTTCCAACAGATGCTGCATCACAAACATTTGTAGTAATAAAATGCATTACTACAAATGTTTGTGATGCACCATCTGTCTGATGGAATGACAAATGCAATGCACTTTATTACTACAAATGTTTGTGAAGTGCCACCTGTTTCAATGACAGAGAATTAGCAGTTGGACAGACTCATAGATACAAAGACACTTATTCTTTTATTAAGCTGCATATGTTTAAGCTCAGAAAAACTAACCAGGGTGTATACACTTTGTTAGACATGGGCACTTAAGAGTCACCTTCAAAGCTCTGAAAAAGTAAGCAGTTCCACTCCAAGCCAGGTGCCGGCATTAAAAGACTCTTTTTTGTCCGTAGTTAAGAAGCTTAATGACTGAAGGAGCTTGTCTTCTTTCTTTCTTTCTTTCTTTCTCTTTCTTTCTTTCTCTTTCTTTACCTTTGTGCCAGCTTGTTGGAACTTTTGCACCCTCATGCGCTTGGTACCTTGCCTACACTTTTTCAAATTACATGGGGTTGTCGGTTAACTCCTCAATATTTTGTTCTTAAAACTTTATTTTTATTACACCATGGGCGTATGTGAAATAGGGGCCTGGGATTTTGTAACATGTTTCTCATATTTAGCTAAAAGTAACTTCACTGACAACTAACCAGGCCATGGGAATTAATCAGTTGTCTATTTTCAGCTGTTGAAAGATTTCACATAAAACATCCATCAAAGGCAAAACCATAAAGAAAAGGAAAGGATCTAAAAAGCATTTTCAGAGACATCAAACCTGCCAGAGAGAGAGAAGACAACCCAATCACAGTTGATATCTATAGAACAGTCTCAATGCTCTCTAGCATAATTATAATAATAATAATAATAATACTAATTTATTGCTGCGGTGGGTTGGCACCCTGCCCGGGACTGGTTCCTGCCTTGTGCCCTGTGTTGGCTACGATTGGCTCCAGCAGACCCCTGTGACCCTGTGTTCAGATTCAGCGGGTTGGAAGATGGATGGATGGATGGATAATCTATTGCATTTATATAGCATCACACCTGGAAGACAAAAACTGCAATAATTAAAGCTGATATGAACCTTTCTATGTGGCCCTGATTTGAATCATTCAGGTTGTATGGTGTTCATATTTAACATTTATGTATAGTTTTCCTACAAAAAAACCTAAGTAAAGGCTTCTGTTAGGGTATTTGTGCAGCTCTTCAGAGTTAACTATATGAGAACAGACTACCACATCCATGAATCCTGATAGGAGTGCAGCTCTTGAAGTGGTTCTTGGCCTTTGCTAAGGTGTTCTGGTGGGTAGCCTTTCAGTGAATTGATCTGAGAGTGGACTGCCATACTGGGTGGGACAATGATAGGCCCTTGCCCTCAGTTAAGTTATTCTTGCTTTATATTTGATCTGTAACTTGGTGGGATCAATGATAGGAACTGGGTGTTTGAGACTGGAGTAATGAGTGAAGGTTAAGACAGTTGAGTATTGCAGAGGAACACATAAAATAAGGCAAATAATTTAGATATTTTCAGTATTAACTTGTCCACCAAAACAAAATAAATTTAAATGTCAAAGTGTATTTCGTGAACACTTTTTCATGATAAAACATACAGCAGTTTTCCATTCCTTTGTGGGAGTTCCTAGGTGCTCCCAATGACTCCAGTGTATCTTGCACCCAATATTTTCCAGATACCTGTAGGTACTGGATCTCTGCATCTCTGAAATAGTTAAATGAGACTGAAAATGGGTGGGTGAATGGAAAATAAATTAAATATGCAGTTAATTTATATGAAAACAAAGAGACATAGGTACCAGACAGACACAAAGACAGACAGACACACACTTGTCCTTTATTAAGGTGGATTACTGTCATGAGTATGGAATCCAGTGAAATTCTTACTTGCCTGTACTTATCAGTTTGCAATACAGGATTTGTAAGTCTTAATTTTATTTAAATGCATTAAATGAATTTAAAACTATAATCCAGATATGAGTAATGTAGAAAAGAATAACCTTGTCCACAAGAATAATTTTGACAGTCTCAATGCCAAATGTATTCCACATTTTATACACAGTATCCTTTAAGAGAGGTAAAAATACAGGAATATCTTGTAATGGCACAACTGACAGTAAAATCTTTGCCTTCAAGTGCCTTCTACACTAGTACTACATGCTGAAATACAATATCATACAATAATTACTGTAAAGCAGGCTTTTGAGATACTGATTGATAAGTTTTACTATATTTACACAAAATATATTTTTTTGTAGTAGATTATTTATTTGATTGTATGGCCTGCGAGTTGCAGCAGTCTTATAACAAAAAGGCCAGCTAGACAATTTGTGTACTTTAGCCAAGGGATTACGAAGAAGAATACTTGCGTAAAATACCTTTTACACAAAAAGGTGAGTGATAAACAAGTAACAGAGCTAATTGGCTAATATGTTTACCTAGGAGGCTCTAAGCTTAGCTCTTACAAACATTTATTTGAGCAGGATAGGATGGCTAAACATTGCAACCAGAGGAATTAAGCCTTATGTCTACAACAGAGCTCACTGCCTGCTGCACTATGTATGTTTGGTATTGTATAAAATTAAGAAAGTGTAGAAGATAAGGCTCAATGTCCTTCAGAAGCTGTTATTGTAAAATGATTCCTATTATTACCATGTAAAGTAATTCAAACTAAATACTTCTACAACTTACTGTACTTGCTGCAATCTAACCTATTTAGACAATAATAGCTAACTTTCAAGTATATTATACAGAAATAACAGACAGGAATGAGATTCTTGCATGTTGTGCTTCAAATCTTAAAACAGATAAGGATTGTCTTAATTCATTTCAAGCAAAATTGAATATTGAAGCTGACTTGATCACACACCCTACAAATCCGCCCTGTCTCAGTCTTGGCACACTGTAGCTGACCTACTTGTTGACCTTGGCAAAGGGTATGGGGTCCCTGTTTTCCATGACAGCTCTTTAGAAGAAAAATATGGCCAATGCTCTTCTTAAGAGCTGTCCATCTGGCTGGCATATCTCCCTGTCCACAGTACATCACGCCACTCAGTGATGGAAAAAACATCTGCTTGAAAATCAGAGGAACAATGGTATGCACTGCACATAGCAGATGAACAAGTTTTAAATGTTCTGGCTGGCTTCTTTTGTTGAGTAAACATATCTAAGTTGCACTTTGAAAGTTGCCTAAATAAAGGACACATTTTGGATTCATGTGCTAATGTGTATAGGTAATAGTATCTTCTGATCTAATATACAGTAGACCCCTCTGTTGGATTGGATAATTGTAATGCTTTGAAATGGTTAGGCCGAAATCAGTGTTAGTGAGCAGATCCAATTTTAGAATGCTAGAACATTACAAAAGTTTTGATGAGAACAGGTTATTCAGCACACGGGCTCACCTAGATTGTCCAAAGTAACATTAAGTCAAGATTTGAAGGTCCTTAAAATAGGAACTAGTATGAGGAAGAGTGAGGATGAAAGCCATTGCTTAAACCAAGTGAAATATTTAGTAAATTGGTGCATTAAGTGCAAATTTATTCTGAATGCCAAAAACACAAAACAATTTATATTCTGCATAAGAGGTAGAAATCTTCATATTCTCCTAACATTGTTCTGGGGTAGGATGTAGAAATAGTGTCAGAATATAAATACTTAGGAACCATCCTAGATAATAATCGTAATTTAAATATATATACAAAAAACATATACAGTGGAACCTCGGTTCACGACCATAATTCGTTCTAAAACTCTGGTCGTAAACCGATTTGGTCGTGAACCGAAGCAATTTCCACCATAGGACTGTATGTAAATACAATTAATCTGTTCCAGACCGTATGAACTGAATGTAAATATATATTTTTTTTAGTTTTTAAGCACAAATATAGTTAATTATACCATAGAATGTACAGCGTAATAGTAAACTAAATGTAAAAACATTGAATAACACTGAGAAAACCTTGAACAACAGAGAAAACTAACACTACAATAGTTCGCGCTATAGTTCTAGGAACCGCTCGCTAAAAACACTTTTTTTTTTTAATGAGTATTAAGCACAGGGAAAAAAATGAACATTTGAAAAATCCTTAATTTAATAAACCACCAAGAAAAGTAACATTGCCACAATGCACGCTATGAACCGATCACTGTAAACAGAACTGAAAACAAAAACAAGCCTTTTCTACCTTAAGCGTCCAGCCTTCCCTCTCTCGCTTGCTTGCTTGCTCGCCCTCTTTTTCTTTCGTGTGTGCGCGTGTGTCTCTTTCGTGAGCCTGGAGCACCTGTGTGTGTGCCTCTGTCTCCCGCGCTTGTGTGTGTGTGCCTCTGTCTCATGGGCCTGTTTGTGTGTGTGTGTGTGTGTGCCTCGTGCGCCTGTGTGTGTGCCTCTGTCTTGCGCGCCTGTGTGTGTGTGTGTGCCTCTGTGTGTGTGTGTCTCTCAAGAGCCTCTGTGTGTGTGTGTGTGTGTGTGTGTGTGTGTGTCGCGCTCTCTCTCTCTTGCTCGCTCGCTCGCTGCACAGGAAATGCACTGGAAATGCACTGAACATGTACAAACCTAAAGGGAAACTGGCTTGTTCGTATACCGAGTGTGTGGTTGTGAACCAAGGCAAAAGTTTGGTGAACTTTTTGGTCGTAAACCGAGTTGTACGTGTACCGAGACGTTTGTGAACCGAGGTTCCACTGTACAGTAAATGCAATCAGTGCTTATTTCTATTCAAATAATTTAAGGTGGACAAGGACCTCATGTTGTTCTTTTATCACAGTGTGATCCAGTCTATCATCTCTTTCAGCTTCATGGCCTGGTTCAGCGGTCTGAAATCAAAATTTTAAAAAGCTCCAGCAGATTACCAAACATGCAGCTAAACTTCAACAACTTTTTTCAACAACTTTGTTTTGTTGAGGAAACTGAAAGTCATTTCAGCTGATGACAGAAAATTACATACAGAACCTCAGGACATCAGGAAGGATAATTATTTTAAAGACCTACACAATCTGCACCAGAAATTCCTTTCTTGCCATAATATTATGCATATATAGGTCAATGTTTTTCTACACAGCTCTACATCTGCCACAGTCGCACCATTAACTGTAGGATCATCAGCAGGGGACTACCATTCCTTGGTGTCTCCCCTTATCCCAGAACATCTCTTGAAGGTGTAGTAGTGACCAAGGATGTGTCCCTGACACCCACTGCAGCTAACCTTTCCTCACTAGTCTCTCACTCCCCAGGCCTTGTCCTTCCTCCTCAGCCACAACCACACGTTTGTCTTTTCTACTTCTTCTATGAATTCCCTCATTGCCTCCTGCAGTCCATCTCCCCATAAACCCAGGTTGTGTTGTTGATAAGCCTTAAAAGCTCTCTGGCTCCCACCTCCTGGGCAGTGACTTGACACAATCTGGCTTCTTTGCACTCTTTGACCAGGTCTGAGTATTTTACTTTTTCATCACATGTACTGGGTCTATCCCTTCATCTCACTGCACTGCAGTACAGATTTTACAGCTGTATTTCTAGCTGTAGTGAGTCGCTGGCAATCTCCCCCGGGAAATGGAGCTGCTTGCCCAGGTCCACCTCCATTTTCCACTCTGCCTCTAGAGCCATACGTCTTTTTAGAGATAATAAAAGTTCTAGGAGTGTAGAGTTTTTTCATATGTATCATGTAAAAATGTACCCTTCCCTTAAATTCAAGTAGCAGGCATTGTGGTCTGCACAGACCTAAATGGAACCAATGCGGAAAATCCAAAACTGAGAGTGGTACTGTAAAACCCCCTTTCCCACAAATAACAAAACAGCATTTCTCAAATATATATATTTAAGAGATTTTTCCAGAACATTTAAAGGGAATACATAAAGTTTGCCTCATGAACAAGTTAAAAGTTACCAAAAATCAATTACAAAATGCAAACACAGAATCCATAGTCGAAAGCACATTTCATTAGCCAGAAAATCATAGGTTGAAATCAAAAATTTGAAAAGCAAATTTCAAGATCTGAATAAAGGAAGAAAATAACTGGCACAAAAGTTTTGCAAAGCTAATATGGGGAAGGGATGTCCCATAGCTGCAGCATCAGAGGCCCTACATCCTTAGGCTCCAGACACACCGGCCATGCAAAAAAATACATAAGTCAAGGAGACCAGTGGGAGATTTTCCTGCAAAATCATCCATGGCATACATTACAGTCAGTTCTGTTTTTAGCCGAGACAGATCAAAAACTACTCCATGGCTCTGTGTTAAACTGGAGAAGGCTGCATGCGGGAAATTGTTCTTGTATTCCTGAAACTTCTGGGGGTCATTAGCGTGACAAACGTCAGTTTTTCGTGGTCTTGAAATCTGGTCTGTGTCTGGCAAATAATATTGTCCAGAATCCTGCCATGGAGTTGGCGGTAGTGCGCACGAGGATCTTGCGTTCGGAGTGCCTGTGGTGTGTTCAGTGACCTCGTAGAGTTTCTCATATCGGCTTCTATCCAATCAATGGGTCTGAATACGGTGACGTTGCCGTATGCCTGCTAGAGGGCCCTACTGACACCAACTCAAAATCTGATTGGTTGAAGCAACAGTTTAATCGACATTTATTCTGTGTTAGAGGGCCTGCAGAATGGATTGTGAAGGCCCCTCTGCCTGGCAAGAAATGATGGCTGAAATGTGATTGGTTAAATGCTTTAATACGAAAATACATGTCTGGAAGCAGCACAACCATCGGAAAAGCTATGAAAGGAAGCGGACAGACTATTTGAAATTATTTGACGGCATAATCTTACCTTAGTGTTTTCCTCTGCCTCTGTGTTCTGTGTATAATGTGAACTCGTCCTTCCATGTTCTCCATGACTTCGCCAGGTCTTTAGCATCGAGGCTTTATACCCTGCGTCTTCTCATTAAACTTGTATCTCGCGAATATCTCGTGCGATCTTGCGATGTCCACGGCTTTATTTAATTTTAGCTCAGACCCAGCACTTAAACGTTTCTCTCGCACTTTCGCTGAGGGAGGGTTTCCGCAGTAGCTAAGCACAGTCCTTCACCCGCGAATATTTACCTTATATGGGCAGGCACTCAATTACGTGGGAGGCGTGATGATGCGAGACGCAACTCCGCTTCACATGGCGACTGAGCTGCAGGCTATGGCCGTATACAGTATATGGACGAAAGTAGGTTCCAGTTATGACCGTTATGCGTAGAATTTCGTAATGAAACCTGCCTAACTTTTGTAAATAAGCTGTAAGGAATGAGCCTACCAAATTTCACCCTTCCACCTACACGGGAAGTTGGAGAATTAGTGATGAGTGAGTGAGTGATTCAGTCAGTCAGTGAGGGCTTTGCCTTTTATTAGTATAGATAATAAGATACAAAATAAGAAAATACAATGAAAATTTGTGTATATAAATATGAAAAAAAGATACTAGAACTAGGGATAAACCACTGATGACACCATAATAACCAAAACACAAGGTAACACACAGACTGGAGGAGCCAAGAGTCAAAGGCAGAGATAAGGAAGGTTTAGGGGTGGAGCTCAAGCCGATTCCTAACAAAAATATCTTGGCTATTGTCAAAAAGGCTCAATAAAGCCTTTATTTCCTTAGATATCTATAGAACGTCTAGATGGTTTCATCTCTGCTCATCATCTTCTACAAATGCACAAACGATTCCATCCTCACTGACTGCTGTCATGGTTTGACTCTAAATTTTCATTTTTATACATAATTTATGGGGCACTAAAAATAATGTATATATTTTGAGCGCCAGGAATGCAATGGTTACTTTTTTGTTTCAAGGCATTTTTATTATGTTATTTGTGTGTTATCTCGCAGTATCATCTTGTTTTTTCCATGGGCACAGCAGTTTTAGGACTATAATGTTGACTGTTGCTTTGTGGTTTTTAAGGGTAACATTAGGGGTCATTTAAGGTATGACATCATACGTAAAGGAATATAAAGGTCACTGCCTTGTACGTCCTGGATTGTCCAAGTTTGTGGATTCAACATAAAGGTTTAGCATTAGTATTTTTTGTTAGAAGGCTCTCTAGTTACCATTTCTTGTTGGGTCTGAGTACAATATTTTCTTTACATCTTCACTCTATTTACTTGAACTTTAGGTTATTGGTCCTCTAACTCTCTTTCTTGGCTACAACTCTTCTTTTATGTCCTAGCCTTTTTTATTAGATTGTTTGGTTCCAGGACACAAACTTGCCTCGTTTTTTTCAACCTTGCTCTGTTCTTTGATTCAGATTATGCTGCTATTCTTTGTAGTTCAGTACAATTGCAGAACATTCTGGTGCAGCACCTGCTCAGGTCAGGACCATAAGGAGGTGAATCTGGAATAAAATATTACTGTCCCTTCTGTTCAGGACTCACTTGTAACACATGTTACATTTGAAAGTATTATTAAAGATCTCAGCCATGCCGTCCTATCACTTTTGTTTATGTTTGTTTAGTGCTCATACCACTGGGTTCAGACACAGATTTAATCTTTGGCTACTCAGTAGCTGCTCTTAATAACTACTGCATAAACATACCTAATGTGTATTTTTATATATATATATATATATATATATATATATATATATATATATATTGTCACGCATGCGCGAGTAGGAGACCGCGGACGGATCCGAAATCAATTCGAAGGACGTTCGCCGGTAGGGAATGGCGGGGTACTAACCTTTCTGCTCTTTCTTTCAGGAAAAAAGACGCTCCGCCATCGTAACCTGACCGCACTACGTCCACTTCCGCCCTTCCTCCGCCATCTTCTCTGACGTCAGCAGTCCCGTCATCCCTCACGCCTCCTTCCCAGCATTCCTCCACTTCCGGTCCCTCCTATATAAAATGGCCGCCGACGCCCGTGAAGGCGTCGCGTATTTGAATGATATTTGCTTTTTGTTCAAACGACTGTGTATATTGACAAACTGCTTTTTTTTGTTTACAGTATACGGGGCCAAAACCCCAACCCTTTATGCTGTGTTTGTTTCCTTCTTTTACAGTGGCGTAGTCGGCAGGATACTGCACCGAAGAAAAGGCAAAATGACTGAAAGGCAGGATCTCAATACGGTGCTGCAGGGCATGAATGCCCAAATCCAGTCCTTGCAGCAAGCACAGGCCGCTACTACCAGGGAACTGGAGGCCGCGAAGGCGAAGCTCGCGGAGGCCGAGAGGGTAAGGACTGAACCACAGCGACCAAAACCTCCGTCCCTTGTTCCGATGACGGAGGCGGACGAAATCGAGTCCTATTTGGGGATCTTTGAGCGGACGGCCACCCGGAACGAGTGGCAGCGGTCCGAGTGGGCGTCCATTCTGGCGCCCTACCTGAAGGGGCACGCGCAGCGAGCCTATTATGACCTCCCTGAGGAGGAAGCCGCGGACTATAAGCTCCTGAAACAGGAGATCCTGGCCCGCTACGGCATTACGCCGAGCCAGCAGGCAAGTGAATGGCGGAGCTGGCAATTTGACCCCGAGAAACCGGCCTGAGCACAGGCTTTCGAATTCTGGGGCAAGATGGGGAGGTGGCTACGGCTCGAGGGTCCCCAAGCCCGGAAGGTCGTGGAACAGGTGGCCTGTGAGGGCCTGGTCAATGCGTTGCCCAGCTCCCTTGCCCAGCAGGTTCGGCGCCACCCTTACACCGACATGCCGGGTCTCCTGGAAGTCCTAGAGCGTCAGCTCGCGGTCTTTCGAGCTGGGGGGGGCAGAAAGGCAAGCTCGCGGGAACCGACAGGGATGGGCGGCCACCCCCGAGCCCTCTCGACGCGCTGCGGAAGCGCCTTCCAGACCCCGAGAAAAGCCGGCCTCTCCGCGCTGTTACAAGTGTGGAGAGACCGGCCACCTGCTACCGACCTGTCCTCTAAACACCCCCACGGAGCCGATGGACTGCACCTGGGCCTCTGCGGAAAGGTACTGTACTCCGCCGCATCCCTTGGCGAGTCCGAACACAGGAGTGGTGTTGGTAAACGGGCACTCAGTGGTGGCTCTTTTTGACTCCGGCAGCAACATAACAATTGTCGCTCGCCGCTATGTCTTACCGCGACAGTGGCTAAGCAAACATTTACGGGTCACTTGTGTGCACGGAGAGACCAGGTCTTACCGTTCCGCTGAATGTTATCTTTCCTGGAGGGGGGAGTTGCCCGAACCCCCCTTTCCGGTGATCCTGGGACAAGACTGGTCACAAAGGAAAAGCGGTAAGACACGCACCGCTCCTGGGGCCTCACTGGGTCTGGTTATGGAGGGACAAGGCACCCTTCCCGCGGTCTCCACGCCATGCAATGAGGCAGGCCACAATGGCGCGGGCACAATGGGGGAGGTGTCTCAGGCGACGGACTCTGAGCCGGAACCTCCCTCCGGCGAGGGGACGAGCCAGGGGACACTAACACCCAACACTGCTACAGATCCCCTGACTAACATGGAGTATCAGTTTCGCTCCACGCCCGCATCATTCAAAAGAGAGCAGTGGAATGACGATTCCCTGCGGTTTGCCAGAAATGCAATTGTTTTTCCAGGCAGCTCACAAGCTGATGGTTCCATGCCACGCGAGCCCTTCTTTGTTTTGGAAAATAATCTGCTGTATCGGGTGGCAACTCACGAGGGTGAGGTGCGGAAACTGCTGCTAGTGCCGCGTACCTTCCGGCGGGAGATATGCGAACTAGCTCACGCCCACCTCCTAGGCGCCCATCTCGGGGCCGAGAAAACGTTGGAGAGGATCAAGCTCCGCTTTTACTGGCCCGGGATCAACGAGGAGGTCCGGCGTTTCTGTCAATCCTGTCCGGACTGCCAGATTCGCCAGATTCCTAGGAGGGACCGAGCTCCTCTCGTCCCGATACCCCTGATAGATGTGCCCTTTGACCGGATAGGGGTCGACCTAGTAGGACCCCTGGAACCCTCGAACCGTGGCCACAAGTATATATTGGTTATGGTTGATTATGCTACCCGGTACCCAGAGGCGGTTCCCCTGCGCTCCGCTACCACTAAAAACTTCGCACGGGAACTAGTCAACTTTTTTTCAAGAGTGGGGATCCCCAAGGAAGTCCTCACAGACCAGGGCACTCCCTTCACTTCAGATACGTTCAGGGAAGTTGCCAAGTTACTGAGAATAAAGCACCTAAAGACGTCTGTCTACCACCCCCAAACGGACGGTCTGGTGGAACGCTTTAATCAGACGCTTAAACAGATGCTTCGTAAGGTAGTCAGCGCTGATGGCAGGAATTGGGACCAGCTCCTGCCCCTTGTGCTTTTTGCCTACCGGGAGGTACCCCAGGCCTCTACGGGCTTCTCCCCTTTTGAGCTATTATATGGGCGACAGCCCCGGGGACTTTTGGACATACTAAAAGAGGGTTGGGAGGCTGAGGCTCTTCCCTCCTCCAATATACTGGAGTACGTAGCGCAACTGCGCGACAGACTCACTAAGATCAGACCACTCCTCAAAGACCACGTGACTCGTGCGCAGGCAGCGCAGGCCCGGTGTTACAACCGCAACTCTGTCCTCCAGGAGTTCCACCCGGGGGATCGAGTGATGGTACTCGTTCCCACCTCCCATTCTAAGCTGCTAGCTCACTGGCAGGGGCCATACGAGATTAAGGAAAGAAAGGGGCTCGTCGATTATTTGGTTAAACAACCAAACCGTCGACCAAGCGAGAGGATCTATCACGTGAACCTGTTAAAACCTTGGAAGGACAGGGAGGAAGCTCCCGACACTCACAGATCCCTCTCCCTATTCGCGAGCATGACTGCCCTTAACCTCGGTGACGAGCTAACACCCGTACAACGGCGGGAGATAACCCAAGCTATCTACGCCATCCCCGAAGTGGTGAGCAAGTCCCCAGGCCGGACCTCGCTGATTGCCCACGATATCGTCACAGAACCCGGAGTAGTCGTCCGGGAGAGGCCCTACAGACTCCCGGAGGCAAAACGCGCCGAAGTGGAACTGGAGGTACAACGAATGCTGGACTTGGACATTATCGAGGAGAGTCACAGTCCCTGGTCCAGCCCGATTGTCCTCGTTCCCAAGCCGGATGGCTCCTGGAGATTCTGCAATGACTTTAGACATCTAAACCAGGTCTCCAAGTTCGATGCCTACCCAATGCCCCGCATTGACGACCTGCTCGAGCGGCTGGGTGCGGCTCGGTATCTGACTACTCTAGATATGACAAAAGGGTACTGGCAAATTCCCTTAACGGCATCTGCCAAAGAGAAAACCGCCTTTAGCACCCCTAGTGGACATTGGCAATACAAGGTCCTCCCATTTGGGCTGCACGGGGCCCCGGCGACCTTTCAACGTCTGGTGGATAGAGTGCTGAAGCCCCACCAGTCCTATAGTGCCGCCTACCTGGATGACGTCGTCATCTATTCCGGCACCTGGGAGGAGCATCTATTGCAGCTCTCTGCTGTCCTCGCGGCACTGGCTAAAGCCGGCCTCCGTATTAACCCCCGTAAGTGTTTCTTTGGCTTAAACGAGGCCAAGTATTTACAGGTGAGGACAGGTGAGACCCCAATGTTCCAAAGTTAAAGACATCTTGGAATGGCCCCGTCCGAATACCAAGAGACAGGTGCAGGCTTTCTTGGGGTTTGCGGGGTATTACTGCCGGTTCGTACCCCGTTTCTCCGAGAGGGCAGCACCCTTGACTAGCTTGACGAAGAAGGGGGCTCCCCTGCACGTGGTATGGAACAACAAGGCGGAACATGCATTCAGTGACCTGAAACAGGCCCTTAAGTCGGCACCCATATTACAGACCCCTGATTTTGGGTTACCCTTTATACTCCAGACCGACGCTTCGGACACAGGCCTGGGCACCGTGTTGAGCCAAAGCGTTGATGGTGTCGAACACCCCGTGATGTACTTAAGCCGGAAACTGTTGGAGCGAGAGACCCGGTATGCGGCGGTGGAGAGGGAAACCCTGGCTATTAAGTGGGCCGTGACTTATCTCCGCTACTACCTGTTGGGTCGCGAATTCACTCTGGTGACTGATCACGCTGCACTTCAGTGGATGTCCCTCCACAAAGAGTCGAATCCGCGAGTCACCAGGTGGTTCCTGGACTTGCAGCCCTATAAGTTCACGGTCACTTATCGCCGTGGCGGCCTTCAGGCCAACGCCGATGCTCTCTCTCGCGTCCACGACCTCTCGGCTAGGTCCGCCCGACCGGACGGTCTTGGGCTGAGGGGGGGGGGTCGTGTCACGCATGCGCGAGTAGGAGACCGCGGACGGATCCGAAATCAATTTGAAGGACGTTCGCCGGTAGGGAATGGCGGGGTACTAACCTTTCTGCTCTTTCTTTCAGGAAAAAAGACGCTCCGCCATCGTAACCTGACCGCACTACGTCCACTTCCGTCCTTCCTCCGCCATCTTCTCTGACGTCAGCAATCTCGTCATCCCTCACGCCTCCTTCCCAGCATTCCTCCACTTCTGGTCCCTCCTATATAAAATGGCCGCCGACGCCCGTGAAGGCGTCGCGTATTTGAATGATATTTGCTTTTTGTTCAAACGACTGTGTATATTGACAAACTGCTTTTTTTTGTTTACAGTATACGGGGCCAAAACCCCAACCCTTTATGCTGTGTTTGTTTCCTTCTTTTACAATATATATATATATATATATTGTAAAAGGAAGCACAAGACACGAGCATAAAGGTTTGGGGATTTGCCCCGTATACTGTAACAAAAATGAGGTCTTTCTTTTCAGACATACAAATCTCAAAAATCATAAGACAAAGATGGCGGGTTCGGGGGGACAATATAAAGGGATGGACCGGAAATCAGACATGATGGTTGCTGGGAAGGCGTGATGGATTGTGGGAGGTTGACGTCTTCTTTGGGGGACCAGAGGGAAGAAAGGAACCCGGAAGTAGAGACCGTTGTTTATTCCGGGTTTTATGGCGAGGTCGACTCGTCTTTTCTACGGGAGAAAGGAGAGAGAGGTTAGTACGCTGTCTTTGTCCCCCGGCTGGGTTTATCGCGGTGCTCATCGGGTCTTCCGACTGCTCCCGATGCGCTCGTGCGTGACAATATATATATATATATATATATACTAGGGGTCTTCGCCCCCTGCTCGCTTCACTCGTCAACCCCCCCAGCCTGCGCTACGCACCAGCCACTTCATGTCTCAGCCACTCGCATATGTGGATTTCACTTTCACCAAACAACAAATCTTTTAATTCTCGCAGATATGCCTCTTCATTCGGAAGAAACACTACTTTTCCCTGATGGCAACACGAATTAGACGATCTACAAGTCTCTGACTTAAAGTTTAAATCTGAACAATATATTTGATCTCTTTTTGCTGTTCCGTAATAATTAATAATTTCCGTTTGTTTACGCTGATGCGATCTTTACTATCATTTTTTGGGGCTATGGAATTTTAGTACTTTCATTATCTCTAACCTGCTCTGCATGTGTATCGCGCCAACGTTTTTGAATTCTTTATGACGTTCTACTTTGTCATCTACTCTTTGTCTTTCATTTCATTCTTCGGACGTGGTTAAATCTCTTGACACAAAGTCTCATCTCGCGGGATGTGACAGTATCTCTCTGAAAAAGTCACATACAATACAGTTTACAATACAGTTTATTTTTGTATAGCCCAAAATCACACAGGAAGTGCCGCAATGGGCTTTAACAGGCCCTGCCTCTTGACAGCCCCCCAGCCTTGACTCTCTGAGAAGACAAGGAAAAACTCCCAAAAAAACCTTGTAGGGAAAAATGGAGGAAACCTTGGGAAAGGCAGTTCAAAGGGAGACCCCTTTCCAGGTAGGTTGGGCGTGCAGTGGGTGTCAAAAGAAGGGGGTCAATACATCTCGTCCCAGGATTTTTTTATTACTATATATATATATATATATATATATATATGTCATGTAAGCATGAATTTCATTACACTGTGTACACATGAAAATAAACTTGACCTTGCAAATGAACTTAAATGTGGCTGTAGGACTAAACTGATGTCAGATGTGTGTATTATGTGGACATCTTCAGGGGGTTGTATGAGTTGTGAATGTAGAAATACACTTGGTAGTCTTTTATTGCAGCCCTGATGTGGTCTTAAGAATTATTTAATATCAAAAACATGATAGTTTTCTTTTTTCTTCAAACACAATGATCTTATTACATTTTTTGTAATGAAACTTTTTAAAAAATTAATTACTTTAATATATTCCAACTGGGAGCAGCCAGCTCTGTTGCAGCATTTTATCACTAAATAAAAATGGCTAAAAGCACTGTTTTTATTAAACTTTCTTTCAATACATACATTTTTCTAACTAACAAAAAAGATGATATTCATTATTTGCTTAGTATGAATTTCATAACTGCCTCACAGTTCACAGAGTTTTTTATTAAACAACTTTGCAAAGAGAAAGGGTTGTATTGATGTCAGAGGTGAAAGTAGACATGGATGGAAGTGGTGGTGGATGTGAAGCAGGGACAGATTAGATATTGGGTGAAGCAGATATTTTCTCCATGGGCCACCAATTGCCATGGGCTGTTGTGTTGGGGTACTTAGTTAATTGGTTAATTGATTTGAAAGTTGGAGTGTTTTTCGTGTTTTACTTGGTTTAAAGAGTCACTTATCACATTTTTGTTCATTAAAAGCTTTTGTGTCAGTGAGTCGTATAAAAAAGAGATAACAGAATGCTATTGTATGTGTTACTTGAGTACTTTAAATACACACTATTCAATATCATGAAGTTAGCCCAAATATGCTTGTGGTGGCTCAAGAGCTTTTACAGATGGTATTCCAATTCAAGTGAGGAAATGATGGCATTGATCTGTTACTGGTGGTTGTTGGTTGTGTGGAGGTCTGTGACAAACTGCAGTTAAAATTACCTTAACATATTTATTTTTTAGATAAGTGCCCAGTGGAGAGTTAAGATCACTGTTTAACTCTTAAGATAACTGTCGCAGGAGGCTCGGGGTCAGACCCAGCCGGTACGCCTGGAAGGACTGAGAGGTGGCGTATTTGTCCTCCGGGCCACGAGGGGGCAACCGTCCTGGATCGGAAGAGGGCCACAGAAGGGGAGCAGGGAGGCTCAAGCCCATTGGAGCCCGTGCCCACCGCCAGGAGACACCCCGAGCCTCATGGAGCCCAGGACACAGTTACTTCCACCACACTCCTGGAGCATGATCCTTCTAGGAACACCCGGAGTGCTTCTGAGTGCTTTTCCACCACACCAGGAAGTGACGTCGGAGGAAGCACCTGGAGCACATCCGGGTGAGAATAAAAGGGCCCGCCTTCCTACAGTCTGGGAGCTGGAGTTGGGAGTGAGAGCGGGACAAGGCTCCCGTGGAGAGAGGAAAAGGCGGCCCAGGGACAGTGAGAGAAAGGCCCAGGAGAAAGGTGATTGGGGCAAGAGGCACAGTGTGTTGTGCGAGACTGAGTTGTGTGTTGATGGAGGAGAAAATAAATGTGCTGTTTATAAAGATGCGGTCTCTGTCTGATGGTGTCCGGGCAAGTCTCACAGTAACATTGTTAGCTGCTTTGGACCATGATGGAGAGCAGGTCTAGAGTTTTTCCAATAACATAGTGTCAGAGAAATAAGGAGTAAAATAGTGAGTTATTATAAAGTTCAGAAATAATTCAGCCATACGTTTTAGAGTTAAGCACAGTACTTACTGTTTATATAGTTGTTGACTCTTTACTTACAGTGATTACAGTTGTTGACTTTATGCTTAGAGCTAATATAATTCCTTACATCTTACATTCATTTCTAATTGCTTTTTTTTCTTTTATGATTAACTTACCTCAAGCATTAGGAGAAGTAAGCTGGTATACCAGAAGCATCCTGGAAGTTGACTATGTTGTACTCAGTTTTGTCAGTTTTGGGATTAGTTTTGACATCAGCAGTGACTGTCAGATAAAAAAGAGGAAAGTATATCTCTGAAGGTAAATTTGAAACAGTAAACTAATCTGTAAGTGAAGTCACACACAATGTTTCTCTGTTTTAAAACAAGTTCACAAATTTGTCAAAGATTTTTTAATGGGGAATTTGAAATAAAAAAAAAAACTAAATTGTACAATGGCTCTATTCCAGATATATCAACAAAAATGGAACTTTCATGACAATTATAATCCAAACAAGTGTGCCAAATATCAATAACATCAGTTCACTGGGATCCACGTTGTTTTATGTGGACAGACAGATA
Organism: Polypterus bichir lapradei; assembly: GCA_026402145.1. NCBI lineage: Eukaryota > Metazoa > Chordata > Cladistia > Polypteriformes > Polypteridae > Polypterus > Polypterus bichir. Next base: position 51,781,238 of record JANRMT010062808.1, read on the forward strand.
GACATGGCAATCACAGCATGTGTTTTTTGCATTTTGCAATGTTATCTATTGAAAAGATATACATATACCTTAAAATAAAATTAAATTTGCTTTTAAAGATAATGAGCATGTGGCTTTGCAAGTCTATAATGTTAATATATTCATGTAAACGTAAAATATTAAATTGTTGACAAAGAAATGTTGGTCAGAAGAAAGAAAGGGTGGTGTGGGTAAACAACAGATCAAGTAACTATAAACATCTGTATATAGATGCACTGAAACGTACAGATGTAATCGACCTGTTCTTATAGGTTGGCTAGTGTCAATTGGATGGAGTGGGAGCCAGAAGAGCAGCAGCACTAGCCAGCTACAGCAGGTTACATGAGGATGGTGAGGATTCTGAATTTAATTCAAAACAAAAGAAGCACAAGGCTCCAAATTTTCATACATTTCATCACCTGTTCCAAATGAATTAGCCTTTTGTCTGGATCACCATCCAGGCAAAAAATCTTTAAGTGTACCTACAAACAAGACTATTTTCTCAAAAAAAATAGGAAAACAAAAGGAAACATGTGTCCTCTTTGTTCAATTTGTTAAACACTTTTTCAATGTGTGACCAGGTACTTGTCAACGTAATTAAGCAAAAGCACCATAAGATGGAAGAACATGAGGGGATCAACACACATGGAGTTGGTGTGGATGTGTAGAGATTAAGTCATAGGGCTATTAAGGATATTGGGAAGTGAGAGGTTAGTTATGGGTAGAATTGACACAAATCTTATGTTTAGTGTGGGCAGAAGAAAAAACACATAGAATCTCAGCTTTTCAGACTGGATTGAGACCACTTTTGTATGTGGTGCTAAATTATATATGGACAAATGTGTCAAGAGTAAAGAAAACCTTCACACTTCTCAACTAATATTACTTCTCTATTTATATGAACTTTGTCATATTTCCACATTGAAAAACAAGAAGGATGACAGGTGTCTAAGGAGCACTTGAGTTATTGGATCCTTCTGCCCCTCAGCGGGTGATCAACTGGAATGCAGAGAAAAGTGGAATCCTATGATGACTTTGAATAGTTTAAAGGTAAGACTGATTTATTTTGTCATACCTGTATGTGGCCTTGCTACATTTTGAATTGGTTTGGGTTTGGAGTTATACTTTGCCTTTACGCTTGCTGTGTTGAGGCATGCAGACTTCTAAATTCTAAATTATGTACACTGTGGCAGCTTTTTACTAGAATTCTGTATTGTCTCCAGTTTTAAATTATGGTATATACAGGGTGTCCATAAAGTCTGTGTGCAATTTAAAATAGTTGTAACTTTGTAAGTATATGTGAAAGAAAGAATCTGTAAAAAGTATTTTAAAGAAGAAACAATTACATTTTTTATCGTTCTTGTTAATTTTCAACATGTCCACCATCATTACTAATACAAAGGGTAATACGATTCTGTAGTTCTCAGAAAACATTTTCAAGTTGATTTTCAGTAATACCAGCAATCACATCAGTTATCCTAGCTTGCAAGTCTTCTAAAGATCAAGGTTTGGTTAAATAAACATTAGTTTTCATATGTCCCCATAAAATAAATCCAATGGAGTCAAATCTGGTGAACATGGAGGACAAGAAAATGGTCCACCGCTTCCGATCCCTCTGTTAGGGAATTTCTCATAGAAAGAAACTGTCTAATATCCAAAGCAAAGTGACAAGGAGTACCATCTTGTTGAAACACTGTATTCTCTAGCAGTCCTAATTGTTCAAGTTGAGGAATAAAATATTTTTGCAGCATTTCTAAATAGCTATCACCATTAACAACACGCCCTTCAAAAAAGAATGGCCCTGTGACTTGATTTTTTCCCAAAGCACACCACACATTAACTTTGGGAGAATCTCTTTCATGTTCAACAGACTCATGTGGATTTTAGATCCCCAAATACGGCAAAAATGAAAACTTCTAAACACAAAAAAAACTAGATACATCAAACTTTCCAATCCTTTTTAAGAATTCTTTCTTTCACATATCCTTACAAAGTTACAACTTGTTTAAATTACACACAGACTTTATGGACATCCTGTATAGCTTGTTTTTACCTTCTGTATTGGTTTGTTGTAATGATTAAGGTGGAAAAACTGTCATGGGGTGAATGAACTCAGTTTATAATGGAAGCATGAGCTCTTATTTTGGTATTTGGATGTTTGAGCTTATCCACATGAACTGTATGCATATGGCATGGCACACAGCTATACTTATGCACTGGCACTTTAGTTTATGCAGCCTTTGTCAATTGGCCACCACAATGCATACGTCCAAGGTAAAAAAAGTGCCTCAGTCTGATCCTGATAAATTTCTTAGATGGCAGACTTTTCATCTTAGTCTTTAAGCTTATCTTTTACCACATCCCTTATGAAGTGATTACTAGATCAGCAGGGCAAAACAAAAATGTAAAGTTTGCAGTAACCAGAACCTCAGTAATCCAAGGTGTTTTTGCTATGCATTCACCAGCAAAAATTGTTAAATCCCAGCACATGTTTAGGATCCTTGGCTTTATGTAATCATGGCGAATCATGGCAGGCAGTGTGTTGTAGTGGTTAAGGTTTTGGAGCTCAGTTCCTAAGGTTGTGGATTCAAATCCCACTACTGACTCTGTGTGACCCTAAGCAAATCACTTGACCTGCCTATGCTCCAATTGGAAAACCAAAAGAAATATAACCAATTGTATCTTAAATGTTGTAAGTAACCTTGGATAAAGGTGTTAGCCAAATAAATAAATGTAAAAATGGCTGATGTGACACCACTTCCAACCACAGTCATAAACACATCACATATCCGGTGCATTATAAATACAGCCTCAAAATTTGACAATTAAAAGAAACACAGAAGGGAACAAGAATTGGGGATCTGGAGTAGGTCTTCATTTATTGATGGCAATGAAGTGTTCAAATGCAATGAAAATAGAAATTAGATAAAACAATTATTATTATTATATGATATTATCCTGTTTCTTGCTTTGCTCAGTTTTCCAATTAAACTAAGTACAATGTGAAAATTAGAAGACAGCCTAGTTGGTGGAAATTAATTGTGTTACCAAGTGGTGTGGTAACAACAATTTGTTCATCATTGGCAAACCAAAAGTACTGTTAACATCAGAAGGCTTTCTGTTTATTACCGTTTACAAGACTGCTGTGGAGTGAGCACCTTTAGGTTATTTGGGGTCAAGTAACACAAATGATCTCCCATCATCATCTCAACATTACCACTCTTCATCATCCTTCACTTTTCAGAAGGGTAAGCGAGTCAATCTGTCACCCTAGATCCTCACTTACTTCTACAGGTGCACCAGAGAGCATTCTGACCATTTATAGCACAGTTTGGGGTGATGCACCGTGACAAACTGTAAGGTCCAGGGTGCTTAAACTGGTCAGGTAGGGCCATACTTACCCATTTATGAAGAATATTTACAAGAAGAGCTGACTGAAGAAGGCACCTTCCATCATCCCAGGGTCCTCACACTCCAATAACAACCTGTTTTCCAACCTGCAAATCCAAGAAGCCATGACATGTCACACCAGCCAAATGTCAAACAGCTTTTCCCCCATTCCATTTAACTGCTAACTGACATACAGTCATCTGCTTGACTGAAATAAATTGAGCTGACTATAGCAAACGTTTCAGGAAAGGTTCTGCTAAGCAATTTGCAAATGCCTGTAAAGGTTTACATATCTTTACTGTGATCTGACAGCTAACATCTAACAGTTTTTACAATACAGAATCAGTCATAGCCTTTGTCTTTGATAGGTCAAAGAACTTGTGAAAGTTTACATTGTGAGCCAAAGGAAGGAACTGAACTGACAGCAAATCACACAGCAATGCAAATTACCACACCAAATTACCATTCGCTTATAAGCAGTGATCGGTTCCAATCCTTTTGAGGCTGTCTTTGAATTGCCATTATCACCTAATTGATGAAGGTTTTACAAATGTATAATCAAGAAGTCTAAAGTGAAATAAACAAATACTAGAATGAATGTTAGCATTAAATATACTCAAAAAATATCTTTGAAACTACAGTCAGAGATTATTTGTCAGCAGCACTTAAGCCCAGGAGAGAATGGAGTGACCCAGCTTTTCTGTTGCTCCTCCCATCCTTTTGGATGCCCAGGTGATTGCATTATTAATGAAATGGGCAGCATTCTAACTGTGGCTCCAGTCTTAACCTGACTGGACAGGGGACCACATTGCATTTAGTTCAAATCTATTTTTATAATGTGCAGTTCCATCTATAAGACCAGCAAGCTATACGGTAATCTACTACAATATGTAATAAAACACTAAGATCTGTGTGTGTGTGGTCAGTTTGGCTTTGGTGACGGGGTCAAACGAGAAAATGCAAGTGTTAGACACAGGACGAGGAGAAGAGGCATAATAGGCACACTGAAAGAATCACCTTTAAAGACGTAAAGTATAAAAGTGGTCAGGAGGCAGCCAAGTAGCCTCGAAGTAACAGAGTCTGAGAGGCAGGCTTTATGGGAACGTGGTCAAGAGAGCTTCAGACACACAAGGATACTGACAAAAGGCAAGAGAATGGAAAGATTTTTATTGTATTCTAATACCTCTCTTTGAGAGGTTATGTGACTAACTACAAATATAACATAAAAAACAGTGAAAATAAACTCAAAACATAATGCAATATACTATATATATATATTCTATACTTATAATTAGAGTGGTTTAAAAACTCAAACTCATCTAGTTAGGCGGCACTCTGAAAAGGTTTCTGCATGGGCAAACAACATCAGTGACATTTGGATACAAGATGTCTAAACACAGGCCATTCCATTATGTTGCTTTTAGTAACTACTGCTAATTAAAAAGCAATATAAGAGAACAATATGGAACAAATTGCTCAGGAATTACATCAAAATATTGCTATATTAAAAAACAGTGAATCTTCAATCCTTATTTAAACAAAAAACAACAGAGATTCATTAATATTGGTAGGCAGATCAAAAGCAATGTCATTTTTATCCAGTCGAAAACTCACTGATAACCAAAATTTTACTCATCACTGCAGTATTTACCTGAATTTGAACTAAGTTTAAGCTATTTATTATTACAGCAGAGCTACATGGCACAGTATTTAGCATTCTTTCCTCGTGGAGTTTGAATCTAATGTCCAGTAACTGCCCATGTAGAGTCTGCACATGTTTACTCTGGGTGTTCCACTTTTCCTCCTTCAGCCCAAAGATGGCCTACACTGGCCCAGTGTGGGTGTGTCTGTGCACATGACTGAGCTCTGTGATGGACTGGTAAACGACCCTGCCTTGTGTTCAATGCTGCCAGTACAGTATATAATGTGGCCCCCTATGACGCTGCAAATTTGAAAATATCATCTGTTCAACATTTATTTTTTTTCTTTTATTCTTTGGGTTTATGCGATGACTACATTTCCTAGAGCCAACTGTAACTTGATCACATTTATTAAATTAATATATTTATGAAATTATGAAATTAGATATTTTTTGGTAAAGAAAAATATTTTTTGCACATCAGACTTCATTGTCAGGGTAGTATAGCAAAGTATCAATAGAATGTCTTAAAAGCTTCTTGTACTAGCACACAGTGACAGTCCTGATTTAACCAAAACATTTTCATCCATTAATACAATACCTTTTGGATTGTATTTGCAGTTAAAAAATACATATTAAAGAAAAAAAAACACTTATTTAATTGAATGAAATTTCACATTAAAACCTGTGCAAAAGCAGGAATTGCTTGCTTCATTACACAAGTTCCTATCTATGAACACTTTTCTTTAAACCTTAGACATGAGAAGATGGTCGACCTAGAATACAGAAAGCGCTCTGATTCTTTGTGTAGTTTCCCCCCAGAGATTCCACTCTCTCACCCACTCTTGTCTAATAATAGCAGTACAGCTGTCTTGTAACCTACTTCCTTTTTGATCAGACACCGTCATCAAAGTCACTTCTACTTGATTGATGTAAAATGTGTGCGCCACTTCTGGGCATAAGGTGGTCCCAAAAAGGCACAACTTAGCTGATCATATAAAGGTAGGACATAATTCATTTGGGAACCAGTGAGCAGAAATGTCAAAACCTCTAGAAATCTGTAGCATTTGCTTTAATTTATTACCAATTTCTGAATTAATTGTTTCAAATGTGAAAACAGAAAAGCGACTGTGTAGATTAACATAGTCCTCTTTAAGATAAACTCGTGGTCATCCAGATGTTTACATCAGTGATCCATCTCTACAGCAGCAAGATCACCAATCTATTGACAACCAACAGCTCTGCACTACTGAAACTCCCTCATGGCAGAACTGCTGTGTACGAAGTCCAAGTGGACAGATGATGGACTTAAAAAAACAAAACAAAAAAAAAACAAGTATATTTATTTAATGTAGCAGTTGTCACACGTATGCCTGGGGACCAACTTCCTGGCATTGCCAAGGTAAACAATACTTAGAAAGAGGGAGTGCTCATGCTACCTGTCTATCTTTTTCCACCTACAACTCCAAGAAGACACTGAGTGAATGCAACTGAACCTGCCACAGCACCCAGCGCAGGCCCTGCCACTTCCAGTTAAGGCTCTATAAAATGAGATGATCCCCAGAGGATGGTATCTGCTATTGGACTTGGAACCCAACCTGGAACAAGCTCCATTGTGTTGTCATAGCTTCCACGAGTAGCAAAGCAATTTTATTTATTGGGCTGAAAACGCTGTCTTTTTTGCTGGGACCACAGCATCCAGTTTAATTTCATTTGACTGTATTAAAAAGGGTCACCCAATTGGTGTGGCAGCATTTTGAAGCGGTTCGTGTGCGCCTGTTTTTTGGTCTATCACAAACACCCCACAACAGAACATACATGCATGGTCTGAAGTAAATATTACTATACACCCAACAAAACACAAATAATATATACAATATATACTGGTTAGATAGATAGATAGATAAATAGATAGATAGATAGATAGATAGATAGATAGATAGATAGATAGATAGATAGATAGATAGATAGATAGATAGATAGATAGATGCCACTGGTCCATCAGACCAGTGGAAGATGAGACTGTGTTTCAAAGAACAGATACCCCCAGCCCACTATCTGAGAACAGACATTTGGAGTTTCCTCCTCATTTTCCATAGATGTTGAGGCCTTCCTGTTCCTGAGCAGAATGAATTATTGCGATAAGAATACTGTGATCTTATTTGCCTATTGTAATTGTTGTGATTAAGAATTACTGTGATCTTACTAGCCTAATTAAGAACAATTCCACTTTTGCCTTCCTAGAACTTGCATGTGGAGATATCTGGTTCACTGACAAAAGCGCGATAGACATATGCGCCCCGACAAAACCGCGACGGACAAATGAGCGCCGACAAACCCACTAACTGGTTTTCGACAAATGCACGCCGACAAAATCGCCACGACAAAATCGCAAGAGAGGCCAAGAGAGTGGGACGCGTATGTGCGCATTATGTACACATTATGTGCTAGGTTATAACTGTTATAACTGCTGATGGCATGCCGCGAACAAATAACTCAGTCGAGGGTTGGGATAACGCGTCGTATACAAAGCGGAATTACCAGCAGTCAAGCAGCCAGCAAGTCTAAATACGCTCAGCTATCAAGACGTCTTCCTGCAATTCTTCCTACATATGCAGGGAGTGATCTTAAGGACTATCTGCGTGCCGTGCTGATGGCATGCCGCGTCTCATAATATTGACTTCTAAATTAAACATTATTATATATGCTTTAAACTAGTAATTCATATTTAATGAAACTTTTGCGATTTTGTCGGTGCGATTTTGTCTGCGCGATTTTGACGAAGCGTTTTAATCGGCGCTATTTTGTCGGCGCTCATATGTCTATCGTGCAAATGTCGGGTCACAGAGATATCTAGTAAGCAAGCAAGAATTTGGCTAATGTATTTTCAATAGTCTTACAACGGTCTGACTGCTTTGCCAATTCAGACTTCAAGATTTGTACCATCCATTCAGCAGCCCCATTGCTTTGAGGCTGATAAGTGGTTGATGTTTTATATTTTACTGTATTGAAAAAATTCTGCAAACTCAGCAGAGGCCCAACATATAACACAATCTAATCTGGCAAACATTGTGCAGCAAATAATTTCCTCAAAACTTCAAGCAGTTTGGATGTAGTTATGTTATTCATTTCTGTACTTCCAGCATCTTCTGATACAAAAAATGTGCCCACCTTTCTCACACGTAGCCTTTACCAAGGCTTTCAGCCTCATTCCAGGCTTGCACAGGTGCTTTCCCTGGTAGATTTCGATTCTCCTGACACACTCCACAATCAGCTGCTCACTCTTCTATCTAACCTAGGGCCACCAGAATTAACACCAGGCAGTTGACTTCATTTTAGTTATGCCTAAATGTTCTCTAAGTTCAGTACTTTGTCTAACAAGGAACTTTGAAGAGCAGAGGGAATCACCACTCGGAGGCCCCAATGAACACTGTCTTTTTCTCCTCCATAACGTTTGGCCAGCCATGCAGAATATCATGATACCTGACCATCTTGCTTGGTATTAAGTCTTTAATTGCAGCTACTGTATAGTCACATCCTCTGATGAAACAGGAAGCACATCCAAAAATGAAACCCTGAAGTCTGTACTTGTTTCAGTACTGTACTTGGCACTTGCACCAAAATGAAGGCCCACCTCTGCAGTTTACCACGGCTTAGAGTGGAATAGCCGGTTTTAGTCCCAGCATCTTAATAAGGGGCTTGTGATAAGTAATTAATTCAAATATTCTGTCATATAAATATTTATGAAATTTCATTATGATGGCCAGTGCCTCCTGGCTCTAAATCAATACTGCTTAAGTAATTTTAAAACAGCTTCTAAATTGCTTAAATATTTTTGATGACCTCATTCCATTATTAAAATATCATCTCGGTAAGAAATGACTCCCACTAGGCCCTGAAGCACAAAATCCAAGAGACACTGAAAAATGGGTGTTGCACTAGCTACACCATATGGTCATTTATTCACTTGGATTACGCCCTTTTGTGTATTAATCATTAAATACATCTTACTGTTCGCCTCCAACTCCACTTGCTGATATGCTTGAGTTAAATATGGTTTGCTGAACTGTTTACCATTGGAAAGCCTGGCAAACAAATCTTGAGCCTGTTGCCTTGTAACAGGCAGGCATCCACCACCAACCAGGGGTTAATGGTAACTTTATAGTCCACACAAATGCACATTTCCATCGGCTTATACATTCCTACTATAGCCAAGACCGACACCGCATTAGACACTGGGCGTAGAACACCTTGTTTTGTAAGCTGGTCTGTCTGCCTGCTTACTGCCTCTCGGACTGCATATTGTACATGTCTGGCTATCAGATTTGATACATGTAATTTAGCCTGTACCCCTTTCACAACACCCAGTTTCCCATGAGAAACACAAGCACATTGCTACAACAGTGCCTCAATTTGGTCTCTGACCTGACAAATTCTGCACCCTTTTAGTTTAAGAAAACAGGGGACAATTGCACCCTGTTAGCACATATTCATTTCAAGTGACCACTGAAAGTGGCTGACCCACATTTTTTACTTGCACTATTAATTTACTCAATACTCTTAAGTCCTTAGCAGTATATGTTTTCAAAGTTACATCAATATTGTGCGTGGAAATTTCTTAAAATTGCTATTACACAGTTTTTTTCTGAAATTAAGGATATTGCCACCCCAGTATCAATCTGTATTCAGATTTTACTCCCATTTATTTTCAGCTACACATACTCACTGTCCAGCATAAACAGTTCATGTATTAACTGTATTTCTGTCTCACTGCAAAATCTTTCACATGGGAGCAAAATTCTGATCTAGATAAAAAAAGTGTCTTCAGACATTGGCAAGTTCTTAAACAGCCATGCTCAAGTGAGTGACCCAATCCAATCCAAGTGCCAATCCCATCATGCTCACACAGTGTAGTTGCTCCAATACGTTTTGATTTCTGCCCTTGAAACACTGAGGAGGATAGCTCCCCTTTGTTTATCCACATGCTTGTTACCAAATGACCTGATTTATTGAAGTTATTACATTTAAAATTCACATATCTAAGCAAGGGGAAGAAAAGGTGTGTACACCTGATGAGCTCCAATTAGGGCGAAATACATGTTGTCTACTCTTTGCATTATTTGGATGGTACTGTATCACACACACATATATATATATACATATATATGTGACGCTGGAGATCCACAAAGGGAGAATCATAAAGTAGTTTTTATTCTTGAGCTTTCAGCCACTGCCAGGAGCCATCATCAGAGGATAATGAATAGACATACAATAGTCAAAGGCAAAATATGGCAAAATATGGTGTTGGGGGGGGTAACAAGGTGGGGGCTGGGAGGAGTATTGGTAGTAAAGTTTTATTTATTATGAACATGTTCTTGTTAAGTTTGCATATGCTGGGTTTATGTCCAAATGTCTGTTAGTGGTGTTTTCGTTTGATAGCCAAGATTCAGCTAGCTCTCTGGCACTTTTAGTACTGGCCTTAGATCTTACTTGTACATTGTCCCAGTTGAATGTATGTCCGGTTGATTTTGTATGCGTGTAGATCAGTGATCGTGAGTCCTTCCTTCTGATGGCATTGCAATGTTCCTATATATATATTCATTGCATTCACAGTCTGAGTCTGGACCTGAATTGTGTGGGTGGTTACCTACCAGGTAACGCTTGTGGTTGGTCTGCCATTCGGCAAACATCCGCCACAGTGCCCTCTTCAGTTGCGAGAAGCAGATCATGGAATGTTGCATAGTTTACTGTCAAATAATATAAAGAGTACGCAACACGTTTCACCCTCATTTGGGCTCATCAGGCGTACACACTCTACTGCGATACCCCTTTACGCTGCGCCACGGCATGTGGTAAACTATGCAACATTCCATGAGCAGAAGATGAGGCAGTGTTCCAAAGGATATGTACTCCCAGCCAATGATTTCTTTCTGATCTTAATACAGGGGGTCCTCAGGTTACAACGTTTCGACATACAACGTTTCCAGTTTACAACACTTGCTCCCATAAAAACTTAAAAACATTGAGACATGAGAAGGAATAAAGGTAAGGATTTTTTTTACACTCATTTTTTCTGTTACTACAGTACAGTGTACAGTACAGTATATTTATGTCTTTTTCTTTTTTCTCTGGGTTAGATTTTGTGTTTTTATGTTCTAGATTATGATTTTGCAAATTTGTTAAGATAGGTAAGTGACTTAGGCTAGAGTGTATTTTAACTTACACCAAAATTCGGGTTACATCACTGTTGTGGGAACGGAACTGTGTCGTAACCCGAGGACCCCCTGTACTGTACTACAAGAATGATTAAACTGTTCCATCAATGGAAATCATTTTGTCCCAAAGGTAGCAGCAGGTGTATTTACAAGCTTTTTATCAAGGCTGCAGCATATGACATCCAGTTTACTCCCAGTTGTAGCCTGTACCAGGTTCAAATACGTCATTCTGGGTCATTGTGTACTTTTTAACCTCTGTTATATCACACAGTATCATTCAGCATGTACCAACCACATTTTTAAGACAGCCGTCAATGTTATTTCTTATGATGGTGTTGCTGCATGGCTTCATAAATGCCTGTTTACCAATTCCCAAAAAAATACAACAGCATGACTGTGGCCACAGAGAAACCATATTGCCATGTGACAAGGTGTGAACTCACGCTGTGTGTGTGTCACATGTCATGTGCTTGGATTTTAAAAGTAGATGTCAAACACACCAAAGATTCAAAAGTTTTGCAAATATAAAAAACCCTGTAAGTAACTAGCACTCATGTGAACAGTAAAACAAACAAGTGTTTAAGGAAGACTTCTATTTGTCTACGTGTTCACTTTTTCTCTTAAAAACATTGATGCCCATTGCTTATGACAGCAAAAATGTCTTCATTTTACTCCCAAAAAAAAACCTCAAGAATCTCTGCCGCTTGCACTATTTATAAGGATATTGATTATAAACAAAAATCTCCACATGCAGAAGTACTAAGGGGGCCAAAGTATACAAAAATGGTGTCTTTATTATGATGGATCTAGTACTAGGGCATTGTACCGTGTTAGCCATTATGAATGTAGAGAAAAGTCAAGCAAAATGACACCTCTTATTGGCTAACTAAAAAGATTACAATATACTGTACAAGCTTTTGAGGCAACTCAGGCCCCTTCTTCAGGCAAGATGTAATACAGAAACTGGAGTTCCCTGTGTTTATATAAACACTAGGACAAGAAACAACATTGGTAAATCTTTTAGTGAGAAATCTTCAATGTAAAAAATGAATAGATTTCTTCAGGCTAGGGTTCATTTAGCAAGAGAGAAGAACAATGTATGGTCAAGATCTTTGGATAAGATAACTGTCCAACAAAGTCTTTTGAGGTTTCTGATGAGTTTTTCAGGTTATCTGTGTCAGTCTGAGAAATGCAAACAATCCCCATATCTAGCCATAAAACTCTTGTCTCTATTTAAACAATGTTGTAATGTGTTGCATTTTAGCATGAGGTCAACTTATTCTTTTCTCTCTTGCTGTTGCCCATAAGCACTGTGACTTTGAAGTCCCTCTTACAGTGTCCATGGCCACTGAAGTGGGCCGCTACAGGAACATCTGTGTTGCCACGTTTAATGTGGAGCCTGTGTAAATTCATTCCCTGGCAGAGTGTTTGTCCAGTTTCTCCCACAGAGTGCAATATCAGGACATTTCATGCAGAGAATCAGGTAGACCACATGAGATGATCTGCAGGAAAACGATCCCTTTATGTGATGTTCTAGTTGGCAGTGTGGTATAACTATACGGTCTGCATTATAAATGTGAGCACATGTTTTAAATCTTTTCTGTTGGCAGGGAGATGTGCCATTTGCTGTCGGCTCATTTAGGGAGCTTCAGACAATTAGTTGCTGAAGGTTTGGTGGTTGTTTGTATGCCAGGAGGGGAGTTTCAGGAAATACATTTTTCAGTGTTTCATCATTGTTTAGCATTGGCTGAAGTTCTTTTATAATTTTTCGAAGTGCTTCAAGATGTGGGTTGTAGGTGACAACAAGGGGGATGCGGTTCTTGTTGTCTTTGTTTTTATATTCCAGAAGGTTGTCTCTGGGTATGGCAGTAGCTCTTCTTATTTGAGTGTCTGTTGTTTTGGGGGTATAACCTTGTCTGATGAAATCTTGTCTGAGCTCCTGCAGTTGTTTATCCTGGTCTGTCGTGTCTGAGCAAATATTGCTTGGCTGAAAATAATGGAGCGTCTTATATGCTTGGGGTGGAAGCTATCGCTTCTTAGGTAGGTCCGCCTGTCTGTTGGTTTGTGAAAAACAGAAGTTACAAGGGTGTTGTCTTTCAGTTGAATGGTGGTGTCAAGGAAGATGACTTCTGTTTTGAGTAATTCAGGTTCAACTTTATGTTGGGGTGAAAAGAATTATGTCCATTATGAATCTAAAAGGCAGAGAGAAAGAGAATGCAAAACTGGAAAAGTAACAATAACGTTTTATGCTATACAAAATCCTGGGCCTTCCTGTATAGGAACCTTGAACCTATGTCACCCTCCTGGAGTACTGCTGCCACTTGTTATCTTTAAGATTAACAATAAATCACTCCTGTGAGGAAACAAAATATCTGCTTTATTGTTACCATGTTAATTCAGTGGGGCATAGTAGTTAAGGCTTTGGACTCCAAACCTGACGTTGTGGGTTCAAATCTCACTTCTAACACTGTATGACCATGAGCAGGTCACGTTACCTGCCTGTAATCCAACTAGGAAAGTAAAAGTAAGTATATTCAATATTACAGAGATAATCTTCTGGTTTTGTTTCATTTATTTGTTAATAAGAGCTTGACATCATGGCTGCCACATTACATAAGATGGACCATATAAATAAAACAAAGGGAAGACTTTGTCAACAGATTCTAGCATTTAAGCAAATCAATTTACTTTGATCCTGATGTTGACTTAGTTTGTTTATAACTACACATGAAGTTGCTTACTTCAGTCCTTGTGAAACAGCATCTGCTTATTCTAACAGTTCTTTTGAAATGAACCTAAAAAGATTTAGGACGGATCTCTGCCACTTCACTTATTGCTCGTTCTCGATGATTCACATGAAAGTTCTTGAAGAGCACAGCAACTGATGTTGTTAAGTGTGGTTGTTACCACACTTATGTTGCTTTATGATACCGTCATGGTTTCATCCCTTGTTAAAGTGTGTTTTCATTTAATGTCAACTTTTTGTTGCTTTTTTTAACATTTTAAATGTTGTTTTGGCTTTCTGAATTTTCTTAATTAACATTTTATTTAAAGTGTTGCTTTATATTAATATTTGTTCCTTTTGTATTGTGCCTTACACAGTTAAGATGGAACCTCATGGAAGAGGGCTCCCCAACACTGCAGCGGAGGAGCCGCCATCTGACTATTATATTGGGCTTTTGTGGGATTGGTTTATTGTTGTTAGGCTCTCCTAACATTTGTTTCCCTTTGACCTGTTTTTTTTTTGCTTTTTATTTTTGTTTCTGGGTTTTGATTTTAGGATCGTGGACTTGTTATTTTTAGCCTTTTTTTTTTGTTTCTTGTAGCAAACATTTTTCATAGCTTTTGTTTTGGTTTTGCTTTTATGTCATTTTTAAAAATAAACTTTTTCACTATCAAAGAAACTCTGTTTTTGTTATTTGGGCCTAATGCACTACAGTGGCACTCTTCCCTTTCCAATTTTTAACTGTTTTTTTATTTTTAAAACCTTCACCTCTTTTTGTTGGGCCTATGGGGGCATGAAGCCTGCTTCTGGAGTTTAGTGTGAGGCTCATTTTGCTAGTAGGCTTACTTCTGGAAGGAAAACATAGCAGATCATAGATGTTATGACAAAGCCAGGGTTCTTCTCTTGGCGCCAGCTTAAAGTGATTCTTTTTGTCCACTATGTTCTTTTCATGATCATTCATTGTTTTCCATTGTTTTTATGTATGTTCACATATAATGCGTGAAGCGCCTATTGCAGGGGTGGGCAAAGTCAGTATTGGAGGGCCGCAGTGGCTGCAGGTTTTTGTTCCAACCCAGTTGCCTAATTAGAAAACAATCCTTGCCAATAATTTAATTTCATGGCTTGTTAGTGCTTTAAATCTTTCATATCAGGTCATTTTCATATCCTAGATTTTTTTTTTCCTTTCTAAGGATATCATCCAAATGATTGGAAGTCTAAAGCCAGATGAGTAATTCTCAGTCCTTCACTTTTTTCTCTTTGCTTTCCTTCCAAGTATTTAATTAAACCAAACAGGTGTAAATGGAAATGAGCTAAATGGAGAAATGCTGGTTTCTTTTGTCATTTGCCTCTTATTAAAAACCAAAGTACAGCTGTTTAAGAATAAAATAAACAATTAGGGGTTAAAATCTTAACAAGCGAGACAGCTAAAGAGAAGCAGAAGTGTTACTTGAGCAATACGTGCTCCTTATTAAGCAACTGGGTTGGAAGAAAAACCTGCAGCCACTGCTGCCCTCCAGGAATGATTTTGCCCACCCCTGGCCTGGCAATAGCCCATGTCTACTGTATGTGTCTGTATGTCTGTCCATAAAAAAACTCTGCACCCAGTGGACCAATTTTGTTTAAATGAGGCATACTTATTCTTCAAGGAAATTTATTGTGACAGTTCAATTTTTGTTGTTATATCTTGAACAGATCACCCTTTGCAAAGTTTCAAATTTCGAAACCTCCTAAAGCATTGGCAAATCTGCAAACTTGTCTACTTTAAAACAAATAAAAGTTCTGTGCAACTTCAACTACAAATTGCTTTATTGTTTCAATTTTACCATGAGAGCAGTTACACCAACCTGTATATTTTGCACACTTTCACCCTTTTCACCTCAAAGAGCCACTACTGTCAGCAAACAGATCCCCAATACAAGTTAATGAAACACCAGCAGACTGCATGCACATGTCATAAGTTACTTACTGTCACATGTACGGGTAGCAAAATGGGCACCTCTATAAGGCCTCTTTAAGTCCAGCTGGGTATGCAAAGAAATCTTTCCCTTAGCATGTTGTTTTTGCTTTATGAAGTTTTCCTAGTCATTTGACCACAAATGGAAGAGAACCACTGCACCAGCATTTCTCTTGTTCCAGTGTTTGAAGCTAGTATTTCCCATTGTCTGACACTGGTTAGTAGACATTTTGTGCCAGTCCAGAAAAAGCTTGGCATCGTAAGCATATTAACCCTGTTATTGTCTACTGCTGGTTTGCGAAAAGCTGGCCATGGATTGTCACCCATCTGTGGAGCTAGACCACTAGTAAACCAGCAAGAAAACTGCACTTCTATGTTTTATTAATCAATCAAGCCTCTCAAAAATTCAAAAATTGGGGGTCATTCCCTATTCAAAAAAAAAATTAGGATTTCTGCTAATGTGTTACTAAGTTTAAAGTCGGCAACGCAGGAGTGAGTGACAAAGCGTGCTTGAGGAGGCCATCAAGTGTCCATGCAAATGTAACTTTGCAAGGCCCATCCATTAATGATTTTTTGAATGAGAATAAAATACTGTTTTGCATAACAGTTTATATGTTTATGTTTACATTACTTATGCTGTACTTAATGTACATTGTCTGCTCTGATGAAGCTCTGTTCTGGTATTGAATGTGTTATTAATATAGTCCATAACATTTTATTAATATCATGTATTTCATATTTTTATTATTTTGCTGGAAACATCTGCTGCTGAGTTCAAAGCCTTTAATGCATTTTTAGCAGGTCGCATTTTTGTTCTAGATAAGTTGAACTTAATGTTGCTCTTTGGTGAACTCTGCTGTAGTTTGGTCTGTTCTGTTGATGTGAGTTCATCTGCTGGAGTGTAGCCTGTCTGCTCATAGTGGTGTGGAACTCTAGTTACACACATCTTCAGCTTAGTGCTTGACTGAGTAGTGCATCAGCGTCACTGCCATTTGTTTACTTTAAATTCATTTGATTTCAGCTCAACAAACCATTCCATTTTATACTGGAAATTCATATAGACAGAAATCCAAATGACCATCAAAAGATTAGGCTGGGCGAGTGGTCTTTATAAGTGTGAGCTAAAATTAAGATAGAGGTATAAATATACAAAGAATGGAACATAAAATATATGGCTATCAAGCCAGTTAAAGCACAGATCACAGAGTTGTATTGATTGCTGATTACTTTTTATTTTCATTGCCATCAGCACCCATCATACTCCCTAGAACTTCACTGCCATCTTCGATTCAGCAGTCATTAAAGATGCTGCTTTATTTTTATTGTGCATCAGAACAAACACAATTTTTGATCAATAATTGTTTGTGAATATTTCATATTTACTTTGCCAGCAGGACATAAAGTTACCTCTAAAGGTGGGTAGAACCTTTGAAGCTCAGTGACTGCCTGTCTGGTACAGCACTGTGTTGCATTTTTGATGTGTGTTCAAAATACTTTTTTTTCCTGCTCTCTTTTAGATCACATGGAAGTAAACATCATGTTGGCATTTTAACAAAGTTAGCTATTTTAACGTAAAATTTGTACAAAATGCTGCCATTGTTTTTTAGTCTATTTCCAACCACACTTCATACTGCATATGATAAACCTAAATGTGGTGCAAAACAATGAAGTTAGCTGACAAAGAAAGGAATTATGGGTATTTCTGCAGCAATATCAATTCTGAGATAATCACTTACCAAGATGTTCTGGCGCAGCAGTTGGGTTTCAAATCATGCAGGGGTTCACAAGCTTAGGTTATGTATTAGTTCTTCTGGGTAACAACAGGCGTCACATTGGAGGTCATTCCCTCTTCACAAAAAAAAAATTAAGATTTCTGCTAATGTCTTACTAAACCAAACATATATGAGGGATAATTCATAAGGGGTTAAAGATATAGCAAAGACATAATTATTATTGTATTTCTATTATAACACTGCAAAATACAATTAACATAAACTCCAAACATCAGTAGATACGGCAAACATCTGTGACCTGTGCTCTACCAAAACACATCCCATCTGTTCATTCATACAATCAATCAATCTTTATTTCATTAAACATGTTTCACTGTGATCACTGGTCCACTTCATATGAATGGGATGATGTTTGAGACAGACATTTGCTTAAACATACACTGTGAGCCACTGGGGGATTTGAACATCTAGTCCACTGGACTCACATTCAGCTCATAGTCAGTAGGCAGACTGCTATTATTCCTTCTTTTTTGTTTTTTTGTTTTTTTTTATTCTTTCTATGGTGTAATTACAGAGCAAGAGAGATTCAAACTGATCACAAGGCAGCACAAAGAAATGAGCTCATAGACATCGTGTGACCTACCATATCCATTACAACTGAATATCAAATATCAAGTTTGGGCTGAACAAATTCACCTAAGCTGGTTTGTTATTTTCTTACTAACCAGAGTTGTAAATTTGTTGAAATGCAGGCTGTTGGTATCTGATGGTTTTTTTGGCATATCGGTAATTTCTTAGCCCCTCAAACAGAGTTTGAACAGCTCAAAATGTTTACACAAAGAAATAACACATGCCTGTTTCAGAATGCTATTTTGTCTATTCATGTATTTATTGCTTGAATCCACTTTACCCATGATATATGCAATCTGTGGAATGTGGGAAGAAAAGCAGAGTAACTGGATAAAAAAAAATCTTGTATATACCCAGTGGGGAACACAGAAACCCACACAGCCACTCTAAGGCCAATGTCCTGGAGATGTGAGGCAGCAATACTAGATTTTGTACCACCACACCACTCAACATGGATTTTATCCATCCGTCCATTATAATTGAACCCTAAGGATCTCTAATATCAGGATGCCCACTCCTGGGATTAAGCTTACTTTCACTCCTTTACTTCAATCCAGCTTGCCACCAATAAAGGACTTTGTTAGATTGTCCTTTGGTGTCCTTATGGAATGAACAATCCAGCTTTTGGCTCTCTGATAGCAATTAGAGAGAGACTGACTTCAAGATTTTACTATAAAAATATTTATTTGCATGATAACCAACAGTAAATAAAAATACAATGAATTATACAACCTGCGTGGGTACATGCAGTCATCATTCAGTGTCAGATGATATTTCCAGATGGCCCAGTTCCTTAGTTACATATTAAATACACTTAATTTAAAAATGAAATCAAAAAGGTTTTTTCCTGGACACAGAGCTCCTTGGAATATGTCCAGCAGCTAACAGCAGTCGATAGCAAAATGTCCATGGCTCCTCTCAAACTGTTCATTTTTGCAACTGAGTTCTTCACTAACTAAGAAAATGACTAAACTAAATGCTCCATTTTTGCAGCAAAACAACTAAACTGAGATAACTCTTTTTGAAAAAACAAAAAGCTGCCACTCTCTCTCCCCTTTCTTGACCAAAGTGAATACCTGGCCTTCTTTATGCTAGCAGAGTGGCTAACATTTTAATTGTTTCTCAAAGCACATAATGTTACTAAATCATTATCACACAAGCTGAAGGTTATTTTCCAATAGTGATCAAAAGTTACTTGAAGCTGCAAACAGAAAAATTTAGTACATAGAAAGTTTCCACCGCTAACCGCCACTCCCCACTGTGACCTAATAATCACTTTATCATAGTAGAGGATGTGCAGACATACAGTGATTATTTGTTTACTAGAGATCAGTACTTAAATACTAAATACCAGATATCTAAAATTAATTTTAGATTTCTCAAAATTTTATTTCAAGATATCTGAATATCATTTTGAGATATCTAAACACATTTAGAAATATCTCAAATATATTTCCAGATATCTCAAATTAGTTTCCTATTTATCTTTAGATATCTGAAATACATTTTCAGATATTCCAAAATAAACATTTAAAGGTATCTCAAATGCATTTAGAGGTATCTTAACATAGACAGACACATTGAAAGAATAGGAAATTATACGGCTTGTTTCACCCACAGGACCTCAATGGCAGACTGGTCACTGACTGGGATTGTCTATACTGTCGAAGCTTACTTCAACGCAGTTAATCACCAGTAGAGGATTTCACAAAGGCATCCTCTGGCAGACATAAGGGACCGCAATTAGACAAGGAATAAACAGTCTAACATCTTGCCCTGCTAGTAGCAGTCAGACAAAGAAACACTGGCTTTAAGTTTTCACTGACAAACAACATTTGCACACATCAAACCAACAACAGTGAGTAAAAAGTGATCCATAGAATCACACAACCTGGGTGGGTTAAATCTTCATACAGTCCCACCAGTAACAATACGATGGTGGTAAACATTCCCAAGTGGCTCCTTTTCTTAGTTGTAGATTATATGTTTTTAAGCAAAACAAAGGAAGAGATAGATTTATTTCCAAAGACGAGAGAGAAGACTCTTTGAAAAGTGTCAGTTTATTTAACAGACAGCAGCCATCCCTCCCTTCTTGACTAATAAGGAGATAAAACTAGACAATCTGACAATCTGAGGTTATCATCTCTGCTAAAAGGGCACGCCAAAATTCTATAGTTTAAAAAAATGAATTGCAGAAAATATTACAGGACATTTAATCACTCAGAGCACTTGTCCTACACTCAGCTCAAGGTTAATTCACAGGACTTAAAGCTAACTGCGCAAAACATTCCCAGGATACACCGAACTCCTGTTCAGTTCTCCAAGACTCAGGTAAAAAGACTATTACCTGGTATCTGTCAGCTGAAGGGTTCCCCTATACAGGCTGTAAACATCCTTGTACATTTCCATACTTTGGAATGCTTTCGTCCACACAACCCTATGTGTAATCTCAGATCTTTGAACACTGGCTTGCTCAATGTGTCAAGAGTAAAGCATAAAAGAACAGGTGAGGTAGGCCTTTTGCTTTTATCCACCTAATATCTAGAAATATGCCAGGCTAGTACTTTGTAGCCACCTTTGATACTGCGAAGTGGATGGGTGGTCCAACTATTGATGAGGTCTGCTCTGGCAGATTTTATAGTATAGTCCATCTTAACAATAATGAAAGACTTTATCATATTTATAATAATGCAGGAAAAACTCAGTTAAGGGGTATATGGCCAGGGTGGTCTTTTGGCCTTGGAATCCAGTAATTTAATATTTAATTTAATTAAGGACTCTTCATTTTGTGTTTATGTATTTTTTTATTATTGTCTTTAGCAATTTGTTTGTACTGATTTTTATTTAATGCATTTATCCTTTTTCTTGGTAATTATAGTTCTTTTATATCATGTAAAGCACTTTAAGCTGCTGTTCCTAAAGAAAAATGTGTTACAAAATCAATGTTGTTGTTGTTGCTCATACAGGAACTATGTCAAGTGTAAAGAAATCTGCAAGAGATCTGACAGACAGAGTGCTGGGGGAGCAGCAGGGTTTAATTTGCTTTAAAGTGCAGATGAAGCATACAAGTGTAGTGCCAGCAGATGCTTTGTATATTCTCAGTCACAGTCCTCTCGCGTAATGGCCAGTCTCTTTCTCCTTCTCTAGAAGACAATACCAATACCCTGCTGTGTCCCCATAAGAGAGCGCCCTGGTGATACATGTGTGAAAGTCACTCAGTAGCA
This sequence comes from Polypterus bichir lapradei, assembly GCA_026402145.1. Lineage (NCBI taxonomy): Eukaryota > Metazoa > Chordata > Cladistia > Polypteriformes > Polypteridae > Polypterus > Polypterus bichir. Next base: position 51,802,766 of record JANRMT010062808.1, read on the forward strand.
GACTCCATCTTTTAGGATTTTCTTTCTATTACCACTAATATTCAGTTAATCATTTACACCACTTATAGTGATTATGGCATCTGTTGACCTTTTCTATTTGTCAGACCAACATATGCATATGAGCAGCACATAAGAAAGAAATTAACTCAGCTAATATCTCTCGATTGTCTCCAAAAGAAGAAATGTAGGTGTGTGTATGTGAGTGTACTTTAGGATGCACTGGTATTCCACAGTTGTTCTGTTCAGAACATTGTTTTCCTGAAATTAATATGAATAACATATGTGAAAAGAGACAAACTGAGCAACTATTTTAATATATCTGCAATTAATTTAAAATATCAAAATAACTCGCCAGCAAGGTGTTCACAAAGTGAATGAGGAGAAAAAAAATAAAACACTTAACAAAAGATGTGAATGAAAGTTAAAGAAACAGACAAAGACATCGCCAAAATTACTAAGTTAAAAAACACCAGTCTAGAAACTGAAAGGCCCAACCAAAATGTCTAATGGAAGGATGGATGGATGGATGGATAAACAGATAGATAGATATTTATTTGTCCACAGGATACCGTCATTACTGCACGGTCATTTTAAATGAGGATCACATAATCACACAGAGTGTCTCAGCACAGGCAGTCACGTGGATGGCAATGATTATTGCTATTATAAACAACATACCTACGGCCACGAAAAAAGGTTCACCTGCAATGAAAACCAGTTTCAAAATGGCTCCACATTTAACATCAAATTCATTACGATAAAAATAAGCAACTGCTTTAAATATAAAAAAAAATAGATGGTCAAATGATAAAAATTTAGTTTTCAGGTAAAACTAAAACAAGAATCACAATACAGTAATCCCTCCTCGATCGTGGGGGTTGCGTTCCAGACCCCCCCGCGAAAGGTGAAAATCCGCGAAGTAGAAACCATATGTTTGTATGGTTATTTTTATATATTTTAAGCCCTTATAAACTCTCCCACACTGTTTATAAATATTCCCCGCAGAGTTATACAGCATGATCCCTTTGTATTCTCTTAGATATTAGGTAAGATTCTTTGAAATTATGTATATAAACACACTGTTTATATACAGTAAAACCTAAATATTATTTTAAAGATATTGAGTGTCTCCGATATCACATATGTTACAGCCATTACAATAGACAGGCCACCAGCAATAAATACGTACAATGCAAGAAAAATAGTATACAGTAAATGTGTGTACATTGACACTAAACGTACGTACATGTACTAAGTACTGTAAGTAGAAAATTAATTAATATTCCTTTCCTACTTTTTAAATAAAAAGAATCATAGCCTTCAACAAATCCAAAACGTTTACCTTTTTGGCAATCGTTAACATCTTCGTTGGCGCTTGGGCACGACACCTGAAGCAGTAGCAGATTGTTTTGGAGCCATAATGAAGGGCTTGACTATGCACAAAGATAAACACAACAGAGCACAACTCTTTACACAGCGAAGCACGTTGATGCTGAATGAGTGAGCCGAGACTTCCTGGTTAACACTGCATTCAGCACGCAGGAGCTCAACTGCGTGCTCTGATTGGTTAGCTTCTCAGTTATCCGCCAATAGCGTCCCTTGTATGAAATCAACTGGGCAAACCAACTGAGGAAGCATGTACAGGAA
>JANRMT010062808.1:51804512-51851641 GCA_026402145.1 Polypterus bichir lapradei
CTTAGATATTAGGTAAGATTCATTGAAATTATGTATATAAACACACTGTTTATATACAGTAAAACCTAAATATTATTTTAAAGATATTGAGTGTCTCCGATATCACATATGTTACAGCCATTACGATAGACAGGTCACCAGCAATAAATACGTACAATGCAAGAAAAATAGTATACAGTAAATGTGTGTACAGTGACACTAAACGTACGTACATGTACTAAGCACTGTAAGAAGAAAATTAATTATGGTTACTCACCAACAATGACACGATGACTTGTCCGATAACAATGAGTTTAATTTTACTGCACAACAAAGGAGAGCGTTACAGCCCTTGTAAAGGAGCCACTTCAGGCGATTGTGTAGCACTGCCGTTGTTCTTCTTCTGGCAGTCTTCAATCCAAATCCCTAAAGCAGATTCCATCCAGACTACTGCCTTATTACATCCACTTACAACTCGTTTTGCACCCTGGTTAAAAGGACGCTGCAGCCGTAGATCTTATATTCCTTTCCTACTTTTTAAATAAAAAGAATCGTAGCCTTCAACAAATCCAAAACGTTTACCTTTTCGGCAATCGTTAACATCTTCGTTGGCGCTTGGGCACGGCCCCTGAAGCAGTAGCAGATTGTTTTGGAGCCATAATGAAGGGCTTGACTATGCACAAAGATAAACACAAAAGAGCACAACTCTTTACACAGCGAAACACGTTGATGCTGAATGAGCGAGACAAGACTTCCTGGTTAACACTGCATTCAGCACGCAGGAACTTAACTGCGTGCTCTGATTGGTTAGCTTCTCAGTCATCCGCCAATAGCGTCCCTTGTATGAAATCAACTGGGCAAACCAACTGAGGAAGCATGTACAGGAAGTAAAAAGACACATTGTCCGCAGAACCTGTGAAGCAGCAAAAAATCCGCGTTATATATTTAGTTATGCTTTCATATAAAATCCGCGATAGAGTGAAGCCGCGAAAGTCGAAGCGCGATATAGTGAGGGATTACTGTATCTCAAATGCAATCAGTGTTTACTTGATCAAAGTAATGGAGTAGAAAGTCGTGGATGTCACAATTTTTACACAAATTTAATTTATTTTTTTTAAACTGTTTTGATTTTGATATATAATTATGACATTTTTGAGTCTTTGTAGAGACTTCACCCATTTTGTTTGTATATCCATGCAGCAAAGTGGTGAAACAATTATTGTCCTAGTCACTTAGTGACATCATATTTAGGAAACTATTTAGGGCATTGACATGCATAAGGGATAAGGGACTCACAAGTATGTTAATTGCCTCCTTTTTTGTTTTCTGCTTTTATTTTTAATCCTCTGGCATTTCCTTCATAACTCCTTTACTAGTTTAGCATATCAGATAATGGGCATTTTGGTTCTAATCAGGTTTCAACTTTGTCTCTGTTATGACCTAGTAAAGCACTGACTTCTCGTTAGGTCATTTTGATACATTTTTTCTGCCCATTGAACTTTAAAATTTCAAATGGCAAGTTTACAAGCTTCACTTTCATATGTGTGTTTTTATTTAACATATTCGTTTGAGTAAAATGTAAATTTTAAATAATGTATTGTTAAGTGCATTACTCCTCTGTTGTAAAAGTTCATCAGTTTATGGATCACTAACAAGAACTGCATGGCTGCTTTGAGCTGCCTCCTAGTAGGCACCATAATTCACATCACAAACATTTGCTTGGTTTGCCGTTGTCCAAGGTTACAGATTTTCACCACGAACAAGCATTGGTTTATTGATTTACAATCTGATTTCTGGTAACAACTCATAGCTTCCTATGATTAGATGTGATTCTCAGTCTTGTTGGTTTGGCTGTATTTGAATTATTGTGGTTTTGCTTTCAACTCTTAGCAATTCCTGTTTGACTACTGTGCAATAACTGTAAGTCCTCTGGATTTTAATAGCAATCCACAGTTTGTTCTAGTTCAAGTCTCAAAAACTATGCACATCTTCTGTTCTGTTGCTAATAATGCCTAGTAGTTGCTCTCTCTCTCTTATTTTGTCAGCAGGCTATTTGAAGAGAGCAGATGGAAATTAAAACGTAGGCAGCAAACGTCTGTGCTGCCTTGCAGACGAGCCAAGTACTCGCATCTGGCTTAACTAGCATGTTATAAAGACGATGCTCCTCACTCATCTCCTAGTACCTTTATCAAAGAAAATCTTTACACTACTTCAGCAATCACAACAATGGATCACCTAAAATCACTACTGAAATTTCTTTTTCCAACCATTCATTTTCCAAGCCCAGATTTATCTGGATTCAAATGTGATACAAAGCATATTTCATGTAATTTTATTTAGAGTCATGATGGTACGGTTCTGATTCCCTTTCTGGTCAGTGTGGGAGTATATCTGAAGTGGCCCAGTGGAAGTAAGTGGATGCCTGTGCAGGTGTGTAAGGACTGGCATCCCATCCAGTGAGGGTGCTTGCCTTGTGTCTGATACTGCCATTATAAACTCCATACCCCCATCATTATGAAATCAAAAAACTGGGTTTGGGCAAATTAATACAGCAGATAAGATTACTCTTGTAATGTACTTTATCTTACTATACATTATTGTATTCATTTTGAAAGTGCCTAACTATGGTTTTGTATTGGAAGGGCACAATATAAAATCAAAAAGGCTCTAACTTGATATGAATAACTACAACAGAGAGTAGCTTACACAGATTTGTGCTTTTTTTAAGTTGGGTTGGGTTCGGCCAGGATGGGCTCTAACTCCCCGTGTCCCTGGAATAGATTAAGCAAAAGTTGAAAATGGATGAATAATTTAAAATCACCTTTAAACAATTTCAGTTTTAAACAGTATAAAAATACAAACATAATCCTTGAAGGCAAAGTATTACATACTTTAAATTACTCAATGCAACACAAGCTTCTACTGTACAGTATTTATTTGTTACCTTCTCTAGAAGGATTAGCTGTAGAGTCCACCGCTGTTCAAAATGACTGCCCCACCATGTACATGAATCGGTGAGTTGTTTCCCTTTAAAAGACTATCTGAGTATAGAGACACCTGCACTGAGTTTTTGGCAGCAGGGTCCTGCAGGAGTGTGCTCAAGCTCTCCACAGTCAAGTATTGAAATAAATAGTTTTGCAAATTGAAATTCTGTTTGCAATTCAGCAGTGTAAATGTACCTCTAAGCCAGGCAAGTAGCTCCCTGCAGTGACTTTATTGACAGGACAACGCACAGAGCAATTATGGACACTTTGCTTTTCTTTTTGGGAAAAACACCATAAATAAGCATGCTTGATTGAAAGAAAACGCTTGACTTTGAAAATGAGCTGTTAAATGCCAGAAAAGTGCATCTTAAAAACCATCACAAATTGAATTGTAACAGCTTCACAAAAGATGCTAAAAAATACACTCAGCTCCAAAATTAGTTATTGGACAAATGCGTCATCTAATGTATTTTTTTAAATTGTTGCTTTGCCAACTGGTTAACCAGTTTTGGGATTTTATAAAGCTGACTGTATTTCAGTTTGAATAAGTGTGAAAAAAGGGAGAAAATAAATTTGGAAGTTTAATTTTTAAGGACTATTGCTCCCAAAACTTTATTCCACAGTTGAAATTTGTGTTTCCTTCCTTGGTTGCTCTCCAATGCTGCCCTGGTCTGCAATGGTTTCTTTCATGTGACTTCATACATCTGCCTCATGCACTAACTACCTTCCCATTCATGTTGTTGATTCCTCCTTGCACCACTCATTTGGTAACAACGTCTGTGCTCACTTCCTTTAGTTCTGCAAGCCAATCCAAGACAGGATCCTTCTGGTGGCTTCCCAGCAGCCACATATGCAGTTACAGTAAGTGCTCTCCAGTCATGTCACCCGTTCCAAGCTCTACACCTAAATAGATTTTGCACCATTTGTATTGCATATTTTTTTGCAATTTTGCATGAATTGTTTCACTCATCACCACTCATGAGCCTTCTTTGAATCCAAGAAAGGACCACGGAGTCCAACATATCAACTCAGGGTGATTTATTGTAAAGCAACATACATTATAGGGAAAGTATTTGAAAAGTGCTGAACAAAACAGAAAATATAATAAATAACCCTAAATATTAATAATGTCCCTATGGGTCTAACTATACTTAAGGAGGACTTTTTCTACTTTGTGTGATGGTTGATCAAATTCTCCACTTGTATCCACTTCTTTTCTACATCCCAACTCTAACAGTTTTCACAATGCATTGGCCTCTCTTTTTCACACCAGATTTTTTAGTAATATCTCAAAAACACAGAATGGGAAAAATGTCTTCAAGAAATAACAGATATTGCTATTTCAGGAACAGTGATGTAATGATTCACACTAAAACAAAAAAGAAATAAAAATAAAAATGCAAAGAAATGATTAATTAGCAACCCTTGGAGCAGATCCAGACAACATGCAAGTTTTCTATGACCTCAAGCCATCCCCCAACATATTTTTTGGTATATTTTTGTAGAATCCATAAATGTCAGGCATTGATAAAATCAGGAAAGTGCAGACAGTGTGAAAGGGCTGGTAGTGAATTCATCTTAAAAGGTATGCAAGGCAAAGGAGAGAATTCGTAAGAAAATTAAATAATTCACTCCAAATTTTCTGCTTTGATTATAAAGTCAGCATCTTTGAAACAGGGTGAGGGAAGGGCTCCCCTTCAAAAGTAAGGAGTACAAACAACTCAAAAGTGCCACTTCAACCTAAAGAGGCAGTTGCTCAAGTCCTCAAGATACCCCTTACTCACATAAATATGCCCAATTTCTTTGAATTCAACTCTGTCAAAATTTGGATTGTGCAGTGTGTCTATGTTGTATGTCAATTCATCAATGGCCATGAATATATGATCTGTCTGATTGACCCCATCTCCTTCCTTGGACATTGGATGAGACCCTTGACCACTGAATGCAGGGAACAAGCAGATCTTTAATTCAAAAAGGCCATCCCAGGTGGACTTGCATTTCCTGTATATAATGTTTGCTGATTTTTCCATAAGTATCCATCCATCCATTAATTATCCAACTCACTATATCCTAACTACAGGGTCACGGGGGTCTGCTGGAGCCAATCCCAGCCAACACAGGGCACAAGGCAGGAAACAAACCCCAGGCAGGGCACCAGCCTACACACCAAGCACACACTAGGGACAATTCTGGATCGGCAATGCACCTAACCTGCATGTCTTTGGACTGTGGGAGGAAACCGGAATACCTGGAGGAAACCCACGTAGACACGGGGGGAAAAGGCAAACTCCACGCAGGGAGGACCTGGGAAGCAAACCCAGGTCTCCATACTGCGAGGCAGCAGTGCTACTCACTGCGCCACCATGCCGCCCGCCATAAGTATTTATTTAAACATAATTTATCAAAAAAATGAATGCATTTTTCATATTTTGTGCATACAACTGGACAACTAACATTAATTATGCAACACAAGTAACAAGACTTTTTTTCTTTTTTCTATTTTTTCACAATTTTCACCATTGTACAGCATTGGTCACCATTGGGTTCTATTATATCATTAAATTTTCTACATTTATTCTGCATAAAAATATGAGATTAAAAATTTTACATGGGGTAAGTAACGTATAAAAATATATCATTTTTGAGTGAAATATTCATTTAATGAGAGCTGGTGTACATGTCTATTTTTCAGTTTTTAATAATGGGATTATGCCTCTTTAGAGTGTTTTTTGATAACTGCTATTAAGTACTGAAGTTATTATGCCCTATTAATGGAATTTACCATTAGAAAAAAAAATGGGTTCAATGGGGTCAAGATCTTTTTGTAATCTTTGATAAAAATTATGGGTCTCCTAAATGCATTAATTTGCTCCCATTGAAATTAACACTGAACAAGCTGATGAAAAATCTTACAAGGGGGTTTCCAGTAACACATTATGCTCGGAAAGAAGAGAATAACTGAATGAAAATCCCAATCAATTTTTTTTTAACAGGACTGAAAAAAAATGAACACTTTTCTAAATATGTAAAATATATATTCTAGAAATTGAAAAAAAATTTAATAGAAAATAAGTCCCAAAAACTACAGTTCAGTGTTCTTCAGGGTTGCTACACAGTGATGGGCTGCTACCTGATTCATCCAAACACAAATTCTGTTTATTTACTGAGGGAGCGTGTAATCTGAGATGTTGTCTGTAAATAAGGCCATTGACAAAACTATAAAAATACTCCAATGACAATGATCGTAGCAATAAATAAAACAGAAAAACAATGATATACAGTACACCCCCAAAATTCATGTGGGTTACAGTCCTGTGAAAAACCGCAACTTTTGGATGTGGTTAAAAAATGCCTTTTAAATGCCTTTTTTTATAGTTTAAACCCTAAATACAGTATTCCCCCAAAGCACTTAAATTTTGTTGCAAACTCAGCTTAATACATTAATACATTACCTAAAAAATGACCTAAAAACAGAATGTAAAAGTAAACCCGTATACTGTACAATACTGCTATGTCTCCCGCAGTGCTAGAATGTAAAATACCAATGTTACCGCTATACATACTGTAATTCATGCAAGCGTGTTTTCTTTGGTATGCGCTGTCGTTTGCTTTGTTATAAGCAGAGTAAATACATAATAATTTAATTAAATTAAAATACAGTAACATGTACGGGTACTCACCAATGATGAATGATATTGATGATGATGAAAACGATCAAACCATCCCTTACTGGCTTGAAAATCTTCAGGCTCCGGTGCTGTTGATGGTCCTGGTTGTGGTTCTTCGGTACCTTCTACGTTGTCTCCTGTAGCGAATTGCTGGTACAATTTCCGTGCTTTCTCACGGATGATGTTACCGTCCAAGGGGATGTTCTTCTTTCTGCAGTCCGTGATCTATAAATGCCAAGGCAGATTCCATCCTGACAATATTTTTATTCCTTATGGTTGTTACCTTTTTGGCACTATCACAGAAACCTACAGATATGGCACTCCGGATCGCTGCTTCATTCTTTTTTATGTAGCGTGCGGTGCTTTCATTAATGCCATAGTGGCGTAGCTACTGCAGCATAACTTTTTTGTTCCCAGAGCAAATCCAGTAGTTCTCCTGGAGTGTTTTAAACTTCTTCTGGCACTTAGGCTCAGTGCCAGAAGCCTTAGAAGGTGCAGGGCAATTCGGCGACATCTTGTGCGTTTAAGAATAACAAAATGAATACGATAACAAAATGGAAAACATGAGGACACTCACCTGGAGACGTGTCACAGGGCAGAAGTCAAGCAGCAGCAAGGAGAAATGAATAACACTCTCGGATTGGCTAGTTTCACCATCCCAAACCGCGTTCCCTCAGCGGTGGAAAACACACGGGCACTCAACTGGAGACGCGTCCCAGGACCGAAGTCAAGCAGCAGCAAGGAGAAATGAATAATGCTCTCGGATCGGCTACTTTCACCATCCCAAACCGCTTTCCCTCAGCGGTGGAAAGCACATGGACACTCACCTGGAGACATGTCACAGGGCAGCAGTCTATCAGCAGCAAGGAGAAATGAATAATGCTCTTGGGTTGGCTACTTTCACCATCCCAAACCACGTTTCCCTCAGCGATTGCTTCCTGTTCTCTCTACAGCACAGTATTGCCACGAAAAAAGCCATACAAAATTGTGGCGAATATTTGCGCTTTCCGCTAACAATTTATAGTTAGGTTCTAAGGAAAAATCTGTGAACGGCTGAGTCCACGAATCCTGAAACGCGTCTTCACAGGGGTCTACTGTATAATCAGCTAAGAGTCGCAAAGCACCAAAAAGTTCAAAAAACACTTCAAATAATACCTACTAGAGGGGGATTTATGGTCAAAACCTCTGCTAGATAAGAGCGCTAACATAGGGGCTTTACAAAAATAAAGCATTTTATTCACACAAATGATCTGTTACACTATAATGTCTCAAACAGCACAAAAGACATAAAGAAGTTGCTGGCAAAGGCAATCCAAGGTGAACAAAGCCCCAGTGCTAGGATTCAAAGAATGGTCAAAAGAGAGAGCAACAGGTTGAAAATTCAAAAACACATTAAGCATTTTTTTTATTTTGAGCCTAAGGGGGGAGGGCCTCCCAATACGGCAGATGCACAGCTAACATGGCCGACATGTGAACCTCTGCTTAAAAGCTCGGCAAGCCACAGATGAATTTCTTGGACTGTAAGTAAGGTTCTCAGTGCTGTTATATCTTATTATATGTTTCATTTAAAATGAGCCCTCCTTATTATATTTTTGAATAACTTGGCCTTACTTTCTTGATTGTACTGAATTTGACCTATGTCATTAATTTAAACCCAACCTGTTTTGGGACTTTCTCAAGAGAGTCTCTCTTTTTTTTCTGCTATTGTAATCTTTGATAAAAACTGTAAAAACATGTAATTATGAAAGTATCTGGAAGTCTGGATTAAAATAAACAAGTGGCAATTAAAACTGTTGAGAATAATATTTAAAGAATAATTTTTAAGCTGGTATAGAGAAAGGTTCCACATGAGCAGCTGCTGTCTAAGGGGGAGTCCTGACCGATCCAGCTTGTGTAACACTCCTCCTATTCCTTTTCAGACTGACTCTAAAGCTGTGAGCCATTGGACCCAGCTGTAATTTAGGAAACCAGATTTAAATCTGGCTAGTAGGCCAGGGACAAAGAGTCCAGAGAAGGGGAGAATGCTCAAATACATGTTCTGTCTCAACCGAGATAGGCAAAAATGTATATGTTAAGGACTGGAAGAAAGAGATGTAGTCAAAAGATTGTGCCAAAGACGTTACCCAAAAACCAATACTGATCAGTTATCAAGCTCTAACGCTATCTGAATATCAAAGCTGAGAGCCTAGATAATCAGAAAACCAAAATGATTTGCACAAATTGGTTGTAGAATTCAGTCTTGGATAAAACGGCTTAATTCTGATGACACTGGAGGTTGTGCATATTCTGTGGACCATTTAAAATACTGTATTGGTAATAAGGTATGCTAAAACTCCCAAAATAAAACTCCCAAAAATAAACAAAGTGACATCATGGTAAGACATGAAAGAAACTTTAAACTTTATTCAGGCAGTTACTGTAGATCTGACCTCAGAATCCCTAGGTAAGACATTAACATTGCCACAGATGACCAGAGAAAACTAGATAAAAATTAAAGAAGGATGCCAATCATAACATATGTAAGGTCTTCAGTGAAGTTACTCAGGCACCTCTGTAGGACTGTTTCCTTTTTTCATTTATATTAAAGATAATGATTCTCATTTTGTGATAATAGTAAAAATTTGAAAGTAAAAAACAGTGAAGAGGCATCATAAACTGTTCAAACAACTTAGACAGTCCTCTAAACTGCACTTGTAAAACACAACCCCAAGTGGCTTATCATCTACCTGAATGTACCATTGAAGCATGTTATTGGAACAATTTCACTGGGTATATTAAGTGTGACAACCACAATGAATAATCAGATACTAAAAAATATAAACTAAGTTATTGCTTTTGAATGAACAATAAAATGTAAATGGTTTAAACACAAGAAAGCTGAAAGTCATTTATAAGGAAATGAGTACATATACAGATACATCACTGTCATATGCTAGAATGAATTATTCAGAAATTAATATAAACAAGGAAATGTTTAAACGGCCTCTTCTGTGTGCTTTGTAGTGGCTTATTTAAAAGTATGAGTATTTCAGAGTTGCTTTTGATAAATTGAAACATAAAATAAAAGCAGATATTTTCACATGTTTATTGAGCTTTTGGCCTCAGGTAACAGAAGGATGAGGCCTGGTGTTTACCCTAAATATGGTGCCACTAGGACCAGTAATCCTATTATTTGTAGTTGGGCTCCTGATAATACACATTAAGACCTGCCCTTTCAGTACTGCTTATTTATTCTTTATATATTGCAACATGTTTTTTTTACTGTTTTTTTAAGCATGGCCATTGTCACACATGTGCGCATGAGAGGCAGCCAAAGGGCTTGAATGAGAGTAATTCCGAACCAGACTGGGAGGTAGCCGAGAGCATTGACTCTTTTTCTTGCCTTTCTGCATACCGTTCACGGGAAATTCCACCCGGCCCTGATGACATCAATTCTGGTTCCAACCCCTTTGACATTACTTCTAGGTCTGAGCCTATGGATGAAGACCCTCCCAGCTACGGCCCCTTTGATGTTACTTCCGGGCCAGAGCCTATGGATGAAGACCCTTCCGGTTCCGACCCCTTTTGAGGTCACTTCCTATAATGGCCTTTAAAAGCCACCACCTTTCCTCTGTCCCCTCAGTTCTGTTCGGGACTCTGTACACTTCAGTACATCAATTTATTCAATTTTGCAGCCAGGAAACAATATGCGGGTGGCTGCCCCAAACCCCAAGTTTGTGACACCATATTCTTCAAGGTATCGATTCTGGTTGTCATCACGTGATCCAAGTTGTACTACATGTGATAACAGTTGCAGCCAGTGCTGTTTGAGATGGCAACATTTACTCTGGGGTGTCCTAGCATTGATTCAAAATTTGATATCATTCGTTCTGAACTTTTTGCCACATTATTCTAAGCGATTTTAAGGTATTTTGGGTTTTGGCTGCAAGTTTATAAGTCTTCCCAGTTATGACTGTTGGCCCATTTTAATGACCATTCTTCTTTCCTCTTGTTAAATAAAAAAAGCTTATTTTCTGATTACAATTATTATTGCCTTTAGCAACCAGTTTTCATCTTGGCACCACAGTAATTCACCCTAAGACTAAAAGGAAATGTTTTGCTTTCCTAGTACTGGCAGCCTATAGTTGAATCTAGCAGCCCTAGGACTGAGGTTTGCACTGTTTTTTCCTAAGGTGTTATGCTAATGAAGATTAGTAGGAAGAAGATAAATGAGCAGAAGACGAGACATAATTAAGCAACAAAATTGAGGTGATAACCATGAAAATCAAAAGTATCAAACTGTCCTACCCAGAACATTAAGCAAATATTGAAATTAAGTTTATAATGCAAGAGATCAAACCCTGAGAGATATTTTTATAAAGTAATCTGCACAGAAAAAAATGTGCTAATTCCCAACCATTCAACCCATCACATCACAACGTCAAGGTCATTACCGCCATAGACACACACTCATGTCCTAATGTCGAGTACACAGAAAAGCAGCACCCAATAACAAAACAAAATGGCATCAGAAATAGTACATAATAAAATAAAACAAATTTAAATACCTGAATTCACAGCAAACTAAAAGCATAAATTAAATTCTTGACCTTTAAAACTCCTATCAGGTACAACAAATACTTAAAATTGTTATAAACAAGCCCACAAAAAATGAATATCTAAAAATGATCACAACATAAAGGAGTTCTTGCTGAGAGACTATTCTAATGCAGATCTGCAAGTTGTAGCGGGGCTACATAGTAATAGTGTTGTTTAATGATTGTACTGAGAATGTTTTGTTTCCATCGTCCCGTTTGCTGTTTTTGTGCGTCAGTAAATGTCGTCCCCGTAAATACAAGGGGGGGCGCATGATGGAAAGAGACCGCAGCCCCAAATTGGAAAACACCTGGTAACTATCAATCAGTTACATCAGGCAGTACTATATAAACAATCGGGATAGAACAGGGGAGAGAGAGGAGAGAGACGAGGATCACATTTCACCACGACGCATCAGCTTACCTGCTGTTTACCACATCGCGCCATTGCAACCAGTTTGTTTTCATGCCGTCGGACTGACTTCAATTCCTTCATCACCAGAGACCCCAAGGTCAGATTACATCATCCACCACCAGCCGAGGATTCACGGTGAGGTTGCTCCAGTTATTCCGGGAAATACAAACGCTTCTCATATCAGTTGACCAGTCTTCCGCATTCAGGGCAGCTGTACATTCGGACCCAAGTTCACGATCATTCATTCCGTATTCATTCATTTGTTGTTATTCGTGTTGTTTGTTATATGTTACAGGGAGAAGGGAGGGTTTTTTTATTGTATGTATGGTGTAGTTAGATTGGTGGAGGTATATATATATATTTATATATACACATTTATTTTCGTGTGTGAAATTTGTATTTTTTGTTATTCTTTCATTTAATATAATTAATTACTTATTTTTACATATCTGCTTTTCTTTTGTGCTTATGTTTACACCGTTGATTGTGGGGAAAAGTTTATTTGTTAGAGGTACAGCTTGATAAATAAGATTCAACCTCAGTAATTCAATTCAATTCAACCACAGGTCTTGGAGGTGTAGCTGCCAGCTGGGAAAGGGGTCGGCCGTTACAAAGTGTACTTTGAATCATTGTTGTAGAAAAAAGGGGAGAATTTTAGATTCTATTTTATTTCCTTAACTTTTTTCTGTTAAAGGCAGTCTCCCATAGTTAGACTTACATCAAGGTAACTGAAGCAAAATCGTTTTCAGGAATAGAATACTACAATTTATTGATAAAGAAAAGGATTATAGAAATGAGATAACTGCATAAACATCAACATAGAAGACAGGACACAAGACAGACATACATGTAACACGGAAGAGACGGGCTGTTTATTACCTTATTAGGGATCTAATTTATCTTGGCACTGATCAACAGTTTTAAGATGTTGCGTGGAGTTGTTGCTCCGAGTTCATTTGGAAAATTCTTTTTGCACTGGAGTCAACTCCTTCTCTTTGTGACGTGGTCCTCTGATCCCTGGTGTTCTGTGCTTTTCTCTGTTAGGCCTCTTCAACTTCATAGGGAAAAGCATTACTCTGTCTGGCACAAGAATTCAGCTGAAGTTACCTTCTTGGAGTAAAGGCTGCTTCTCAGTCTTCTTAGACATGTCTCAGTTACTGGCACACAGAGCTTGGCTTGGCAGAATGGATCTTAATTATTCAAAGAAAGAAGAAATGTGTGCAGCTACTTTTTAAGTAAGATGTAACCCTATGTAATTGTATCAAGGTCACTTCCAGCTACAGAACCAGTGCCTGTTCATGGATGTGTTACATTGTCCATCAAAATTGCCAATGGTTGAATTATAGATCTTTAGGTGTTCATCTGGCACTTCCATGTCACAAGGAGTTTGCAGAGATGTCATTTCAACTCTGATTTACACATTTGTTATCAGATAAAGTACAGGTTTGACCAAGAATTTTACAAGCTACAGTTAAGCCATTTTCTTAGAAATGCAGATTTGGGGTTAAGTTGAATTTCTCAATTCCTGTTAAATGTGCAGTTTTAATTGGCAGTCTGTGCTACTAAAAGCCTAGCAAAATGGGCAATGCCAACTTTGTCCTACATTATTTTACTTCATTATCCAGTCGTGCTTCAGTTCAACTCACAGATGCATGGCTCATATTATCGTGAAGAATCTTCTAACACAGCATAAAATTCACTGTTTCAAGATGATAAATATTTATAGTCTTAGTCGAGATATATATATGTGTGTTATGCACAATTTTTACCAATATACATAATCATAAGAAATGAATCTTACTGATGGCTCACCTACAATCATTTTCTGAGAATATAACTTTCCAAAATGTCGTTAGATAACTTAGGTTTGGACTCTTTCATATAAATTGATAAAATCTGGAGTCATGTTACTGGATAATACTGTTTATAATACAGATACTCTGTATAGTGAAAGAAATACAGTATGTTACTGGAAGATTGCACTTGCAGGGTAGTTATTCACATGATGCAAACTGTCAACATGGAGATCTTCAAAGATTCGGATAATGAGTGACTTCCATGAATTGAGTACAGAATACATTAAAGATGTCAGGTATACGTATTTAGCATGCATAGGATCAATTAATAGTATCATCTCAGCTTTAAAAAGTCTTCATATTTGGAGAAAGTGTTGAACCATGGTATTACTGGTTAATTTATGATAATTATAACTGACCGACAACTGACAAAGCAAAGCAAACTTAGAATTTGATGAATTGTAGTTCTTTTCCAAGACTGACTATGCAGTTAATGTTTCACTATTTTTCCTTCCTTTCATAGTCTACAAGTATGTACAGTGGATATGGAAAGTATTCAGACCCCCTTCAATTTTTCACTCTTTGTTATATTGCAGCCATTTGCTAAAATCATTTAAATTAATTTTTTCCCTCATTAATGTACACACAGCACCCCATATTGACAGACAAAAAAAAGAATTTTTGAAATTGTTGCAGATTTATTAAAAAAGAAAAACTGAAATATCACATGGTCCTAAGTATTCAGACCCTTTGCTCAGTATTTAGTAGAAGAACCCTTTTGAGCTCATACAGCCATGAGTCTTCTTGGGAGAGATGCAACAAGTTTTTCACACCTGGATTTGGGGATCCTCTTCCATTCCTCCTTGCAGATCCTCTCCAGTTCTGTCAGGTTGGATGGTAAACGTTGGTGGACAGCCATTGTTAGGTCTCTCCAGAGATGCTCAATTGGGTTTAAGTCAGGGCTCTGGCTGGGCCATTCAAGAACAGTCACAGAGTTGTTGTGAAGCCACTCCTTTGTTATTTTAGCTGTGTGCTTAGGGTCATTGTCTTGTTGGAAGGTAAACCTGGACAAAAACCTTCTCCAGAGTGCTATGGACCTCAGACTGGGCCGAAGGTTTACCTTCTCATGGCTGTATTAGCTCAAAAGGGTGCTTCTACTAAATACTGAGCAAAGGGTCTGAATACTTTGGACCATGTGATATTTCAGTTTTTCTTTTTTAATAAATCTGCAACAATTTCAAAAATTCTTTTTTTTGTCTGTCAATATGAGGTGCTGTGTGTACATTAATGAGGGAAAAAATTAATTTAAATGATTTTAGCAAATGGCTGCAATATAATAAAGAGTGAAAAATTGAAGGGGGTCTGAATACTTTCTGTACCCACTGTATATTACGAACACAGTGATAAAATTGGAAATTTTGTAGAGGACTGCACCTTTTTATACATTGCAAATGAACAAAATTATAATTTTAACTAATTTTAATTTGTTTATATACGATAGATAGATAGATAGATAGATAGATAGATAGATAGATAGATAGATAGATAGATAGATAGATAGATAGACGTAGAGCATGATATCATTAACATAAACATATACTTTTTGTTTAAGTTCTTCCCTGTAAATTGCCTGAATCTCAGACTATTCTGGAAGGTGCATAGCCAAGGGTTGGAAAGCCATAGAACATGGTATAGATGATGTAAGGTAGCACTGCGTTATTCCAAATCCTAAGACATATTTTGAATTTCTATTATTTATGTGAGCAGCAGCATCTGAAATAGAGTATAATAGTTTAATGCATGCAGGCATGTTAGGTCCAAACCCAGATTTGTTTAGGATAGTGAACAGATACCCCCACTTGTCTCTATCAAAAGCTTGTTCCGCATCAGGAAATAACAGGAGTAAAAATGATCCTAATTAAAAATAAAACAAACCCTAAAAGTAATAAGAGAATGTATTTTTTGTAACAAAACCCCTTGTAGATTCACATACAAACACCTTACAGGCTAGTAAAAAATAAAAAGAAACAGAATCACAACAAGTGTGAGTCACACATGAAACCATAAAACACACATGTACATACATGGCCTGGTGTCTATGACAGGGTGTACCGTTGCTCTCCTTCTCCATGTTGTGTAGTGATGAGACTTTCACTAGAGTAAAATTTTATTCTAAAAAGACACAATGAAGCTATTTACTTTAGGGTACAAAATATCCACCCAAAGCAGGAGACAAAATGTTGGCATCTGGTGCAATATTGTTATTATATTCCGTTATGTTACTCTATTTAATATGTATGTTTGTTTAGTATATCATCAAAGTAAGTTACATGTATGCCACATATTATAGATTACTTCATCATATTTAATATTCACCCATTAGGTTTCCTTTAAAATAACATCTCTTAAGGTTAATATTACCACAGATGCACTGTACTTAAAGTAACAAGGACAAAGCATTCAAACAAAAGGTGCTCCATAACAAGTTGTACATTATACTTCAAACCTAAAAGGCTTCCACATGCTTAGTATGGCGATGCTTTCACCTTAATTCCTAAATCACAAGTTTGAATAGAAGGGACTGAATGTACTGGCACCAGCTGTGAAATGCATACATCAGTAATCTTTTCTAAATACGCATCTTTAAAAAATAGCGGCTTCACAGACGACATTCAGTTGCTAATTGCTAGTCTAATTGATAATATATTGTTGAAACATTTATACGTGACAGGTCTGTATTTGGAGTTAGTAAGATTTCTATATCCTATTAGAAGAATTCTATTAGTATATAATGTATATTACAAAAAAGATAAAGCAGCACAAAGAAAAGGTCCAGTGGAGAGTGACTAGGCTGATTTGGGGATCAAGAGGTATGAGCTAGTTGCTTAGTTTAAGCTAATGGAGACTAACAGTTTGCCTCATTGAAAGTTTAAAATCCTGAAAGGGATTAGTACAGCGGATAGAGACTTGTTACTTTAAAATGAGTTCAACAACAACATGCGGACAGTGAGAAGCTATTTAAGGTTATGTTTTGTGGAAATGTTAGAACATTTGAGTAGTGAGAAAAGCTCTATATACTGTAAATGTAAAGAATTATTGTTATTATTAAAAAGTACCATAGACAACTGGAATAAGTTACCAAGTAGTGTTGTAAAGAGTGGGACTTTAGGGACCTTCATATCTTGACTTGATAATATTTTAGACAAGTAGGATTGGATTGGCAAGCTTGCTGCGCTATTCTCATGAAAAATTGTTCCAATGTTTAAGGGTAATGTAACAGCTTTTATGTAAAATTTTCAGTGCATTAACTTTCCAGTTAGGTTGCCTTTTTGTCTAACTGTTCTAAGTAGGAAGTGTTCATTTTAGTGTGCAAAGTTGCACTGGAGTCAGAATTAAGTTATCAGGTATCTTTCTATGTATCCTAATACAGGATGTCCTAATGTCCCATATATGGATGTATTTATATTAGAATAGCATGTTACCAGCTATGGTCGAGCAAGGGAACACACAAGTCCAAAATAAATATTAAAGTGCCAACTGGATTGTCCTTTTTAATAACAGTGCCAGCAAGGCAAACCAAACAAGTGAACAATGGCGCAAACAAGAACAAAAAGTAGTTAGTAGCCTATAGGATCTCCATACAAAGACTAAGCTAGATTTGAAGAGTGGTCAGTGCTTAGGTAGGAGCTGCATCCGGTGGTCTGCTCTTTCCCAAGGACCATCTTGGTCTTACAGTATAGTCCTTGGATCAGTAGGGGCGGAGTCAGTTGACCTCATTGGGCATTTCTCAAAGCCTTGGGTGGAAAATAGCTTCGGTGACAGTGCCCCCTTGTGTCTAGGCTTGTTAGCGTTTACCTCTGATGAGTGCTGAAGGAGACCCACAGATGAGCATGCATGACACAGCTTTATGTTAAATATCCTTTTGTATATTCATACACTATAACATCTTTGACAGAAACATGGCAGCATTTCTGTGATTACAATGAAGAAAGTATGGGGGCCCTTCAAATATATCTTTGTTAAGTTAATTTTTTGTACATATATATTGTTGAAGTCTGAAAATATCTTTTTATGTAAGTGGAACTGGGATTGAGGTTTTGTTTTTCCCTAACAGTTACCATATTGTCCATTTCCTGAAGCCACTTTATGTCGTATAGCATTAGTGGATCTCAGTAATATTAATGGAAGGCAAAAACTAACCTTGGGCAGTTTCATAGGGCACTCTCACATATACCAACACATTCTCACATAATGGTGTCACTCACTTCAGCTTGGTGGGTCTCTTAAGAGGATTGTTTCTAGGATATTCAAGGGAGGAACAACGTTATGGTGACATAGTTGATGACACATTTCTGCTTCCACCAACAGCCTGGAGTACTGTCCATCAGAAGGAGAAGCATAATGATATCATAGCCATACCTCCAACTCCATCTCCTCTGGCCTGACTGAATATAAAAGCCCTCAACACAGGAAGGCAGTGTTATTTGACCAGCTGAACTCTTGACAGTCCCATCACTGCAATGAACATTTTTCCCATCCATCCATCTTCCTATCCTGCTTATCCAGGGCAGAGACATGGTTGCTTTTAAAATTGACAAATAAATGGTTTCCATGATGCAACCCAAATACTTACCTTTTAATATGGTTAATGAAAATTTATTTAACGGTTTTATGTAGGGACAATTTTAATTTGGGGTAATTTTACAAGGGGGGGTTGGCATTAACAGTATGGGTGCATGCAAACTAATTAAAAATATTTTTTACAGGATGTGTGTGGCAGTGCCTCGGTCCAGCTGGACTTTATTCCTCCTCTACCCTAACCAACCCTTTATTATGTTATTTTGTCATTATTATAACAGTGAGGTAATGAAAATCACTTATCAATATTACCTGAACACAGGTTGCAGAGTTTCAAGACAGTATTGGTAATCTAAAATAAATACTAAATCATTAATCATTTTTGTATAGTGCCATTCATAGAAAAATATACTCTCAACAGCAAACAGTGATACATTTGAAAATAAAGAAAAAACACAACAGCTTTTCATTACAGCACATATTCCAAACATAGGTCAAAGTGTCATAAGTATTTACAAATGCACCTTATTATTTTGATTATGTAAATAAATAAAATACTAGTTCAGAAAATGTGATAGCAGGTGTATATATCAACAGAAACATAAAGGGCTTACTGGGAGTATTTCTCCACTTGAGTGGCTATAGTTTTGCCTAATCAATTCTGTAGGGGAAATTCAGACATCTTAATGATGTTGGATTTTTCTGTCCGTGCACAGAATAAACATTCTTGTAATTAATTGGGTGTGTGCTTCTTCCATTGGCTCCATTATTAAGTCATTAACGTACCCTGCAGATTTCCTCACTACAGGATTTTGTGTGTCAAAGAGCCCACCAATCCCTTTGTTTTTGCTTTGAATGAGTACTGTATTTCTCTGATCGCTGCTGGAGGTAAATCTAATTTTTCAGTCTTCATGCATTAAACCTTGACAGAGGAGCAGCTGCCTAATTTCAGTTGGTGAATGATTTTTTTTAATAAATACCAAAAAACATCTGGCCATGCTAGTTATATGCTATGAATAGTTAGTCCTTAGTTTACAACATCAGTTAATGTATAGTGTGCTTTGTTCTCTTAAGAATAAATGTCACTGTTATCACAGTAGTGAGAAGTCAAGCAGAATGACACCTTTTATTGGCTAACTAAAAAGATTACAATATGTAAGCTTTCAAGGCAACTCAGGATTACATCTTGCTTGAAGAAGGGGCCTGAATTGCCTTGAAAGCTTGCATATTGTAATCTTTTTAGTTAGCCAATAAAAGGTGTCATTTTGCTTGACTTCTCACTACATTCATGTTGGCTAACATGGTACAACACCCTAGTACTACTGTTATCACAGAAAGCACTTGGATCATAAAATGGCAAATCGCAGTAATGGGCATCTAGTATAGCCTTGAAAGTGTCTCCATCTGGTCTCATTGTCAGTGTGGAATTTAAGAACTTTGTGTTTGAATATTCTTTATACTGTCAGCAAGTGACCAACCCAAATTTTTCTGTTGCTTTACAAAAAAAGTGACTACAAAAAGACACATGTCCCATGCCAGAGACTAGAACTACTCAGTAATCTGTATAAAGGAAAAGGCCTGTCCACTGGCTCACGCTTTGTTTTGTCTCTTATATTTGGGAGTCAGTGCTAACTGAATAGACTGGGATGAACTGTTGACCAGTCAAAGTAAAAGGAGAAGGTGCCCCCTTTTAATCCCACATATATTGAATATTACCAAGGCGGGTTAAAAGCATCAAAAGTACTGAGATTATGATATGAACCAGACGAAGAGTGAAGAACAGAAGATAGAACAAAAAAGATCCAAAGGAAAAGGATAACAAGCACCCCTCCTGTCACACTGGAATGAGTAGCTTGTCATAAAAATGTCGCCACACGCTCCCTTTTATCACCATTTCATCTTTCTCGCTGTCTCTCACACACATACAAGCCCTAGCTTCTTTATTTCCTGTCTATGAGCCTTTGACCTAACCTCTCCTGTCAACTATATACTCAATATGTTCTTTTCCTCAAGGCCATTATAGTAATTTTGAAGCAAATGATCCACATACAACCAGAAAGGTAAGTTTGAATATTTAGTCTGGGAGCTGACGTCAGAATCAGAACCAAATTAACAGGTGGGAGTTGTAAAGATGATCTCCTTTAAGTTTCAAAATAAAAATAGAAGAGAAAAAATCAAGGTCAGAAAACAAAATAAGGCCAAATCCAAAATATTCTTATTTTCATTTTACTCACCAACGTAGATGGTAGAATAAAATTTCAAAAGATGGGATAAATGGTGCACCATGTTCCCATCTAAAATAACATTTGCTTCATTAGTACACAAACAATTACATCACATGAGACCTGCAACCACAAGCAACATGGCAATACCTACAACAAAGCAAAGTACAAAATAACGTCCTTAAAAATTTTACATGTAACATTAAATTATTAAATTACAATGCTTGTAGTGGAAGTGCTGTGAGGTAAGATGGAGGCTGAGTGAGAGATATAACTCTGGTGGTGTCACCAGGAAGTGCTCTGTTTTGTATTGTTTATAGGAAGTCCCTGTGCAAACATCACCTGGCGTGCTACCTTAAGTTCACACAGTAGGGAGCTGCTTCTGGAGAACTTTGTAATCCAGATGTCGTGGGTTTCTGGCTGACCACCTGGGATACATTATGGGTAATTTCACAACAGTATTCTTGGTGTAGTTAGCAGGATTTGCTCTTTGGATGGGTGGCGTGTGGAGGCAGTGCTACAAAAGACAGGGTGGACTGGGTCAGAGAGAGTTGCCGTCATCAGGAAGTGCTCCACTTTGCAATGCCTACAGCTTGTCCTTGCACAAACAGTAAATGGTGATCTACTTTAGCTTACTGTTTCAGGAAGTTGCTTTTGAGTGTCCTTTTAATCCAGATGTTGCAGGTTTGTGGCAGATCACCAGCAGATACAACAGTGCAAAGTTTGCGACCTGGCATGCATTGTGGGTGATTCCACAATACACTTGGCGTAGTCGGCAGGATTATCACTGAGGATGGATGGAGTGTGAAGACAGTGCTGTGCAGCAGAGCCTGGGCTGAGTGAGAGAGAGAGCTCAGCTGACATCACCAGGAAGTGCTCTCTTACAGCCTGTCCATGTGCAGTTAATAGACTTCTACTTTAGCACATGCCGTAGAGGAGCTGCTTCAGAAAGTCATTGTAATCTAAAAGTCTCAAGTGTGTGGCTAGCTACTAGAAATTACCACAATACAAAATCCACAACCAGGAATGGATTGCAGAGTGATTCCATGACAAAACAATGCTCCAAAATAATCAATACACCTGAATCTCATGTTCTAGAGTATTCTTCACACACAAAATATCTTCTCATGTTCATTTCCATTCAAACCCCAGGAAGCAGTTCCAAGGTTAAGGCTGGACTGGGCATTTGTTGCAAGAACATTAGGACTCCCGCAGCTAGCCCCTGTTGCCCCCAAAGTTTTTAGTCTTTGGTTGCACTTAAATGCCTAATTATCTCAGGCAACCTTATCGCTGTTCAGTCTCTTAAAGTGACAGCAACATCTTATATTTTCTGGGACCATGTGTACTCTAGCAGCTAGCAACTTTCCTGTCCCCCCATGGGATTTTTTTCTCTCCTCCAAAGCAGCATCTCAATTCTTTCCATTATCAAGTGAAACCCCTTATTACAACCTGGTGCCCAGAAAACCTAGCAACTTATTACCAGCTGCCCAGGCCTCTCTCTTTCTTTGGCTAATCTCTGGCATCTGCCCTCTGGGGTAACATTTCCTGGTAGTGGCCATGCCACAGCTCTCTTTCTAATGTAATGGTGCACCTATCTATTGCTTTTTCAGGGCACCATACCTTGCAGTTGCACCTGCTACTCATTGGCATAGAGAGCTATTCCCTTTGTCCCATTGTAGATATCTTTGGCTCTCTCTGCTAGACAACATCTTTGGGACTATCTGTTGCCACCTAGTTGGATCTATGTCTTTGGCAGCCTTTTGTTAGGCCAACATTTCTTCAATAATCATTTTTTCCTTTTCATAGTTTTGAATTATAAAATGGTGAGGTGGAACTCTTAATCATGTCATAGTTCTGTCTTCTCATCTGTCGGTATCCAATGTTGATTTCCAGGCATTAATCCAATGAAGGATCATGGCATGCCTCACATCCACTGCTGCACAACTAATCCAGAAAAAATCTGTAAAGGCAATAGACTGATAGAGGAGCATAGTTTTGTGGTAGGGCCACTTTGATAAAATATTTTAATGAATATGTGCACCAGAAACAAATCCGTGTCATGTAATTGATTGGTTCTTTTTTAGAACCTTTGTCCTTAATGGAAATATTCTTTATAAGTGTGAGGATAGACAATTATTATTTCTATCAAAATTAGATAACATGGCTATTTTAGTATCTTAAAAAGTCAAATAGTAAAATGCAAAAAGGAATTGAGGTCAGATGTAGAGGAGTGATTTTATGCCTTGGAGCTACTATTCCTCAGAAGTAAAAAAAAAAAAAAAAAGTATATGATTGACTGGCAATTTTAAAAATGTGGTCCATTACTTGGTAACAAGCTGCGCATTAAAAACGGCAGAGCTCCCTACAGAAATAAAAGGTGCAAAAAATGCAATTATGGAAAATGTAAAGGGGTGAAAAGTGATACTTTGCTGTCATTTACACAGCTGTGCCAGCAGATGGTCAGAGCATGTGTAGACCGCTGGAAACCTGACATTGAAATGACGGGGACTGGCAATAATTTGATGTTATTGTCTTTACTGGAGAAGTCTAACAATTGGGGTTTCAGTTTTTTGGACTAGAAAGAGAAATGAGAAGATTTATTCAGTGTACCAGCAAGTAAAAGGAGTCCAATGTGTCAGTTAGCAAATCTCAGAACATTTCTGAATGAAATTCCTTTGTATTTGAAATATCTCGTAAATAATTTGAAATACAACTCTTTATTAGACATACTGTCTGTTTTACTGTTTCAGTTAACACTGTGATTTAGCAAAAACTAAGACTGAAGCAGTCTACTATCACCAAGGGAATTATCATGGACAGGGTCAGCGCCAGGACAAATTTAGTGGGCAGCACTGGGGGCCAATGCATGCTTATAATACAATGATGCTAACTGTGGTTCTTGGATACGAAAAGTAGAACTAAAAGAATCTGACAAATCAAGCTAAAGGGAATATAGGGATTATTCTCTCAAGAAATGTGTGGCATTTTGAAAAGTGCTACTGTATATTGCAGTAATTGAAAAGAACCGGTACAGCACAATGGTTATAAATTAGCGTTACTGTCTCAGACTTTCAGTTCCTTGGTTTGGATCTGTAATGCAGGGTTTTTGTACTGGAATTAAATCCTAATCCTAGTTGCTTCCTCCAGAGAATTTAATTTTACTTTAACATTCTGAGAAATTCCCAGGTGTTAGGATTCAAAAGAACCAAAAAGGTTATACACAGAGCTGGAACAGTTACTCAGAAAAGTAATTCATTACCAATTATTCCTCGGCTCAGTTTTTAACAGGGTTACTATACACCTTATTTCCTGAAACAAGTAATCATATTACTCTTTTTTTTAACCTTATGCTCTAAATCCATTCAAATATGTAATGACTGGTAAGTGCAAAAATGACAACTGAACATCCTATCAGTATTTCAGTAAGGAGGAAACAGTGAAATCTGAAGCAAGTGTTTACCCAGACATTTCTAAAGGAGAGCTTGTCAAAATAAACACTGAGGAAGGCCAAATGTTTTGAAGAGATACAAATATTTCACTTACACCCTGTTACCCCCACATAGATAAGTGAGGTGGAAAGATGTGGGGATGTGCTGAACTGTAAAGTCTGTTCTGGGAGATGTTGCTCCTGTTTTACTTTCAATCATTTCCTACCACTTGGCCCAAGCACTCTGGAGTGAATTCAACTTTGCACATTGTCCCCATGTCTGTGTGATGTATATGTTTGTAAGTACTGATCTATTTCATGCCGTTATTGCTGTCTTCCTAATTATAGGATTTCATACCTACTGCTTACCTCATGTTAAGGCTGAAAGGACAATACTGGAAGTCCCATGTGGGGAAATCTCTGTTGGACTAATAAGGAGCTGTGGATGTACAGTGGCCTCATTCAATTTTCCTAGTATGTCTCCCACATCCTAATGCCACATGTAAATTACTGTATAACTAGGGGGGTCCGCCCCCTGCTCACTTCGCTCACCCACCCCCAGGTTTGGTTAACCGGATATACAATTTAAAGAGTTTGTTATTTTCATGGGAATTGTTACATACTCTTTCGATTCTATATTGCCTCGCTTCTCCGTGTTCATAAATATACACCACACCGAATTGTGGTTTCTTCGAAATTAAACTTGTCGTAGCTTTAATTGTTGTGGGACCACAGATTCTCATAGCGTATGGTCCATTATTGTGTAAATCTACGTTTTGAGCATTGAATGGTGCGAATGCAAGAATAATATTGTAGGATATTTTGCCTGTAGTGTTTGTGGATTTCACTTTCTCCAAACAACAAATCTTTTAATTCTCGCAGATGCACTTCTTCATTGGGAGGCAACACTATTTTCCCTGATGGCAACATGAATTAGACAATCTACAAGTCTTGTATTGTACAAGCCTTACAATATCTGCATACTTCTGACATATCACCTATGTCCATATATTCAATCTCTTTTTGCTGTTATTTCACCAAGTAATAATTTCCATTTCTTTGTGCTAATGCAATCTTTACTTTCTTTTTTTGATACTTTCAAATTTTACTACTTTCATATTCTTTAACTTGCTCTGCATGTGTATCATGCCAACGTTTTTTTTGAGCCTTTTGAATTCCACTGCTTTCATAATCTCTAACCTGCTCTGCATGTGTATCGCTCCAACATTTTTGAACGTCTTTATGAAGTCTCTTATTTCTGACCCCGATTGGACCTACAAGGTTTTCAATTCCACTTGGTCCGGGCTGATTATTACTTTCCTTATTTTCAGAATTTGCAGACAGATTATTATTGTTCTTTTTTGCATTCTTTTTTGCCTTCTTTTCTCTCCAACGGTTTTGGGTCTCTTTTTGACGCGCTGCTCTTTCTTCTTCGCTTAGTCGTTTACGTGCCATCAAGAACGTATAAAATTTTTAAGAGCTGAGAGCACATGAATTATGTCTGCCAAAAGCATTCCAACAACTGAGAGGTTAGATGTCCGTGATCTTCTTTTAAAGTCCAGTCCCGCAGGACATCAGTGTTCCGAGAAGGCCACGTCTCGACCCAAGATTTTTTTATATAATTGAGAGATAAGTTATCTAGATATATGTAAAATGCACATGAACATAGGATTCATTGCATCACTCAGATCATGCTGTGGAGGGTGGGTAGTGCTATGGTGGATAGTAAGTAGAAAAAAACGCTGTAGGTTATATATTTAAATGTAATTTATTTTTCATGTTTTATGGGATATGTATTCTATTCCTTGGGAGATTTATGAGTAAAGCCTTATGTACAGTAGTGTAAATAATAATCAAGCAGTTCCTCCACTATATATTAAAGGTTTATCCTCATCTAGAAGCAACAGTAACTTCTTGAGGTGCTGCCCTCTCACTGTAGCAGCATTGTAAATGAGTTCCCTTTTTTGGCAGCCTACCTCTTGTCATGTCTAACAAAAAAAATAATAATAAAAACACGCAGCCCTCTTATTATTTTGTAAATTATTTACTTTTATTACGGCAAGACTGTGCAAGATAATTGTTAGAAATAAGAGATTTACATAGTATATGGACGGACCTTATTAATAATGGTTCAAGCATGGCTTTGAATTGATACAGTACACAGTTCCCCATCATTTAGTACTGTGTTCCTTTCAACAACAGCTGCACTGCAATTTGAGCTTTAAAAAGGCATATATTCTGGCAGCTTTTTAAAAACCACAGGAGAATGCTTTGACTTTTAAAACCTAAAAAGTGCTCAGTGATTTAAATGTCCCTTTCCATGCTTGTATAAAATGTCCCCTGTGCCTAGTAACAGCACAAGGACTCTCAGAATCAAAAGCCGACCATTTGTCATCAAGATATGGTTTCACATTTGTCCACTGGAGGCTTTTCTAAATGAAGGCAGCTGAACTCATCCAAGAGCCTCTATAATGATGTGTGCAGTCATTTTTTCTTTTTCTTTTTATATCGAGTTAAACCCAAAAAAAATTAATTCAGTTCTAATAGAGGTGTAGTAGGCAGGAGGTGTGCAATGATCTGAAGGAATATGTGACGATGACACCACCAGGGTGTGCTTTATCAGGCAGCAAAGCACAAAAATAAAAAAGCAGCAGCTAATTTGTTCCTAGACAGTGAAAGGTGGGAGAAGAATATGTCTTGCAGTGCCAGCACCTGAGCAAAACTCAGCCATAGTATAAAGGCAAGGAAACTAATTAGAGATGACTTGTCGTAACAAGCAACTTCCCACACTTTCGAGCCTTCCCGTAGCTGTCAGTGGCAACTTGAATCTGTACCAAAGACTACACTTTTACTGCTTAAGAATAAATAATATTATTTCGATTCTCTTGTCATGCAGATCTCATTTGATACTCAGTGTGTAATCCATCTGAGAACTCAAGTAGAGGCACACTTTTCAGATGAGTGCAGGGTGGCCATAATTAGTATAGTCCATGAGCTCTAATGGCTTATTATTTTTATTAATAAGCACTCTAGACATTTAGGTCTACTGATACAAGAATAATTGAATGTGCTTAGTAATACTACACAAGCAATACGTCATGTGCTTTTGTCTGATTTACTCTCTGTTGATGAGATCTACATAAATCCAACTCAGGGCAGAACCTATCTCTCAAATTCAGGGTCTTTCATTGGAATCCAGCATGTTCTTTGTTTACCTGCATGGATTTTGCTCACACCTCATCAAAGACGTGCGTCTTAGGTTAACTGATTCTACCCTGTGATATGAATTTTAAATAGCCTCTCATGTAGGATGGCTGCAGTATAACTTCGGGACTGGTAACATTTCCAATCATAGGATTCTCTTGCTAACTGATGGGATGTATGAATGTAGGTGACAGCATGAGTAGGCTCAGTGATCTCAGTCCAGGGTCACCCCATGACCTGCTATTAGACTAAGCAGATTTGTTAAACTTATGTTATGAAATAGTGTAAAGCTTGGTAATAATTCCCAAATTCTTTCACACATGGGTCCTGCACCCTGTAAGCAATGGATTAAGCATTGAAAATAATGGATGCACTTTACACCTTTGTAAGGCTACATCCACACTACTACATGTTCATTTAAAAATGGTATTTTTAAACAAAAATGATCTCCGTCAATACTAGCATTTTCACATAGTTTACGGAAGAATCTCCATGCACACTAAAATAAACAGAACCGCATACAATGTAACTGTTCATCTACATTGGGCATGTGCACATCGGCAGAAACAGGAAGAGGAAGTGTCCTTCTTAAAGGGGTGATAACGCCACAAAATTGTAGTGACTGGTAAATTATTTGCCTTTTCTGCATGCATGTGCAAAACTGTGCAAGCTGTGCAAAACACAATTTAGATGCATACAGGTAAGGAACACAGCAAGCATCACAGAAAGCAACTCCTCTGTGTCTGCTATGCTGGAATAAGGTTTTCTTCCATGAAGGGTAACCAGTCAGAGAATGCCACGTCGTAATGAGCAGAATCTAATCAGGGAACAAGCAGGAGATCCTATAGCTATCATTAGGATCACAGTTATGTATATTTTGTGTGTTACTGAAATTAGAGTTAGGCAATATTATTTGACTGGATGTGCAACAGGATTTTAGGGTGCTAATATTACCCCTGCCGAAATAACCTCCTCCCTTCTCACCTCTGGGATGTCAGAATCACTTCAGATTTCATCTCCTGTCACCTACTGAGCTGTAGATTATGCCCTAGAAAGTTCACTCCTACCTAAAAGTAGCTGTGTTGCAGATATAGTCATGAACTTTGTAAAAGTCCACCCTCTCTCAATAGCATCAGCATTTTTCTGTTTTTTTGCATCTGACACTCTGAGCCTATGGGTAGCTTAATCTGATAATGCTCTACCTCATTTTCTCATTTACATAGTGTGGAAGACGACCAGGGACCTTGCCCCACTGGGACGCCTGGAGAAGGGATAGACCGGAAGATGGGCAATATCTTCCCTGGGGCACAAGAGGGCAGCACCCCTGGATAGCATCAGGGGGCACCTGGACAGCTCCGGTGCCTTGGCATACAGCACTTCCGCCACACTCGGAAGTGCTGCCAGAAGAAGAGTTGAACTCACATGCAGCAGTTCCGCCACACTCGGAAGTTCTGCCGGATGTTAATTAGGAAGCACCTGGAGCACTTCTGGGTGCAGTATAAAGGAGGCTGCCTCAGTCCACTTGGGGAGCCGGAGTTGGGAAGCAGAAGACGGAGCTTGAGATGGGAGGAGTGGAGGCGGCAGAAGAGAAAGAAAAGAGAGTCAAAGAAAGGACTGTGAATATTGTTGTTGGTTTGGGCACTGTATGGTGTTGTATGCAGGAAAAGAAAATTAAAGTGTGTGCTTTAAGGACATTGTGAGTCGGTGTCTGTCTGGGCAGAGGCTGATCTTTCCACAGTAGATAATACAGAAGAGTTAATATTTGTCATTTATTATGTGCCCAGCTTTTCCTAATACCTGAATTAATCCAACAGTCACCAAAGCGTATAATATCTAGTCATAGGCTGCACAATATTCATAAAGAATGTGCCATCGCAGCACAAACTTCACAGCAGAGCACAGGCGCTATAAAATAAATATTGTGAGAGATCTCATATCAAATCTAGGAAACACAAAGCTATCTTCACGACACTCTGAAGGAATACAGCATGGAGGAAACTAGCAGCATCCTGCGGTATCTAAACCAGCGACTGTGCAATTTCTTAATTAGGGACTCAGACGCTGCATCTTGTTACTGAAGGCTAATGGGTAAATGCTTGTTGATCCTTATTTTCTATTTTTTTATATTACGTAATATAAATATTTCCATGCATTGCTTGTCTTTTTCTGTGAGATTGTTTTAAGTACATCTGATTCAGTATCACGCTATACCTCAGTCCAAATATAAATGTAAATTTGGTTTCCAAGTTTTTAATGGCATATTTATGCTTTTTCATGTCTGTGACAGTCTGTCTGATGTGTGTGGAATTTATTTTGTAACATTACCTACCATACTAAGTGAGTTAAACTTCATCAAGAGGTGATCTAAATTAGTATTCTATTCTGAATCCCCTCTCCGAGTTGAAAAATTACATTGCAGCTGCACTTAGTCTTAGTCTTGATCTTGGTCTGCAGCACTGAGGCACACTGCAACAATGCTAACCTCCAAAATACCCTAAATATCCTAAATAAGCACTAAGACCAGACCAACACGGATTCTTCCCAAGCTCAGAGTACACTGCAACTGACCCCATACGCTCAATCCACATAATTACTGCAGAAGGCAGCAAAGGGGCAAGTTGAAAATGAAACAGTTGCACACTGCTATTTTTGATAGCACATTTGGTCAAGAGAAATCAAATCTCCTTAACAGTGCTCATTTCTGAGGAATTAACATGAAAACATGTCCGAAAGACATCATTTATATGGAATACATGTGGTATTCCTTAAAAAAGACTCAGCAAAACCCACACAAAGACAGCAACTGTAATCCATTTCACAGGATGCAGGTTAGAAAACTGTTTATTTAGCAGCATTACTAGTTGGGTGCCAGAATGAAGTCAAATGTTGAGTTTTCAATAAAATACTACTGCTGTTTCAATATGTCAATTTCAAACGTGTTAATCAAATCTGAAATCTATTAGAATCTCTCAGGTCTATTAAAAGGCTACCACTCACAGAAATCAATGGAAGCAACTCATTGCCTTATTTTCTTTAATACTCCTTTATTTGTGTAGCCATCTATCTATCCTACTCACCTTCATTTCAGATCTGTTAGGCATCCAAGGAGGTCAAAAGTTCCATTCATTTGTTTCAGGTCACAAAACTCAAATGAGACTTTATCTTGACTAGGCCTCAAGACTCCAATGAGGCCTAAATTAAGCCTAGCCTCCAAAATACGGAATTGGCTTTGCAGCCTGCACATACCAAAGCTTATATTTCTCAAAAAAGAAAAAGGAGATACACCAAAATATTTAGAGAGTTTTTTTTTTTTTTTTTCAAAAAATAATTTACAAAAGCAAAGCTACAACAAAAGGGCATCAGATGGTTTGCCAAAAGGAGAAAACAACAACAAACAAAACAAGCCCATAAACTCAATAACAAAATCCTGAGACAAAAGCAAACAAGAATTTAGAAAAACTGGAATCCATCGGAACAACACAAGTATAATAACTAGCTTAGGCCTCAGGAAAGAACTGAGCCTTTTTAGATGTTTACAGTATAAAAGCTGAAGATGGTCCCTCAGCTGTAGCACTGCATTCAACAAACATTACACAAGTACACACTCACAAAATGGCCACATTCTGATATTACCATAATGATAAAAACTTATCATTTATTTATAAAAAATAAAATAAGAAAAAGAATGTGCAACACACTCCAAATAGTAAACAATTGTGCATGTAACTACCAACCTCAGATTCAAAACAATGTTCAGATGACCGTAGTAGGTAGCACAGTTTTG
This sequence comes from Polypterus bichir lapradei, assembly GCA_026402145.1. NCBI lineage: Eukaryota > Metazoa > Chordata > Cladistia > Polypteriformes > Polypteridae > Polypterus > Polypterus bichir. The sequence goes on from JANRMT010062808.1 coordinate 51,835,144, forward strand.
CTACCTTACAGGAAATGAATTATACAAAAGACCCTATAGACTACTAGTTTTCTTTCATTCTACAGATCATGGTTCTCAATTGTCCAATACTGCAGTTTCCCTAAGGAGGTGCTGACAAAGTTGACATTAAGCTAAAATTCTTCACCATTGGGTGTGTTTTGGCACAATTGGATACTGGGCTATGGAAAGCAGTCAACAAAGTCTTGCATTTCTTTGGAGATCACTGGGTTCTCACTTGATTGGCCAGAGGCCTAGTTCAAAGGTGGCTAGAATTTTTCACGGGAGAGACCAAAAATGAAACAGTCACCTTCAAAATGGAGTTTAGGTTTGCCTTGCCCTTAAGGTGGTATAAGATGAAGAACTTCTGGTCAAATGTTTATTGTATATTGATAGTACAGAGCCAGTAGCTGGAACTTAGAAGATTTATATGGTGACTACGGTCAGTGTAATGACACAGCAATGTATGACTCCTGTTCAGATGGTGTAGGGGATGGTTTCTGTCCTATTTGAGTGAACAGTTGCATTCATCTGGTCATGAAGCAGTCTCAGGGTAGCGATGAATTAGATAGGGTTTACACAAGACCTTATGAGGGCTTCACAACAATTTGACTCAAAGGCCCTTGTCAGGTGGATGACAGCCATGCATAGCTTTTGTTTATGGCTCCTGGCATTTCTCTTGGGTTTGCCAGGCTACAAATATGATGTCATTTGTGACTTGGGATAGTCGAATGCCACACTGGGGACTCAGGAAGAACATCTTTTGGGAGCACTTTGATGAGGCTTTTTTTCAGGTCGTAAAGAGGAGCGTGATGACCTTTCTACACATTAATTTGTAGCCTTTCCTTAAGTTGGTGATAATGCAGGCATGGCTAAGGTCTGATGGTGTTGCAAATACAATTAAAAATAATGATGTCACAGTGGTTTATGTTTTCATTGATTGAGCAGTCAAATATGTGTTTTTTTGACATTTATATATTTACATGCAGATTTAGCTTGCAAACTTTACATGCCTATTCTTAATATAAAACTGTTTTAGCTTGTAGTTTGAAAATAAAAAATGTTCCATGAGCTGTAAGACGAGGCCTATATGGGATTTACAAGTATGGAGTGGTGGCTCTGAGGCTAAGGTTCTGTGCTGGTACGAGGTGTGGCAGAAAAGTAATGAGACTGATTTTTTATTTACCAAAGTTTTTATTTTTTTCAAACATCAATGTTATCCTCTTCAAAGTAGTTCCCTTGGGCAGCTACACACTGATGGAGACGTTGTTCCCACTGTTGGTAGCAGCGCTGTAAGTCTTCAACCGGTATGGTCTTCAGCATGTCCGTTACACTCTTTTGGATGTTTTCTAAAGTCCCGAAATGACGTCCTTTGAGGACATTTTTCAGTTTAGGAAAAAGGAAAAAGTCACACGGACTGAGGTCAGGTGAATAAGGGGGCTGGGGAACCACAGGAATGCGTTTTTTCGATTGTCCTTTTGCTCAATTGTGAGGTTTTTCGGCACCATTTTGGCACAGACCTTTCGCATGTGAAAATGTTCAGTCAAAATTTGATGAACGGTAAATCTGTTCAAATTTAATTGTTCACTCAACATTCTTAATGTTAAACGACGGTCTGATCTCACAAGAGTATTCACACGTTCGATGTTTTCATTGGTTTTCGAAGTTGAAGGCCTCCCTGAAAAACTTGAGCTCGGGATAAAGAATGTTCTCCATAGGCCTGTTTTAACTTTTCAATCGTCACACTTGCCGATTCTCCAAGCTTAATACAAAATTTAATGGCACAACGTTGCTCCAAATTCCACTGTTCCATTTTGCGTGACGCACAACCAAAAACACAACTTCGCTAATAGCAGTCACAAAAATCACGTAGTTAATGGAAGGAGTTGAAACTCGCACTGAGCTATGGGAGGGTACTGATACACGTGCTCTATCAAGGACAACAGCGCAGCGTTGCCAGATCCCTTGCAGTGTTGCCAGTCTCATTACTTGTCTGCCACACCTTGTATCCAGAAGGTTGTCGGTTCGAATCCCGTCATTGCCAAAAGAGATCCTAATCTGCTGGGCCATTGAACAAGGTCCTTAACTTGCAATTGCTCCAGGGGTGCTGTACAATGGCTAACCCTGCGCTCTGACCCCAAGGGGTATGCGAAAACTAACAAATTCCTAATACAAGACATTGTATAAGGCAAAATAAAGAACAGCAACATTAGAAAATTAGACTGCTGCAGTAGGTTAGGCTCAAAATCTTTCATATATCCAAGAATTTAAATACACAGACAATGAGATTAAAATGTTTACTTTTTTCACATGGGAAAGGTTTGATAACCTCCCAGCAGCTACATACACCGTTAAGACGATACTTAAAATGTTAAAATTATAGAGAGAATAGTGCTGCTTACATTAAAATGGCTGTATTTAAACAAATCGACTGGACCAGGTAACATTTATCCTAGAGTACTTAAGGAAGATAAAGAGTACTGTGTATAAAACCTTAAAACATATTTTTTAAATCACTGCACTTTTATTAAGAAATTACTAAAAAAGTGAAAGATAGCAAATGTTGCTTCATTTTACAAAAAAAGGATATTAGAAGAAGAAACATTTACTGTGGAAAAGACATGTCAAGAGCAGGTGTGTTGGCAAATACCCAGCATGGTTTTAGGCGGGGAAGGTAATGTTTTATTAATATGCTGGAATTTGCAACCAAAGATATAAACAGAAAAGTGCATAACAATATTATTTAGTTTGGATTTTCAGGAGGATTTTGATAAGATACCAGATGAGGGTTTTCAGGGAGCAGTGTGTAGGTGAGCACCATATTGACTTAAACACAGAAAGCAAAGGGTTATGGTAATCGTGAACTTTTTTATGGTTTAAGTCAGTGTTTTTCAACCTTTTCGCTGGAGTGGAACCCTGCGCGAATGGTTACCTTGCTCACGGAACCCTGTGCAATTATCCACCAGTATGTCCTATATCATGGGACTTTTTTGGAGGAACCCTTTGCTAGCACTCACAGAACCCTTGGGTTCCATGGAACCCCGGTTGAAAAACACTGGTTTAAGTGATGTTAAAAGTTGTGTTTTTGAGAAATCAACAGAAAAGTTGTTTCTGTTTTTAAACTATACATATACTGGGAAACATGCCAACCTCTGGTCCTCAAAGAAAGATGGTTCAAGTGTATGTACTATCACAGAGCTCTTTTTGACAGTTGGTATGAAACTGATTATGAGATTATGAGTTTCCTCTTGCACTGTCCACTTGCATTCTGTATCTTGCACTTGATGCTCAGCAGGTGGTGCTGTTGTTGTTTTTGTGCTTCATATGGTCAGCCTGTGCCATGCGCTGCACGCTTAACAGATGCTGTCTGCTTATGTTGTTTGTCAAAAGGAAGACCGGAAGGCTGGTTACTTCACCAAGATTGTCAGCACCTCAAATTTTTTGCTACAGATCATGCCATAAGTTCTCAATTAAGATGAAGATCAAGGTTCTAGGCATAGTGGTTCATGAGTAATCACGTGACAGATTAACAACTCTTATCATTTTAAATGTTTAGAGAAATTATTTTGCTATAAATATAAAAAGCAAGATAGTTAGAGATGATAATGAACAGGTGAAATGGCAGACAACAATCAGCCAAATTATTACAGATGGATCTGAACAGAATTCATAACTGGGCAGACTCATGGTAGATGAAATTTAATGTAAGTAAATTTAAATTATTACAGATAGAAAGTAGAAATATTAGATTTAAATACACAATGGTAATAAAGAAACTTGAAAATACTGTGAATCTATAACTGCTAATTGTTTTCAGTGTGGAAAAGATGCTTTATAAATAAAATGCATTATTACAAATTAATGAATGAACCTTTGGAAATACCTTGTGAGAAGAACCTAAATGTTAATAGGACAGAGCAGTAAGTTATAAGGCCCAATGTGTGGAATAAAAGTCAAGAGAGGTTATGCTTAAGTTATATAATGCATGTGTGAGGCCTCACCTTGGGTACTGTGTTCAGTTTTGGTCACCATATTATAAAAAATACATAGCAGTGCTAAAGAAAATCCAGAGAAGAGAGATTCGACTGATTCTGGGAGTGAGAGGTATGAGCTACAAATGGAGGTTAAGAGGTGACATGATTAAAGTGTTGACAATTATGAAAGTAGTTAGAACCAGGGATCCAGATGTAAGCTGGTTAAGGTTCAATTTTGCCCAAATTTTAGACAGTGTTCCTTCATGCAAAGAACAATAGATACATACAACAAGCTACCCAAATTAAGGGAACACTTTGATCACATGTTGGATCTCATTAAACGAAAGTCAAGTGGAAAATTTTACTGAGCAATACTGTGTACTTCATTGAGAACAAAATGATGCAACAACAGTCAATGGATACCAGAATCACCAACTCCTTGAGGGCTGGATTCAGCATCACACTGAAAATCAAAGTCAAAAATTGAAATCACAGGCTGGTCCAACTTGTGTGAATTTCAGCACAGCAACTCATAATGTGACTCAGTAGTGCATATGGCCTCTATGTGCCTGTATATACTCCCGACAACATCTGGGCATGCTCCTGATGAGATGGTGGATGGTGTCCTGGGGGATCTCCTCCCAGACCTGGATCAGGACATCAGTGAGCTCCTGGACAGTCTTTGGCACTACTGCCCAGAGGGGACTGGGCAGTCTCTTGGTCTGGAATCCCTGCAGATTTTATTTTTTTTTCTGCAGCCTCTGGAGTTTTTTTTTGTTTTTTCTGTCCACCCTGGCCATCGGACCTTACTTATTCTATGTTAATTAATGTTGACTTATTTTTATTTTTTATTGTGTCTTCTATTTTTCTATTCTTCATTTTGTAAAGCACTTTGAGCTACATTTTTGTTGTATGGAAATGTGCTATATAAATAAATGTTGTTGTTGTTGTTACTTGGTAGTGTCTGATGCACCGATACATAACCTCCCAGAGGTTCTCAGTTGGATTCAGATCTGGGGAACATGTGGGCCAGTCAATGGTATCAATTCCTTTGTCATCCAGAAACTGCCTACACACTCTGGCCACATGAGGCCAGGCATTGACCTGCACCAGGAGGAACATAGGGCCCTCTGCCCCAGTGTAAGGTCTGACAATGGCTCTGAGGAGTTCTTGCTGGTACCTAACAACAGTCAGAGTACTGTTACCTAGCATGCGGAGGTCTGTGTGACCCTCCAAAGGTATGCCTCCCACACCTTCACTGATCCACTACCAAACTAGTCATACTGGATGATGTTGCAGACTGCATAACATTCACCATGCCATCTCCAGACTCTTTCATGTCTGTCACATGTGGACAGTGTGAACCTGCTCTTGCTTGTAATGAGACCGGGGTGCCAATGGCAGAGCTGCCAATTGTGTATTCTCTGTAGAATGTCAAATGAGCTGCATGGTGATCATCTGTGAATAAAGTCCCGCTAGAGGATGTTGAGCCCTCATACCATCCTCCTGGAGTCTGTTTATGACAGTTTGGTAAGAAACATACACATCAGTGCACTAGGACTCTGGCAATGCTCCTCCTGTTCCACATAGTGTAAAGAAGCAGATACCAGTCCTGCTGTTAGATTGATGCTTTTCTATGTCCCTGTCCACCTCTCCTCATGTAACGGCCTGTCTCCTGGTACCTCCTCCATGCTCTTGAGGCTGTGCTGGGAGACACAGCAAATCTTCTTGCAATGGCACATATTGTATGGATGGTCTGGACTATCTGTGCAACCTGAATTGGCTGCAGGCACCACCTCACATACCAATAGTGACAAGGACACTAGCAGAACGCTAAACTAGAGAAGAATCAATCAGAAATGGTCTGTAGCTACCACCTGCAAAACCATCCCCTTTTTGGGGGTTGTCTTGCTGTTGCCTCTCCAGTGCACCTGCTGTCTTGCACCAAGGTAGGTGAAGTTGATTCACATATCGCTTATGCTTCCTAACTGGATGGATTGCTATCCCTGAAACTTAACTGACTTAGTGTTAGATTGTGATGATTAAGTGTCCCTTTTTATATATAAAGTGCGTATACCAGATGAGCCCCAATAAGGGCGAAACATGTGTTGTGTACTCTTTGTATTATATGGCAGATATTGTATCATATATATTGCAACACATGTGCGAATATGGTCATTCAAAGGTCCTGATAGAGTGAAAGAACGACAGGTGGGGGATTGGAATGGAATATTAACGCCTTTTTTCTTTCCTCAAAAGAAAAATAGAAGACTAAAAGATCCTACCTTACGTAGCATCCACATGTGAAAGTCCATTTTGGCTACAAAAGATGACTCCAGTTCCAGCTCCCATTGATTACTTCAATTCCGGTCTCCTCCTGATGACTTCATTTCCGTCCCCCGATTATGAAGTCATATCCAGCCCATTCCATCATCATCATATCCGCCTTTGATTTAATTTCCTTTTTCTCATTTGTATTTCCTGCCATGTAGCCATAAAATAACCCAGAAGCTACTTTGCTTTGTCAAATGCCTGTTTCATGCAATTTTGACAATGACTTTTTCTGTATGGGTATGATTGCATCATTTGTTTTCCCTTTCATTATTGGGAATATGAAAAGGTTCAGCATTTGAAAAAGATTGCTTAATTGACACAAGATTTCTGGGGATGAAATATCAATTAGATTGCATGAAACAGGAAAGAAGCCAGACAGAAGAAATATGAGAAAATAATTCATAATAGTGAAAAGAGGATCATCTGTCAGGGTAATGGGGTAAGTGAATGAACTAAGCCATTCTGATGTTTTCATGATTCAGTGTTATGGTTTTCCTTGTGATTTGGTTATATTGTTTAAATTATGATTTGGGTATTCATTTTTATTTGTTTATTTTAACATTATAGCAACAACCTCATCTCCATTTTGTATTGTGAATTTGGATTTCACTGCCATTTTTTGGCCATTTTCATGGCTTCGACCATATTGTTTGTGGTCACTATGCTCATTGCTGGTGACATGAAGGCCATGTGATAGTTTGAGCCATTTTTTTCCTACCTATAAAAGATGCACAGAGCATCTCTGTCTTAGTGTGGGTTAAAGCTAACAACCAAATGTCACAGAAGAACAGGGTAATATTCCCAGTTAGTTTTGGCTTTTCAGCTTCTTTCATTGTTTAAGCCTTTTGTTGCTGGTTAGCATTCCAGTTTTGGTATCGGTTTTCTGAAGTCTTGTCCTGCATTTGAACTTATAGTCTGTCACCTAACCATATCCTTATCTTTCCTCTAGATATGCTTTATACTTATTGGTACAAATTTAAAAAATAGTTAAAAAAAATCCAATCCTATTCCATCTCAGGCACATTGTGCCAGAAACACATCTTATTAGATATATTAAATTGCAAAGATGGAAACTGTCTGGTAGCATTAAGTTAAAACAAATACATTGTGTGGTGGGTGGATACAGTTTTTATTTATAAAGGCTTTTACATGGCAAAGGGGGGGTGCCAGGAAGAACGCACTTGAACTCTACAGTACTTTATATGCAGCAGTATACGTACGCTCAACAAAGATAGATAGATAGATAGATAGATAGATAGATAGATAGATAGATAGATAGATAGATAGATAGTGTGGTCCCCGGCCGGGGCTGGAGCCCGGCCGGGACGCCCAGGAGGACCAGAGGAGGGCTTGTACCTCCTCCAGACTGCGAGGGGGCCTCCGTCCTGGTTACGCTGGTGGCCTCGGGTAGAGGGCATGGAAGCCCAGCCCTGTAGGGGCCCGTGGTCACCGCCAGGCGGCGCCCCACTTCCAGGCCATCATCTGCCACATCCGGCCGAGGCAGGAGCCCGGCCGGGACGCCCAGGAGGACCTGAGGAGGGCCTGTACTTCCACCAGACCACGAGGGGGTGTCCGCCCTGGTTATGTTGGTGGCCTCGGGTAGGGGGCATGGAAGCCCAGCCCTGTAGGGGCCCATGGCCACCGCCAGGCGGCGCCCCGCTGTCTGAACAGCCCTGGAGCCCAGCACTTCTGCCACACCAGGAAGTGCTTGGGGGAAGACGACAGGGGAGACCCGGACGGCTTCCGGGTGCGCAGCCGGCACTTCCGCCACACAAGGGCGTGTCTGCGAAGGAGTGCCGGGAAGCAGCTGGAGCCCATCCGGGTTCCCATTAAAGGGGCCGCCTCCCAGCAGTCGGGGCGGATGTCGGGTGGAAACGGACAGAGCTGGAGAGAGGACTGGAGGCGGCCAAGAGAAAGGCACAGTGACAGAGAGGCCTGGACTTTGGGGAATCGGTGCTGGAGGCACTGGGGTTGTGAGTGCACGTAATTACATTTGTAAATATTGTAAATAAACGGTGTGTGGTGAGAACAAAGATGTCCGTCTGTCTGTGTCCGGGCCAGCGTTCACAATAGATAGATAGATAGATAGATACTTTATTAATCCCAAGGGGAAATTCACATACTCCAGTAAGCTCCAAAGGCTAAAATTCATAGGATTCCTTACACTACAAGTCAGAGCAGTGTTGCTGCATTAACGAAGCCCCAGAGTTTGGTGTGATTGACAAGTCCCTGCTTTTAGGCACTGAATGTGGAATTGGGGGGGATGAAGAATGGACAGTAGAAAGGCAGTATGAGCAGGGCCATGGATAGCTAGAACAGGGGTTTGCTGTTCTCGCTATGGCTGACATGTAAGCAATGCAACCATATGGGTAGTTAGGGGTTGGCTTCAGGTTAAGCTATGTATTTGTTTTATTTACTCCTTTTGTACATCCCTGTTATGTGCCTGAAAAATCAAACCTTCAATATAAATTATTTTCATATTTGTTTTTGTACTGTTTGGCATGGTGACACAATGGCTATTCCTGAATTCAAATCTCAGCCCAGTCAGTCTCTTTAGGCATATTTTGTCTTGTGTTTGGGTAGATTTTTTTGTTGGGGGTTTCCATTAACTTTCACATAACAAAGAGTTGCATCTTTGGTTAAATATTGGTATTAAATTTATATGGTGTGTGTGTACCCAAAGATGACCTACATCTAATAGCTCCCCATGATCCCAAAATGTCATAAAGTGGGGTCAGATGAATGTGAATTATTTGGGTGATGATGTACAGTTAAGACGTACAGTATATTTGGCCTTTGTTTATGCGCAGTAGCTTTGAGTATTCAATTTTTATCCATAAACATGTTAGGTTAGTCAGTAACAATGTATTGAACCTCAATGAATGAAAACAGCCATGTGTTATTGTGATGGACTGGTTTTTGCTTTGCACCCAGTGTGTTTTGGATAGGCTGTGACATCCAATAACTCCAATAACTTGGTCATGCACAAACTGTGTCCTGTTAAAATAGATGGGTTGAGTATATAGTGCTACATCTCTCCCTTTGTTGCTTCAACACAATGACGGGAACAGAATACTTACACTATGTCACTTGGGGACCTTGGCTTTCCATAAACACAGGAACTCCATTGAAGTACAGTCAACATCATCTGCATAGCTGCTGATTCCTCAGAGCACCCCCGTGTACATCTGACTTCAGTAATTAGAGGAGTGAAAAGTTCAAGAGGGAAAGGTAATGAGATGGCAATTACTAACAAATGCAGTGCAGAATGTAAGAATAGCTGCACAAGGGCCATGTGAGGAAACAGAGAAACTGGCAAGTGTCAGTGGAGAGCAGCTCAGTCCTGTTTGGCAGGAGGCGTTCTGTGTGTGCGTGTGTGTATATGTGAGTGGATGAAAAAAATGTTTATTCAGCTGCACTTGTGGGACAGTAATATTTAAACACATCTTTTCATTTCTTTCATTGTGGACTGTGTTTGTATGACTGTAAGCCTGATTAGTGAAAAGTCAACCATATAAAGCTGAAATGAATGGGTGTGTTTAAGTTTTACTCATCTAAAAACCAAAGAACTCGTTATCCTAAGAAAAATTATCAGGCATATTTATCTACACACTTTTGACCAAAACTGTTATTTGCAAGATTTTCATGAAATGTAAAATCAATAATTTTGTAAGATAATAAAAAATAAATACTGAAGGTTACAAGCAGGTTTTAATTGAGTATGTCCTGTTTGAGGCAACATCAGGGATTACTTATGTATGTAAAATGGAAAGGTGCAAAATAGAAAAGAGGATATTTAATAAGTATTTTTAGTTTTGCCACAGCTTCTCCAAACAGTTTATATCTGAATTATGGAATGCTTTGTGAGATCTGATTATCAAGAATGTGTAAAAATTCTCCGCTTTTTTTTTTTTTATTATTTATCCATCCACTTTCAAGACCTGCTTAATATAATTTAAGGTCACAAGAACGTCAAGTCCATCCTGGCAGCACTGGACTCATGGCAGGTAGCAACACTAGATGAAGAGATAGCTCATCAGCGGGCACAAACATGTGCAAACCCACACTCATCCATACTAGACTTACACTCACGTCTCTAATCGATGTAACACACAAATCTCTGGGATGTGGAAGAAAAAGGAGAGCATCTGGAGGTGAGTGGACAAGCTCTACACCTGGGGTCTTGAAGTGCTGCGGTGGCTTCATGTTTTCATTCTAACTCTTTTCTTAGTAGTAACCAGTTTTTGCTGCCAATTAACTTCCTTCCCCTTTATTTTAATGGCTTTTTTTTTAAGATTCACTCTTCTGAATTCATTTTTTCCTTAAACAGCACCAAACAGAAATGACCAGCTAAGTCAGGGCCTCAGACTGCAGGGGCCTAATGTATAAACGGTGCGTACGCACAGAAATGTTGCATAAGAACTTTTCCACGTTCAAATCGCGATGTATAAAACCTAAACTTGGCATAAAGCCACGCACTTTTCCACGGTACCTCATACCCTGTCGTATGCAAGTTCTCCGCTCGGTTTTGCAGACTGGCGGCACCCAGCGTCAAAGCAGTGCTACTGTTACTGGGTGGTTTATCTTTATTTCTTAAATCCACATTCCTGCCGTGGCTTTATAAATACACTGAAACTAACCGCATATTGTTTATTAGTGTAATGCATCTGATTGTAATTAACTTGTAACAATATAATGGTCCAGGGAACAGCCATAGTATTCCAAATACCATAACTGCTTTAGCGTTGTTATTCTCACTGCACCTTTTTTTTCTTCTTTCAGCTGCTTCCGTTAAGGGTTGCCACAGCGGATCATCTTTTTCCATATTACTCTCACTGCACCACTCGGAGTATTTATATCACTGTATCTGAGTGGTGAATCACAGCAGCAGCTGATCGGAAAGAGAATTATCGGTATACAGCATGAAGCACACGCTGCCTCAGCCATGGCAAAACGTTTCAAAGCCTTTCCTGTACGGACCTCGCGGTTCAGAAACAGTTTCATCCCAAGAACTTTAAACGCACTCAATCAATTGCTCCTTGTAGAACTGTCTGTACTTATAAGTACAATTACCTCACTGTAAACTTGCACTACAGTTATAATATTACACAACCTAAGCCACTTTATAAAGCGCGTATTTACATATGATGACGATATCATTTTTAAGATGAATTGCAGCAAAATATGTTGATAATATTATATAGATAAAACTTTAACTTCATTTAAATAATCTGTATTGTTAATAATTAAACATGTGAGGACACGGTTCTGTAGCACTAGCTAGTTCACGGATTGATCCTACCTTGTGCTGTATTCTTTCTGGGGCTGACGCGACACTGGAAGGATAGATAGATAGAATAATTAAACTTGTACTACAAAGATATTTTAATGTTCCTTAAAAGTTTTCAAGAATCGTCGTTGTAAGCTTACAGATGGCTTAACGTCAATTACAGGGCTGATTGTGTGGCGATTGGGTATGTGGAGAAAGAAAAGTAAGGACAGGAATTGGAGATTAGTACGTTTGAAAGAGACAGTACTGCTACAATAATTTCATCGAAGGTTGCGCACAATCACGCACCGTATTCCCCTGTTTAATAACATGCTTTAACTCCTATTATCATGAAAAAGGTACCACGTAAACATCTCAGTATTTTAATTATTCAGAGAGCTGTAATATCACGAATGTAATAGATTCTGTGTCCTGTCGGAGAAAGAGAAAGCGGAAGCATGTAGTGATTCACACACATAGAGCAAAAGATCAAATACAAAACAAAGCATTTAACATGCTACTTTAATTACGATGTGATTTGAGAAACTTGTTAATTAAACGATTTTAAGATGAAGTTTATGATGTTCTACTTTAATGACAAAATAAACTGTAATTAAAGTGGAAATTTCGAGATTGAAGTTGACATTTCGTGCTTTTTTCCTACTGTGTGCCTTTTTTTTTTGTCTGTACCCTAATAAGCTTTCATATGACACTCAGACGGTAGGCTACAACTCGCCTTTTCATGACGTCTTTGATATGTGACAACTTTTTTATTTTGGGCACTGTTCAACTATGTCAGGCGATCAGCTTCCTTTTGTTGTTTATACCACTGTTTAAACCAACAAATAGTATGTTTTTCCTTGCCTCCACTTGGTATTCACTGAAATTCTTCCATTTTCCCTCTTGCTTTTTCCATTGTCTTTTCACAGAAGGCTGAGCTTAAGGGCGATTTATATTGATTTGCATATTCATAGAGGCGTAATTCTGGGAGGAGTTGGGGGCGGGACAGAAGGCGCGTGCACGAGCGTTACTTTTCATGCTGACCGGGATTTATGGAGCAGAAGAACATGAAAGTTGGAGTACGCACAGATTCCTGCATCTAGATTTTTCTGTGCGTAAGCACATTTCTGCTTTTGTGCTTACATCATGTTATAGTGTGAATTCTACGCACGCCATTATGCATGAGGCCCCAGGTCAGTTTCACTCCAGCAAGTTTCCTAATTAAAAGCCAATTCTTGTTGTTAATTAAACCCATTATTTAACTCCATAGATGCCTGTTGATTTTCTTTTTTCTATGAGCACTATAAAAATGTTTTGCGGACCTGTGCAGATCAAACATACGGAGACCTCCACCCTTCTTGTATGATGGAGATAGTTTAGAGGTTCATGTGTTGGCTTATTTTGTAGCTCATTATTGCTTGACTGCTAATTAAGCACAAAAGAAATAATCAAGGAGTCTGAGTCTTAAATAGCAAGTCAATTTAAATTAAGGCAAAAGAGTTAATTAGCAGCAAACCCTAGTCACTAATGTAGAAAAGGGTTCAAATGAAAGCCTGCAGGCACAGTAGTGCACCTGGATCAGAGTCTCAATCTCTACACTAACTATGATAAGGCTAAGATTTTAACCCCTTCTCCTGGATCTGTATGGCAGCCACACTGCCTCTGATTTAAAAAAAATCTAATTTTGTGATTTTTTTTTTTAATATTATATTATGCCTTCTACAGTATCATTAGTGCCAGCCTGCCTCATAATTATTTCAGTTATGGATCCACATAGAGTAGCCTTTCTGATGATTTGAGAAATATATGACAAAATGCTATCAGAAGTTGCAAAACCCTGAACAGTGCTGTTTTTACTCCCACACCCATAAATACTGTACAATCAATGCCATGCTTCCAGCAGTATGACACCAGTCAGGTGTGCAGCCAAGAATTAAAGGATTACTTCACCCAAAAATTATAATTTTTTAATTTCTTATTTACCTCATTTGGCTTGTATTTATGGCCGAGAAAAAAATGTTAATTTGATGTTTCATGCAGAATGGAGCTAACAAAGTTTATACTTTAACTAGGGGGATCCCCCTAGCTCGCTTCACTCACCAACCCCCATGGCCTGCGCTACGCACCAGCCACTTCGCATCTCTGCTGCTCACTGAACGCACCCCAAGGAGATGCAGTCGCTCCTCCAAAACCCCCTCTTAAACAGTGATACAATGGGAAACAAATAGTTTTTTTTTTACCTCCTCTTTGTTCGATCAGCTACTGGCTTGATGCTGCTGCCGTGCCGTGTGATTTGCATCTCACACAGCACTTCGAACATTTAAAAGCCTGTACAGCAGCTGTCTATGTCATCTACTCTTTGTCTTTAATTTCCGGCCCCGGGCATGGTTAAATCTCTTGGCACAAAGTCTTGTCTCGCGAGACGTGAGTTCTTGGTATTTTTTAGTTTATAATTTAAAAACAGAATAAGAATCTGAAAATCTAACAACATCACATTAAAGTTAGATAAATTCTGAAAATAATGATACCAAATATATATATGTAGGTTTTAAAAAAAAGTCACATAAAATCATTGCACTTTTATGCTTATAATATTATATATATATATATATATATAGAGTAGATGCAGGGGTGTCCAACTCCGGTCCTGGTGGGCCACAGTGGCTGCAGGTTTTCATTCTAACCATCTTCTTAATTAGTGAGCCATTTTTGCTTCTGATTAACTTGTTTTGTCTTAGTTTTAATTGATGTGACTCAGACCTCTTAGTTGTTTCTTTTTCCTTAATGAGCAGCCAAACAGTAATGAGACACAAAACGAGCTGCCACATGACCAGCTCACCTGAAAATAAAGAAAGGTGAAGGTCTTGGTCATGTTGGTCTGCTCAGGTCACCAAAACATCTTGATAGTGGTCTTAGAAAAAACAGAAAATCAACAGTCTGCTGTGGCAGAATGAGAGCAGCAATCAGTCCTGATATTCAATGACAGCTTTAATTAACAGCAAGAATTGGCTTCTCATTAGGAAACTGGTTGGAGTGAAATTGGTTGGAGTTTGAAGCCCAAATTTAGATGGTCATCTGTTGGCTCGTTTCACATCTCATTTCTGTTTGGTTGCCATTTAATGAAGAAATGAATCAATTCAGAAGACTGAATCTTTAAAAACAGGGCCATTAAAATGAAGGGAAATGGAGTTAAATAGCAGTGAAAACTAGTCACTGATTAGGAAAAGGGTTAGAATGAAAACCTGCAGCCACTCCGGCCCACCAGGACCTGCTTTAATGGAAGTGTGATCAACAATGTCAAAATGTCTATGAAAAAAAATTCTCTCATTACTCCTGTGGCACTTAGTCATGTGCTTAAAATATGCAAAATGCATGACATTTTTGCCAAAATTTTATTACAGATGTGTTCTTTTATTTAAGATCACACTTTTAAATTGAAACTGGGGCTCTTGGCCAATGTACTGTTTCTTTGAGGATAAGAAAGTACATGAGTGATACTTTTCTCTGTGATCAGTTAGTTGGAACTGTCATAAAATATATTTCAGGGGTCTTCAAACTCAGAATCCAATTCTATTCCTGGAACCCTCTCCCCAACAATGTCTATAATACCAGCAATATATACAGTGACTCCCACAGAAGGTGCAGTTATGTGTTCCTTGAGTGTTAATTGTAACCCTCAAGACTCATCTGAATGTTACTATTGCATGGAATTCAATTACTGCCAGGCTGGTGTTGCCTTCACCAAATGTGAATTTCTGCTAACATGGGACATTACACATATATACATATTTTTAAAGGAATGATTTAAGTTAATTAGTATCATGGCGCGATGTGTTACATTGGGAGCATTGTACTGTAAATGTGAAAAGGGGTCATGCAACAATGCGACAAATAGTGTTGAGTGAAACAATTTGTGCAGAACTAAATTCATATCAAAACTTACAGTTTCACCCCCAAAAAAGTTTGAAAGAAAAATTATTGCAACATTACCACATAAATTTTCACCTCATCTACAACCTTTTTCTCCATGTGCAATAGGATGGCACCATTTATTATGGTGTAGGGCATGGAAGAAGGTGAGGCTAGAAAATACTTTCCTGTTAGTGCTTCTCAATTACTCAGATTCATTGGCCTGGGTATGTGACTGCCAGTGAGCATCCAGAAGGATGCTGGCTTGGATCGACTTACAGAAAACTAGAAATGAATTGCCAACAAGACCAAAAAGCCACAAAATAATTTAGTTTTAGTAATAAATATTAAAAGGAAAGGCTCAACAAAGACCAAATTAAAGTACCAAACAATAATTATTTATATACACTCACCTAAAGGATTATTAGGAACACCATACTAATACGGTGTTTGACCCCCTTTCGCCTTCAGAACTGCCTTAATTCTACGTGGCATTGATTCAACAAGGTGCTGAAAGCATTCTTTAGAAATGTTGGCCCATATTGATAGGATAGCATCTTGCAGTTGATGGAGATTTGTGGGATGCACATCCAGGACACGAAGCTCCTGTTCCAGCACATCCCAAAGATGCTCTATTGGGTTGAGATCTGGTGACTGTGGGGGCCATTTTAGTACAGTGAACTCATTGTCATGTTCAAGAAACCAATTTGAAATGATTCGAGCTTTGTGACATGGTGCATTATCCTGCTGGAAGTAGCCATCAGAGGATGGGTACATGGTGGTCATGAAGGGATGGACATGGTCAGAAACAATGCTCAGGTAGCCCGTGGCATTTAAACGATGCCCAATTGGCACTAAGGGGCCTAAAGTGTGCCAAGAAAACATCCCCCACACCATTACACCACCACCACCAGCCTGCACAGTGGTAACAAGGCATGATGGATCCATGTTCTCATTCTGTTTATGCTAAATTCTGACTCTACCATTTGAATGTCTCAACAGAAATCGAGACTCA
>JANRMT010062808.1:51851741-51863682 GCA_026402145.1 Polypterus bichir lapradei
TGTTGTGGCTTCACAAATGCTTTGCTGCATACCTCGGTTGTAACGAGTGGTTATTTCAGTCAAAGTTCTTCAAAAATCCCAGTAACTGAGCAGATTGTGAAATACTCAGACCGGCCCGTCTGGCACCAACAACCATGCCACGCTCAAAATTGCTTAAATCACCTTTCTTTCCCATTCTGACATTCAGTTTGGAGTTCAGGAGATTGTCTTGACCAGGACCACACCCCTAAATGCATTGAAGCAACTGCCATGTGATTGGTTGATTAGATAATTGTATTAATGAGAAATTGAACAGGTGTTCCTAATAATCCTTTAGGTGAGTGTATAATTATAATAATAATATAATAATTTATATATAATAATAATAATTACTTCATTAACTACCCCTGGGCTGAACTCTCCATTTGCCCATACGCTATACTGAACCAAAAAACAACCAAATACTTCTGTTATATCTGTCTCTAATTTCCGCTATTTCTTTCTTACTTAGATGTCTACTCATCCTGCTAATTAATCCCTAGCTAACAACTGTCTTGGCTAGTTTAGGCTCAACTGGCTTCTGATCTTAGGGGCAGCTATAAACCCTTTCTTGTAGTCACTTCTGGGCCAGCACAAAAATCAGGTAGAGGGTCAGGGGTAGCTATACCAGGTTGGAGCCTCCTCTACTGGTCTATCATATGTTTTGTGCCTCTGTAATAATTCTTTGCATTTTTATAGCACTTTTCTCACTACTCAAAGTGCTCAGCAATTGCAGGTTAAGGGTCTTGCTCAAGGGCCCAACAGAGCAGAGTCACTTTTTTGGCATTTTACGGGATTTGAACCAGCAACCTTCCGATTGCCAGTGCAGATCCCTAGCCTCAGAGCCACTACTCCGCCTCTGTATGCACTAACAGGGCAGGTCTCCATGGCAGTTCTGCCAAGAGACAGCCTGGTCTTGTATATTTTCCTGTGTATCCTCTACTGGTCTGGGGTGATTTTAATCTTCTTTTTCATATTTACGTTGTCTCCCCTGCTTGAAAACAGAACAGTAATGAATGTTCAACAACTAAGAAAACAGTTTTGCACCAGGAGATGGCAGAGTAAAGCAGGAACACAAAATAACATAAACTTTTGAAACACTGGTAAAAATGAGAAGAATAAACCAAAACCTCAAAATCAAAAATCAATTTCAAAACAGTTCTAATGCCTACTACAAATCTCTAATCCTCAATAATTTTCAAGAAGTAATTTTCAGTGATTGAAATCCCAAATCTTGGATACTAGGATATGTGTGATGTTAACTTACCTAAGCAGGACATGATGGAAAAATAATGTCACATGACTGGCAACAGGTGTAGCAACAGAAAACTACATGGCAATGGCCATGTAAAGATTGCCTCAAAATGATTTCAACCGAGCAAAATGCAAAAATTAGCTTCACCAAAAAAATGATAAAAAGTAACTTATATTCGCAATTTAAATGATGATAAAAGCAAAACACACATATAAAACTCTAGCAGAGCACAGAACTGAAATTCATAAATGGAAGCACAGGTATTCATTACCTGCTAGGCATTGCTGCCTGTGCCAATGGACTGAAAGCAAGGTCATCGGCTGGGAGACACCATTTCCTGATGTTTCAGAGTAGAGAGAGACAATGGTAGGGATATCTCCCTACCACTCCCTACAGTTGGCTCTAGGATCTTTTCACTCCATATTTTGTGTCATTTCTTCTAAGTCAAAGCTAAAAACTCTCTTATTCTGCCTCCTCTAGCAATTCTTCCTTTTTTCCAGGAACTGGCAATTCCAACAGCCTTCCGAATTCATTGGGTGGTTGTTTCAGTGATATTTCTGCAGCTAACTTCTATGAGGTAGGTTAACGTGTTCCACCCTGCTTCCGTGAATGTCTTTACCAACATCTTATACTTCTACAGTACAATACAATACAACTTTTTTGTATAGCATTCTTCACTGGGTGCAGATGTCGAGCGCTGTAAACAAATTCTTGGGTAAAATTAATGTATAAATCATACTAATTACTAAAAACATAATTAGTACATATAAAGATGCAGATTTGATAAAACACACAGAAAACAAGTTAGAAACTGATTAATACAAATGAAAACCAATCACTTCTGTCCATTAACGAAGTGATGAACTATATCCAGTTGACAGTGGAGGATGCTAGAATTATAAGAGAGAAAGTCAAAGACAAAGTAAGACACAGTTGCAGTCCTGGAATCCTCCACTAACTGGCCACCTACCTCCTACCAGGCAATCTATAGTGGAGTCTGTGCTGGTAGACCAATATGATGATTCCAATGTTCTTTTGTCTCAGATGACTTTTCCATAAGCAGGAAAGCAGTGGCACCAAGTGTTACATTCAGATACAGAGAAGAGAAACAAAATAGAAGAAGGTTAGTAAAAGTTTAAAAATATTTTATTACTTGCACTTCTCTACAAATAACTAACAAACAGAGATGCAGTATGCACAGCTAATCAGCAGCTCTAGTCAGGGTATACTAAACTGAAGTAGTAAGTCTTTAGCCGGGATTTAAAAGCATAGACTGAAGGGGCATCTCTTTTAGTAGTATGCAGACCATTCAACAGCTTTGCGGCCCTGTAACTAAAAGCTCAACTTCACATTATTATTATTAATCTTTGGAATCTTAAGTAGGCTAGCATTTTGAGATCTTAATGTGCACTGGTTTGTAAGTAATGATAAGTGCAGATAAGTAAGCAAAGTCTTGGACATTTAAAACTTTGCATGTTAAAAGGAGGATTTTGAAATCAGCCCTAAGCTTAACTGGAAGCCAGTGCAAGGATTTGAGAATTGTAGTTAAGTGTTCGTACTTTGTTGTTTTTGTAATAATTCTTGCAGTAGCATTTTGAATTAACTGAAAGTTGCATAAAGAATGGTTTGAACAGAACGCTCCTACCTGAAATAAATGCATTCATTTATTTCTCAATATCCTAAATATTTAGTAAGCATCTTAACATTCCAACATTTTTAAGACTGAAAAAAACAACTCCTCTCTCTCTTACTCTCAAAGGTTATGTCCATTCCATCCTCCCAAAGGAGGACAAGCTCAGCCTTGATCACCATCCCAGGCAGAGATAAACCACAAGATGATATTTAGTCAAAGGGGAGTTGGGGTAATTTCAAGTGGAAACTTCAGCTGCTAGTCCAGGTCTGGGCCCCTGCCTCTGTGTGTGGTTCTATGCCCTTCACAATGCCCCATGAAGTGGATCAGTCACTGTGTTGTTATGAGACTGACGCAGTTCACTTTCAGCCTTTGTTCCTCCAAGACCTCTGTGAACTTCTGAAGAACCTGATCATGGAGCCAGCCATAACAACAATAGGTATAATTCTAACTTCAAGGTTATGTTGTTGCTTCAGATAAAATAGACAAAAATGTAAAGTGCCGGAGAATGGTGACACGCTGCATGTTGATTAGCACATTAGAACATTAGAACACTCTAGACGAGAACAGGCCATTCAGCCCAACAAAGCTCACCAGTCCTATCCACTTATTTCCTCCAAGAAAACATCAAGTCGAGTTTTGAAAGTCCCTAACGTCCTAACATGCAAGTGAATATTTCACTGTACTCTGTACACATGACAATAATGATCTTATGAACCTGTAACAGCCTATAGGCCTTGTAGGACAACCCAGACTCACATAAGGTCCAATGTTTCCTGTCGGTGCCAATACTAATGCCAGCACATGTATTTTAGGGCCTTGTGCTACCTGCCCCCTAACCAGTTATCCTACCTGAAATCCAAGTCCTTATTGGGTTCCCCTATACAATGTTCAAGAAACTGAAAATAATTTTGAGACATTGTACATAAATACCCAGAAAACAGAAGAAAAAAAAACAAGTAAAAGAACACAATCCACAGAACAGGGTATTGAGACAGGAAGATGATAGCAATGACACAGAAGCAAATAATGAGAGCCACAGCAAAATACCCTTGGCTTGAATGTCAAGTCTACTCGGCCATCCCGGATGTCACTACAAATAAAATGTCATTTTATACGAATAATTTTTCTTTACTGTAGTATAGAGCTCCTTTTTTGTTATAAAGCTATTTTGACTAGCAGACTTGAGCAGACTTTTATTTCAAATGGATAATTATACAGGTTTTATTTTATTTCTCTTATTAAAGACCTTAGATGATTGATTGCCGCACTTTCCTACCCCTAGGAATCAAACTGCTACCACTGCTCAGAGATTTCATTCTGAGAAATTTCAACAATCAGCGGCAGCAACCCCCTCCAGGAAATATGGATGAGGAATTCATTTTAGACTCATGTATCAAAGCTGTCTGTAGTTCAAAATGAATAAATGTATTTTAAAAGTCCACGATATAAATTGAGAAATACATCAGTTTGTAATTAATGTAAATTTCATGCTCATCTCCTCTTTCTAAACTAAAATGACTTGTACATTTGGATTTCCATTACATGCTAAATTATGACACTTAAGAAGAAACAGTTTGAATCCCAACAGTTCTGTTTACTTCTGGCTACTTAGTTGCTAACTGTATTCTTTCACTGATCATTTCTTAATGTTTTTAATTTAGTGATAAAGAATTGTGGAGGGCAATGGAGTGGAAAAGGTACAACATCAATCAAGTAAGGGCAAATACTTCTTTACTGTCACACAACAGGCTGGATACATTAACCAGGCAATGCCATGGGAAGAATGTTTTGAGGATGGTGTCTGACTGGGAATTTATTTATTTTGCACCAACCTGGGTAAAGAGATATGGCAGGAAAGGACAGGCAGCCACTATTCAAGCTTGGGCAGCTGCAAGGAAACTGATAGTTGGATCAAAGGAAGATGAATTCTAAATGCACTTTTAATAACACACAGTTATCGGTCACATAAATCAAGCACTGGGAGGTGGTAAAGGCTTTATTCTCTCTTAAAAATGTCCTCAGTTTATTGTGATCATTATAATTAAACTCGCAGGGGAACCTTCTCAAAGACATCTTGTACAAGAATCACTTACTTTGTGCAGGGCACCCTCTGCTGGACTAATCCTGAAGAAAAGGTGCTGCCAGAGTAATACAGTAACACCCTGAAGAAAGAAGCAGACAAAATGGGGTAGAATTATTGTTGAATTGTTATTACCTAATGGAAATTTAAACCATTAGACATTGTATCAATCTGTGAAACAAGGAAGCAAATAACAATAGCAATACAAATATTGCAGCATTTGAAAGATGTGTGCAGATGTGTGCAGATTCACTCCACTCTAGCATAGTCTGGGAAAAATCCAGCATTTCAAAAAAAAACAGCTGGCCTGAACACACATAAAACACCTTCTGATGGAATCTGTCAATTAACACTTTTTATGTGTATTACATTTAGAGGGATAAAATTATTATTTTGAACTTTTATATTATAGGGTAGCAGATAATAATATATTAATAATAATATATATTATAGTATATATAATAATTTATATATAAGAAGTCCTTCTTTAGATATAGATATATCCCAAAGAGTTTTAACCTTGTCGGAGATGGCTGGGGTGGCGACTTGGCCGGGACACCCCGGAGGATCGGAGGAGGGCTTGCATCTTCCCCAGACCATGTGGGGGTGACCGCCCTGGTTGCTTTGGGGACCACGGGTACAGAGCTTTGAAGCTCAACCCTGTAGGGGCCCGTGGTCACCGCCCGGGGGCGCCCCGGTGCCTTTGGAGCCCTGGACCTCAGCACTTCCACCACACCCAGAAGTGTTGGGGGGAAGAGGGCCGGGGACACCCGGAGTGTTTCCAGGTGCGCAGTCGGCACTTCCGCCACACAGGGGAGTGTCAGCGGAGGAGTGTCGGGAAGCACCTGGAGCCCATCCGGGCATTTATATAAGGGGCCGCCTCCCTCCATTCGAGGGCTGGAGTCGGGTGGAAGAAGGGTAAAGTCTTGGAGGAGAGGAGTGGAGGCGGCCAGAAGAGAAAGGCATTGTGAGAAGGCCTGGACTTGAGGGGTGATTGGTGCTGCGGCACTGGGTTTTGTGCACTTATACTTGTACATATACAGTAGTGTAAATAAACGGTGTGTGGTGATAAAACATCATGTCTACCTGTCTGTGTCCGGGCTGTTCCCCACAACCCGTTCGAACCTTTAGGTATAGGTTTACTAACGATTATACCATTTTTCTGCATTTCATTGGTGCAAACTTAACTCTGTGGTACAAATGAACCAAACTTATTTAAGACCATTACTTTGTTATATGCTCCAGTTCTATCATGTGAGACTGACCAGTGCACACACCAGGCTCCCTTTGAAAATATTTATATTGGAGATCTCAACTATTCTTCATTGAAGACAGTAAATTCTCTGACATGTAAGACTCTTTGGCTTAGTAAGAAAATACACAAAAAATATACAGCCGAATTTCCATATTGTAAAGAAATCAGTATGAAAAAGTCCTGTGGGTCATGGAGATCTATATTTTACAGAGTGGTTTTGGTCTGACAATGTTATGTTATGTGTAATATGTAGCACTTTTATTTGAATTAAATGCTTTTATTATTGTCATGTAGCTGTTGACATTTTTTAATACGTACAGTAAATTATTTCATTTAATCTAAATAGGTCAAATATGAGTGTGTATGTGCCCTGCGACCGACTGGTGCCTTGTCCACAATTGGTTACCACCGTGCACTCACTAATTCTTTATTATGAAAATAATGAATGACATTCATGGGAAAAGCTATAAATGACTGAAACTGGCACAAGTTTAAATGGACTAGCAACTGACTCAAAAATTCATTTAAGTCTTTTTAAGATTTAAGATTTTGATTCAGAAAATTTTAGACTTGGAAGTGGAGCTGGGAGTCAGAATCTTGTTTGATCAAAGCTTAGTCACATAGGTCATTCAGTACACTAAAATCAAAAAGCTCTGGACCAGACAGTTTAAGTGGACATTTGCTCATTCTTATACAAATGAACTCTGCTCAGTATTTCACTCCACATTTCTGATGTCCGCGGGTTTACAACAGGTGCCCAAACTCTGGAAAAACTCCATTGTTATTCCAGTAGTCAAAACTGCACATCCATAAACCTTAAATGACTTTGGACTGGTGGCTTTAACTTCTCATGTCATGAAATTCTTTTGAGAAGTTGATTATGCAGAGCTGCTAAACAAAATATAGGCCTATCTGGACACATACCAGTTTACATACATAGCAGCGAGGGGGTAGAAGACCCCACAGCCACACTTTTGAATCTGCTGAATGAGCAGAAGGAATGATCAAAAACCCTTTATCGATTTTCAATTGCCTTTTAATAAAGCTGAACTTCTCATTTTAGATGGAAAGCTGATAAATAAATTCTGTTTGGCTACAGTCTTGGTGGTGTGGAGTCTGGACTTTTTACAGATGACTGTTCTGATAACTTTACTTCATTCACTGAATTAGCTCAAGGTTGCTCTCTATCTGCTCTTCTGGTTATTTTATACACAAATAACTGCGAGAGTTCAGTAAGGATGGGCATATCTTAAAATCTACAAAGGAGTCTGTCATTGTGTGTCTGTTACAACATAAGACAGACACACATCTTTATAGCTAAGAATTTTAAGGCCAAGAATATGGGAGTACATTTTAGATGCACCCAGCCACCACAATAAGAAAGGGTCAGATCGAGGGCATATTGCAGCAACTCAATGTTTAGGAACAATTACTGATAACAGGCTGACTTCACTACAGAACAAACTGGTAAGAAAGGACAGAAATAACTGGTCTTTTAAGGAAACCCAAATATTTCAAAGTAGACAAAACTATAATAACACTTTTTACAATTCTTTTATCAAGTCTGTTCTCACAATTACTTTTATGCATTGCTTTGGAAACCTTTGTGTGAAAAAATATCTTTGTGACAGTGTCAAAATTAGTAGCTAAATTGTCAGTTTGTAGCAGTCCACTGCAGCTCTTCTGCACCCCAAGCAGCTTCAAATAAAGGCCAACTCTGTTATGTCAGACAGTTGCCATCCCTTGTTTAACAAAGTTTAATTCGTTGCCAACAAACTAATGATTTAGATTTCTAAGTGTCAAGAGCATTAGATTTAAGAATTCTTTTATCTCCACAGCTATGAGCATTTAGAATTCTAATAGCCATAAGTATCCATCTGAATTCTGAATCATAATATTGTACTTTTACAGAAGAAATCCTGTGAGTGTGTTTTCTGATTGTAAGAATTGATTTTTGGTTTATTTTCTAGTAACAATGTCTTATATTTGTACTTCTCTGCTAAAAACAAATTTCCTTCTTGAATAATAAAAGTCTACCTAACCAAACTTAACCCTGAACTATAGGCAAGACTATAAATGAATGGATGCAATGATTTACAACTTCCTTAATTGTCATGACTTAAATACAACAGATGCTGAAAATCATATTGACACCCGTAGATTACCAAGAGCAAAGAAGAAAACCCAGTTAGGCAAGAAATCAGTGGCGAGAAGTCAGTCATCCAGCCAGCAATTAAAGCCTGAACGTGAGTGTCTCACAGCTAACTAGCTGAACTCCCCAGCAAAGGTGACATTTCTGAAGTCACACAAAATACTAAGATATTCACAATGCTGCTGCAGGAATCATCACAAGTGCTAGAAAATATGACCACATACCTCTAGTTTTCAAGTTTTTACACTGGCTCCCAGATAAACCTGCTTTAAATGGTCACGGTCATGTTTACCTATCTGAACATAACATTACTTACCAACCAGAGCACACATCAGGATGCTGGCCTACTAAACCAAGGATTAATAAAAAAAAAAACAAAAAAAAAAAAAAAAAACAGTGGGCGGTCAAGCCTTTAGTTAAAGGGTCCTAAAGCTGTGGAATGATCTGCCTGATTATATAAGAGATGCTACTTCAGACTCAGCTTTTAAATCCAGGCTGAAGACTCACAACTTTAGCTTAGCATACCCTGACTAGAGCTGCTGATTAGCTGTACATAATGCATCTCAGTTACAATAATTATGAACTGTTACTTAACCTCTTCTATTCTGTTTGTCTTCTTAGTATCTTTTTGTGGCACATGGTGCCAGTGATCCACCACCAAGCTGTTTTCCTGGTCATTGAATGAAACCTGAGATACTTTGGCGTCTTTAAATTAATGTATAGAAAGATTTTTTCATCAGCATGTCACAGCATTAACTCTACTGTAGAATAATTAGGAGAGGGTGGAGGTCTCCAGGACTGTGACTGTGTTTGACTTTGTCATTGACTTGACTTTTTCTCTACAATGGTGGTACTAATTGAGATCTGTACAGGGCAATCTTCAGCAGAACTTGAGCCCAAATTGGAGACAAGGAGGTCAGAGTATAATATATTACAAAAATGTGAATAATGCAGGAGTACAATGGTTATATGTCACAATAACCATAATATTCAAAAGAACAAAATTCTGTGCCAAAGCCTCAATGAGAGTGGTGTCTTGTGCACATACCCATTTTAACTGGTCTCCTTCCACTTCTTCTAGACTTCTCCTGACCCTGGCATCTATCTCTTCCTCCCACCAGAACATTGCTTTTCTACCATCTTTCATCTAGCTTCATGTGGCTTATGACTGGGTGGTCTAGAAGGGATAGGCTAGAGATCCCATGGAATTGTCTTTCACAGTTTTCCCTAGCAGCCTCAAGTAATTTTTCAAACCCCAGGCTTTTCTGGCAACTTGACCATTTCCTCCCACTCTTCATAGTTATTTTTGTTTTTGTTTGTTATCAGTTTTGTTAATTGCAGCCAACCATTGTATAAAGTGATTAATTGTCCTTTAGATTAACCAGAAAGTTCCCAGTTGTCACTTGATAGATTTCAAGTCCAAGTAAATGAAAGGCTGAACTCTATCTAGTGACAGTGCTCTGGCTTTGAGGTCACTTGTGCCGAGGCTCTTGTTCTTCAGAAGTTGGACTCTTTTTCTTTCTTGCTTGTGTAACAAAACACACAAAGTCAAAGGGTTGGGAACCATACCTGTTTAGTAGTGAAGACTGACACAATGAATAGGTCTTTACAGACTTGAGTCCAGAATAGAACTGACTAATACAGAAATGGTTGGCATATACTGTATATAATGAAATAGCAGGAAATGTTGTAACAAGAAAGTGGCCTTCTGGGATCGGAGAGACATCATCTGGAGGTGGGACCTTGAGGCATAAAACCGGAAGTGACATCATAAGGTGTTCTTTTAGCCGGAAGTGATTATTGGACTGGTTCTTCAGTTGCTCTGCGGGTAAAAGAGGAGAAGGAGTTAGAGTACAGCTCCAACCCCTGGTCTGGATGGAAAATACAATTATTTGAGCCTGTCTTCCAGTTGCACGTGTGTCACACTTGTTAATTCACTGTCACTTATGGTCACATAATTATTTATGATTCTGGGCTCATTAACGATTATGGTTTGGCTGATAGCTGAAGGCATTGCTCTTTGTTGTATAAGGGCTATTATTAAAACTTAAGGCTATGTGGTTAACAATTTCTTGGGTTTTATTCAGGTTCTGATTTCTTTCTTTTTAGTAATATTTTTATAAAATGTATTTTGTTTAATTACTGTTTTTATCTGCGTTGGTTTGTCTTTTAATTTTTAGATAAATATTAAAATATTTCCTAAATTTTTGGTAATTGTAACTCAGATTTTATGGATTTTGGTGTCCTCAGATTTTGGTCTTCTCTAAATTTGAATTCACTACCCCAATTTTTATTGGTGTCCCGTAAGTAACTGTCTCAAGGATTCCATACACACTATAGGGGCATAGCATCCCCTATTAATGGATGTCTTTTGTCAATGGGAATGTTATTTACAGTAATTCAGTAGTCGATATCGCAATTAATGCTCTTCACTAAGGTAGAGTCATTGCATCCACATTCTCACTCCAGAGAAAAACCTCTGCAGACACAAGGAGAAAATTTAAGCTCCTCAAAAAGAAAGAAAGAGCTAGAAATTGAACCCAGATCTCAGGAGATATGATGGAACAGTTCAGAGAGATTTACCATCATGCTGCACTGAACATTATGTTAAGTAAAAAGATCTTAGCCATTGATTGTCCTCTCAGCAGGATGCAGCAAACTATGGAAGTCACTGAACCTGGACAAGTGACTACATATTAATAAAAGGGCAAATGTCTGCAGAAGTCTGCATATACTTATATTTACTGCCTTATGACTTGCTGCACTATTCATTCGTCCATGTTTTTCAGCACAATTATATCTACCAGAAATTTCTTTCAGCTGTTGTCTACTGTATGCTATCAAAACCTGCAGTGTCCTTATTCTTCCATCGGCGACTATTTTAACACAATGCTCATTTTCATGTATAGAATTTAGTTATATGGTTATTAATGTCACATGTACAGAGTACAACAAAATTCTTAATTACATGTGTTAATCAACACATAGGGTTAGGGTGGTACTGTAAATGCACGGATAGCATTGCCAATTGGTTAGACTGCGAGCTGTGATGTCTTCTTTGTGGACTTTATCGGCTCCTCTTAAATTAAATGTGAGTTTCCTCCCACATTTCAAGAACATAATTTTAAGTTGATGGACAACTTGTAACTTGCTGAGTATGTGGATTAAGTGTACCCTACAATGCACTGGCATGCCATTTAGAGCTGGTCTTGCCCAGGTCAGCCTCACAGATGTAAATGCAGGTGCAGAAAATAAATGACTAGATTGAGTTAATATTGAGACAAACAAATTAAATCTTTCCTTGAACAAGTTGTAGTAACCTAGAAGTAAATAAAGCGGAAACATACAGTGGATTTAAACAATTCAAAGCAGAATAAAACTAGCCACTGTTGTGTCCCCAAATAAGGTTAGCAACCCCCCCGAGTTACACATCATCGCAGAAAGACACTTACTTTGTGAAAAACAGCTTCTCTGAGCCAACAGATTAGTCCTTTAATTCAGGGCAAGGTACATATACTGCAATATACTGTATTTCTTCAGTTTTTCAT
>JANRMT010062808.1:51864082-51899351 GCA_026402145.1 Polypterus bichir lapradei
GTGGCGACAAAATAAAGTCAACTTGAGGACTTTTACCTGGTGTCTGGCTCGTGGACAGGGGTTCAAGGGAGCGAGAGCGCCCTCTATCGTTCACTATATATATATATATACATATATATATACACACACATATATATTGTAACAGATAGCCTGGCCACAGACACACACACGACACCAAATGTCCAAAACACACGTGTTTATTTACAAAGTGTACAAACTGGTTCCACCAACTCACACGCGACTACTCAGTCCTTTTCCTCTCTTCGGCCGCCTCCACTCCTCTCTCACAAGCTCTGTTTTCCTCCTCCCGACTCTGGCTTCTCGAATGGAGTGAGGTGGCCCCTTTTATAATGCCCTGGATTTGCTCCAGGTGCTCTGAGATGGTCTTCCGGCAGCACTTCCTGGTGTGGCGGAAGTGCTGCCCTTGCACCCGGAAGCACTCCAGGTGTACACAGTTCCTAGAGTGGCAGCACTTCCTGGTGTGGTGGAAGCGCTGTCCTCCAGGGCTTGGGAACCATCCAGGTGCCTCCTGGGGTTGGCCACGGACCCCTACAGGGTTGAGCTTCCCAGCTCCGTATCAGTGGTCCTTGATGGAAATCAGGGGGGCTATGCTCTTGCACCCAGGGGAGATATTGCCCCTTTCCCGGTCCTTCCCTGATCCAAGGGCAAGGTCCCTGGTCGTCTGCCACAATATATATACTGTATAGTTATATATATATATATATATATATATATATATATATATATATATATATATATATATATATATTGTGACAGTGAGGCTCTTCTCCACCTCTCCAACCCTCAGGTACGACTCCAGACACTGGATAAAACAACACAATAATATTCTCTCTCCTCCTTGACCAGACACTTCGCCCCTCTACCTCCCAGCTCAACTCAGTGTCTGGACTTTCCCAGAGTCTTTTTATAGCCCCTGGGCCGGAGGTGTTCCTGCCCAATCAGTCCACAGATTCTTATTCCTTCTGGGTCAGGGTAAACAGTCCTTTTCTTCAACCCAGGAGCACGTCGTTTCTTCCTGTCACGTGACCGTGACGTACTTCCGAGTTATAGGGTACATAAGAGCCCACAAGCCCCCCTACAGCGACTCCCGGTGGCCCCCAAGGTAGGA
Source organism: Polypterus bichir lapradei (assembly GCA_026402145.1). Taxonomy (NCBI): domain Eukaryota; kingdom Metazoa; phylum Chordata; class Cladistia; order Polypteriformes; family Polypteridae; genus Polypterus; species Polypterus bichir. The sequence continues at coordinate 51,865,212 of JANRMT010062808.1, forward strand.
CCTCGGGGCACGATCATGCTGTTGGGAGAGCTCCTCCTGGCGGCCTGGGGGTGAGGACCGGAACAAGAAGCCGGCAATCCTCCACAATATATATATATACTCTATATATATAAAACATCCTAAGCCTAAAAGTGCAACGATTTTGTGCAGCGATTAAATGTGATGTTTTTATTTCATGTTTTTTGTCATGCTTTAAATCGGCTTATTTAAAAACCTAAATATATAAGTTTGGTATCTTACTTTTCAGAGTTTATCAAACTTTAATGTGATGTTGTTAGGTTTTCAGATTGTTATTCCATTTTAAAATTATAAACTAAAATATCAAGAAAGACTTGCATTGAGCATAGAGGACCTCAGTTTAACGGGAATACTCCAATCAGCAAGAGAGTAAATATTTTATTTTCATTTCATGATTTTTACTCCGTTAAATGATAATTAGTTTTCTTTTACATATTTATAGAATTTCGTGATTTTGACTCTAATAAATAATTTTTCTTTTGTACATTTACAGATTTTACTAATATTCTGGCTGCAACTGGGGGTTGGGCGCCGAAGGCGCCAGGGGGACTTGCTCCCCTAGTGTGTGTGTGTGTATATATATATATACAGTATATATATATATTATAAAAAATTTTGGATCGAGATGTGATCATCTCGGGGAGACACTTTGGAGTCCCGCGAGACTACTTGTACGTCACGCCCTACTTACAAACAATTTCTTGGAGACACTTTAATGTCCCGCGAGACAAGGAAGTGAGACAAAAGGACAGCTGCTGTACAGGCTTTTAAATGATCGATGCGCAGCACGAAATGCAGAACACGCATCTACTTAGTGTGTGTTCAGCCCCCGACAACAACATGACCTGCAGTATATATTTAGCTAATAGTTCTTATAATTTGCCACTGTGTCTGTATTGTTGTTTTGGGTGCTTTTTATCCCTTTATTTTTGAGTGTTCTTTTCTTTGTCTTGAAGCCAGCATTGTGTTTTTATTTTTGTAATCAGTTGGAACAATTTATTTTGAAGCAAGTACTCACTTCTGTCAAAATGTGAAAAAATGCCAGACCATGAGGGCAAGAAAATAAAGAAAAGGGAGATGAAAACAAAAAACAAAATTCGAGCTTAGAGTTAAAACTGGGAAATCAAAGATTTTAATCGAAAATATTAAACAAAACCCAAAGTCATAATATGTATAAGTTATTTTAACCCTAAAAGCCTATATTGTAAAGCACATGCAAAGATTTTGAATATTTGAGTATCCACAATCTTGGATGGCACAGAAGTCCACAAGCCCGGCTTCGCAGTAACAAGGTCACAACACATGACTTCCAGGTGTCACATTTTGCTGTCAGCAACAAAAGGCTTCACTGAATCACAAAAATGGTGGCACCCATCAATAAATAAATGGTAGTACATGATAACAAAACCGTAAAGTGACTACATCAAAATGAAACAAAAAAAAATTGGTATGGCTTAGAAAATCAAGAAAAAAATATAAATAGATGGAGAATCAGGCAGGAGTATAATAACATCTCTTGAAATCATAACACGACAATGTACAGTCACTTAAGTGAAGGAAACCCTCCACAGTTATGACTCCACCATATGTTATATTTCAGGTTATTCCTAAGTTGTGTTAGAGCTTTATATCAGGTGCTATTTTTGAAAAATTGTCCTGGTATAGAATCAACAGGACATTTTCACAAAATTCAGAAGTGACACATCAACAAATAAGTCTATTTCCTACTAGCTAATAATGGATTGTGTTTACTCGAGCTCTATACTTTCACTTCCATGAATCGATTTTAGTGACCTAAGAAGTAGAGTTGAAAAGCACACCAAAGCAAGAGCATCAAAACTGGACAAATGCTGTACATTTTTCTTGAAGAAACTCCTTCATAATTACCACAGTAAGTTTGTTTACTTTCTTATGCCAGGATAATAACATTTTCAGTTAAACAGTTTTTTATTTTATATTTAATGTTAACTCACTCAATTTTGACAGATATGTTTTAAAATGGAATACACAAAGTAAATTAGCTATCATCTTAAAATTGTATTTGATTTATATGTTTTCCTAGTGGCCATTTATTTTTGTATCATTTTGCAAGTTTTTTCATGTTTGTTGTAATTCAGTGTCAAATATAGTCAATGGCAAGATGGTTGTGAGAGACAGATACTACAGATCAATGAAGGAGAACAAGGAGTCACTTGGGGTTACTCTTTTAAAAGAATTTATTTAACTGTCAACTTGTGAAATGCAAAATTTTATGCATTATGGCTAACAAAATTCAGGCTACACAAAATGTTGTCTCTCTAAGCTCATAGGAGTTAGTATGTTGCCTTTAAGAAACCTGTGAACATATAGAGTTAGATGTGGATTTAAGCTTACAGTTCTTATTGTTAGTCTGAGAATAACAGATTGAATCTCACCACAGTCACATTACGTTGTGTATGGTAACCAGGATCAGGTGCTGTCATATAGTTTTGTTCCATTGAGGAGTGACTTAGCATGCTATTTGTCTTCACCACGGCCTCCGCCCACATTAACTCTTAGATGTGCATTTGCCCTTTCAAAAAATAAATCACATGTTTCTAGGACACCAAAGTTGTTCCATCTAAAAAGACTCAGGATAGCAGTATGCAGACTCTGTGTAGTCATTGGATTTGCAATTGCTCTGAACTCACATGAGGGCAGCTTTTTCCCTAGCAAATATAAGAGAATCAAAGAACAATGCTAAACAATTGAGGTACCTACCTGGTAACCTCATATAACTGGTTCACAGAAAAACACTGAAAAGAAACAAACAAAAGATTGCTGAAAGTTTTGAGTTCAGGACAGAACTATCAATAATGGCAGAGATTCCAGTGTTTAGTCTTCCCAGCAGAAAGAGGTGGGTCCAGGTGGCTGGACACTGGAAGTGACATCAGAGATGTCCTAGCTGTCAATCATCCAGTCTGCAGGGGAGGAAGAGAGAAAGGCATTATGACACAGCACCAACCCCTGGTGTGGAGGTAGAATTACAATCACTAGAGCCCTCCAGCTGTCCCCTACGCACACACTCATGGCACTATTAATATAGGGGGTACACAGACCCATTCTTCTAATCAAGGATTCAGTAAAAGAATCACTCTTTCTAGACTCTAGTGTGTTGTATGCATTTTCTTAATTGTTTTCTTTGTTTCTCATATATGTTTTTTGGCTGTTTGTAAATCCAAGATGACCAATGCAAAGTCCATATAAAAGAAGGTCTGGAAGAAGAGTAAGATTGTGGGCTCCTTTGATTTTGTTTGGAAAGTAAGACATTTCTCCCATTTATGACTTTTAGAGCATTTTTTTGTGATTTTCTACATTGTGCTTTGGCATACTGTTGACCACATATAGTTCGTTTTGTGCTTGTAAGGGCTCCTAATTGGATTTCAGGACAGCTTTGTTCTTTACGTACTGTTTTTTTTTTTTTTTTAATTCTGTAGGAGATAGCCTTATGTTAAATAGTCAATCATGTCTACCCACCCTGAGGCAGGTGAAAGAAGCAAATCTTGGTTGACTCTAACATAGGGGCTTTGATTTTTAGCTCCTTTATTCAGTCTAATGTAAAGGCTCATTAGATTCTTTGCATCAGATTATCAAAATTTCATCTTGGACTCATTAGTGTTACATCTGAATACAGTTTTAGTGTGTATTTTGGGTCAAATATATTTCATAACAGTGGGAGTCTGTAAGTAAACAGTCATATTGTCAGCCCACCAGATTTTGACAACTGAGATCAGGCTACCATGGGTTTAACTGAGCATCTACCTGTACACTTCGATGGTAAATTACAGCCCTTGTATTCTAACAGAACTTTTTTCCCTTACCAGATGATTCATCTTATTGAGAAATATCAAGTTACTCTTAACTTAAAAACCTGCAATAACTATTACCTGTATAATGATAAGGTATATGACAGACTGGAATTCCCCACTCTGCTTTGCTTTATTTAGGAGACAGGTGCCAAACCCTCTTAACTTCAGCTAGCATGTCAGATTTCCTCACTGGGTCTGTCTCTTTTGGAGTGCAGATTCTGTGTCTTAATTGATTAGATGACATCCAGAAATATCTCCATGATGCACCATTTAAATGCTTGATCAGTGAACAAAAACTTAATGATTGGCAACCTTGATGAACAAAATTTTGCACAAATTCTCCACCAAGCTGTTTATGTGCACCCAAGAAACCAATAACATCCATTCCTTCCTTTATAACCCTTTTTAATTACTAGGTCTGACCTCTCTATATGCTCTCAGTGCTCTCACCCTGGGTGTAACGTCTGCTCCATTGTAGATATCCTGTTTCCTATGATATGGCTAAACAAAGGCTGGAGCAATATCTTTCAGACCAAAAGGCAACTTAGTGATGGACTAGAAGTGTGGAATACCATCTGTAATGGGATTTAATGAGGGTTCCATGGGTTCAAATCGTGCTAAACTAAAACAAGGTGCTTAAGCAAGACAGAGGCCTACGTAAAGCCATACATTTGCCTTGCAAAGACGCAATTTGACTGTTTACTGACTACCCATCAGATGCAATTTTTTTGCTAGCAAAAAAGGTCCACAGTGTGTGAAACCTTGGAGAAAACAGCAGTAGCACCCGCAACCACAAGATCCAGCCTAAGTGAAGAAGGAGAAGAGCTTCTTAACAAAGAATGCTGAACATCCTTCCACATGTGCCAGAGAAAGTAAACATGGAAGGATTGGAATAAAGCACCCATAGTCAACAGGAGTTAAACCACAACAAGTGTACCTATGTTGATGCTAAGAACTATTGATTTCTCCTCAATAAGATAAACCCAGTTAATGTATTCTGGTATTTGTGAAGGATACATTTTTAACTGTTATACGTTTATCTTCATAAATTCAGTACTAAAGTTCTGAGCAGCATCTCCCATACACACACACACTCACATGGGGGTAAACAAGTGCAGACTAGCTTTAAGCAAATCAGTGGCACCTTTATGGTCCAGATGCGAGAAACGTAATAATTAGCTTAAGAACTGATTCATCTTGACCACAATAACTGAAAGATCAGAATTCATAAGTTATGTGCTTCTTGATAAGAGAGAAAAAGTCCAAAATAAGTGGGCATAAATGTATGTTTTGTGTCCTTTGTTATTGTCCTTTGTTTGTATATCTATATACTGTATATGTACATCAATATCTACTTGCATATATCCATCTTCTGTCTTCCTTTATTGCAGCAAGTCTGTTGGGGTTATCTCTCTATTATAAAAAATAAATCCTGGCAGGGAGACGAGACGTGATCTTCTCGGAAGACAATTTGACATCCCGCGAGAGACACTTTAATGTTCTGCGACACAAGGCAGTGAGACAGAAGGACAGCTGCTGTACAGGCTTTTAAATAATTGATGCGTAGCACGACAAGCAGAACACACACCTCTGCAGCAGAGGCTGATCCGTCCGCATCTCCTTAGCGTGCATTCAGCTCCTACCCTTCACAATGCGAGCAGGAGAGACGCGAAGTGGCAGGAGAATAGCGCACATCTGGGGGGGTTAAGCGAAGCGAACAAGACCTGATCATCTCAGAGAGACACTTTGACGACACGCAAGACTAGACATTACAATCTTAGGAAGCAAAACGTCATACCCTACTTACAATTTAACAAGTTCACAGACATCTAACCTAGCAGTTATTGGAATGCTTTTGGCAGACACACTTCATGTGCTCCCAGCTCTTAAAACAATGACAAACAGAACACGCAGCTCGCCTGCAGCAGCTGCAGCAAGCCAGTAGTTGATCCGAGCGCATCTCCTTAGCGTGCATTCAGCCCCCCTCACAACGCGAGCAGCAGAGATGCAAAGTGGCAAAAGGACAGCTGCTTTACAGGCTTTTAAATGATCAATGCAAAGTGCGACAAGCAGGACACAAAGCTCGCCAGTAGCAGTAGAAAGACAGCAGGTGACCCGACGGGATCTCCTTAGCGTGTGTTCAGTCACTCCCCCTTCACAACGCGAGCAGCGTTATACGTACCGAGAGAAAGAGATTTAACCACGCCCGGGGCAGGAAATAAAGGACAAATATTGTTTTTACAAAAGTTTTAAAGTAAAAGTGAAAATAATGCATATGTAACAATTCACATGAAAATAACAATCTCTTTAAATTGTATATCCGGTAAACCAAACCCGAGGGTGGGCGAGTGAAGCGAGCAGGGGGCGGAGTTCCCTAATTTGTTAAAAAATTATCTTTTACCATGTCTGAATCATAAACAGAGAAAGTAAAAATTATTTAATGTAGACTTTTGGTAGGGGCGGAGTGGTGGCACTGAGGCTAGGGATCTGCACTGGCAATCAGAATGAATAAGTGACTCTTCTCTGTTGGGCCCTTGAGCAAGGCCCTTAACCTGCAATTGCTCCATCCTGGGTATGACGTTAATCTGTATCCAGCACTGCAAGTAAGCCCTCCAACATGCAGGGAAAACTTGGGGATTGGTGGAAGAATTGGCACTACAGCCATTGTAAAAAACCTTACACTGTTCTATTCCATCTGAACTAGTGTGGTGCTGAGGTGTCACCCGCTGCATTCCTGCACTTGGGTGCTAATCTGGGATCCTGAGGTGGTTTGTCATGTGGTGGGTGCAACAAAGCACTGTATCAGTGTATGCTCCTAACCTCTCTCTTTGCCAATGTGTTTATCTTTATTCATAAATTGTATACATCTCTCTATAGTTTTGGCATCTTGGCTGGAAGATTAAGCAGAGATCTCACTCATACTACAAAGGAAGATGTGATAAATTAGACAAGATGTGCTAATGAAGTCATAAGAGATTCATTTATGAAGTACTGACTTTGATTTACCCATCAATCATGAGAAAGCTGCTAGTGATTCATCTCCATCTTATTATATTTCTAGGTAACACTAACCATGAGACAATTGTGTGATAGGAGGAGATTACAGAGGCTGTTCATTTTTTACCTTTGAACATCTGGGTTTGCTCAGATGACATACCTATGGAAGCATGGAGGTGTTTAGGAGAGATGGCAGTGGAGTTTTTAACCAGATTGTTTAATGGAATCTTGGAAAGTGAGAGGATGCCTGAGGAGTGGAGAAGAAGTGTACTGGTGCCGAAATTTAAGAATAAGGGGGATGGGCAGGACTGCAGTAACTACAGGGGAATAAAATTGATGAGCAACAGCATCAAGTTATGGGAAAGAGTAGTGGAGGCTAGGTTAAGAAGTAAGGTGACGATTAGTGAGCAGCAGAATGGTTTCATGCCAAGAAAGAGCACCACAGATGCAGTGTTTGCTCTGAGGCTGTTGATGGAGAAGTTTAGAGAAGGCCAAAAGGAGCTGCATTGCGTCTTTGTGGACCTGGAGAAAGCATATGATAGGGTGCCTCGAGAGGAGTTGTGGTATTGTATGAGGAAGTCAGGAGTGGCAGAGAAGTACGAGGGAAGTGTGAGAGTGGTGAGGTCTGCGGTAGGTGTGATGGATGCATTCAAGTTGGAGGTGGGATTACATCAGGGATCAGCTCTGAGCCCTTTCTTATTTGCAATGGTGATGGACAGGTTGAAAGACGAGATTAGACAGGAGCCCCCATGGACTACGATGTTTGCTTATGACATTGTGATCAGTAGCGATAGTAGGGAGCAGGTTGAGGAGACCCTGGAGAGGTGGAGATATGCTCTAGAGTGGAGAGGAATGAAGGTCAGCAGGTTCAAGACAGAATACATGTGTGTAAATGAGAGGGAGGTCAGTGGAATGGTGAGGATGTAGGGAGTAGAGTTGGCGAAGGTGGATGAGTTTAAATACTTGGGATCAACAGTACAGAGTAATTGGGATTGTGGAATTGAGGTGAAAAAGAGAGTGCAGGCAGGGTGAAATGGGTGGAGAAGAGTGTCAGGAGTAATTTGTGACAGACGGGTGTCAGCAAGAGTGAAAGGGAAGGTCTACAGGATGGTAGTAAGACCTGCTATGTTATATGGGTTGGAGATGGTGGCACTGACCAGAAAGCAGGAGACAGAGCTGGAGGTTGTAGAGTTAAAGATGCTAAGATTTGCATTGGGTGTGACGAGGATGGATAGGATTAGAAATGAGTACATTAGAGGGTCAGCTCAGGTTGGACGGTTGGGAGACAGAGAGGTGAGATTGCGTTGGTTTGGACATGTGCAGAGGAGAGATGCTGAGTATATTGGGAGAAGGATGCTAAGGACAAAGCTGCCAGGGAAGAGGAAAAGAGGAAGGCCTAAGCGAAGGTTTATGGATGTGGTGAGAGAGGACATGCTGGTGATGGATGTAACAGAACAAGATGCAGAGGTCAGAAAGATATGGAAGAAGATGATCCACTGTGGCAACCCCTAATGGGAGCATCTGAAAGAAGAAGAAGAAGAAGAACATCTGGGTTTGCTGATTTGTTGGGGCATTTTGGTTTGTGAAGGAGTATCTTTTTCATATTGATACCTTTACCTACATTCGACCTTCATTTTTCCGCCATCCTCTTAAACTGAGAACAAAAACACACTGTAGTTGTTGGACTTTTACTGTTCTCTTTCTATGACTTCAGCTCATGTGTTTGTCCATTTCCTCATAACACCAGACATATATTCAAAAAAATAAATTATTTAAACGTGAGCAAAGCATTTTGAAATGACACCTGTCCTGAGAGCTATTGTTCTAGACATTTGGAGGAGGCTTTATGGCACTACACTGAGTGGATAGCTTGACTTTCAGATGTGTCTAGCTAGTACACATGATAGATGTGTGCGTCACCATTGCCATTATTTTACTGGTCAAGGACTGACAGATATTTCACTTTGAAGGTAGTTTAGAATTGTTGAGTTAACTTGGTTGGAATATCATCTTCTTGTCGAAATTTAAGGCATTCATTTGTTTGGACTTCTTCTAGCTTAGCAGTGAAAACAACACAATCCAGGGCAGACATAGTCTAGCTGCAGACCTCCAGAGTGCTGATACATCGAGGAGGTTGTCGCTTTGCATTATACATCAGTGATGTTACACGATACACTAGGTACACTATTGTTAAGATCAGGGTTGTGGGGGAGATATCTGACTCAAATAATGACAGTTGAGTAAACCATGTGACCTAAACATGTACTCCAACTGGCTGTTCAGCAGATTTGCTGAATCACAAAGCTGTGGAGGTCTGCAGCCTGACCCATTTCACTGGCAAAATGTTTCTTAAACTTTTGTGGACTGTGGAACCCTATACAATAATTGTGTGAAAAATAGCAAAACATATTTTATGTTAAAATATATTAATCAAGAAAAGTCCATGAATATGTGCTTATATAATATAAATTTATACAAAAAGTTGTAATCATGTTTCAGGATTGATAAATGTAACGAAAAGGATTAGCCAGCATTGTATGACAAAAGCTATCAATATATGGTATACATTTTTTTTAAAGATTAGAAAGCTTTAATAGGTGTCATAATTAGTCTATTTTGATATTTTGCTTCCACTGCAGTGACAGTTGAAAATATTTTTTAACGTAATGTCCGAGAAGAAATCAGCCAATGTATCTCCTTCATTCTTAGAGAGATCAGTCTTTACTTATTCATTGAGACTAAATGGATCCCAAACCTGAAAAAAAAATTCTTAGGAGACTTTCTGGAAAACATTCTCCAAATTTACAAATAACATTTTATTTGACCCCTGTAAGTTTTAGTTGATTAAAAACTTAAACTTAATTTCTTTTTTCCATTTCATTCATTTGGTCAGTTAAGCTTTGAAGCTATAAAAAAAAAAAAAGTTGTTTTCAAATCTTTGTATACAAAGTTTCCTTTTTGTCCTTGAGCCTTCTATTTTACTGCAACGGTTGTATATAGTTTTATGTGTTTCCTGGAGTGATACCCTAATTTTTTTTTTTCAAAAGCTGAAGTACATCTAAGTAACATAACTTCATGTTCCAGTTTGTACCTTTGAAGAATTGCCCAAGGCCACAGTCTTTGTTTGATAGGAATATATTTCTTCTCTCAGATTATCTCAGTCTTTTACAAAAAGATGACCTTGCGAGAACCAGAGAATCTGTGCATGTAATAATAATAATAAAAAAAATAACTTGAGTTGTCTATTCATGTTTTTAACAAATAAAAAAATATCCATAGTTACTTTAATACATTTACTTTAGTTAATACACACAATTAGATGCCCGGTGATGGGTGCTACACTGCATGTATCAAACAACAGAGATGTTTAGTGAGTATCCTGGCTGACAGCGGAATCTCTGCTGTCTTGTTTGGGTGAGCTTAGATAAAGGCAGCAAGAGAAGCAATCAGTATTGCATAAAAACAGGCTCTTCATTGATTGCCACTAATTCTTCCAATAGCTACATTTGATAAAAGGCATTATGACTGATAGTCCCCTGATGTGTAGAGTACAAGGCCAATGAGGTTATGCCTAAGCTTTATAATGCACTGGTTACACTTCATCTGGAGTATTATATGCAGTTTTCTTTTCTATGCTACAAAAAGGGCATAGCCATGCTTGGAAAAATCCAGAGAAAAGCAACTAGGCTGATTCCAGGGTTACAGGGGATAAATTATTAAGAAAAACTGAAAGAACTGAACCTTTTCAGTTTAAGCAAAAGAACATTAAGAGGAGACATGATTGAAGTGTTTAAAATTATGAAGGGAATTTGTACAGTGGATTGAGACTTGTATTTTAAAATGAATTCATCAAGAACACAGAGACACTGTTGGAAAATTGTTAAGGATAAGTTTCACACAAACATTAGGAAGTTTTTCTTCACACAGAGAATCATAGACACATGGAATAAACTGCCACGTAGAGAGGCAGACAGTAGGATTTCAAGGACTTTCAAAACTAGACATGATGTTATTTTGGAAGAATTAAGTGGATATGACTGGCGAGCACTGTTGGGCTGAATGGCCTGCTCTTGTCTACAATGTTCTAGTGTAACTGTCCCTGACAAAGAGATTATGGCTCAGACTGCGTTGGCAAATACACTACATTTGGCAGGTATTATCAGCTCTCATCATGGGACGTATATAGTGGATTGGCTTGACTTTTGTAGTAATATTATTTAGAAGGTATTTTAATGATCTTTCTTTTAACAATATTAGAGGCAATACATTTGTATTAAATAATTCATTTGAATATTTAAGTGGGCCACACAGATATAAGCATTCTCAACTAACATTTTTAGAGTTTGTGAGCTTGGTGATAGCTTTGATATGTTTTGTTAAAGTTTAAGAATGCTTAGTATTCATGCTTATCTATGTGCACAAGAACCAAATATTTCAGTAAAATGGTGACAACTGCCAGATTTAAACATCAGAAGTACAGTTTGGATCCGAACAGCTCACTGTACTTCTATGAAAGGAGACCAGTACACCATTTCAGGAACTTAAACACTTTAGACCAGCTTTAAAACGTCAGAAAATGAGTTGAGTAGAGCAGAAGCAGGAAGAACAGATACAACAAGAGACCTCCATGTCATGAAACACCTGAGCTACAGCAGCATAACGGAAAAGAGGAGCACCACCTGAACACTATTGCACATTGGGTGCTTCCATCAGTGCAATCTGGAAGAGCCTCTAGACATCCAGGCTGCATGGCGTGATAGTCACACTTCTTTGCTATGCTTCCGCTTTTGGCATATCAAGCAATGTTAAAGACAATAAGGACTGAATAAAATATCTAAACTTCTTGCCTGCTTTACTTATTGATATGTTTTTCCGAGCCGGGGATTGATAAAATGGGAAAAGTAGGGATGGAGAGTAGAATCACAGTTAATCCTGGGTAAAGTCGGGCAGCAGCTCTGGGTACAAGTGCATTGTGGCTGTGGACTGTGTCACTTTTCCAATGGGTAACTGCAGGAATTGAGTATTGAGAGCAGGAAGACAACATATAATTGTGGGTCAAGGGAAAAAGAGCATGGACAACAAGGGTTTTATGTTTTAGGAGAAGTTGTCCCATAGCCATTCCATGGTACAACACACAAATTGGATTTTTGTGAAGTCATTTATTATTTTTAGATGTGACACTTTAAATTTGACATTGGCAGACTGGGGTTCACCAAAAACAAATGAAAAAGAGAGATAGAATAGAATAATGACTACAAGAAATGTGCTATGCATTGATCTTGGATTCATACAACTTCTTTGTTGTACTATTTTACTAGTGATGGCTAATTTTTCATTTTGTCTTACCTTAGAATGTTCTAATGATAAAAAAAAAATATGTCAAGAACTGTTTACTTTCATTGTTTATGGTACTTGTTACAATGAGCTATTTTCTTTAACATTTTTTGCCTGTCCTGTGAGGTCAGAATATTTGTTGTACATGGAATTTGGGGGTTTCGACTTCAAGGAATATGCTGTTTTTTTATGACTTGGATGTCATTTCTTTTTAGCAATTGTGTTGGCTATTGCCACAATAATCCTTCCCAGTGTTACTCTGGAGTCAGTGACAAGTGACATCCTCTAGGGCACTGGCATAAAGGTCAGCACAGCCTATTCTGGAGCATCCAATAATTTGATTCCTGTGTAGTATGTGTGTTACCATAATTTGATCTCTCTATTCCTGGTTACAAACAAATATTTTCTAGTTTTCAAGACTTTTATTTTTGGTTTGCATTTAAAACTTGACAGTTGACCCTTGCTTGTGTTTATGACTATGTCTCATTTCCTGTATCTGTTCATTTAAAAGAAATCCCTACTGTCTCATTCTGAGTCTGTATAGTACATTATTCATTTGGCTAACTAAGAGGGCTTTCCATTATCACTATGTGTGTTACATTTAGTGCATAGACATTTTTTAAATTTTGAGTTGCTTTTTTAATTGGTATTGATTTCTCACAGTAGTTCAGCTTGCGAATATAGGATGGTTAATACTTTGTCATCACAAGATACAGGCCTAAATGATGCACCAAGTGGCTAAAAACACTGGCCATTGTTGTTATTTCTCATATAGTCTACATTAAACATTTAGCTATTCCACATCTTAGATCACAATAAATCTATAATAACCTGTAAACATCAAAAAGACAGACTTGGGCAGATGGAAGGAGGGTGTCGGGAGACTGGTATTTAATCAGTTTTCTAGAGTGATATTGTCAGTCAGGAGCAGCAAGAGTATGTGAGAATCGATATTTAACTACCTAATAATGAATAGCAACATATTAAGGGATCTTGGGATTAAACATTCATTATGTCAGATCAATCGAATTTGGTATTTTAATGAAATATGTTCACAAAGCCGCAGACTTTTTCAATTGAACAGTAGTATTTGTTTATTTGTCGCAATAAGACGATGGGTCAAGCATCTTGCAACTAACATTTTGATACTTCTGCATGGGCCAGCTGCATGCAGAGCTGAGCTCATCGGGTGGTAGATGAAGGGGCATTGAACTTTGATTGAGATCTCCAAAGCAGTTGCTGGAATAGCTCGATATGTTTGTAAACCTATTAGACATATCATTAGGGAGGCTGAATGTGTGCTGCATTGCAGATTGCATTTCTTTAGTAAGTTAACATCCGTCCTTGCATTGATTTTCAAAAACAACTTATTCTTCACAAGCTGAAAAGACTTATTTCCCCAAGTCTTCCTTTATGCTGCATACCCTAAGGTCCTAGAATTAGTCCTGTTGCTTTTCTCATAGCTGTAGCTAGTAGATGAGAAAATAAAGGAAAACACTTAAGTGAAATAAGTGATATATTATATTGAAAGAAAATGCTTCTATAAAAGAATAAACATTCAGACACCATCATACTTCAAAGCGTATGTAAAAATGCTGGGCACACAGAGTTACTTATAACGTTAGTTACATTAGTTGCAATAAAAGACCTTTTGACTCTGAGAGAGAGATAACTTACTTGGGCATGTCTGGCATGAGCTTTAGAAATAAAAATTTCTACTTAACAAATTAATGTTTTACGCAGAGCAATGACAAGCTTGATTTTGACGTAAGCTGAAGGGAAACTTAGGGCAATTAAGTGAAAACTCCGACATTATGCCTTCAATGTCCATGCTTTTATTCAAGATAAAAGAAAAACTAGAAACACAACTCTTCTAAGTATAAGTCTAAACAGGAAAATTTAATTTTCATCAACAATAGCCATTTCAGATACTATGACTGTCTAATACATACCTACCCGAACAAAATATACATTTGTGGAAGAATTTAATTAGTGGACAAAGTATAGGGAGTGTGACGCACTGCTGTGAGGCCTCCACGCTGGAAGGATCTGGGGCCTCATGCATAACGCTGTGTGTAGAATTCACACTAAAACATGGTGTACGGACAAAAGCAGAAATGTGCGTACGCAGAAAAAAATCCAGATGCATAAATCTGTGCATTCGCCAACTTCCACGTTCTTCCGCTACATAAATCCTGGTTAGCGTGAAAAGTAATGCACCTGCTGCCCCACCCCTCCCAGCCTCTTTGAATATGCAAATCAATATAAATAGCCCTTAAGCACAGCGTTCTGTGAAAAGGCAATGACAAAAGCATGGGGGAAAATAGAAGAATTTCAGCGAATACCAAGTGGAGGCAAAGAAAAATTTACTATTTGTTGGTTTAAACCAGGGGTGCCCAATCCGTAGATCGCAATCGACTGGTAGATCACAAAGGTAGTGCAGGTCGATTGTGTTGCATTCAAAAAAAAATTTTTTTAAACGTTAGTCTATCATATATCCTCCCTATGGCATTTGCCACTTGATTGACATACAGGACGGCCAGTCTGAGATCTCTTTTCTTCTAACACACTGGTCATCCCGCATGTACGATCAAACGCGCGAGCTACTGCAAAACTCCGGTTGTGATGTAGTTAGCCTTCCAATTTATATCGACTAAAGAAGGGATTTAAAAAAAATTGTTTGGGGAGGGTATGGGCTGGATGTGGAATTGGAAGAGGATTTTTTTTCTCACAATGTCACAATCGAAGTGCATTTGTCTGATCTGTCAATCTATCATTGCTGTTCCAAAGAAGGAAAATGTGGAAAGGCTCTTTCGAACTGTTCATAAAAACTACGAAACTGACTTTCTTCCGAAAAGCGATCTGAGAAAGAGAAAGGAGAGGGAACTAAATTCGCAGTTAATCGGACAGCCGTCATATTTCACACGGCTGAATTCAAAAGCTCCTTGACTGCATTATTCAGCTCTACTTATTTATGTGACTCAGGCTTTTCCCACATGAAGATTATTAAATCCAAATACTGTAGTGACCATAAATGTATTGATTTGTTATTGTGTCATAAAGGTTATTCAGTTATGCAAGGTATGACAACATGTATTTTATGTATAAAGTATACTCAGTATATATATTTTTAATGAAGGTAGATCATTTCAACCTGGTCATTTTAAAAGTAGCTTGCAAGCCGAAAAAGTGTGGGCACCCCTAGTTTAAACAGTCGTATAAACAACAAAAGGAAATTGATCGAGTAACATAGTGTGTTGGAGAAACTTGAAAGGTCAAGTTCACAAAGTTGCACAGTGCCCGAAATAAAAAAGAAGATGTCAGATATCAAAGTCACTGTGAAAAGGCAAGTCGAAGCCCACCGTCTGAGTGTCATATGAAAGTTTATTAGGGTACAGAGAAAAGAAAAGAAAATAGACACACAGTGGGAAAAAAGCTTGAAATGTAAACTTTAATCTCGAAATTTAATCACTTAGTTTATTTTGTCATTAAAGTATAACATCATAAACTTCATCTTTAAATCATTTAATTTACTAGTTTCTCAAATACCATCGTAACTAAAGTAGCACATTAAATGCTTTGTTTTGTATTTGATCTTCTATGTGCTCCATGTGTGTGAATCACTACGTGCTTCCGGGCTTTCTCCACATAATCTATTACATTCATGATATTACAGCTCTCTGAATTATTTAAATGCTGAGATGTATACTTGATATAATTTTCATGATAATACGAATTAAAGCATGTATTAAACGTGGGAACACGGTGGCGCAGTGATAGTGATGAGCTGGTGCCTTGTCCATATATTGTTCCAGCCTCCTGCAAGATGCTTGCTGCGCCATGTGTAACCTTCGATGAAATAATGTCTCTTTCAAATGTACTAACTCCCAATTCTTGTCCTTCCTTTTCTTTCTCCAAGTAACCAATCGCCACACAACCAGCTCTGTAATAGATTTTAAGCCATCTGTAAGCTTAGAACACATTGTTTAAATCTATGACTTGGTAATGGTAACGACTTGTTTGACATTTCTTCTCATACGCCCTTAAAAAGGAAACAACATAATCTCAGCCACTCTCCTTAAAATGTATCTTTAAAGACTTCTGTTGATGGTCACAACAATGGCCGTGATTATTAAAGGCTTAAAGTATACCAATGATCACATTGAGCTGCGCCTCCTTCAAAAGGACTGAGTCATTAGCTGAACTTGCCTGGTAGATGTAGTGATGCACACAAACAAAAACAGATTCTTCTTAGGAGGAAGTGCGAGACATGAGCACGAGTCCTCAAAGGTCACACTTGTTACCTAGTTCACTAACCAAAAGACAAACTCCCAGAAGACATCTGACAAGCCTTTCCTGATCTTGTGAAGGCTTTTGAAACTTTCTTATGAAATATGATTGACAGACCAATTCGCTTTGAATAATGAGCTCTTCCTATGAAATTGAAGCTTCAGAATTAATTTTCATGGTTTGATGAACAAGAATTACATTCTAATTAAGACGTTCACTAGAAGACAATTCTAATTAATATCTGCAGCCATCATGGTACTTCAAGAGTTGAGTTTTTTAAACTCATCTGGCCTGGAAATTTGGCATTTTTCTTGCAATTACTTTTTTTTTTCTCTTACTAAACAACATTATTTTCATATGATCTTCTGCACATCTGCATTAGTTTTACTTTGCATTGAAACCTTCTGTTTCATGTAGTTGGATTTCATTTGAATAAAGTAAAAACTGCAGTTACAAGGGACATTCAAAAAGTTTCTGCACTTTTATATTTTCGTTGGAAATGGTGAAGGCGGGAGGAGTAGTAATTGGGCATTAAAAAGTTGGTACGACGCTGGGAAAATTGCATTGCAAACAAAGGTGACTATGTAGTACAGTGATGTAATTGGTATTTGAAATTCTTAATAAATAGAGTTTAAAAGAAAAGTGCAGAAATATTTTGAACGTCCTTCGTAGTTACAGAAAAGCTAGTGTCTCACTGCTTAACTTTTTTTTATTGTTTGACAGCACCAGCATATGTAAGAAATAAACGTATGTGCATATATTATGGCTATGAGGAAGAAAAAGAGACTGACACAACCATTTTCATCTTTTAACAAAATACAGATCAATAACTAATTTTTATAACCTTAGTGAGGCAGAGAATGAAAAGGAGACAATAGCAAAGGGCAACAGAACAGAGCTGGGGCTGATACACAGAAAGCTTTGAAAACAGCAACCAAAGCAAAGATGAGCCAAAACTTTCAAAACATTTTGAAAAGAAGTGTTCTGAACTTCAACAAAGAAGCCACTAGAAAGAAAATGCAGACAAATACAGAGCATTTGGGTCTCTCTTACATAATATGGTGACACCTCTGAGACATCACAGGCAAACAGTCACTTAGGTCACCATCCTTAGCGATGCAGGGCATCAAAGCCACCAAGTACTGATGCCAATGCCTGATGACTTTAGCAATGTGCAACTAAATCATTGTAAAAATAAATAAATAAATAAAATATAAAAAACATTCAAATTCACATCCTAATTGTGACAAGGGAGGAGTATCTGAGGCACCATGCATGACCAGTTCGAAGACCCCGAGTAGTGATGCAGTGAAACAGGCAGGTTAGGATTCACATACAATTTCATGAAACTGATACTAAAAATTGTTTTGTAGGCACGTTCTTAATTAATAAATGCAAAACTCACTAAAAAGTTTTTTATGGTTTTAAATAATTTTTGTGGGGGGAAAACAAGGAATACTGCTCTCTAAAGCCTCATTCACACTTCCGTGGTTACGTGTGCCCTTTTCTGCAGCTACTTAAAAGCATGTCATTTGAAGCACACTGGTAAAATCTATTCTATGGATGTCTCCCGTTCACATCTCCATGGAGGAGTGCAAAAGTGTGACATGCTACATATTTTCCACATGAAGACACATTAAAACTTGTCATTATACACAGGAGAATTCAGTATATGGAAGGCTGCTGCTGCTACCAAAACCCTCTAGTTGATGATACCCAACCCCAATAGACATCTTTATTTAAATTCTAAATGACAGGTAGATGCATGCAGAATTAATGCATGAAAACACTTCCCAACAAGAACTAAACGCCTTTCCTCTTATGGGAATGGCAAAAAAATTAGCTGGAAGCAATTTATTTTACAATTTTTTTGCAAAAAGGATCACCGACTTTCAATTTCACACAGATCGTTTCACTCATGCCTAACCCCACAGTGAGCCACATCCTCCTGTATGAGTAGTAACAAAACACTTTCTTCTTGTCTGTGGGTGAACTCCTGCCAACTAAACAACCCCACTTCACATGTGCTGCACGATTTTTCAAATACAAAGCAATCGGATTACTAATTGGCACAAAAATTACAAAAACATGGAAATAACTTAAGAAAGCATTTCATATACTTAACATGCAAGTGACATAGCAATGCCATATTCAGTACTGAGTCCTCATAATTCAAGGGACCTGGGTATAAATCCTCATCTGGACACTTTGTCTGTGTGAGCATAGACATATATAAATAGATGCTGCATTCACTGTGTTGCCCAGTCAACACGATACGTCAGCATGTCTGCCCTACTGCGAGTGGCAAAAGTGCCATTTAAACTAATACAGGTAGACGGGGAAACCGGGTTTTCTAATGAAAAAACAATAACGTTTAAAACAGTATCGTTTACATACAACAGATTTTGGCGAATCGTATACATGCAATTATTTATATCCACTTATACACTAATAATAGCAATTATTAAATAATGATAATAATAATAATGTGCCCTGCGGTGGGCTTGCACCCTGCCCAGGGTTTGTTTCCTGTGCCCTGTGTTGGCTGGGATTGGCTCCAGCAGACCCCCGTGACCCTGTGGGTAGTATATATAGCGGGTTGGATAATGGATGGATGGATAATAATAATAATTATTACTAGCCGACGCCCACCATAGCATACGGCGGTATAAGAATAGGAATGGAAAATGGTGAGAAAGGAATTCAGAAATCAAGAAGAAAGAAATACTTCTTGAAAGACGCAGATGTGAATAGGTGTTTTGCTGGAGAAGACAGATAATGAGTCAAAAGATCTAACCCTAGAAAAAGCCACGAACAACTGACCGTGGCTGAAGACTGGTTGTTGTAGATTAACGCAAATCATGACTTGTTGACTTGTGTTGGAAAGAACAACAGGAAGAACGTCTCCAAATCTAGCCCAATGTGATGCAAGAAATCTACTGCCCTATGACGTAGTGAGAGTGCATTGCCTTCGTCAACCGTTTGTGTCAAGAAATAACCTACTGATAGGAACAGGCAGTTGCTGGATCCCGGAATAGAGATGATGTTGTACAAAAACCCGTCAACAGAGAAGATACTGTTGTTCATTTTATAACAAAGGCTTAGGAAACAACCATCGCAATTTAACAAAAATAGCAAGGAGCGAAACCAATAGCAAGGAGTGAAACCAATGCCAATGGTCGAGAGAGTATCTTCCTGTAGCAGACTCCCAGGCATACACATGGCCGAAGTAAAAGGTCACGCGGTCAGGCTAGATATAGGAAGAGGAGGAATAGGAATCGAGAAATGCCGTATGGACTGCGCTTGGTGGGGACTGGTTTTGAAGAGGAAGCAGGACGAACCAATAGGAATCAAGAAATGCCGTGTGGGCTGCATGTGGGGGGGACTGGTTTTGAAGAGGAAGCAGAACGAACCAATAGGAATTGAGAAATGACGTGTGGGCTGCATGTGGGAGTGACCGGTTTTGAAGAGGAAGCAGGTCAAACCAGAAAAGAAATATATATAAGAGATTATTAAATAATTTCTCCCATATAAGTAACATTTCTCGGACTGCCTTCTTCCATCTCCAAAACATTTCTAGATGTCCTGTTCTTGCGCAACACAGTACTGAAGTATTGGTTAATGTCCTAGTCACCTCACGTATAGATTACTGTAATGCTATTCTATCTGGCATCCCACAAAAACGTATCCATCGCTTACAACTTCTTCAAAATTCTGCTGCCAGGATAATAACCTGCTGTTCTAAATCCACTGAACATACTACACCTATTCTCTCTCAACTTCACTGGCTCACTGTTCACTACTGAATACAGTACAAAATACCGCTATTAACATTTAAAGCTCTCCACAACCTCACTGATCTCCTACAGACTTGCACTCCTCTCGCTCACTCAGATCCTCATCTGCAGCTCTACTTTCTGTACCACACATCAAACTCTGTTGTATGGGAGCTCGAGCATTCTCTCATTGTGCTCCTCAACTCGGGAATTCTCTTCCCTCTCATACTTGTCAGCTCGATTCAATAACACATTGTAAAACTGCCCTCAAAACTTATCTTTTCAAACTGGCATACCAATTGTGAATTTTGCACTATTACTGCCAGTTATCTTTGTTTGTTTGCTAATTATTGCTTTTTGATTTATCATTCTCTTGTTTTAATGTTACTAATGTTGTTTAATTTTATTGTAAGGTGACTTTGAGTGCTAAGATTATAAAACAGGATTTTCTAATGGCCAAATATAACCAAAACAATTGTTCAGCCTTACCTATGAAATGTAATCCCCCAGGATCTGGTTTGGAGCGTACAACGGTTTCTACAATCCCAAACAGCACATGTGTGAGGCATCTTTATCCATTACTTCACTTCCCAGCAGTGGCACTCGCAATATGGTGGCAACGTTGACGTACGATGCTGCTATTCATGCAGTGTCCAGTAATTCTAGGTCTATGGGCAAAGTGTATACATACTACTCGTATTGCAAGACCTCACTTGTTTATCAAGTAAAAATTTTTGCTCGTCTTGCAAAACACTCGCAGACCAAGTTACTCGCAATCCAAGGTTTTATGGTACTTAGGATCAGTTGGTAACAGAGAAAAGGAAAATGAAAAATGTAGTGTTGAAGAGTAATTTGGAGAAAAGAAATATTTACAGAGCAGAGGCACTCACAGACTGATCCCACACAATGTCTGATCACTCATGCTATCCCTTGGCTGTCTCCAGTGCACAGTAAGAAGATGTCCAGGCAGCTGCTTTGTATTTTAGTGGGTTTGTGTGCTGGAATATTGACCCACTGGTGGTTGCTTGTGTTAAGATGGAAGCCAATGACATAACAGTGGGCAAATAACAGCCAAGATATATGAAAGTCACAGTGAGGTTTAAGGAAAATCCAAAAGGCAGCAGGCAATCAGCTACATGGTTAGATTTTGTGGTCAGCTGTATCAAGACTAGCATCCACAATAATAATGTGAGATAACTGTTCAAAAAGCAAAAACAGAGCAGTCTTTGTTTTGGCTGGTAGATTATTCCAAAATGTGTGCCTTCTTTCATTTGCTTTGCTTTCCTGTTTACAATAATGGCAATTCTTACTTACTGAGTGCAAAATTAATCTCAAGATGTGTGACTAGACAGGAATATGGCAGGCCAAATTCACATTTATAGATACCTCAAAATGCATTATAGGGCATCTTACAATAAATTATAGATATCTGAAAATATGGCAAATCCAAGATTTCCTAAGGGCATTTACAGATGATGTCAAACACATTTAATGACATTTTAAAATAGGCTCTAATGTATCTTAAGACATCTGAAATACTGTACATTTGGAAATATTTTGAAATAACTATATGGGCATTTTGAGATCTGTGAAACACAAGTCAAGGTATCTGAAATGACTTAGAGTAAAGGTGCCTGTGTTTCGAATGGGACGTCCTGTCATTTTATGATATTTAGAAATGTACAGTATGTAAGACCTAGACAGTCACACTGAAAGAAGAGGAGTGAGTGTGTTAGACTGGCACCCTGTCCGAGGATTGTTCCTGCCTTTGCGCCTGCTGCTTGCTGTAACAGGCTCCAGCTTCCCTGCAACTCTGGATTTGGAAAGTGGGATGGGTGATCTTGAGATATCTCAAAGTGAATTTCCTAAATCTTAAAATGCTTTCAAGGCCATTCTTAGATGTCTGAAAATGTATTTGAAGTATCTTGAAAAGCTCAAGAAGTTATTATGAGATATATCTGTACGTGAGATTAACTGAAAAGAAATTAGAGACCGTTCAGAACACATTGCAGAGATCGTGAAATGTAAAAGATCGTGTGATATCTTGAACTGACTTCCACTTAAGTGAAAAGCTGAACTGCATTACAGAGTATCAGAAATTCATTTTGAGATATATCCAAATGTTAATTGGGCTTTCCATATAGGCACTTTTCTAGAGCCTTTTCACACTAGTCATTTTAGAACTGAGCCACACAACCACAAAGAGGCAAATCACCACACCGTAGGAAGAAGACATAAATAAACACCACTTGTCAGCTTGGTTGATGTAAGAAGGACATTAGAACGTATGGCTTTAAATAGTAAAGGGCCTTGAGTACAAAGATACATCACACTCTTTGGCACCTTTTCATTACTGAGTGCAGCTGGATGAGGAACTTTAAACACATCCCAACATTATTTATGAACTATAAAACAATGAAAACACATATATTTCCTTTCTAGCTCTTAAGTTCCTCCTCTGGCTCAAAATTTCCAAAGTCACACTTAACCATCAAGCCTTTTTCTTTGTAAATTGTTTTTTGCTACTTTTTTGATTTTCAGACTCTAATGGCTCGACTAGATGCAGCTGGTCATGTCTGCTTGATTCATTATTAATTAAAATAACTTGCCTTTACTTAAGCAGTTTTCTAAAAATACAACTGGCGAGCAGAGTAATAGCAAGCAGTGCCTCTGGGCACACTTCGGAAAGAAATAGGGCAGCAGCTTTTAAATAATCTATGTACAGTAAAGTCGAGAGGTACAAGTGTGTGTGTGTGTTTTTTTCCTTATTTTCTCAGCCTACACATGCAGTAGAGAGGATGTGCAGAGAATGTCCATGTTCAGAAGCGGCAAAGTGTTGAAAGAAAATAAAAAAGAAAACAAACTAGCTATTCATTAGACTCTTAGTCATGTTATTATTCCGTAATCTTGCATACCAAAATGAAGTATTATATCCAATGGCCAAAATAAGACATGATACAGTGATTTCACACATACACATTCCAGTTAATGGGCATTATATAAATTTCATTTAAGTTAATTCTTAAAATTCCATTTACCTGTTCAGAAACATGTCACATCTAAAGGATGCTGATCCATTCTTCTCGCAAAAGTATGGTATTATTGCACCCATTTATTTCTGGAATATCTCTGAAATAAACAGTTGCAGTCCACCAATGAACTGCACGTTTATGCTGTAATAGTCAGAAACAAGGGAAGTTTGGGAACAAGAGAAGGACATCAAACAATCGCTAAGAATGAGCAGCAGTTGCCCAGCTCCATTAATACCAAGGCTACAAGTGTGTATGCCATGATCGTGCACGCTTATCAACCAGATACACTGCTGACCACAAAGCAGGCACTGCATTAAGAAAATCTGAATTATCTTGTAAAAAATAGGCTGAGCATATCTTATTTGTAGCCAATACCATGCTAGAAAGAGCAAGAAACATGAAACTATTGACTCAAAAAAATGAAAGGAAACACAAAATACCCATTAATTCTGTAAATCTAGAAGGGCCATAACATAAAATCACATTCTCAGATTTATTTAATCCAATTCAGGCACACAGGGGACCAGAGCATATCCAGGCAGCATCAGACGTAATGCAGCAATCTGCCCTGAACATTCCATCTTTGAGCCAACACACCATTTCTGACACGGGGCTAACATGGAATCATCAGTTAACCGAATCTGCACGTATTTGGGGATTTGAGAAGTAAAGTGTAATATCTAGAGGAAAGCAGATACAGGAAAAATGTACAAACTTCACACAGAGAACAACAAGGTGTGGCATTTGAACTTGGAATAATGTCCTGTTCACTGTTGGGGGGCGGCATACACATGTGTGTGAAGCTTCTGTGACCATTGACGAGCCCACCATATGAGTCCATTAATACATAAGTTGCTGATCTTGGTGGATATTTTCCCACTGATGAGGTTGTTAAAAATGTAATCACAAGTGTAGATGAATATAAATTAGTAGACATAAAGCCCTGGGATTTTTCTTTCACATGACATTTGTGTGTGGGGCTTTGGGGGTTGTTGATAATGGCGCCATATCAGTGGCGGCTGCTAGCTTTAGAAACAGGGGAAGCTCATATTAGGCCTTCATCATAAAATTCATTATGTTATTTGTACGTAAATTCTGCCCTCCGTTCCTTTTGCAGAAAATGGTCTGTGACCCTGTTGTACCAATTGGCCGTCTTTTCCAGGGACTTAACCAGTTTCCTCTCAATGGCCAGGAGAGGAAGGTTTCTCAAACGATCTTGGCCAATCGTGTTGCGGGTGTATGACTTGACCCGTTTTAAACAGGAGAAGCTCCTCTCTACACCTGCTGATGTAGCGCCAATTGTTGCCACTAACGACAACAGCTTGTATAGCTGAGGCATTGCACTATCCAACTCCATGTCTTTAAAAAACACCAAGAAATCACACAGCTTACCCCTGCTCCCCTGTAAGTCATGATCTGAATATAGTACTTGAATTTCAGATCTCAGTCTCCCTGAGTCAAAGAAATGGCCATAACTTTTCAGCACAATTTCAAATGCATCCTCTGGAAACACTTGTCTCATTTCATCAAATTTCCCTGGATTGACTAATTCTAAGAAGCTCATGCTTTCCAAATTTGAAAAACGCTGAGAAATCTGCTCCATGAGATTGTCTAGGATGGCCATGTACAAATTTCTGTAGCAGTCCTGGGGATCCTCTAATTGTGACAGACGGCGCTTTCTAATAGGTTCATCTCGAGGGTCTGATGTGAGATTTGCTGCTTTTGCATAAACTGCTTGATAAGCCTCCTCTGACCTCTTCTCCTGGACAAAAGCAAGGAGAGACCCAATTCTTTTTTGCAGTAAAGAACATCCATAGCCCTTTGCTGGACAATATCAAAGACAACATCTGTCTCAGAGAATATTTGTTCATATGTGTACAACATGAACACAAACTCAAAATCCTCCAGTTTCATTATGAAGCCTTTGGCAGCATCTAATGTGTCATCATCCATGCTTTCATTCTGGGTAATCTTGTCAAAAGTCTGCAGGAGGCCATCATAATTGTTTGCCACAGTGCTCACTATCCGTGATGTGAAATTCCATCGAGTAGGAGCGTTTCTGGGCAATCTTGAAAACCCTGCAGACTCAAGAATAGACATCCTTTTTGTGGACTTTGAAAAAAATGTGGTGAACCCAGAGAGAGATGCAAAAAATATTCTTGACTCAGACAAGCATTTAGCACCCTGGGACAACACCAGGTTCAGTCTGTGTGCATAACAATGCACAAACACTGCACTAGGGGATATTACTTTAACTTTGGCCTGTAGGCCATTGAGAGATGAAGCAAAGACAGCAGCCCCATCGTAGGTTTGTGCCACAAGTTTTTCTCTAAAACTGTAGCCCTGCATGTTCTCATTTAAAACTTCAAACACAGACTGAGCATCTCAACCCCCTGACACATCCAAAAATCCAATGAAGCACTCTTGAATTTTACCTGCACTATCCACATATCTAACAATGACAGACAGTTGGGCATGGCAAGATATGTCAGTTGCTTCATCCACCTGCCATGCAAAAAAAGGAGCAGTCTGAATTTCACCTTTTATATGATCAGAAACAGTGGCTGCGAGAGCAGAGATCAAGTCATTTTGGATTGAGTGGGACATATCAGAAAACACAGCTGATGACTGAAATTGTGTGGCCAAGACAGAGTCATATTTAGCTAATGTTTCTGTAAATTCCCTGTAATTCCCCTTATTTGCTGATTCACTAGTCTCATCATGCCCCCTGAATGCCAGCTCCTGACGGCCAAGCAAGGAAGTCACATCAATTAGACGGTTTAGGAAGGCCCTGTTTTTTTTTTACTGTTTCATTATGTTTTGCCACCTGAATGCGAAGACCTTCATTGATTGCATGTTCAACCCTGACCCTGCCCAGACAACTTAACCTTGCACATGAACTCACATGTTCTTTGCACTTTTCATGCCTTTTGTATGCCCTGTCAAAGTTACCCAGGTCCCCAAAACCCACGTTTGACCAAACACATCCCATTCCCTGAAAAGGTTTTGTCAAGAAGCATGGCCAACAGTACATTTTCTTTGTCACAGCACTTCCAGTCAGCCAGTTCACCTTGTCATACCAGGAGAGTTGAAAAGACCTGTTATTTTTTCCTGATTTTTGCACCAGATCAATCTTGGGCGTTGGTCTGCCCTGCCGTTTAATTCTGAGACTACTAAATGGTTTTGCCAAAAGCAGGTCAACAATATTAGCACCGTCTGCCATTATGCACAGCTTGCTAGCTGGCTAATTTCCTCTTTCACGAGCTACTTTAATTATACGAACTAACTTTACAATGCTGATACAAGGAGCAAAGTCAAGAATGCTATAATATGTTTTTTTTTTATTATTTAAAGAATGATTTGTACAAACAAAAATGGTTTATATCACCAGCAAACAATACAGAGTGCAGCAGTTTGTCGTACGACTTCACCTGCAAATCCGCACGGGACTGAACTCGAATCTTTGTAGTGCTGATGTATACTTAAGACATGCTGTCAATCAAAAAAGGGGTTTCGCCCTTTAAACAGCTCCTCCAATCATCATGCAGCAGCCCCGCGTCCTGGCCCGCCCACTGCTCCATTCACTCTCAGAGAAGCTGAGCTTCCCTAGAAGTGACGATTTTGGTGCATTTATCCAATTACCGTCCAGCTTTTCTGCAGTGGAAAAAGCTCCTCCGTGCATGCCCATAGAGCTCCAGTGAAGCTGGGCTTCAGGAGGTTTTAAGGCGTTGTGCTGCACGGAAATGTATGACAAGAAAATCGCATCAAACAATCTACAATAAATACCTGATTCTGAACGAGCTAGTCATGAAGTTGAACGCGTTTTAGCGCACTTTTATTAAAACCAATATAAATACGACAGTGCATATATGAGCATTTATTTTCTGACATAGTAGAGGAAGCGGAGCTTCCCTTGTAGTCTTAGAGCAGTCGCCACTGCGCCATATTTATTAATTTAAAAAAGTCACATGCAGTTTTTTATTCACTTATAACCTGTTCCGGTTACCTTTAAAGAGTAGTAATGTGACACATGGCTGCCAGGGTGAAGGCTAGGATTAGGGGTGGAAATGAACAGGCAAAAAGCTCATTAAAAGAACCTTCTGCTATTGGCCTGCCTTTCAGATATTCTTTTCCCTCTCCCAGGTTAGCTTGATTTCTGGAAATGCAGCAGGAGGAAGGCAAACCTTCACATCCCTGCGATGCAAACACACAGCAGCCTTGCTATTGCTGTTTGCTGCCTACTCCTTTGTCTTCTTGCTTACAGTGTAAATACTTTTTGTGTGAATCCGATGATGCACTACAGCGGTCCACTTACAATGTTTACAGTACTGTATGTGCAAACCTGCACGCTTCAGTGACACAAAGGTCTACTAATCAGGGCTTCACTTTTAAGGCATGATGGGTGATGTACCATATCTCTTCAGTCCTAGCCAGTCATGTTTTTACTTATGAAAACAGAGACAGCTGACTGTTTTCAGTCTGCTGCCAAGGACAAAACAGACATAAATGGAACCATATGTCAGCCCGACATATATGGTATACTACCCTCACTTTCCAATCACAAGTCTAGGCGACAAAGTAGATGTTTTGAAATGAAACTGTGAATGCTTCCAAATTAGTTTTGAACAGAGGTATTGCTGTTATTCATCACAAGAACATTTTTGATTTAAAGTATAGGTTTTGTTGTTATGTACTTGTATATCATCTACATTTAGTGAGGATAAATTAATGGCATAAAAGGAAAACAGACTACTGATTTAAAAGTATATTTTACAGATACTTGTCAGAGACAATTCATTAAAAGGCAAAAATCAATTAAAGAGAAAGAACCTGTTTTCAAAAATATATAAGTATACAAAATCTTTACTTTTTAGGTCACCTAGGGATGCAGCTGACCAGTACCATGTGCATGTTGACAAAACTAAAATCAATCGTTTTCAAATTTTAATAAAGCCTATTGGCTCAGCTCTGGGGGCTGTAGAAGCCAAGAGGTGCTACAGCTATGCCAGAGTTGGTCCTTGCTTTGCATTTGACCACCATGACTCTTAAGCAGTTCAATAATTGATGCATGGATAGATAACATTAAATAAAAAAAGTAAAATGTTTCTAATAGGTCAGGTCAGGTTCAGGTTGGGGAGCATGCACTGGTACAGCGCATTGCTGCACCCACCACACAACAAAACAGCTTCGGATCCCAGTTGGCAACCCCCCATGACTCGCCGCCGGCAGAGACGCGATCCAGTCCCAACCTGGAAAATGATCATCTAAATGCCGTAGCCAGGTATTACATGGGCATCCCCTTGGCCTGGTCCAGCCACTCGGGTCATCCACAATGAGGATCCTGTGAGCTGGTTCACCCTCAGGTAAATCACACCAAATAGCCGTAGTGCTGTAACTGACACTCCCTCCCAATGCAGGTAATGTGCCTCATTTGGGACTCCATGAGCAACTGCTCATTCGACACAATGTCAAACCAATGGCACCCAAGGATTTTCCGGAGAGACACAGTACCAAAGGAGTCCAGTCTTCGTCTTAGGTCAATGGATTGTGTCCATGTCTCGCAACCATATAGCAAGACAGGAAGCACCAGGACTCTAAAGACTTGGACCATAGTCCTTTTACATAGATACTAGGAGCACCACACACCCCTCTCCAGAGTCCTCCAGAGTCCTCATGACCCCCCAAGCTCTCCCAATCCATCTACTGACTTCACAGGAAGAGTCACCAGAGACATGAATGTCACTGCCAAGGTAAGCAAATCTCTCAACAAGGTCGACACTCTCTCCGCAGACAGACACACTGCTGATGGCTGTGCCTAAGAGGTCATTTAAGACCTGGATCTTGTTTTTTATCGAGGACACTCGCAAGCCCAGATACACAAACTCCTCACTCAGTCTCCCTACAGCCCCGATCAGAGCCTCCATTGACTCTGCAAAGATCACAGCATTGTCAGCAAAGTCAAGATCAGTAAATCTTTCTTCACAAACAGGTGCCCCACAGCCACTGGACCCCATGACTCTGCCCCACACCCAGGCCGTGCAAGAATTGAACAAAGTAGGAGCAAGAGCACACCCCTGACTAACCCCAGAATCAAGTGTTTCTATCCATATGCCATTTTCACAACTCAGCATGAGTTATGACTTTCTCTCTTCTTTCATTCTCTGAGGTTGTGACTGACTGCATTTTAAAAATATACTTTCTTTTAACAGTTTCCCTAAAAAAAATACTGTTGTCACCTTTCCGTGTTAGCCTGTATATATTGGTAGTAGTTTTAAATCACTCTTGATTCTTCATTCATCATCTTTGTATCACAAAACTTAAGCTGCTGTTCCCTTCAGTAGTGAGTGCCGCAGTGCCATCTTTGTCGCTCCTACATGCCGCACCACCTCTGCTCAGTCCTAATCTATCTTTGTAGCACTCACTCTCCTGAATTTGTATCAGTGAGCTCTTCCACCAATCTCAGTATTCAAATTTAAATGTTCCAAAAGCATCCCACCATTTGACACTAATCCTGCCTAAATGCATCAGTGCACAATCAATGCCCTGACATGCTGGCTTTACTGTAATCACTTTGTTTTGTATTTATTGAGGTATTGCTTTAATTACCCCTGTGACCTGGGGTTAGATTAAGGTCACCACCCTTCTTCTGTGTTATAATTAGTGACTAAAGGAAATTGAAGTTAGGAAGGACTTCCAGCCATAAAAATGTATGCTTCAATACCCTCAATATTTGTGACACAATCACCCAACCAGGGAGACCAGAAGATGACCACTAAACAAGCAGAGAGAGGTGGAGAGGGAGAGACACACAGTGTTATTCATTGTTCAATGCAGAGCACACTATGAAATGTGACATATGAAATAGAGACAGAACAAGGTTGAAATGATTAACTTTTTCTGAGACATTATTAGATTTTGGCACTATGTTGCAAATCTCACCCTCATAGTGTGTGTCACACCATGTTTGGCAATATCTGGAGCAGGACATCAGTCCTAAGACATCTTGACAAGAAGGTTAAGATTATAACCATGGCAAATGTTCCCAGAAGTAACTACCTGAGGATGATATAATAAGGGAAGGACAGTGGTAAACACTTACTAGAAGTGTAGAAGTCCCCTATGCTGACAGGCACTACTAAGGAGGTTTAACACTTTATGAATGGGCCCCTGCTACAGTCTGTATTCAGTGGTGGTTTGTAATGCTGGGCACTGGAGAACCGCCCACCACCCCCAAACATTTTAAAAATTCCACTTAAATAAATTAGGTAATAATCATTAAATAAATTTGTTTAATTGCACAATATGCCTGGTATCAGTGTATGTCAACATCCACTAAAAATTTGTTTCGACTTGTATTTGTTTAATTTCTCTGTGAACACCTATATTTCCTGATTGAAGGGCGAGGGCCAAATGACAGTGTATGTAAGTCCTTGGTCTTTAGGCAAGCAGATGGCCTGAGGCTACTATTTAATTGACTGCTTTCAGATTTTTCTGGGATGGAGCTCTTTATGCCCCAAACACTCCCACATTTATAGGCAGCAAACTAGTATTGTTTTAGTTTTTTTTTTAATGTAATGTGGTTGGACAATCATCCACACACTATTTCACGCTAACGTCAACGTTTCACAGTTCACACCTGCCATTAATTTGCAACCGGTGACCTAAGGCTGCTTTCAGATTTTTCTAGGAACACAGCTCTCTGCGTCCTGAACACTCACATGTTTATTAGCAACAAATTAGTATTTTTTCTAAAGTGATTGAACAATCATTGACACACTATTTCATGTTCACGTCAATGGTTCACATTTCACACCTGCCATTAACATAACTATAGATGAGCAAGCATGACTCTAGAGCAGTGGTTCTTAACCTGTGGGGCGGGCCCCCCTAGGGGGGCGCGAAGTAACAAAAAGGGGGGTGTGAAAATGTGAAGAAAAGAAAACAAGAATCAAAAATATGAAAAAAACATCTGTTAAACCAAAACAAATTAACTTAAACTACATTCTGATACTAGAACAATAAATATAGAGTTAGATAAATGTTGATAAAAGTTAAGTAGGTATAATAAAATATGCATCTACATTTCAAAATAATGTTAGGGAGAGCGCGATTAAAACTGTTATGAAAACTCGGGTCGCAAATACTTAAAGGTTGAGAAACGCTGCTCTAGAGACATGGCAACTTCAAGTTGAAGAAAAAAAAAAGATAAAAGAGTTTGGACCGGACCAACATGACTTAAGAATTTAGCAGCAGGTAAATGATTGAAGATGAGTCTACACATCGACTTTTTCTCCACACAAGCTCGGCAGGTGGTTGAAACCTATCTGAAGAGGATAGGTCTACCTGGAGAAGCTGACATAAAAGCAACTTCACGATCGTTATGTTAGAGCACTTCAGACATGTCTCCTGGCTGCTAGACTCCATCTGCCCTGGGTGTGTGGTCACCAGTGAGCCTCTCAGGGATGGTGGATAGTGGGCACAGTTGCCTGTGAGGCAGAGAGGGGCAGGCAAAGGGTCATGGCAGACTGGAGAAGCCTCCAAAGTGCCTTTGTCTGTGAACACAGATACCAGCTTCTCCAGGATTCCTGTCCCTTTGGGCAGTTGAGCAAGAGTAGGACATATATTGTATATGTGTTTGTGGTTAGTAAGATAGTGGTGTGCCTTGATTTTAGTTACAAAAATGTGCCACTACAGGAAAAAAGGTTGGAAAACACTGATCTATACAATAGTATGTGGCTATGTTTTTGGGCAAGCTTAGTGAAATGACTCAATTTAAGCAGAAAGTAATTGAGAAATTTTCACGCCTGAAGGAAAGGAGGGTAAAATTTATGTTCAAGGAAATATAGGTATCCAGATCATAAAGGCAGAATAAAAGCTGAATGCAAGCCAATCACAAGCTGATTGAATTTAGCTTCACTAATCCCCTCCCTAAAATAAGTATGAAATCAAAAATAACCTATCGTAAAATCAAGAACATTGATCAGTTATCCTTCTCTATGTCTGTTGGTGCTTCCTGTCTCCATGATGTTTCTGGGTTGTCTTGCCCTATACAGATTTTATCTCTATATAATTCCACATTGTCACAAATTTTGGATCATTATGCACCTATTAAATCCTTGGCTATTCCTACTACAAGGTCATCTTCATGGTTTACAGCAGAATTGCGTACCATGAAACAATCTGGTCACCGCTTGAAAAACCTCTGGAAGAAGACTGGTCTGGCTTTTCACGCCCTGGCTTACACCGAACACCTGAAGGATTACAGATGTGCCTTATCGGCGGCATGTTCAAAGTACTATTCCACTCTTATTGACTTTGGTACTTGTCGCCCTAGATCTCTTTTTATTACAGTTAACAGACTTTGTCAACCTGCTGTTAAAAATCTGTATTTCTCTGTTGAGCACTGTAATCTATTTTCGGACTATTTTCAGTCAAAAATTATGACCATATATCAAAGTTTCTCTACTAACCCCTCCTCATCTATGTCGACTGATTATACTTCTAAATCTACAGATTAATTATCTAAATTAACCCCACTACACCAACTTATATTGCTGAAGTAATATCTAAATTAAATCAATCTACCTGCCACCTAGATCCTGCCCCTACTTTACTGATTAAGGCTTGCACTGACAAACTTTCTGCCCCCATTTCTCACTTTATCAATTGTAGTTTCCGCACCAGTGTTGTTTCAAGTGATTTAAAAGCTGCTGCTGTAACCCCTGTTTTTAAAAAAACCTGGCTTAGATCCCATACAGCTAAAATTTTACCACCCAATTTCTACTCTTCCATTTATGACTAAGATCTTAGAAAAGGTTGTTGCTGCTCAACTCAATGATTATTTAAGTATGCATAACTTGCTTGAGCCTAATCAATCTGGATTCAGAGCCCTACATAGCACTGAAACTGTTTTACTTAAGGTAGCCAATGACTTACTTATAACTGCAGATTCTGGGATGGCTGCTATTCTAGTTCTTCTTGACTTAAGCGCAGCATTTGACACAATTAACCATAACATTTTACTGTCCTGACTTTCAGCTATTGGTATGTCTGGTCCCGCTCTTTCTTGGTTCACATCATACCTCAGTGATCGGCAGTATTACGTCTTCATTAGGGAATACAAATCTGCCGCTACTTCATTCACACAAGGTATCCCTCAAGGGTCAGTTCTCGGTCCAATCCTCTTCAACATCTATATGCTCCCATTAGGTGAGATTATTCGTCGGTATGGTCTTAGCTTCCACGGCTATACCGATGACACACAGCTTTATGTAAGCGTGGATGGAACTGCAACATCTTCACCTGTTGCACTGACTAACTGCATTCGGGAAATCAATCATTGGATGACAGATAATTTTTTTCAATTCAATCCTGATAAAACAGAACTCTTATTAGTTGGTACCAAATCTGTCCTCTCTACCCTTCGTGGGCTAAAAATTGACATTGATGGGATCCTGGTTCAACCCTCAGTATCAGTCTGTAATTTGGGTGTCATCTTTGATCAGCTTCTTACTTTTCAATCACACATTAGCTCAATAGTACAGACAGCCTTTTTTCATCTTCGCAACATTGCTCATCTGCATTCTTTCCTCAGTGTGAAAGATACTCACGCTTTCATCACTACCCGTCTGGACTATTGCAATGCTTTGTTTTATGGCATCCCAACTAAATATATCAATAGATTACAATATGTTCAGAATTCTGCTGCTCGTTTACTTACACACACTAAAAAATCTGCTCACATCACTCCTGTCCTCTATGATTTACATTGGTTACCAGTTTGTTCAAGAATCAAATATAAATTTTTTCTTCTGAGCTTTAGATAGATAGATAGATAGATAGATAGATAGATAGATAGATAGATAG
>JANRMT010062808.1:51899361-51925376 GCA_026402145.1 Polypterus bichir lapradei
TAGATAGATAGATAGATAGATAGATAGATAGATAGATAGATAGATAGATAGATAGATAGATAGATATGAAAGGTACTATATAATAAATAGATGTAAAAGACACTTTATAATAAATGCATGCTACTCGTTTAGTTACACACACTAAAAA
This sequence comes from Polypterus bichir lapradei, assembly GCA_026402145.1. Lineage (NCBI taxonomy): Eukaryota > Metazoa > Chordata > Cladistia > Polypteriformes > Polypteridae > Polypterus > Polypterus bichir. The sequence continues at coordinate 51,899,510 of JANRMT010062808.1, forward strand.
ATCTGCTCACATCACTCCTGTCCTCTATGATTTACATTTGTTACCAGTTTCTTCAAGAATCAAAAATAAAATTTCCACCAGCTACCACTGTCTGTATTGATCAGGCCTCAGCAAGGTTGGCTACTGTAATGAAAACACTTTGTTAAAAAATCATGCACATCAAAATGTCTGAAGTGTTAAAGCATAAATGTGTTGATCAGATATGAAGGAAACTCCTACAATATATACCTAAAAATATACTGTAGAATGTCACATAACCTTCTCAAACCTGCTTACTTCAACTCAGGTTCAAAGTTACAATAAACAGACCTTTTAGTACAATAGAGAATGATATTATTACAATAAATAAACAATACAATCTGAAAAATAACATTGAAAACTTATCACAATCTCATTATAGTCATCAAGAGTGAAGACAGCATTAGGCTTAGAACTTCTTTAATAAAGTCCACCAAGTCAGTAGGAGGAAGGAGGGAGGTATCAATGCCTTATGCATGGATCTGCAGGCCCATCTAATACTGATAGTGTGATGATCTGTTTTTAAGTTTTTGCAGCTATTTCAGGGTCTCTAAAAAGATAAAAAGATAATTTTGGGGGTTTTAGTAGTAAAAAATACAGTAGTTAAGTTTATTTTTTCTCCAAGTGTTTTTAGTGATGTCAAACACGAACTGCATTCTTCCGCAACACTGTCTTGTTTTTTCTTGTGGGTACCATCGTTTTGAGATCTTTTTGTTGACTCTTGCTGTGCTATTGCCAGGTAATGTCAACCAGAAATGTGTGGTGAATGCTGTCACTCAAGAGCTAAAGGTGTACAGGTCAACATCATGCACTTCCTGGTTATATTTTTATTACTTTTGAATAATACACAATGTTTCAGCAAGTATGTAATTTATTTCAGTTCAGTATGGTTTATTCTTATATAGCACTGAAAATGGCAATGGGTAAGCAGGTAACCATCCTTCATTTACATACTGTACATAAGCACACAATATTCAACTTTCTGAACTTGCTTTTTTCTGAGTGCAATGCAGGAACAACCCCTAGACAGGGTGTCAGCACATCACAGTTTGAACACACATACACACTGCCACATTAAAAACACTGAATGAGAAAGCAGGTCAAGTTTCTGTTACTTAAACGCTGATAAAGTTTTTCAATACGTAGGTATATATGAATTAGTTTCATTAAAAAATCTAGAAAAACTGACCTGAGCACAGAATAACAAAAACTGCTGTGCATTATTATTACAATGAGACAGTATTTGTGACAATGGGCATTCCATCATAGTTATTTAGACATATGCAAAAAATGCCAAGAAACAAAATTTTTACACCTAACTGCTATTATCTTTTAGACTATGAAATATACCCTCCACAGATACACAGAAACACAAGATGAAAAATAAAAGGGTGCTGCATCCATAGATCAAGAGCGTAAAACTGGGCTTGACTCAGGCAGACTTTGAAGAATGAATTATATACTCGTATGTGGTGCCAGCCAAATACATGGCACTTCATTCTGAGCTGATCCAAATATCCCATGTGCCTCACAAAAAAAATGGAGAATTTCTAGTTGACCTTACGTGACACTAGCATCTGTTTACTGTTTCTGCCCTCAAGTCTTGTTATTTGGTTGTTTACACTATATTTCAAAATAATTAGAGTAGTAGCTCTGAAAAATATAACTTTGATGAGATTAGTGTGGAGTTTAGAGCTCTGTTTAATGATCTTGTCTTCTGTCTGGCACTCTAATAACCCTCCGAAAGGCCAAAGCCTACTTATAGTTCAGGGAAAGATAATTTTGAAATCTAGGCTTCAGTTTAAACCTGGGGATAGATTTTGAAAGCAAGACCTCAGTTTTGGTAATTTGTGGCAGTAATTAACATGTTTCAGATGGTATTGTTTTCAAATTGTAAGAATACCATTCAGTATGGTACTAAAGAAGACTATTTGTTATCGTCACTGTCCCTGAATTGAAGTACCCAGATTGGAGGATTTTATGTTACATTATATACTGTATATATAGTCAGCCTACCCTGGGGTGCTGTAGGGGTGTCCTTCATATACAATTAACAAATGTATATTTTGAGGCAGGCAGCACAGTAGCGCAGTGGGTAGCGCTGCTGCCTCGCAGTTAGGAGACCCGGGTTCACTTCCTGGGTCCTCCCTTCTTGGAGTTTGCATGTTCTCCCCGTGTCTGTGTGGGTTTCATCTGGGTACTCCGGTTTCCTCTCACAGTTCAAAGACTTGCATGTTAAGTGCATTGGCGATCCTAAATTGTCCCTAGTGTGGGTGTGTGTGTGCACCCTGCCTGGGGTTTGTTTCCTGCCTTGTGCCCTATGTTGGTTGGGATTGGCTCCAGCAGATCCCCATGACCCTATAGTTCGGATATAGCAGGTTGGATAATGGTTGGATGGATATTTTGAGGCTTCAGGCATTTTTGGTGTACACCATTTTTTGCAAAGTGATTTCAAACAAAAAGCATGTTTCTGAATTGGCCAGAATCTCTATAGATCTCAGCTTTGTTACTGGTGGGGCTGTATTGTCCTCCTCATTTGTGCTTCACTTTACACCAGACACTTTAATTCTTACATCCCCAACATGTGCACATTTAGGTTAACTAAAAGGTAACCTGTTGCATGATGTGATGGACATTCATTCCATCCAAGGTTGGTTCCTGCTTTGCACTTGATGCTCCTCGATGGGCTCTAACACCTTGCAGTCTTAAGATTATATCTGGTAACTTAGATAACATAGATTGTTGTGGCAGACGGCCAGGGACCCTACCCAGCCGGGACGCCTGGACGGTCCACGAGAAGGACAATGCCTCCCCTGGGCCACAAGAGGGCAGCTGCCATGGTCTGCTTGGGGGCCAGCGGAACAGAGCTGGGAAGCGCATCCCTATGGGAGGACATGATCACCGCCAGGGGGCGCCCGGACGATCATGGAACACTGGATGGCAGCACTTCCGCCACACCAAGAAGTGCTGCCGGAAGAAATCCCGGGGTGACCTGGAGTGCTTCCGGGTGCTCATCTGACACTTCCACCACACCAGGAAGTGTCGTCGGACAGAGCACCTGGAGCCCATCCGGGTTATTATTAAAGGGGCCATCCTCCCTCCAGTAGACAAGCTGGAGTTGGAAGGAAGGAGATGGAGCTTGTGAGGAGGGGAGTGGAGGTCAGAGAAAGAGAGAGAAAAGAGAAAGAGATGGTGCTGTTGGAGAATAAGGCATTGTGGTGCTGTTTATAAATAAACAAGCGTGTTTTGGACATTGTGGTGTCCGTCTGTCTGTGCCCAGTTCAATTTTCTGGCATTCTCAAAACAGAGATTGTTGCCAGATATTTGGTTGTAGCATAAGGGGAAGTATAAGCAATAATAAATACTCGGTATGTTGCTAGAGTCTGTAAAACTCATTGTTCCGTTTCTCCACACTTATATGCAGTATATTTACAGTAGATTACATACTTAGTTATTTAATTTTTAAATTTAACTCTAAGCACACCATCTTTGGAGATTTAGTAATAGATGATATACTAGTCAAAGGCAAGAAAAGGGGGAGCAGGGACTTTCCACCAAAAACAGAAGACTACATTTTTTGATTTGAGTTTTTTTGGTGGCTATTCCTACAAACCACGTAGCTATGGAGTGTGCACTCCTACTGGATACTTTCATCGGGGTGTCACATTGCCTCCGCTTTAGGAAATTCCTTGGAAAATATAGCATGATTCATTTTTATAGCAGAAAACCTTAAACACAGAGCTGTAAATCTGATGCATCTATTGTTGCTATTACTTTCCTATTGTCCTTCTAAAACGAATTGCCAATCAAAACTTTAATTAATAGGTTAAATATAATTTAGGAGAAATTAAGCTAATGTCATGAATGCAAAATAATACTAATTAATAAAAAAATCTATTTTTAAGTATCCATTAAAATCTCACGTTAAATTTCTGATTAGTTGGTCTCGTCCGTTGTGAGAGATGGACGTCTGAAGTGGAGCTCCGCTAGCAGCGGTGTTATTTTTCATATTATCTGCTTATTATCCTGAGATATCCTGTACTTATTCAACCCTTGGGGCACTGCTATAGTATATGTAAGCATATATAAACATGGCCAACAAGAAAGGGGGTCCGAAAGAACCAAAAACTAAAGCTGCATCCAAGTTAAGATCGGCAAGCCCTAGTTCAAAATACAGCCTTTCAGAGACTGACCTGGATCAAATGGGTGAAAGCCCAGAGTCCTCAGGACCACGGTCCGCCACATCGTCGGCGGTTGAGAGCGAAATGGGGAGCGAATGTACGAGTGTGAGTGAAGCAGGTCTCGATAGCTCGCCGATTGGAGAAGATCACCTGAAACTGGAAAAGGCCTTGCAGTCCATGGTTTCAATTACTCCACGCGAGCCGGGAACAGCGGGGACACCGGCTACAATAGAGCCTGCCACTTCACCTACAGTGCAAGAAAGCACAATTGAACTGTCTGAACTGAAGGTGATGTTCGCTGAGATCATGCAAGAGATAAAGAGAAGCGAGAAGGCAAATGAGAAAGCAAGGGTAAAGGCAAATGAAAGGCTGCGACAGGAGCTGCAACTGGAGCTGCAACAAGTGCTGGGTAAAATTGAAGAGCACATTCAGGAGAACTCAGTTAAACTGAGCATGCTTACTGATCAACTGGAGGATCTCAAGGAGACATTCACGACTCGGATTGAAATAGCCGAAAATTTAGCTGCCAGTGCCGAAGAAAAAGCAATAAATGTCAGCTCCGAATGCAAAAAACTCGGAGACAGACTGGCTGCTTTGGAAGATGGAAGCAGAAGGAATAATGTCAGAATTGAAGGGCTGCCTCAGAATCGAGAAAGTCCAAACCTTGTGAAATTCGCAGCTGAACTTTTTTCTAAAATAATCGGGGAGGACTTTAAAGCAGATTCTGAGATAGCAGTGGCTTACCGCGTACGCGGATCAAATACCGTTATACCTAGATCTTTTATTATTCGCTTTGAAAGATTGTCATTTAAGCTAGAGGTGATGGCACTCCTCAGAAACAAGCAAGAGATTATATATGAAAACAACTACATTCGTATTTTCCCTGACTTCTCTCCAGCAACAGCTACTAAACACGCAGCCTTCTACAACATTAAACAGCGGTTACGGCAAGCCAATGTCAAATACAGCCTCTTGTATCCGGCCAAACTGAAAATGGAATTGCAGGGTCAATTCTATGTCTTCGCTACCAAGGAAGAAGCAGAAAAGGAATTAAGAAAGCTGATCCCGGGACTATTCTGATACATAATAGTGAGTCATGGCCGTTAATGATATGGCAAGGATTAATAATTTACTGACTGATCTATTTGTTTAAAATACGGGTTTTTATCATCATATATTCTCATTATTACTCATTATTACTAGGGCTCTATCTGTTTATGTTTTATTGTGCTTATTATGCTTAATTACTTTTTCTTTTTTCTCTTCTTTTCTTTCCTTTTTTTTATTATCTAATTATTTTCTCTCTACCCTAAACGAGACTGTTCAACATCATACCCTTGGTTTATTGTTATTGCTATTATTGCATTAAGACTTATTATGCTTATTCTAGACAAATTTCTAAAACCTTTCCCCGGGTTTATTATCCTGGTGTATTATCTTAATACACTAAGATTGCTGAAGATTATATATATTTTAAGTGTACAATTTTTTAGACTATATTGGTAATAAATATCTCTATTTTTTAACCCTAAAACGTCGCTGCATGGGGGCTTGTTTTGCTTTGGACGTGCTCTGTCTCTGGGTATGTCAGAGGACTGGAACTGTGTGAAGTGGATTCTAGCCTCACATGGGGAGGCAAAATTTAAAGGGGGGAGAGAAAGAGAGCAGGCTTGATCTATACCTAATCTATCCTTTTAATCTTTATAATTATAACTACCAACGTAATAATAGGCTGCATGGCAATAACTCTAGGGGAAATAGGAAATTAAGGCTGAAGCTATCTCACTTCCAGCTAAGACTATAAAATGGCATCAAAAACTCAGAATCAATGTCTCCATGATGGCACAGTTAACTTTGTGAGCTTGAATGTTAAAGACCTGAATCACGAATTAAAGAGAAAGAAAGTACTCTCTCACCTAACAGGTCTAAACGCTAAAACAGTATTTTTACAGGAGACCCATTTACTAAGCAAAGATCAGTTCCGGCTGCAAAAAGACTGGACTGGCCAAATGTTCCATTCTAGTTTTACAAAGAAAACTAGAGGTGTGGGAATTCTCATACATAGAACAGTCCCATTTGTAGCATCAGATGTAGTATCTGATCCTGAAGGGAGATATGTGATTGTCATGGGAGACTTATCTAACTGTAAAATGATCTTGATAAATGTTTATGCACCTAACGTTGATGATAAGGAATTTATACAAAATTTATTTGCATCCATTCCCAATCTGAACACTCATAAAATTATAATGGCTGGGGACTTTAATTGTGTTCTAAATCCACTCTTAGATAGGACTTCTTCCACAGGGGGAACGGCATCTAACACCGCAAAGATAATTACAAAGTTTATAACTGATTACAACTTATCAGACCCCTGGAGGTTTTTAAACCCAAACTCAAGAACATATTCTTTCTACTCACCAGTACATCATTGCTACTCAAGGATTGATTATTTCTTTATAGACAATAACTTCTTGCCTATGATTAAATCTTGCAAATACGATGCTATTGCTATTTCTGACCACGCACCTATGATCTTGGAGCTAAAGTTACTAAGCCCCATACACTCACCCCGCAGATGGCGTCTCAACCCGCTTCTATTTGCAGACGAGAATTGTACAGAATTTATATCCAAACAAATCAAATTATTTCTAGAGACAAATACATCCTCAGAGATCTCTGCAGGAATACTCTGGGAAACTCTTAAGGCCTTCTTAAGAGGACAGATTATCTCATATCTTTCCCACAGAAATAAATTAGAAACCAAGAAAGTAGCAGAGATAAAAAGTGAAATTACTAGAATAGATGAAGAACATGCCAGACTACCAAGCGAGACTCTACATAGGAAAAGGCAGGCTCTGCATTCAGAACTAAACCTCCTGACAACTAAAGAAACTGAACAACTAATTTATAAATCCAGGCATCATTACTATGAACATGGAGAGAAAGCTAATAAGCTTTTAGTTCAACAAATTCACAAGCAAGAAGTGCGTAACGCAATCTCAGTAATCACCAACGCGAACGGAGATAAAATCGTCGACCACAAAAATATAATGCACACTTTCATTTTTATGTAATTTATGATATGCCTGTAAATTTTGTACCGTGCTCTTCACCTACACTCAATGAAGAGGACTGTAGAAAAATCAATCGAATTAATGTGATAGTCTTGTTCTTAGTGTGAAAATGCTGCATGTCTCCAGTTATGCAATTTATTTTTTATATTTTTAATTTTGTTTATATAATCCATTTTACATCTTTTTATTATAATTGTTTTAATGAGATCTTCTGAAACTGCATGGCGGCAAAATTGTTTAACCTTCATGGGATTGTTACCAGTTGTGTTGACGGTAATGACAGATTTAATTCATAGTTCATATTCTTTGTAAAATATTCCACTAATTTCTGAAAGAAATGTAAATGTTACTCCAGCCCATAAGTTGAAAGATATTAGTAAATAATGTACACTTGTGTGATAAAGCCTTACACAAGAAAAATATTTTAAATTACTGCCAGTGTGGGTTTATAAAAGAAAGATCCTGACCTGTCAAACCAGTTTGTTGGACATTTTAGAGCAGACACCAAGATAAGCAGACAAAGACACAAGAAAGCATGAGACAGATTTCACTGAGCTTTTTAAAAAGCCTTACAAGCCATTGGTGTCAGCAGTAACTTACCCAACTGAACTTCACGCCGGTTAATAGGCAGAAGACAAAATGCACAGATAAGAGCGCACTCCACATAAGATAAGGTGTCCCTCAGGAACTGTTCTAGTGACATGAACTCTGTTAAAGTGATTAAAGTGGTGATATGTCCAGATGACTACAAAGTTTTACAGGCAGAAAACAGTGAGCAGGAAGCAAACCCTCTGACATTCTTCAAAATGGGACAAATACAGTACTTTGAAAGATCATTGTAAAGTAGACAAAAGTGAAGTGCAATATGCAGGCAAATAGAATGTTAATTATGAATACAAAATCAGCAATGGAGACTTGAATGAAACCATCTGGGAAAGGAGCTTATGTTGACACAATATTCTGTTCATTTAGCAAATGTGCAGAAGGAATTATGTAACTAAATAACTGTAAAATTTTTACACATTGTTAAAACCGTTGAATATAAATCAAGGACCATCATGCACAGGTTCCATAAGGTGCTAATGAGACTATGTCTGGAGAACAGTGTGCAGTTTTGATGTTCTGGTTGGTCTGTAGGCAGCCAAAATAAATGAAAGCAGTGTATTATAACAAAATATAGCACATCTTTGAAAGCTACATGGAATTGGTGTTGGTAGGTACAAAAAAAGGGAAAATACAATAAGCCTGTAGTCTTACTGAGCCTTACTAAATCAGGTCCAAACCCGGTCTCGTCCATCTTTGTACCTTGTTTTCCCTCTTCCTGTTCATTCCTTCTGCATTCTCTCCTGCATTTGGCCTCTCTTTTTCTCACCTGTTTAGTCCTTGTGCACACAAAATTTTCTAATTCCAGTCTATCCGATCTGGTGACCAAAAATGGCTTTTTTAGCCCCGACCAAAAATTATTTCCTGAGCAGGCCTACATATTACCACTGGGGTCTTGAGAACTCTGAGGTCAACATCTTGGAAATCCTCTTTGCTGTCCCAGGTGTCCTTGCAACACCGAGTCCTGCATGTTCTTTCCTCAGAACACTTGCCCACAGTAGGATTAGGGAGTCATCTATGGTTTGGAGGGCTCCTGATCTACAGTCTATAGTTTCTTATTGCCCTCCATTCATATGTATTGTCCCAAGATTGGTTGAATTCTGGGCACCATTTACTGTATTAATTAATAGCTGCCCCTATTGACGATCTTGTGTCACTAGCAACATTGCCGCTGCCAGCGCAATCACCAATATGACATGTGGTTTGCACTACGTCAAATTACCTGCAATTGTAGTTTGCCAATAAGACGTAGAAGCTGCAGAGAAAACCAGCGAAGTGGTCTTTCCTAGACTAAAGGGAATGCTCTACTGACAGGCTAAAGGAATTAAACTTCATTGTTCTAGAGCGAAGAAGGCTGCATGGGAAACCTAATCCAGGTCTTTAAAATTCTCAGCGATTTTGCTGTTTCATGTTTTATGCACCAAGATAGAATTAAAAAAAAAAAAAGAAAAGGGCAGAGATTACAGCTGAACTTGCCATAGCTGCAAACCCTTCACAGGGGCATTGGCTCTATCAGGCAGCTCGCTATTGGTGGTCAGGAAAAGAGGCAAGCTTGCAATACTTTGGAAATGTTATACTGTGCTGAATAGTAGTCATACAGTCAGGTAACTTAACATATCTTAGAAATATATATATTTCTAGTTGTGTTTTCTGACATACTCAAGTGACGAAATCAAAAATTCAGCCTTCAAGTTTGCTAAATTTAGGTGATATGGAATGAGCCCCGGACACAGACAGACAGACATCGTTTTTTCACCCAACACACACATGTATTTACACTAATATTTACAGTTCACGTGCACAACCCAGTGCCTCAGCACCAATCACCCCAAAGTCCAGGCCTCTTCCTTCAGTGCCTCTCTTCGTCAGGCCGCCTCCACTCCTCTCCAGCAAGACTTTGTCCACTCTTCACCCGACTCCAACCCTTGTATGAAGGGAGGCGGCCCCTTATATACATGCCCGAATGGGCTCCAAGTGCTTCCCAACACTCCTCCGCCGACACTCCCCTGTGTGGCGGAAGTGCCGGCTGCGCACCCGGAAGCACTCCCAGTGTCCCCAGTCTTCTTCCCCCTCAGCACTTCCGGGTGTGGCGGAAGTGCTGAGGTCCAGGGCTCTCCAGGCACCGGGGTGCCCCCTGGCGGTGACCACGGGCCCCTACAGGGTTGAGCTTCCAAGTTCTGCACCCATGGTCCCCAACGCAACCAGGGCGGTCGCCCCCTCGTGGTCTGTGACTATAATTCAGCTTGGTATAAATGAACTATCCAGCCTTGGATTCTGCCATCACTCAATAAGCAAACTTGTAATGGAACATATGAGCCAGAAAAGACAGAATGGATAGACCTTATTCTTATTTAGCTTAAGTATTCACTTGATTAGTAATATTGCAGTATCTGTAGGTCTTATGCAGGTCGTATTAAACAACATGGAGATTAAAGAAGCTGATGTGCCACTAAGAAAAAAAAAGATCCAAAACATCATTAAATCTTCTAAGAATTAAGTGATTTTATATATCGTCACACATGTGCGCTTGGGAGTGAGTCAGAGGTTGACACTGTGCATTAACGCCTCTTCTCCTTCCTCTACAGATCACCAGAGGACAAGAAGTCCTACCCAGCTTCCTCATTCCTGTCTAGACCATGCCCTCCTCCTGACCTCACTTCCTCGTCTTCCCTCCTGGACCCACCTCTTTCTTTCTACTGCCTATGAAAACCAGACCTTTATCCTTCTGTTTCCGTCCCGTTTTGGACAGTCTCGTGTGAATACTTTCTGGCATTATATTATACAGGGTGGAATCCCCAAATCTTTTCCTGTCTTTGTGTTCTTGTATTTATAATAGAAACTATTTACTATTGGATTTTTGAAGGTCAGAGAAAACTAGGGAAATTAATGAAGACTAAAAGCTGGCAAATCAATCAACCAATCTAAGAAAACAGTAATAAGGACAGTCCTGTTAATTATAGTGATAATAGTTTAATGTCAAACATAAATAAACTGAGTGATAAAGGGAAAAAAAACAAGATAAAGGAGCAGCTGTCCAGTATAAGTGAATATGAATTTAGATGCTGGAGACTATCCTTTAGAAATGTGCTGGAGCTTAGACAGGTACCAACAAAATGATTCGGTAGCAGTAATAAATATGGCGCTGTGTGCCTTGAGTTTCAATAAGCTTTTGATGTGGTGCATGATGACAGCCTATCCATCAGTCTTCAAGCAGCAGGTATTTAAGGCATGGTGTGCAGTGGAGCAGAACTGCTTTAAACACAGAAAACAATAGATTAGTGCCACCGTTTCACAACTCCAGATTCCTGAGGTTGAATCCAGGCAAGGCCACCATCTGTGCAAAGTTTTCATGTTCTCTCTGTGTCTTCATGGTGTTTACTCCTACTACTCAAAGACGTGTGTTAACTGTCAACTCTAATTTGATCCCATAGGTTTGAGTGGGAGTGTGCCCTAGCCAGGTTGGTTCTCATCACATGCTGCACCAGAGAGGCACCAGGTCCCTGTGACCATCAGCTGGGTAAGTGTATTAGAAAATGGAAGGTTGGATTAATTACACTGGTGGTAGACATACACTTGTATCAAGTGAGCTACATTTGGGGATGACACTAAAATTGAAGAGTTAGCGAATTTCATAATTCGGAGAATCTCTACAGATTATAAAGAGGTCCTAGAGAGATTATGAAGAGATTCTAAAAATCTCTACTGATCTACAGACCATCTCTGATTTGTACAAATATATAGCAAATGATATTTATTGTTTGTAAGCAGTGCCTGAAGTGAATATACATACCCTATGTAAATGCAACCTTTGAGCTTTGTTTGGGTAACATTTGTTGGAAGAGTTGGGGAGTTGATTTTGTGCCTGAGGATTGGGGGGCAGGGGTTTACCCTCTTGGAATTTTGCATGGTCAGGTATACCAACATTCATTCAAAGAAAGGAAGGGACCCCTTAGAGTTTTGAGCAATGCAATACACTAATATGAAATCATTGACCCAGGGGTCTCCTTTGGATTTTCAAGCAGTGCAATGTGCTGAAATTAGAACAGCAGGGGAAGAGGTTTTGGATATGCATAATGCAAGCCTGTACACTGAAAATTCCTGCCAGTGCACACCAATATCTTTATATTCATTTATTATATTCACTTTTGGAAAAATATATACAATAAATCAATACTACCAGTATGCAACTGCTACAAATTGAGAAGTACTGGTACTCTGTACTGGTGACTACTGGCCCACTTCAATTTGTAAGCAAATGTTTTCCAGCCCACTAATGCCATCTGAGATCAGAATACCCTAGGAATTATATCAATCTCAGTCTAACACATACAGTCACTGACCACTTTACAAGGTACAGCTTGCTAGTACAGGATCGGACACCCGTTTGCCTTCAGAACTGCAATATTCTTCATTGTATAGATTCAACAAGGGGCTGGAAACATTCCTCGACGATTTTAGTCCATATTGACATGATAGCATCATGCAGTTGCTGCAGATTTGTCAGCTGCACATCCATGATGCGAATCTCCCATTCCACCACATCCCAAAGGTGCTCGACTGGATTGAGATCTGGTGACTGTGGAGGCCATTTGAGTACAGTGAATTTATTGTCATGTTCAAGAAACCAGATGAGAGGATTTGAGCTTTGTGACATGGCAAGTTATCCTGCTGTAAATAAGCATCAGAAGATGGGCACACTGCAGTCATAAAGGGATGGATGCAATTAGCACCAGTGTTGTGCAAGTTCACACCTCACAAGAACTAGCTCAAAGTTCAGTTCACACAGATTAAATGAATAAATTCATGTTCATAGTTCACCATTTCAATTTTGAACTAGTTCATGTTCAGTTCATTTTGTATTTCTTAAGGAGTGAGAATAAATGACCCATGAGTTTACAATTTTGCATGTCTTATATTAGGCTATTACAATGTTCTTGAATAAAATTCAATTATTATGAAGACTTTTTTTATTTAAATACACTTTATTGAGTTATACCCAGCAACAAACACGTATAACCATATATGCTAATATCCTCCCGGTCAAAAAAGAAATTAAATAGATGCAAGTATACATATAAATTACCGCTCTATTTCTAACCGTGTGACACAAATGGTGACTGTGAAACTATTGTGTAGGTGAATTAACCTATCACATATTGTACGTCCAACGGGGAAAAATATAAAGTGGCCTCTTGAAGTACAACATTTTCCTAAAAGCGAAAGCAGAACTCCACCGCATGCTCGTGTCCTCAAGGGTGCAGCTTTAGCACAAGCAGGCAGACACAGACAGTGTCTATTGGATTTTACATTATTTTTTTCCAAATACAAATAAATAGCGAAAAAATTAATACAAAATAAATATTTGTAAAAATTCTCTATTTGTGCTTATCCAAATACCATATTTGGATTCGGCTCCACCCCTGCATTACAGGTTAAGGCAAATTGTTTAATCTGGATCTAAACCAGATCCAGAATGTCACAAAAAACTGAACTAGCTCACATTCAAGTTCTTCACTTGTAAATACGTTATGTTAAGTACACCGTTCTTAGAAAAATAAGCTTGTTCAATGAACGCGCTCTTTTGAACTAGTTCACGCACAACACTGGTCAGCAACAATACTCAGGTAGGCTGAGGCATTTAAACGATGTTCAGTTGGTACTAAATGTGTCATGAAAATATCTGCCAGACCATCACACTACCGCTACCAGCCTGAGCCACTGATGTAAGGCGGGATGGATCCATGCTTTCATGTTGTTGATGCCAAATCTCACACTATTATATGAATGTCATTACTGAGACTCATCAGACCAAGCAACATTTTCCAATTTTCTATTGTATAATTTTGGTGAGCCTGTGCAATTTTTAGCTTCAGTTGCCTGTTCTTAGCTGACAGGAGTAGCACCCGGTGTGGTCTCCTGCTGCTGTAGTCTATCTGCTTCAAAGTTCGACATGTTTTGTGTTCAGATATACTCTTCTGCATAACAGTTGTAACAAGTAGCTTTCTGAGTTAGGACATTAGAACATTAGAACACTCTAGACGAGAACAGGTCATTCAGCCCAACAAAGCTCGCCAGTCCTATTCAATTATTTCTTTCAAGAAAACATCAAGTTAAGTTTTGAAAGTCCCTAAAATCTTACTGTCTACCACACTACTTATTCTTATTCCAAGCGTCTATTGTTCTTTGTGTAAAGAAAAACTTCCTAATGTTTGTGTGAAATTTACCCTTAACAAGTTTCCAACTGTGTCCCCGTGTTCTTGATGAACTCATTTTAAAATAAAATTCTCGATCCACTGTACTAATTCCCTTCATAATTTTAAACACTTCAACAACAACAACAACAACATTTATTTATATAGCACGTTTTCATACAAAAAAATGTAGCTCCAAGTGCTTTACAAAATGAAGAATAGAAAAATAGAAGACACAATAAAAAAATAAACATAAGTCAACATTAATTAACATAGAATAAGTAAGGTCCGATGGCCAGGGTGGACAGAAAAAACAAAAAAAAAAAAAACTCCAGAGGCTGAAGAAAAAAAAATAAAATCTGTAGGGATTCCAGACCAAGAGACCGCCCAGTCCCCTTCAAACATGTCACCTCTTAATCTTCTTTTGCTTAAACTGTAAAGGCTCAGCTCTTAATTCAACCCCTGTAGCCCTGGAATCAGCCTAGTCGCTCTTCTCTGGACCTTTTCTAGCACTGCTGTGTCCTTTTTGTAGCCTGGAGACCAAAACTGCACACATTACTCAAGATGAGGCCTCACCAGTGCATTATAAAGGTTGAGCATAACCTCCTTGGACTTGTACTCCACACATCGTGCTATATATCCTAACATTCTGTTAGCCTTCTTAATGGCTTCTGAACACTGTTGGGAAGTCAATAGCTTAGAGTCCACTATGACTCCTAAATCCTTCTCATAAGGTGTACTCTCGATTTTTCAACCGCCCATTGTGCATTCAAACCTAACATTTTTACTTCTTATGTGTAATACTTTACATTTACTGACATTAAATTTCATCTGCCACAAATCTGCCCAAGCCTGTATGCTATCCAAGTCCTTCTGTATTGATATAACAGATTCCAAATTATCTGCTAATCCACCTATCTTGGTATCATCTGCAGACTTAACCAGCTTGTTACTTATATTCCTATCTAAATCATTTATATTTATTAAAAATAGCAGCGGCCCTAGCACTGACCCCTGTGGAACACCACTCTTAACATCGACCAGTTCTGATGAGGTTCCTCACACCATCACCCTCTGCTTCCTGTGTCTGAGCCAATTCTGCACCCATCTAAAAACATCACCCTGAACTCCCACTTCTTTTAATTTGATTTCCAACCTCTCATGTGGCACCTTATCAAATGCTTTCTGAAAGTCCAGATAAATAATATCATAAGCTCCACTTTGATCGTATCGTTTTGTTGCCTCCTCATAGAATTCCAGCCTCCCTCTTCTGAGCCCATGCTGACTGTTCAGAATAACTCCTGTCCTTGCCATGTGTTGCTCAATCTTATCCTTAATAATTCCTTCTATTAATTTTCCTGTGATGCATGTTAAGCTTACTGGCCTATAGTTGCTTGGATCTGCCCTGTCACCCTTTTTATATAATGGGATGATATTTGCCATTTTCCAGTCCTTCGGAATCTCTCCAGTGCACAGTGACTTCCTAAAATATGTGTCAAGGGTTTATATATGTACTCACTAGCCTCCTTAAGAACACAAGGATAAATATTATCTGGTCCTGGTGATTTGTTTGATTTCATCTTATTTAATCTGAGCAGCACTTCTCTCTCTACAATTTCCAGATCCCTCAGTACCTCCATAGCAGTCGTGCTTACCTCTGGGAGGTTATCCACTTGCTCACTTGTAAACACCTCAGAAAAATGTAAGTTTAGGGCATCTGCTATTTCATTGTCTGTATCTTTTAATTCCCCTTTACTATTCCTGATGAACTTCACCTCCTCCTTAACTGTTCTTTTACTACTAAAATACTGAAAGAATCTCTTAGGGTCTTCTTTCGCCTTATCTGCTGTATTCCTCTCCAACTGTCTTTTAGCCTCCCTGATATCCTTCTTAATGGTTGCCCTCATATTCTCATACGCGCTACGATTCACTTTGCAGTCATTAGTCTTATATGCCTTATACAGCAGTTTTTTCCTTTGCAAATTCTTTTTTAAATCTTTATTAATCCACCATGGAGTTCTTAGTTTCCTATTAATTCCAAATTTAGGTATGTATCTGTCTTGCATTACATGTAACACATTTTTAAACCTGTTCCACTGCTCCTCAACTGTCCCCACACTTAAAAGCTTATCCCAGTCTATCCTACTTAGACTTTGTCGCATCTTCTCAAAATTAGCCCTACCAAAGTTCAACTTAACAATTTTAGTCTTTGCATCCGTACTATTACAAAATGCTGAGAACTGTATTACATTATGGTCACTTGACCCTAGTGGTTCAATCACCTCTACACCCTCAATTCTATCCTGATTATTACAAATACTAAATCCAGACAGGCTTCACCCCGTGTTGGTGCTTTAACATGCTGTGTTAAAAAACAGTCACTGATTACTTCTAAAAACTCCTGCTCTTGTGCTCCTCCATCTGCAAGGTTAACCCAGTTAATATTTGGATAATTAAAGTCCCCCATGACTATAATATCCCCCTGTAAACTTGTGTGTTGAAATTACTGTCTGAATTGGGTGGTCTATAACACACTCCTAAAATAAGACTCGTTTCCCTAATATTTTCCAGGCGAAGCCACATGTCCTCACTAAGATGGGGCTCATCATCCAACTGAAGAAGTCTTACATTTAAACCCTGTCTGGCATAAACAGCAACCCCACCTCCTTTTCTGTTCAGCCTATCCTATCCCTCTATGTTACACTCATCCCCATCTTTGTTATTTAGCCAGGTTTCCGTTATTGCTATAATATCTTAATTAAGTTCTGCTACATACAAATCCAACTCACTTACCTTATTTTTGATACTTCTAGCATTAAGGCAAGCTATTTTTAATCCTTCTACATTTACGTGTTTGCTTAGAATTTACATTAATATGCATTTTTATTTTAACACCATTGTTTGTTCTTCCATGTATAGATCTAAACCTGGCCTGTCCTAAACTCCCTGCCCCCCCCCATTCCCTAGTTTAAACAATCCTTGACTAGCCTACACATACGCCTCCCCAACACATTGGTGCCCCTCCAGTTCAGATGTAACCCGTCACGGCGGAACAGGTCCCATGTGTTCCAAAAGGAGTCCCAATGCCCCATAAAGCTATACCCTTCTACCCTGCACCAAGATTTGAACCACACGTTAAGCCTTCTAATCTCCTCAATCTTACCTGGACTGGCGTGTGGCACAGGCAGAACTTCGGAGAAGACTACCTTGTCAGTTCTGCTCCTCAGCTTGGCACCTAACCCTTTGAATTTGGATCGCAGAACTGACAGGCTACCCTTATGTATGTCATTTGTTCCAACATGGACAATGACAACTGGATCCACCCCCACTCTGGCCAAGAGCCTATCCACCCTTCTAGGGAGGTCTCCCACCTGTGCTCCTCTCTCTCTCTGGAGCACATCTGCGCTTCAATCCCCCTAATGACTGAGTCCCCAACTGTCACTACCTCTCTCTTTTTGGGAACTGGTTTTGAGGTGGCCCGTTGGGGCTCCTCAACCCTGCCTACCACCTCAGAATTATCAGAGTCACCGTCCAGCTCCGCAAGGACATGATAACGGTTAGACACTTCTAATTCTGGGGTTGATGCCCCTGGACAGTGTGCACCCTTTACCTAATGTCTTGTGACCGTGACCCACCTATTCCTACCTGTCTGGTCTGGAATCTTCTCCCGCGCCACCTTGGGGGTGCACACTATCTCTCTAAAGGACACCTGGGCCAAGTCCGCCAACTCTCTATTACAACGCAGGTCAGCAAACTCCTCCTCCAGTTCAGCGACCCTGAGCTCGAGGTGCTGGATCAGATGGCATCTCTTGCAGATGTAGCCCTCATAGACAACTGGCTCTTCCCAATCATCATCTAAAAAGTCCAACATCCAACAGGACTTGCACTGCACTGGCCTCATTATTGAAATTTGATTTGGGATTACTAAACTGCCTTAACTTTTTTTTACTTAATTAAATTAAATTTCTTCTTCTTTCAGCTGCTTCTTAACTTAAATGGTAACACTAAGATCTGCAGATATTTTCCACCTTTTCCCCTTAGGCTCCTGTACTGTTCTCCCTCTCAGCTGCCTGCTATTTGTCTTTCTATGAGGTTAACTTTACTTTTCTCTGTCTCTTTTCCTAACTTTGCGCTCCTCTTACTTATAAGCTCTTCACACGCACTGTTTGTATTCCCCCGTATTAATGAACCAATATGCTGTCGCCCACTTAACTGTTCTACTTCTGGACCATTAAGGACAGTTTAATCTAAAATAAACAAATAAATAAAATTTTTCTACCTTATTTGCTCCTACTGCTCCTTGTGCCTGATCGGTGTCAACGCTGGCCGTTTACCTGCGCACCGCTAAGCTTCCACCTTTTACTGCTTTGAAGTCAGCCGCGGCCTTTTTTTCTTTTCCTTTAAACTAAGGAATCGCTGTTACAACGACGTGGTTATTTACTTACAAATACCGATATCAGTTACTGCTGCTTTCTACCCTGCATCCTCGATGCTAATTCAAATACAGATAACATGAACAGGTACAAGTACAAATAACTTTTCCAAGCGCACTTCCAAACACCCAGCTACTTTTGCTCTTGTGCGGGTGAAAAAAAAGCAAAAAAAAACCCTTCTAAAGGGAAAAAAAGAGCAAAATGTATTTTTTTAATTTAGATTTCTCACCACAGAAGGCCACTGAAGGCCAAACGATCTTTCATCAAAATGTAAATGTCTGTCAGAATTCAAAAGTCACAGAAAACAAGAACCAAAATCAGAAAATCACCATAACTACTATTTTGTTTAGTTTGCAAGCTGTCCCATATAGAGAGCCCTTAATATTTGGATGTTGTTCAACGTAAGCAGCTAGCATACATAAAAAGGTCACCTGATGTCACATAACATGGCATATCCTTCATGTGCCTAGAAACCATGCAGCATCATACCAACCACAAACACAAAAGATTAGAAAATTGGTTATGTTACTAAAAAACAAAAAACATTTTAGCATTTGTGACACTGTGTGTGAGAGGTTGATGTACATTACATTTACAAGAGACAGTCACTTGTTGACTGAGCAGCTAGAATTCATCTTGATTTAAAAAAATAACTCTAGAAAAAATGGAACAGGAGATTAACTATTATTAAACTGTCTATACAATTACCAACAATTTAAGGGCAGCTACTACCTATAACCATCGACAGTTGATAGGGCAGACATTTGAATGAATCGAATGAATCGTCGCCACCATGGAGGGTGGGCGGAGTGGTGGCTCTGAGGTAGGGATCTGCACTGGTAATTGGAAGGTTGTTGGTTCAAATCCCGTAAATGCCCGAAGTGACTCTACTCTGTTTGGGCCCCTGAGCAAGGCCCTTAACCTGCAATTGCTCTGTCCTGGGTATGATGTTAATCTGCATCCAGCCCTGTGTGTAGGCCCCCCAACCTGCAGGGAAAAACCTGGGGGTTGGTGGCAGAATTGGCACTCAAGGCACCATAAAAAACCTCACACTGTTCCATCTGAACTAGTGAGGTGCTGAGGTGTCACCCATTGCATAACTGCACTAGGGTCCTAATCTGGGGATCCTGAGTTGATTTATCAAGTGTTGGGTGCGGCAATGCGCTTTATCAGTGTGTGCTCCTAATCTCTCTACCTATTAGGACTCAAGTTAGAGTCCGAATACAAGTGAATGAAAGAGGGATACAAGGATCAGTGTATACCCAGACATTTCTAGCAGAAACCAGATCCTGGATATTTATCTATGCCAGCAATGACATTTACTTTTAACATTCTGGATTAGCTTTTTAAAGAGAGCCTTTCAGTGGAGGGCCATTTCTTCTAAACCTAAACTAAAAACCTAAAACTAAAACTAAAAACTCTTAAAATAAACTCCAGCCTCTTTCAACGTCACAGTGCAAAAACTAACAAAAACTGGAATGTGGTATGAGCCTGTGCCAGAACCTGAATTTTCAAAGATACCTAAATACCAAAATGGCACAAGGCAAACTAGAAAAACAGGAAGGATCTTAATACACACCTCAGGACTTGTCTCGCATATTTAGTGTTGGAATGCTGAGCACCAGTCTTGTCCAAATCACCACACCCACACACACCACGCAGGTGTCCAGCTCAATATATCCATACCTAAAAAACAATATTGTACACCCTTAACGTACAGTATATGTTGATCAGCATTAAAACACTGATGGCTCAAAAAAAGTTTGTGAAGTCTCTCCTCCTAGCAATCCATACTGACAGCTTCTCTTTACCAAATGCTTGTCTTTCATCTA
Organism: Polypterus bichir lapradei; assembly: GCA_026402145.1. Classification (NCBI taxonomy): domain Eukaryota; kingdom Metazoa; phylum Chordata; class Cladistia; order Polypteriformes; family Polypteridae; genus Polypterus; species Polypterus bichir. The sequence goes on from JANRMT010062808.1 coordinate 51,919,845, forward strand.
AAGAGAAAGTGTGAAGGAAACACATCTAACCACCTCAAATAACTCAAAACCATCCTAATTACCACCCAATGCCAGACTCTTATACAGATCTCTGGCAAAAATCTCCAGTGGAGTGAGTGGTTAGTTCTGAATAGTTTTTGTCCAGGCAATAGCTCCTAGGCAGCCCACATTAATGAAGAAGCCACTATGAGCTTGTGGATGGGTACAAAAAATGACAGACGTACTTAATCTAATCTTTTGTACAAATGTAGAAGAGGTTTTGTGAAGCTACATGCAGTGAAGTAGGATTCTGGATACGTTGTTTGGCCTAAGAAGTCTATAATAAATTTGTAACTCCCATAGTATACTATACTACTCAAATCCAAAACACATTTCTGATGACATCCAACTACATTTTCATTTCTATCAGACTCCCTCCTATGGCTGTCATTGATTTCAAATACTTGACTACAGAAGGAGCTCTTGCAGTTCCTTAAATTGGCCAGAAGAGGGAACCCAATTATAATGGTATGGAATTTAAACCGCTGCACTGTTCTAGATGTCAAATGCAAGTCACTTGTCATCAGAAGTTTGAATTAATTTTACTTTGTGTTTCTTGTTATATCCAATAAATTTTCATCCCATAAATCCTGATGCAAAATGCCTGATGAAACTAAGATCTATATTTCTGCATTTATTTGATTTTGTAGAAGAGAAGCAAATATCTTCCTTTGTAAACTCTCTTAATGCTTGTGTGTGCAAGACCAGAGCTACATTGGTGACTGCATTAGGACATCACTGAAGAACACATTACATCTGCTATAATGGGGTGCAGGAGGTCAGATTGCCCTTTACCAATGTCTAAGGCAGACAATTCACAGTGCCTTTGAACTCTGCAAATAAGAATTTGATTACAGAGGGATGGTGAACATGCCTTCATCAGTTTACTGTATATACATGTCTTAGGAGCTTCAACGAGGATTTGGATAATCTGGAAAAGAAATTCAGAAATATTGTGGTGGTTTCTTGAGACCTTGAAACTGTCCTAAGATGTTACCAGAATGAACTAAATCACAGTCCAGGCAATTAGATCCAAAGAGGTGTCGCCTCTAGTTTCAGTCAGCAGTACAACTCAAAATGAATGCCTTCTCTCATTCACTTGTGGTTGCTGCTTGGCTGCTCGCTGTCAGAAAAAAAAAATCCCAACTCTATTTTGTTTCACTGTGAATCAGTTTAAAATGTTAATGATGGTTCAAAATAATGGATGTATGGATTACTAGAGAATAGTTAGAAGGCATTTTATATATCACATCCACTCTGGAATTACTGCAAGGCCAAAAAAAGTTCCAGTATCAGGGATTTAGACGAGCATTTTAGTTTGTCTTGATTTGTGGTGTCTAATCCTGAGCTGCATTCATTGTCCACACGCCTTTAAAATGTCACACAGCCAGTACAAATCTTAAAACAAAACTACTCTTAATTACCCTCAATGAGAGTAATGCAGAGGTAAGTGCAGCTGTCTCACAGATCCAATGTCTAGGTTTTGAATCCCATACCCCACATGCTGCACACATTCTCCCTGTGTGAGTTTTTCTTCTGGCAGTCCAGTTTACATGCTACTTCCACACATTCATGTGAGGTACACTCATAAGCAAATCCAGCTTGGCCCCTGAGATGGATGGGCCTTCCATCTGCCGGTGTTTCTTGCCTGATGCCTGGTGTTTTTAGACTAAGCTCCGGTCCACTGCAGCACTAAACTGAATTAGGCAGGTTAGAGGAGGTTATGTGCTGTAGGGAACTGTAAATACTATTCTGTTTTTGAGTAGTGCTGGTACAGAAGCACAGGAACTGGACTGTAAACCACTAGGTACCTGGTTCACTCCCCGATACTAAGTCATTGTGAGTTCCTGAATAAATACTAATAATACTAGTAATAATAATAATAATCTCTCTATTATAAAAAAATTTTTTTGGAAGGCTTGGAAGGAGATTAGATGTGATTTTCTCGGAAACACTTTAACGTCCCAAGGGACAAGGCAGTGAAACAAAAGAACAGCTGCTGTACAGGCTTTTAAATGTTCAAAGCACTGAGCGACATGCAGATCATGCAGTACAGCACTAGCAGCTGATCGAGCAAAGAGGAGGTAAAAAAAACTCTATTTGTTTCCCATTGTATCACCGTTTAAGAGGAGGTTTTGGGGAAGCGACCGCATTCCCTTAGCGTGCATTCAGCCCCCCTCTTAACAACGCAAGAGGCAGAGATGGTGAATTGGCACCCGGTGGGCGGTGGGCGGCTTAGGGGTGGACGAAGGAAGCAAGCAGGGGGAAAATGAACAACAGAGAAAAAGTGCAAACAAAAATCAAATACACATCATTGGATACAAAATAATATCGGCATAAAACACTAAATAAAACACAAAGTAAACACAAAGCTTTGAATTACAATAAGAGACAATAAACCAGAATAAAAATACTACAAGAAAACTGCAAACACTTAACACAACTTGTGATACAAATGCAAATCATCCTAAGCATGTGGACAAAGTGGGCAAACTGACAGAAGGGTCAGAATGTCAGGGGGTAAGTTAAATCCCTTCCAGAACAAATGTGTTTTAAAGTTGTTGTTTTTTTTAAAATAATGAATTGAGTCAATTGATCTCATTAATTTATCATCTTTTAATTGTTTTTAAACTGATCATTATTTAAAAAACAGTAATGGCACACTGCAAATACACTTGACTTCAGCATTCCTAGTTTTCCTACTCTTTTTCAATACGTTTAGCATTCGTTTGCTCAGAGGTTGATGTGCTTGCTGCTTCCTGAGCAGCTCTTGTTTTCTTCACCCTAGCAGCCCACCTCTTCTCTTCTTTAGTCATCAACTTTTCGCATAAAAACTGAGTAAGTCAGTGTTTGTGTTGCAATTACTTAGTACGTTTTCTTTAATTTTTCACTTAAGCTGGCATTTAAATCCTCAATCTGTTTCAAGAATAATTTAAGATATGAAGAGGTAGGGGAAGTGATGGCGAAGGTGGTAGGGATGAGAACATGACCCATACACATGCGTCTCACGGCCGCCCTGCTGGTCGCTGCCGAAAATTGATTCTACAATAAAATAAAATAAAAATAAAAAGAGAAATAACCTTGGAGGTCAATCATCACCCTGAAAGCGGATAGTAGATGTCACGTAGTATATGTGTGTGGGATAACATGATGCTTGTAATGGAAATGGCATGCGCGCATGGAAATGTAGCGCACATGTTTTTACGCATGTGTGAGAATAGCGTGCACCTTCAATTGTTTTGATTTCGAGACTTAAAAAATAAAGAGCCTTCTAGCAAGTGAGAAACGATGTACTTTGTAGACACAACAATGGGTACCAAATTTCAGGTCAATAGGTCAAACGGTTTGCAAGCTACAGGTGATTTAAAATCCTGGACAGACAAACGGACAGTCACAGTAGCATATTATAAAAGAAGAAGAGCCTGCAGCAAAGCAATAAATGCTCATTGAGCTAACTAACTTACTTTTTTTAATTTTTTTTTGCAGGGGAACCCAAAAGCTGCCCAGATATGGCCCTTGGCATTTCAACATGTAACTCCAGTTGTTGCTTAACTCTGCAAAATTCTCTTTTTCTGTTCGGGAAAGTTCAGTATCTTCTTTTGAATCAATATGATTTTATATCCAGGCATCTGCATAATATATTAAACCTGGAAAGTACCCTCCAGAATTTATTCTTAATGGTGCCAGGTTTCACAAATCAAATGTTTTAAGTTTTTTTTATTTGTGTCAGAAGTTTAGAAACATTTCATATTTGACTTTTCTTGGACCAAGTTTCTAACTTATCTCTCAGCACTGAAAGTATGTCTGTTATGGTGGAAATATTCTCTCCCTTTTGTTGCCTACTGGAATTTGCTTCATGTAGGAGTCCAAATACATCAGAGAAAGGGTAGTTTAGTACACTGTAGTTCAATTGTAAACATTCTTTTACACTCAGTTTTATTTTGATACTCAAATAACTCGAATATGGCATCTTTCAGTTCATACACTCAGCTTAACAGTCAACCCCAAGACAATCTGCACATCTCTGTGTGGAGAAGAGGATCTGCACTAATTTCATCAATTATACTGTATGTCCAGAAATGCATGATTTAGGAGGCCAGACCAAGCCAGATTTTCTCCACAAATTAAATATGGTATCACAACACCACGTAAAGTTCATTTTTAAATACTCATCACTTTATAAATGTACTGTTCTGTTCTTAAGTCTTCCAAAGAGGGTGAAAACTTTGCCTTACTTGATAAAGTTCTGATACCAGCAAGTGCAGTTGATTCTCTTGTATCATCATTTTCAACGTCGTCAAAACGTCTCATTCTCTCTCTTATAACACATTTATCCATAACCATTGCTTTTTACTATTAGTCTGAAACAGCACTAATCTTTCAGTAAACAAAACACTAACAGAAAACTATACACAGCAATACACAATTAATACTTGACAGCTTACAGAAAAAAAGCTGACTGCCACAGGCCTTGATTCAGTATTATCTACTGGAAAAAGACACACTTAAAAAAGCTGAACAGGAGATGATGGGTGAGACAAAAGAGTAGCCAAAGAGTAGTCAGCGTTCAGAGTAAAGGCAAAACGTTGACCTGGTAAAGTACTTCACGGAGCCTGAATCAATTAAGGCTGATAAGAAAAATGACTTTTTCAAAATAACTGAAAAATAACTAATTAGGATGGGAGGTGAGACAAAAACTTCTCACGCCATCAACTACAAACAGGGATGGGCAACTTAATATCCTCATTACCTTGGGGCTCTTGGCCACTAAATGAAGTGGTAAAAAATAGGCAGGAGGCAGAAAAAGGCTTGGGCATGGCCAAACCTGTATACTGAAAAATCAGAAAATAAAGAAAACATGTCTTTCCAAGGCAGAGTTCAAAACTGAGCTAACTAACAGGATGAGGAGGAGGAGAAGGAGATTGGGAGTATACGCCGTTTACAGCGCATTGCCGCACCAACCACATGATGAACCGATGACACTGGGCTATAAATATGGTGGATTAGAGGAAGAAGTGGAGTTAGGGAGGCTGGAACGGGAACTAATATGGCAGGTTAGATGGGTTATGGGTAATGGAAGTGACATCATCAGTGGGTGGTGCGGTGGTGATGTCACTGAAAGGCACAGTCTTCAGTTGGTCCGCAGAGGGACAAGAGGAGAAAGGATCAAATGACAGCGCCAACCCCTAGTTGATGTTCTACCAGACGGTTTTGGCGAGTGCCCTCTTCTACGCGGTGGTGTGCTGGAGAGGCAGCATAAAGATGAAAGACGCCTCACGCCTGGACAAACTTTTAAGAAGGCAGGCTCTATTGTAGGAGTAAAGTTGGACAGTTTAACATCTGTGGCAGAGCGACGGGCATTAAGCAAACTCCTGACAATCATGAAGAATCCACTGAACAGTGTCATCTCCAGGCAGAGGAGTAGCTTCAGTGACAGACTTTTGTCACTGTCTTGCTCCACTGACAGACTGAGGAGATCGTTCTTCCCCCACA
>JANRMT010062808.1:51925476-51961911 GCA_026402145.1 Polypterus bichir lapradei
AATGCTAACATTATTCAAAGTTATTGTCTGTTTTTACATGCATTTTTATTACTCTTTAATTTAATATTGTTTTTTTTTGTGTCAGTATACTGCTGCTGGATTATTTGAATTTCCCCTTGGGATTAATAAAGTATCTATCTATCTATCTATCTATCTATCTATCTATCTATCTATCTATCTATCTATCTATCTATCTATCTATCTATCTAGTCTGGCTGAGAAATAGCACTATTTCAGCCTGTAAATTGTCTCCCATACGCATATGTGTGACAATGGCCAAACTCATCACAGCAAAAACAGACTACTGGTTTTCCTGTGCTTATTTTTCTTATGCACTCTAAGCTGTTATTTCCACCTCTTATATATATTTCTTGGAGAGTGTAGTGTTGAAAACGTTCCTTCCACCCATTCCTTTTTATGCACAACATACCTAGCACCTGATTGTAAAACCAGACTTACCACCTCCTCTAATGTGTCTGCTAGATCATGGCTAACCTTTTAGTCTTTTAACTCCTATTGAACCCTGCTTCTTAAGGCATACACTCACACAGGCTCATCTGGACTTGAGTGTGAAGCTTGGGTCTTAAAAGTCATATTTACCAGTAGTGCAAGACACATCTGCTTAAGTTTAGTAAATGACTGGTAGTTATCCTCTTTCCCTCAGATTGATCAACCACTGCTAAAAACTCTCTAAAAAATTAACTCATAGAGCACTGATGTTCATTCAAGAGGCCCCCCAGTAAGTAAAAAAATAATAAAAGATATATTGGCAGAATATGTGGTTAGCATTTGGTCAAAAAATTTCCTAACTCCGAATCGGAAGGCTTCTGCACTTGGCAGGGTTGTCATCATAGCACTCATAATGAGACAGAAAGCCTCACTACAAGATTCAGTCTCAATCTGTTGATACATATTACTGATTTGAAAAATGTATTGCTGCACTATGATAGCCAGCTCTTTTAGTTGCTCTGGGAGATTTTTCTGACTTTTCAAGAGCCTCTTAATTTCACCAAACACCCCTTCATTTGGGATCACTGCTTATGACCCCTGGAAGAAAGTCTGTTTTGTCCTGAAAAGGACAGTTACAAACTCTGATTAGGAGATGAAGGGCAAGGTAAAATGTGAGTCCTGGTTTGTCACACAAATAAACAGTTTACTTTTGTTTTGGAAGTTTTAATGCATCTTGTTTGGCAAAATTTCTTTTATAGTTATGATGGCGATATTAGTACAGTGCCATCTTGGATGTGTTTATGCTGCAATTAGTTCAAGTCTGTGGTGTTTGTGAATGGTAATGGCTATGTTGTTTGTAACAACAGCATTTGTTGTTATCTATGTGATCGGACGACATTTTGGAGGCTCACATTATTGCACCACTCTATATAAGATGGCTGCACGCAGTATTGAGTTATTTGAACACAGGATCAATAGCAATAGTTAAGCAATAGGAAACCTAGCTTTTGCGAGGATAATTCGGCTTGTTTGTTTGTCTTTAACTTCTGTTTTGTGTCGTGTTTTTGGATTTGACGATCAGTTTTGGTTTGCTTCTTAGAATTTTTTGACCCCAGCCTATTTAAAGATTAGGTGTTGTTTTTGCTACCTCTATTTCCCAGTCACCTTTTTGTTCATTAAAAAGATAAAATGTAATTGTGAACACTCTTCCTTGTCTAGTATGTATGGCACAAGAGAGTACTTTTCATTCAAAGCAACGTAAAAATCAAACAATCCAAAAAAGGGAGGCAAAAATCTCAATCAAAAGGTAAAAAAGAAAGAGTTAAAAAAACAAAAAAATCGAAAAGGAAAATAAGCACCATAATCACCATCTTTTTTTTTCATTCTAATATCTGGATGAATACAATAGCACACTACCATTTTAAGAGTTGGGGAATTTTGAGGAAACTCCAAGTCATGCTTTCCAAGCCATTACATTCCTTTATTACAATTTAGTTTACCACCAAAATCGGGCTTTAAACCATCCTTCATACCCCTAAGAGATGACAGCTAGGCAAGTTGGACAATCCAGCACTCAGCTCACTTATAGCAATAATGGAACAGAGATGTTGACTTTAAGCATTTACTTAAATATATGTCTTTGCATAATAGCAAATATAAGCAACACAAAGAATTACACAAACTGGGTGGGTTCATAACGTTTCCATGCTGTCCCAGATGACAGTTCCCAGATGGCCCAACTCCTTAGTAACTAATTATATATCCTTAACTGAAAAGTGAAAGAAACTTTTTATGCCAGAGACAAAGTTCCTTGGAAAGTGTCCAGTAGCTTAAGCAGATACCAAGCTCCATCACAGTGTCAGAAAGGAACAAATGAACTTAATATGTCCATTCTTGCAAAAAAGTACTAAAGTAAACTCAAAACTTGAACTAATAAACTCTTTTTAAAAAAGTTCAAATAAAAAGGCAGCCACTCTCTTCCCCTTCTATCCCATTCAGCATACACACCTGCTAGCAAAGCAACTAACACTTTTACAGTTTCTCAAAACACAGGACAATTATTATATAAGCTCAGGGCTGATTACCATGGGAATCAAAAGCTGCACTAAGCTGCGAATAGACTGACAATACAAACCATTCTAAGGTCTTGCTTTGCCTTTCAGTTTTCCCAGAATGCACTTTACTCCTGATCAGCTTGACAAGACTTTCATGCCTCAACCATTTACGTGAATTCTGTTACTTGAAAAGGTTAAAGCATGCCTCATTCAGTGGCAAACGGCATGACGACTTTATACAGTGTAGCTGCAGCCATACAAACCCTCACAAAATGCTGACAAACAGCTCAAGATAGCACACAATTGTGGCTCTGATAATGATTCAAAATGACACTGTAAAATACTTCAAAGCAATAAACAACAAACCCATTAAATAAAAAATAAAAAAGGAATAATGAAATCACAACACTCAGCAATAAAGTTGCATCACAGGTGTCAGAAACAACAAACCCGAGTTAATTCATATAATCACTTATTGTGAATTAACAAATATTACCAATTTGTTTGTTGTATGTTGAAAATTGAAATTGAAATTGAAAATAAAAAAAAAATAATATCTGAGTAATGAAGGTAAAGATTAGATCATTACTTTTGTGGTACCCCTCAGGCCACGACACCCAATTTGTAAAGCTCTGGTCTGTGGTCTGCAGCCCGAAAGGTAACTTCTTCTGTAAGGTAATGAAGGTTTGACTTTCTGCTGGGAGGGCCTTTTCTCCTGTTGCCTTTGCATATTAATGTGTTCATTTACTGGTTAATTCAAGAAAGGAATACAGAAGCACTGTTATTTAAAAAACACCAGGGAAATATTTGAGTGATGTGTCTACAAGAACATTGTGGTGTTAGCCAGGAGTGCGACTGTGCATCAGAGTAACCATAAAATGCTACCAAAGTCATGAAAGGATGACAAGCACTGGAAATCAAGAAGTGCAGAAAACAAATGCAGGAAAAAGAGATAGGTCAGAGAAAAGTACACCAGATGGCTCTAAGCATATTTGAAATACTCTTAAAGAATAAAAAATGAATTAATGTTTTTTTCTGAAAAAGGGTATTTTAAGAACAGTTTGGGAACAGATTATGTTCTTCATTGTTTCAATACAGTTCATAGGGAAACAGAGGGCATACAGTTGTGCTTGAAAGTTTGTGAACCCTTTAGAATTTTCTATACTTCTGCATAAATATGACCTAAAACATCATCAGATTTTCACTCAAGTCCTAAAAGTAGATAAAGAGAAACCAGTTAAACAAATGAGACAAAAATATTATACATGGTCATTTATTTATTGAGGAAAATGATCGAATATTACATATTTGTGAGTGGCAAAAGTATGTGAACCTCTAGGATTAGCAGTTAGTTTGAAGGTGAAATTAGAGTCAGGTGTTTTCAATCAATGGGATGACAGTCAGGTGTGAGTGGGCACCCTGTGTTATTTAAAGAACAGGAATCTATCAAAGTCTGCTCTTCATAACACATGTTTGTGGAAGTGTATCATGGCATGAACAAAGGAGATTTCTGAGGACCTCAGAAAAAGAGTTGTTGATGCTCATCAGGCTGGAAAAGGTTAAAAAACCATCTCTAAAGAGTTTGGACTCCACCAATCCACAGTCAGACAGATTGTGTACAAATGGAGGAAATTCAAGACCATTGTCACCCTCCCTAGAGTGGTCGACCAACAAAGATCACTCCAAGAGCAAGGCGTGTAATAGTCAGCAAGATCACAAAGGACCCCAGGGTAACTTCTAAGCAACTGAAGGCCTCTTTCACATTGGCTAATGTTCATGTTCATGAGTCCACCATCAGGAGAACACTGAACAACAATAGGGTGCATGGCAGGGTCGCAAGGAGAAAGCCACTGCTCTCCAAAAAAACATTGCTGCTCATCTGCAGTTTGCTAAAGATCACGTAGACAAACCAGAAGGCTATTGGAAGAATGTTTTGTGGACAGATGAGACCAAAATAGAACTTTTTGGTTTAAATGAAAGTGTTATGTTTGGAGAAAGGAAAACACTGCATTCCAGCATGAGAACCATATATCATCTGCGAAACATGGTGGTAGTAGTATCATGGTTTGGGCCTGTTTTGCTGCATCTGGGCCAGGATGGCTTGGCTTCATTGATGGAACAATGAATTTGGAATTATATTAGAGAATTCTAAAGAAAAATGTCAGGACATCTTTCCATGAACTGAATCTCAAGAGAAGGTGGGTCATGCAGCAAGACAATGACCCTAAGCACACAAGTCGTTCTACCAAAGAATGGTTAAAGAAGAATAAAGTTAATGTTTTGGAATGGCCAAGTCAAAGTCCTGACCTTAATCCAATCGAAATGTTGGGGAAGGACCTGAAGCGAGCAGTTAATGTGAGGAAACCCACCAACATCCCAGAGTTGAAGCTGTTCTGTACGGAGGAATGGCCTAAAATTCCTCCAAGCCGGTGTTCAGGAATTATCAAAAGTTACCGGAAACGTTTAGTTGCAGTTATTGCTGCAAAGGGGGTCACACCAGATACTGAAAACAAAGGTTCACATACTTTTGCCACTCACAAATATGTAATATTCGATCATTTTCCTTAATAAATAAATGACCAAGTATAATATTTTTGTCTCATTTGTTTAACCGGTTTCTCTTTATCTACTTTTAGGACTTGAGTGAAAATCTGATGATGTTTTACATCATATTTAAGCAGAAATATAGAAAATTCTAAAGAGTTCACAAACTTTCAAGCACAACTGTATCATCAGTAACATGGTATTGCAGTCATTACACGTTACTGTCACAGGTAATGTGCCTGGCATGCAAAACTAAAAGTCATAAGACAGAACACAATACAACTGTAATAAAAGAAATGAGCACTTTACAAATTTTATGATTGTGATAACAACAATTGTTTCACATATAGGAAAGACCAATGAAGGTTTGTGTGAAAATAATTAACCAACCTTTTCTGAACAATTCCATGGTAATCTTCTACTAGATGGTAAAAGGTGTTAGATAATGATCATATATTTTGTTACAAGATAACTGAAGAAAATATAACAGATGCCATAGATAGGCTCTTTTTTTGTTTTCTTGGGTTATTGTGGAGTAACACATGGAACCATCTTAACGTTCAGCCCAGTTCATTTTGCAATAGGCCTTGAACTGCCTGCGGCATAAAATAAACAATCCTGTTGTGGTGCAGATTTCCTGTTCCATTGTTTTCAAGTGGGCATGTCACAAGTCCTTACAATGTAGTAACTCATGGGGAGTTATACACCAGGCATCTGAAATATGGATCGAAGCGATACTTGAATCAAAAATGATAATGTCAGATTGTTAAGCTCTTTCCAATTAAACATAAGGAAAATGATCATTTTCTAAAAAAAGAACATTTTCACAGTAAATTTCCAAATGTGTTTTTCTTAGTTCTTATCTCAATATGGGAAGTACAATATGTTCTCCCAGATACACAATACATTTACGTTTATGCAATACTAGTTGCATTACATGGCTTGAACATTTTAAGCATTGAACAGAGAAGAATAGATGATAAATAGAAATAATATGGTGAGGTTTGTACAATGTCCACTCCCTGTATGCTCTGTCTGTGGTGAACTCTTTTACTGAGCTGCAAAACCATTTCAACGTACCAGGACATGCCATCACTCCTGGCTTGTGTTGTACCCAGGGCTGTACCAGCACTTCCCTGCTTCTGCTTTGCAAACATAGCATAGCGACATATCGCGGTCAAGGGGAAACTGTAGTTCTCAGCAAGATTGCATGTCACCTCCCACCCTGTTGTCCCCCACCCCATTGTTTGAAGTATATGCACTGTACATAACTGTGCTTAACAATCCACTGGGGATAACCCCCCACCTCTTTGGACATATATGTATTTTATACCGCATTGCAAGGAGTAAGAAGAAACTGACAGAATAACTTGTCTTCTTTGAACTTTGCTGAGCTTTTCCACTTCAGTTCTGGTAGCAGCATTCAATTACATAAAGTTGTGGCCCCATTTTCTGCACCCAGACAGAAGAAGGACATGGTGCCTAAGAATAGCCCTCTTGCTATAACGTTAACATATGTTAACAAATTAAAAAAAAAAAGTGTCAGCTAATTTCTTTTTTGTGTAACCTCACCAAGATTCTATCAAATCAGTCAGAGTATTTTTTAAATGTTAAGGTATTTATTTATGAGCGCATCAAAGATGCAGTGGTATGAAGGATAGTGTCTACAGGGAGCAGCTGTGGCCTTTATCTGCGCGAAGTGCATGAGTGGAGTGTTAATGTTGTAGTAGTAAGAGCAAATTCAGATATAGGCAATGGAGTTGTTTTGGAGAAAGTGTTGTAGTTCTGCTACTTGGTAGGTATGTTGAGGGTAGAAAGGTTCTGGCACAACAGTAACAATGAAGGTGAGAGAGTGATAGAAGAAATTCTTTGAGCAGTCCAACATTCTGACATCTAAAGAAGCCTCTCTGGCATTAAAGAGTAAAACTTTAAAAAGCTGTGCGAGGTGTAGTATGTTCTGTAAGAGGGAGACGTGGCCAAAGAAGGCAGAACATGATGCAGAGCTGGAAAGAATGGAGATAAGAACGATCAGATGAATGCTGATTGGAGTGTCACAGAGCGAGAGTAAGACAAATGTTACATTAAGAGAAAGAAGCAATAGGTGTTGTGCTGAGGATCTACAAACTTCTGTAAGTTGTTTTGGGTATGTGGAGTGAAATACCAAGGATGATTGGGTGAAGAGGTCACCAAGATGGAGATGAAGGGTAAGAGTGTTATGTTGTCAGAGACAGATGATATTATGAAGGTGATAAGAAAATTAAACGTGAATCAAAAAGTCAAGGCGAGCTCAATAACCTGAGTTCGGCTAAACTGGAGTATACTAAAGAAACATAACAAAGATTAGTAAACAGTTAAGACTGAGAGAGAAACTTATTTTTGATACCTGTATCTCGGAGGATCAGGAAATGCATGGCACCGATCTTTATCCTAGTGCAGCAGTGACATCTCATGCCACCTACCTCTGGTCAATTAATCCAGAACACTATGGTTACCAATCCACAAACATTTGACACACATAAGAAATAAAAACAAAAAAGATGTGAAACATTTCAAACATCTTGAAAGACAATTGAAATAAAAATCCAAAGTGCATGTGTCAAAACCCAAAGCATGAGGTGAAGAGGTCAAAAAGACAAGTGTTTCAACCCTCGCAAACATATACAGTTTTTAATGTCTGGAAAACATTTAGGATTAAATCACTTAGAGATCTGTACATAGACTACGTCTTTGCATCCTACGAACAATTACATTTTAAATTGATCTTTCCAACAACAAATTTCTTTCACTATCTTCAAATTAGGAACTTTGTTAAACAGAACCTACCCAATTTTCCTCACCTTCCACCTCCCTCTATGCTGGAAAATATATTGATCAGTTTCAAGGACTTAGACAGCATCTCTGCAATATATAAAACCATTTTACAATCCCTCCCTTTCAAAGATCCAAGAGGACACTGGGAAAAGGATCTCTCACTCAACATATCAGAAAAGGAGTGGAAGGTAGCAATGCAGAGAATTCACTCGAGCTCCATATGCGCAAAGCATACAATTATTCAACTTAAAATTATATATCGAGCACATCTGTCTCACTTAAAATTCTCCAAAATGTTTCCAGGGCAAGATCCAACCTGTGAATGCTGCAATCAAGTCCAAGCCTCACTGGGTCACATGTTTTGGGCCTGCACCAAATTAACATCATTTTGGACCAAAATTTTTAAATACCTTTCAGACAGCCTTGGTGTCACAATCCCTCCTAACCCATTAACAGCTGTGTCTGGTGTTCTTCCAGATGGGCTTAAAGCGGAGAAGGACAAACAAACTGTGATTGCCTTTACTACACTATTGGCACGCAGACTTATCTTGCTCAACTGGAAGAACCCTAACTCTCTCCTTTTAAGTCAGTGGGTAACTGATGTTATATACTATTTGAAATTGGAAAAAATCAAATTCTCAGTTAGAGGATCTGTGCAGAAATTTTTCAAAACCTGGGAGGATCTAATCAATAACATTTTAGAATAAGCTTTTAAAGCACTGAGGAAGCAGATTCTCTCCCTATTCTCTTTTTCTTTTCTTTTTCTTCTCCAATCATCTATATTCACTTATTAATTTATCTATATTCTTAATTTTACTAGGTTTACGTTTTATTCTGCTGCCCATGCTCTCTTTCTCAGGAGTGGGGGTTGATTTGTTTTCAATCCTATTCTTGTAAAACTGATCTATTTGAATGGAATGTTGTGTGATTTCAATAAAATCAAAAACAAAAAAACAAACAAGTGTAATATGATAAAAAAAAATGAAAAATGCAAATCCCAACAATGAGGCCAGAGAAGGTCTGGTTGGAGGAAATGTCTGAAGATATAAAAAGAATGGGTCTCACCTTAAAGGTTGACCAGGATCACTGAGAATGGAGGAAAAAGATTTTGGGGGTAACTTGTCAACCTGGGTAAACTCAAAAATAGGCTGCAAAATTGGTGATGATGATGATGATTTAGTCTTCTAGGCATTATTTTGGACTGGAGGATCACTCAATAACATCTCCAAATGATTATAAGATAAACTATATAACTTATTACTTTTCTCATTTTTGCTGCATCATATATTTCCATCCATGTTTATGTTACTACTCTGAAATAGCAAATATGTTTTGTAAACCAGAATGGATTCTGCAGTCTCTCCATTTTTTAAAATTATAATTATATGAAGGTTGAATGAAAAGTAATGCCTCCAATTTCATATCTCATCAATAGATGGCAGCACTTACTGTATATGAAACAAGTACTGACATGTTTATAGGCTCTCCTCTATTACTTCAGATGGCGGCAGGTCATTGCAGTGAATTCAAGCAATATGCTGGGATTGAGTCCCTGGGAGCAGAAGGCATTGCTGTAAGTGAAATTCACTTTTTACAATGATTAGTGTTTTCCAAAATTGAAAGACGATGTCTGTGGACATCAAAATGCATCCAGTGATGGAGTTGAGAATTCTGTCAGGACTTGGTTGCATCAACATAGTGTGGACTTCTACTGTGATAGCTTTACAAAACTTTTTATCACTAGCAAGCCTGTATAAAGTTATCTGGTGACTATGTAGACAAATCAATATATGTAATTAAACAGCATAATCTAAAAATGATTTCTTTGTTTTCCAGGGGTGCCACCAGGGGGTGCTGCAGGGGCTGCGGACCACTACTTTGTCAGGCTTCCACCTGCTTCCGGACCATGCTATTGAGACAACGGAAGTACTCCCAGGTGCCTGAATAAAAGGAGCCAGCTGCCACCAGTCCAGGAGCCATAGTCAGGAGGGACAGAGATGAAGCTTGCCGGAGGAGGAGTGGAGATGAAGGAGAAAAAGAGAGAGAGAGACAGACAGAATAAGAAGACAAAGAAAGTACAGTGGGGTATAAAAGTGTTTTATTGTACTGTGTCACTGTTGGGGTGTGAGGGACAAGTGCTTCCCCACTTAATAAACGTGTGTTGTGTGCTGAACTTGTACTTGGTGTTTGTCTATGTGTGGGGTTTGGGCAGCTGGTGCGCCCCCTGCAGGCCACTATATACATAGGTCTACTCAGACCTGTTGATCAGAAATCCCCTTTAGTTCATGTAGACATTTTTTTAAGTACAGTCTATTTTTGCCTTGTGTGAATTTTTTTCTTCTTTGTCAGCACTTACATGATATGTGACATCAAGTTCCACTCAGCTTTATTGTGCATTATGAACTCTAGACACACATTTTACACTTAAAAAGAAAAAGATGGTTAAACTTTTGCAGTCTGGATGGATTTTAGTGACTAATTACCTGGCTTACTTGCAACACAGAATTTTTAAATGAAGATATTACCTTGTATCAAGAGAGCAGGACATATCTTGAGGGGGTGCTCAGGCACTGGCATGCTTAACTGTTGCTAAGGTTTTGTAAAAGGCAAACTTCTGGGTATTCCTTGTTAACCAGTTTGGTCTGCTTTGTAGGTGTTTTGATGACTGTTAAAATCTAGAGAGCGATCCCATGATTGTGACGATGTTAATGGATTAAGTTTACACGTTAGGTAAAAAGCTCACTGGAATGTCTCACAGGTATAATTGAATGAATGCACAAACTTTTTACCAAGAAACTAAAGACCTCCTACCACATTAGAATTTCAGTCTAGTTGTTCTATGGCATAAAGAGAAAGAGATCAGTTTGTCATTTGAGATACGTGTGTGTAACAGTACAGATAAAAAAAAAGAAATTCTAGCCTGGATCTAGACAAATGATGGCAAAATAGAAATGTTAGCTTTTATCCATTTTATGTTATTATTTTTATACCATGTCCTTATGGGTTTTACAGTCTAGTTGCTGAACAGATAAATCAATCCACTTTTAACTGGGATGAAGAAGAACCAGTAAGGCTATTCTCAAGGAGAGAAAATAAAAATCCAGATTATAGCATCTGCATTGCCCCTTTTGCCTATTCGGGTACTTTTCTCCAAAATGACTGCCCTACAACAGTAATTCATGTATTTATTTCTTAAAACATAACCGTGTAAAATGTGTAAATCGAATAAGCCAAATGTAAAAATGGGAAAAAAAATGTAACCTTTTTTCTAGCTGTTGACAAAGTCAGTACATCAGAGGAATTAAATTAATCATTTTAATAAATCAATGATTACATCCAAAAACTAAAATGTACATGTGCACCACGAAAACACTCTTAGGGCAGCGTAATCATTGACCTAAGAGGAAACACGGTGTCCTACTACCATGCAAACCACAAACTAACAGCCGCTCCATTCACGTTGGAGAGAGCTTTAAAACTCTGAATTCTAGCAATAACAGCACATGTCTCCAATGCAGTTATACTGTTACTGTGCATTCAACAAAAGAAGAAGTGGTGATTATTGGTGAGCCTGTGAAACCACTGTGTAAGGGACAGAAGAAGAAGTGGAAATTACAAAGTAAATGATTATTTCCCCACTCAGTTTCTTTGACAATCAATTTTCAGCATATGGTTAGAGATGAAGGAGTTCTTTACTAATCCACAATAAGTGTAATGTGAAATGTTTAAAATGCTTAGTGCTGTAAAATTGACATTGATTTAAAGGGGACACTGGGGAAGGCTTTTAGTGTAACACCACAGCTTGCAGCTCTCTCTCTCTCCAGGCAGACCCAGACCAAAACTAGTGAAGACCCCTCGGCCCCATCTCCACCTCCCGGTTGCCAGTCTTTGTAACTGCAGAACAACCGTCATGAGTCAGTCAGTCTTAGTCAAGAGAGCAGCACTGTTGCCCAACATACAGTTATCTGAACATTTTCTTTTTTCTCTCCTTCCAGGCTGATCACAAAAAAATGGGCTTACTGAACTGCAAAATGAACACTTTCAAATATTTGTGTGTGGTCTCTAACATGGATTGATTGATCTGAGTGCAAACACTATGTAATGTGTCATTGCCACAAACAAGTTGGTGATAAACCACACAAAAAAAGGCATCATGATAACATCATAACATCCATCCATTTTCCAACCCGCTGAATCCGAACACAGGGTCGCGGGGGTCTGCTGGAGCCAATCCCAGCCAACACAGGGCACAAGGCAGGAACCAATCCTGGGCAGGGTGCCAACCCACCGCAGTAACATCATAACAATAATAATGAAATAATAACAGAAATGAAACCAACCAAAACTCCATATCAGCCAGCTCTGTTCTTCACTACATTTATTCATCTGCACACAGGACCAGTTCAGAGCTAAAACTCAATCAGATACTGTAAATAGTCAAATTGCTAATGCTCAATTATCTCCCAAAGAGTATATACGGAAACATTCTTCCCATTTTTGCACCTTTAAGTTTTACACTAACAATATAAATGGCAGCTTAGTACTGGCTGTTCTGCTGTGTAGCCTGCCTTAGGACTATGAGAAAGTCTAACCGAAGGACTTCAGTTGTTGTCTATTGTATAATCATTAATTTTATACATATTGTTACTTTCTACATACAATATACAGCAGTGGGAAACAAAAATGAATGTTAAATTATCATTTACCAGTTGTGTATTTATTAGCAAGAAATGGGAAGAAAAAAAATAAACATTTGAAAATAATTAAGACAGAAAAATGTTTAGCAAGCAACATCAGGTTAAAGGTGTCAGACTTATTAAATTCCAATAAAAAGAGTATATATTATGTTGGCACAAAATATATTAAATATTGACAAACGATACTTCCTTTTTTATAAAGAGCTTTTCTATAATTAACACTACCCCAAGATACTGCAGAACTTCACCACTAATATACAAATGCTTAGTTGTATTTTTTTGTAAGTACTGTAAATGACAAAGGCTGAATGAGCAAACAAGCTGGGCAAAGTACAATCCTGCTTTTGGCAGAAGAATTAAAGGTTGAAAGATTTATAATTAACACAGGACTAAGATTATACGCAAAGTCTGGTTGCATATAAATGTCCACCATGCACTGAGAGGAGAAGTCTGATTTTAGAGATTTTAAAGATAATGTGATTCAAAGTATCACTACAATATATTATCATAAAAGTGATTTCTTTTAATTTAATTCTCAAAAGAACCTGCAGTGCAACATTACTCCTGTTCTTTTATTATTTTTGGACTCGGAACCACAATAAGATTGATGAGTGTTTTTCAACTGCAGTAAATAAGCAGTAACGCTGAAGACAGCTCTGCTTACACAATCTAATGTAAGTTGTCCTCAAAATGAATGACTAAAACCCAGTTGGACTCTTGTTACCTTTTTGAGTGCGGAAGAGATTAGCAAAAAATCATATTAAAGAATGTTGGCAAAGAATGGTCCAAAAACTAGCTGATAGTCTGAAGCATAAGTGGTCAAATGATATTTCAGCAAAACTAAAACATCAACGAGGAAACAAAGTCATTAAAACAAGAGCAGACAGTAAGCTGTAAGTTGCTTCCTGCTAACTTCAGAGATTTGTGTTCTAAATCTTCAGCTATGTTCCTGAGTGTGGTCCATCTTCTATAGTGTTAAATTCATAATATCATACACCATGTGTCATGTGGCTAGTAATGTGTCATTGCCACAAACAACTTGGTGATAAAACACACAAAAAAGTGGAACAGTACAAAAAGGCATCATGTTAACATCATAACAATAATAATGAAATAGTAACTGAAATGAAACCAAAAGGAAACCTAATATTTTCCAACATTAGTGACAGATATGTTAGTACCAATACACAATGATGTGAAGGAAAATAACTGCAAAGTTAATTAACTTCTAAGGCTTCTCATTTGGCTGATTTCGCCACAGACTTTGTGAAGCGTTTCCATATATATACACTGACCTCATATATTGACTTTGGAGTGGTTAGCTAGCATTACTGCTTCACATCCCGATTCCTGACTTCAAAATCCAGTCAGTGTAGTACTTTTATGTTTTCCTTTTTTATTATGCAGGGGATACTTGCACTCAAATCTCATCTCTTATCTGTCACGCCATTTAGCACCCACCCCAAAGTTAAATAATCTAACACCAAGAAATTAGAAGGTTAGTTTACTGATAAAGATCTTCAGTTCCAAGTACCAGCACCTGAAGGAAACCATGGCAGTAACCCTACTGGCTTTGTGGTTTACAAAGTTGTCTACTGCTACCTTAAAGATATAGAGTGTCTTGTCACAGTCATCGGGCTTATATAACACTCATCACTTCCTTTAGTGTGTCCAGGGTTGTTTACATTATTAGGGAATGGTTAGATGCTTATTTACATTCATTCTTGCTGGCCATAAATTCTCATTTCTTCTTCCTGTCTATTGGTGCCTTTTCTTTCCTAGCTTTTGCTACATGCTGGGCATAGGCCACCACAGTCCTACACTCTGTAGAGGGTGTGTTTAAAGCAGTAGCTTTACATGGCAAACAATTTCTTCATACTTTAAACATCTTATAGGTTTATGTGGTCACTGCCATCACATGTGCAAAGTACAGTGCATGTGCTAATCAAATCACAGCATGTTGCCAGTCTCTAGAGCCATGATTAGTGAGTATGCCTACTTTACTTTGAAACTTTTTGCCTTCCTTACTTTAAATAACTCCCTTACCTATTTCAAAGGTTATTAAAGCAGGAACACCAGTTAGCCTTGCAGCGAGTACTCCTTACATTACACCCTGCATCTCTCCAGGTATATTGGTGTTGCCCCTTCATTTCAAATATCTGCTTGGTTAATTGATGGCTCTAAATGTGTGAGTGTACCCTGCCATTAGACTCTCAACCAGGGCTGTCAGCTCTTATTGTCTGGGACCTTGAATTTTACAAAGGTGTGCCAAAAAAATCCAATTAAAAATATCACAGATCTACAACCACTATGTTGTGATTTCCATTGATAGAATTATTTTCCACTTTGGTCGAGTAAGGAACTGTGAAGTACCATGGAAAAATTTTAGGGAGTCAACCCAGTTGTGCCTGTTTAATTCCAGTCAGAACTGAAAGCCAAATGTAAAAATGGGCTGCTATGTGCACCAATACAAGAAGATCAGTTCAAAACAAAAAAGCTGTCTGGCTTCATTGGACTTAGAAAGAAGCTCTGTCCTGTGGTTCGGTACAAAAGCGAGTGCCTTCTTCCAGCAGCTGTGGAATTTATAGGTGGGGGACCGGAATGGGGTCAGTTGCCCTGTGGAGAAGGTTAGCACCAACACTACCTCTTGACCCAGAGTGGTAATATATACAGTACCTTCGTTGGGCCCAGAGAGTGTTCTACAGATGTATATGCTTGACATGACCCCCTCCTCAGCTCAACCCTGAGAGGGCGAGCAGACCTTGCTGTAAGGTTATAGGCCCATGAGAAGGCATCAGTGTTGAAGTGAAGGGTATCTCTCCAGTGAAGGACTGTGTATTTAAATGGCAGCAGGCTGGGGAACTACCAGTTGATCTAGGGGCTGGAGACTCTCTGAGAACAGAGCCACTGGAGGGGGGCATGGTCCATCACAAGAGTAAACTCCTGACGAGGAGGTAGAACTGCAGTTGCATGTTGGTCTATTTGATGGCAAGCACCTACTGCTCAATGGTTGAAGTACATGACAGGGTGTTCGGCTCCTTTAACAACTTGGTTCAACATGGCTTGTAATACAGGAGCCAATATAAAGGCAGTCTTCAAGTTACAGAATGCAACCTCGATTAGTGTGTTCCATGTCAGTGGGTTGGGGACCTTCTTCCTTGTCAGATCTGTCAAAGGTTACAGCTTGTTTGGAAAATTGTGGGGCGAACTGCTGGTAGTACACTGCTAGACCTAAAAAAACCTACACTTGTCTTTTCATCTGCAACCAGGGCCAGTCTCAAATGGCAGCAACTGGGGCTTGACGTATCCTTTGTCTATCAAGTAGCCTAAGTACTTAGCCTTGGTCAAACCAAAATAACACTTCTTGGGAATTATCAGGAGGCTGGCAACATGTGATGCCACTTTCTAGATAGGTAGCACTATAGGTATTGTAAGGTGCTGGAAGGTTGCTGGGGCTCCATGTAACTGACATGGAAGGACATGATATTACCAGTGCCCACTAGGAATGCTAAACATGTTTTTTTCTTTCACTGCGTCAGTCAGAGGAATCTGCAAATAGCCCTTTGACCTGTCAAGGGTGGTTGTCGACCCTAGGCATGGGGTAGGTGTCAAACTGGAGGACTTGATTAAGGTAAAGAAGGTCTGTTCACCACAAAAAGCTGTCAGGCTTGATTAAGTTTTAGAAAGGAGTTCTGTCCTGTGGTGTGTTCGGTACAAAAGTGAATGGCTAATTCTGGCAGCTGCAGGATTTATTGGTGGGGGAAAGGAAGGGGCAGAATAAGTTGCCCTCACTGGGTGTCTTCTCTGTACTGCAGAGGGAACAAAACAGTAGGAGTCTAGCACCTGTGGCCCCTTTCGACCCAGGGTGGTACTACATACATCAGATTAGTGTGGAGAATGATCCACACACATGCATGTGTGACACTAGAAAGCACTGAACAATGAAAAAGCTCTAAAATTTACAGAGACTTACTATGATTAAACAATGTACTTGAGTAATCTCAAAAAACTGAAATTAGAAAAACTCAGTTCTTTTAAAATGTAGATCTAACTATTGAACAGTTTTTTTACTTGAGTTGTATTACAAAACTGTTCCAGCCTGCTTAATATTTTTAATGTTCAATGAATGACACATTTTAAAAAGCACTAGGGATTATTCCGTCACATGCTTAAGGTAAATCTGGCTGTAACATGTGTGTGTTGCATAGCCACTTTAGCTACGTGTGATTAACAGCTCATAAACAATGGTTTTGTGTTTCACAGAGCAGGTCTAGGATACAGATGCTCAACTAATATGCAGCAAATCTATCTGCCCCACAAATTGTAATGTTAATAATGCTAAAAGCGCTCCTCTGTTACGTTCTTGCTAATGTGATATGAGGATGATCTAAAGGAGGAGTGGCTCAAGGGGAGGAGGTCAAATTTGTAAAAGGTATTGATGCAGTTCATTGTGATATTAATAAGTTAGCATTCATGGTCTAAAGGATGCAATAAATAAGCGGAATGAACCTACAGTGACTGTGTTAACACTATATAAACAGTATACAAACTTAATATAACACATGAAAGAACAATACAGTAGTCTTTTGGCACCAGTAGGACGTATAAAATTAGGTTCTTTTAAAAAGAAGTCAAGCAAAATGACACCTTTTATTGTCTAACTAAAACGATTACAATATGCATGCTTTCGAGGCAACTCAGGCCACTTCTTCAGGCAAGATGTAATCCTGAGTTGCCTTGAAAGCTTGCATATTGCAATCTTTTTAGTTAGCCAATAAAAAGTGTCATTTTGCTTGACTTCTCACTACATTCATAATGGCTAACACGGTACAACACCCTAGTTCTTTTAAAAAGAAATTAAATCTTAATCTTGAACAACAAAGTGACGCTGCTCTATTTCTTTACCTCCATTTACATAGTAGATTCTAGACCCTTCTGAATCACCAAGCACACACATTTTTTGTGACAGCTGGCAGTTGATCATGAAAGCACGCCCTCCCCTCAAGATCATCCTGTGCCCTTTCAAAGCCCACGCAGCTGTAGCCCCACTCCCAGAACATTCATTTGTGGATCTAGTGCGTGCCCTTTTTGCCAGGACAGAGCAAAAGGAGCACCCTCCCATTTCTTGGATGGTAACTATTAAAAACAGCAAGCTGTTGTTGCCTGTGAAGAGGTGGGGCTATACAGTAGTTATGCAATATGAGTAGAAAACCATGAATCAGTTGCAGCACACATAAAGACAACTTATCTGGTGGAAAAAAGTGTAGGGGAGTGTTTAGTTTCTTATCCAAGGCATTTTTTTACAAAAACAGTACAATTGCCACATTTCAACCTTTCCCTAAAAATAAAACATTATGTTGAGTGGTCTTGCAGTGATTCATCTGGGTGTTAAGACAAATGTAAAAGAGAACTTGGCTAGAGATGTAGGATCTTTTCAAATAACCAGCAAGGAATAGTCTCCTAGAGCAGTAAAAAGTGGGTGAGCCCCTGCTCATCTCAGACAGAGTTGGAACGTAAAAGGTAATGACAGAGGTACCATGCACGAAGCAGGCTTTATATTTTCCTTTGTAGAACTGTATGCTCCTTGATGTGAATATTTACTTAACTGTGTACCACACATTTTAAAGAACTGTAAAAATGTACTTTTTGATTAAGGAGAATGCATTGAGGTCAAGTAAACAAAGAGGGTTATATCTGAAAACACAAGATTCTTAATTCGACAAATTACATTAGCCACAAATTAGGGAGGTCAGTTGTACTTCTAGGTGGCTTGATTGCTGCAGTGGTTAGTTCTACAACCTTTCACTCACAAATTCAGCTTGGAGCCAGAGTTTGCATGTTTTCTTCAGGTAGTACAATCTCTTTCACATACTAAGGATGTGTCTGTTATGTTTAAAAATTGATTGCAAGATTTTGTTTGGTTGTTTGGCATCTATAATTGGCTTAGTATAAGTAAGTGCAAATGTAAGAGAAACAGAGGACTGTGGCATCCTAGCATCTAACAAAGGCTCTGGTCGTACACCTGCTGTTTATAGGACAGACTAAAGCTCTCAGCAAACCTGTAAGGCAAGAATCAGTTTAAATAATGGTCTTTTTGGCATGGGTTAAAAAAAGCAGTGCAGATGTTTCTTTAGTGAGCAAAAATAACAAACCTCCTCCCTAGTCACATGAAAGCAGGATGCATTTATCATGAGCATCTGTAGGCTTTTCATTACAATTTGACCCAAGATACTAACTTATACTTTTACCTTTTTATTTAACTTGATAAATGTGAAAATACTCTTGTGTATTTTGCTACCTTATATTTTGAAATCTATGCAAGGTCTCTGAGCCCTTACTCAGTGAAGAGCAATATATAAAAAACAAAAAACATGATTTTAAATGCATTACATTTTGATGGCAGGGCTATGACAACTTTGTAGCACTTAAACGGGCTATATGATAAATGTTAATATTTTATCTTTTATAAATGTTGCTACTTTATGTGCAAAATGCAGGAAAGTCCCCCTTTCAATTAGTTATGGGTTTTCCCATCACATTCCCACAGATGTGCTGCTTAGGTTGACTGGGAATTCTAAACTGGTTTTGTCTGACAGTAACTATAGGATGAGTGAGCCTCAAAATGGACTGGTACCTTGTCTAGGACTTTTTCTGCCTTGTACCTTCTGTTCCAAGGATAAACTAAGGCCTCCCACAACCCTTATTAGGTTTAAGCAGGTTTGGAAAAGTTATGTTATTTAATTAACATTGTAAGTTAAGTAACAGGACTGCATGTGTGTATATGATAAATGATTCATTAAATCCAAGGAGCAAGGAAAAGCAGAAACTGGCAAAACATATACCATAGTTCTTGACTTTGCATCACGTGGAGAATTTCAAGTTGTGCTAATTTCTACAAGTCCATTCATATTACTGTCGTCTGGAAAGGGGTGTGTGGAGCTCCTGATATCTATGCAAAAAGATGAAGGTCCAAGTCATTAAAGTCCTGGTGCCTCCTGTCTTGCTATATGGTTGCCAGACATGGATGGTATCCAGTGACCTGAGATGAAGAGTGGACTCCTTTGGTACTGTGTCTCTTCTGAGAATCCTTAGGTACCGCTGGTTTGACTTTGTGTCGACTGAGAGGTTGCTCATAGAATCCCAAATGAGGCATATTACCTGCATTGTGAGGGAGCGTCAGTTACGGCACTACAGCCATGTGGCGCAATTCCCCAAGGGTTATCCAGCTCGCAGGATCCTCATTGTTGAGGACCCGAGTGGCTGGACCAGGCCAAGGGGACATCCGAGTAACACCTGGCTGCAGCAGATAGAGGAGAGGATCATTTCTGGAGGGTGGGACTGAACCGCATGTTTACTTTCGGGGTTGCCAATCAGGATCCTGAGCTGTTTCGTCTTGTGGTGCATGGTCCCCGACCTGACCTGCCCTAATCTGATTTATATCACCTTACTGAAATAGGAGGGAAAATATATGTTTGAAGTTACAAATTAGTATAATCAGGACTCACCCTGAGTGGCATGAAGTACAAAAAAGTATATCTGACCAGCCGAATTAAGTTCACTTTCTGGTGGCTATTACCCATTCATCAGTCTCTCAGTTTTTGATGTGCAAGTCCAGTTTAGGATTGCTGAGAGCTTGAGGTTAACCTAGCAGAAACAAGCATATATCAGGATCTTTAGATGCAACAGTAACAAATAACAGGTCACCTAATAACAAAGTTGTCATCGTGGCAATTCAGAGACACTAAGAAAACTAGTAGCTACTCAATCAGGAAATTATGCTGAGTTCAAGCCTAATACCCACTTGGATTATAAACTTACTTGTGATTCTGATTCTCATTCCAACAAATAAATTATATATATATAAAAAATTAAATAAAACAATTTTATTTACTTTAGTTATAAATGCACTTTTCTTTAACTACAGTTTTCATGGTTATATGTGACTAAATAAAATCATGGGGCGCACATAAATTAATTGATTCAAACAATTTTTGAAACTTGTTTAGCATGGTGGGGAATTACAATGTTCTTGTTTTTTATATATTTTACACTGAAATTAGCTATTCTACTAATTGAATGAATGAAGGGGTCAATGCGTCTCTCACTTATATACACCTATACCTCACTATATTCCTTCTTCATCATTTTTGTGTATGTATTAATTGGAATCGCATAACCATTGATTACGGCAAAATATGTTATGTAATTGCATCTGTTTTCACAGATTATTGTACTGTCATTGACACTGAACACATATGCAAAATCTGAAGAAAAGTTTGTTTAAAATCATTTGCAAGATTTGACCCAGAAAAACAGACAGTCAAGCTTGGAGTCAAGCTAAATAAAATCATTTAATAAAAAACATGTAAAAGTGGTGATGTCCGGTGTCATTGTTCAGGACAATAATTTTCCATCTACTTGCTTCCTGAATCTTTTAATTTGGTTGCAGGAGTTACAGGGCTATAATTAGCTAAAATCTGTCCGGTAAAGAATTAACCCAAGGAAGGGATGGCAGCTCAAAGCAAGTCACACGCATCACACCCACTTCCCATCTAAGAAGCTTATGGGATTCACAAACTGTATTCTAGGGTGACCTGGGAATTTCACAGATTGATAACATTCATGCATGAAAGCTCTGATCCAAGCAAGAGAGTGGTGGTCCTTCAAAGTGTGTTAAAAGATGTGACCAAAAATTGGACCTTTTTTTTAACATAATGTACTTGAATCACAAAGATGCATAAACATTACTATAAATTCGAAACTGAAAAACAGCAATTCAAAATGTAAAACAGCAAAGATCTGAAGGCCTGTTTAGATACTGCTGTACTATATTTTGACTCTTCCGTAAGTCTCAGTTTTCACCAGGGGCCTCATGTATAATGCCGTGCGTAGCATTCACACTATAACATGACGTAAGCACAAAAGCCGAAATGTGCTTCCGCACAAAAAATCCAGATGCATAAATCTGTGCGTTCACCAACTTCCACATTCTTCTGCTACATAAATCCCGGTCAGCATGAAAACTAATGCATGTGCACGCGCCTGCTGTCCCGCCCCATCTCCTCCCAGAATTACGCCTCTTTGAATATGCAAATTAATATAAATAGCCCTTAAGCTCAGCCTCATGTGAAATGACAATGGGAAAAGCATGGGGGAAAATAGAAGAATTTCAGCGAATGCCAAGTGGAGGCAAAGAAAAAGTACTGTTTGTTGGTTTAAACAGTGACATAATCAACAAAAGGAAGTTGATCGAGTGACATAGCGTGTCGGAGAAACTCGAAAGCTCAAGTTCACAAAGTCGCACAGTGCCCAAAATAAAAAAGAAGTTGTCAGATATCAAAGTCGCCGTGAAAAGGCGAGTTGCAGCCCACCATCTGAGTGTCATATGAAAGCTTATTAGGGTACAGACAAAAAAAAAAATAGGCACACAATGGGGAAAAAAGCACAAAATGTCATCTTTAATCTCGAAATTTCCAATATAATCACGTAGTTTATTTTGTCATTAATGTAGAACATCATAAACCTCATCTTAAAATCATTTAATTTTCTAGTTTCTCAAATCCCACAGTAACTAAAGTAGCATGTTAAATGCTTTGTTTTGTATTTGATCTTCTATGTGCGCCGTGTGTGAATCACTACGTGCTTCCGGGCTTTCTCCTCCTCCGACAGGACACAGAATCCATTACATTCATGATATTAAAGCTCTCTGAATAATTAAAATACTGAGATGTATACGTGATATCATTTTCATGATGATAGGAGTTAAAGCATGTTATTAAACATGGGAACACGGTGGCGCAGTGATTGTCCATGTCTCACGCAAGATGCTTGCTGTGCCATGCGCGACCTTTGATGAAATACTTTATTGTAGCAGTACTGTCTCTTTCAAATGTACTAACCTCCAATTCCTGTCCTTACTTTTCTTTCTCCAAATACCCAATTGCCACACAATCAGTTCTGTATTAGACGTTAAGCCATCTGTAAGCTTAGAACGCCGATCTTCAAAACTTTTAAGGAACATCGAAATATCTTCATAATACGTGTTTAATTATTCTATCCATCTATCCTTCCAGTGTCGCGCCTGCACAAGCAAGAATACAGCGCGAGGCAGGAACAATCCGTGAAAAGAGCGGCAGCGGCTCGCTAGCGCTGCGGCACCGTGTCCTCACATGTTTAATTATTAACAATATAGATTATTTAAATAAAGTTAAAGTTTTATCTGTATAATATAATAAACATATTTTGCTGCATTTCATCTTAAAAATGATATCGTCATCATATGTAAATACGCGCTTTATATAGTGGCTCAGGTTGTGCAATATTATAACTGTAGTGCAAGTTTACAGTGAGGTAATTGTACTTATAAGTACAAACAGTTCTACAAGGTGCAATTGATGGACTGATTGAGTGCGTTTATAGTTCTTGGGATGAAACTGTTTCTGAACCGCGAGGTCCGTACAGGAAAGGCTTTGAAGCGTTTGCTGTGTGAGAGCAGTTCAAATAGGCAGCATGGCCGAGGCAGTGTGTACTTGATGCTGTACAGTATACCGATATTTCTCTTTCTCAGCTTCTGTAGATCTTTGAATCCCCACTCAGATACAGTGATATAAATACTCTGAGTGCTGCAGTGAGAGTAATATGGAAAAAGATGATTTGCTGTGACAACCCCTAACGGGAGCACCTGAAAGAAGAAGAAGAAGGTGCAGTGACAATAACAACGTTAAAGCAGCTATTGTATTTAGAATAGTTTGACCATTCTGTGGACCATTATATTGTTACAGGTTAATTACAATCTGATGCCTTAAACTAATAAACAATATGCAGTTAATTTCAGTGTATTTATAAAGCCGCGTCTGGGATGTGGATCTGAAAAAGAAAGATAAACCACACAGGAACAGTAGCACTGCTTTGACGCTGGGTGCCGCCAGTCTGCAAAACCGAGCGGAGAACTTAAGTACGACAGGGTATGAGTTACCGTGGAAATGTGCGTGGCTTTACGCCAAGTTTAAGTTTTATACATCGCGATTTGAACATGGAAACGTTCTTACGCAACATTTTTGTGCATACGCGCGTTTATACATGAGGCCCCAGATGACCATCCTTCTGTGGCAAAAAAGTGTGTGTGAAACAGAAAGTGTATGCCCCTACCTGGTCACAGCTGGGCTCAAAATCTTTATTCTTGAAGTGGGTGGAATAGAGTTCCATCATTTCAGAATCCATTAAATTTTACAGACACTAATCAAATAACTATCCTAGTAAAACACATAAACATGTGTAAAATTTGTCAGTTTTCAATTTCCTCAATTTGCTCTTGTGATCATCAATGCATTTTACACATGGATGTGATGATGTTTCGTGTGCTTTACCCTGCAATACTTTGGCTTCGTTCATACACATGCCAACCTGGGAAATTATGCTATGACTTGACCTGACAAAATTCTCTCTCCTCAGATATTTGACTTTTTTTTTTTGTTTATGTATACACTTGACCCAGACATTTATTAGTAAATGCCTTCATGTGTACAAGTGGATGATATTAATTTGTGTCTCTGAGTTGATAGGAGTGTGTTTGGTAAGAGGCTGTCACTATTGCTTGTGTCGTTTAGTGGACTGTGTCCAATACTTCTAGATGGACTTCAGTTGCTGGCATAAAAAAGTAGTATGTTCAAGTGGCAGTTGGGATGTGCTAAGTATTATTTTCTTTTCGAAGTATTTTGTCTAAAATTAACTATTATCTCTTATCTTTATTATATTTTACAATTGGGCATTGCACGTGGTTGATATCATTCAACCATATGGTAAGTCACTGCTATTGCAAAGGATGCATTCATCAACATGTGACATCATAGACACCATTTTGCTTAACATTGTTTCTGAACCTCATCAAAGTGATGTTTAGGAGAGTATTATAACTTACCGTTTAAGTATGACCATCTCATCCTGGCATATAAAGAGGATAATGGGATTTAATTCTGCCGTGATTTATTTATTTAACTGACTAGCAAAATACCCGCGCTTCGCAGCGGCGAAGTACTGCATTAAAATTTTTATTAAGAAGAAATTTTAACCTTTTTAAACTGAGGGAAAATATGCCAATAATTATTTGTTTGTGATCTCTTTGTATACCACGTTGTCAGTTCGGCCCTCCGGTTGTAACATGACCAAGCTGTGCGCTGAGCTTACTCTTGAGCATGCAACTTACAGTTGGCCATGTGAACAGTAATCTTGTCTCAAATCTCACAGCTTGGATTGCTGCTGTCATAATCAGTTTGAGGTTCATGGTTTGTTTCAATTATGACAGTATTTGCAGGACTTGTGTTGAAGTGACATTCGTCATCTGTCAAGCGTTGTAAGCTTACAACCGGTTTCATCGATAACTTCACTTCCAGCTTTTGAGAGTTTAAACATTCATAAACATCAAAGTGTCCACTACTGAAATCGTCACCTGTGAATGTAAGATGTTTAAGAGGCATTGGCGGTTGTCGAAAGGTGTAAAATATTTGGCCATTTCGGTACACTTGAAAGCACCAACCGAATAATTCAGCGGCAGCCATCAACTCACATGCAGAACCATAGGTGAAGGGCTTAAGCATTTCACTCTTCTAGTGCTCCTGTGTATTATAATTATCTCCTGTACCGTCATCAGTCCACACCTTGAACCTGTCCCAGTCATTCAATACATAAGACACAATTTTCTTCCGGATATCAAGAGTGAGCCTGATATGGCCGTGCAATATGTAACACAGAGAATGGAAAAGGTAGGTGCCATCTCCGGGCATGGAAACCACTCGGTAAGTGACAGTTCTTTGATCGATGGTGATTACCTCGATAGACATGGTAATGGGGGTTGGAATGATGAAGGAAATGGGTACCTGAGTAATGTAAAGTAAGTGTAAAATACCTATACAATAACTATAATTGTAATAAACAAACAATAAAACAGCGGAGAAGCCGTGGATTAAACAAAAAGGCTGTAGTTATCAGCAGGGAGACGTGAATCCCGTGGCGAAGCAAGGAAGGGAATGTAGAGACTGGAGCGACGGACGGCCTTATATAGGCAGGCAGCCAACAACGTGGGAGGCGTTGGGATGGGGGACCCAACACCGCCTCACATGGTGACCAAGCTGCAGGCTATGGACGTATATATGTACGTAAGTAGGATTCAGTTAGCGTTGGGAACCCATGTACCAAATTTCTTGAAGATGGGCCCATAAGTAACAAAGACTGTTGAAAAGTTCAATATGGCGGCCGACAGTGGCATCATACCACTGAAATAAGTACGTACATCGGTTTCGGTTAGTGCAGGGAAGCCGCCTACCAAATTTCGAGAAGATGGGGCCATAAATAAGAAAGTTCAACATGGCGGACGTTGTTGACCGTTATGACCGTTACGCGTAGAATTTCGAAATGAAACCTGCTTAACTTTTGTAAGTAAGCTGTAAGGAATGGGCCTGCCAAATTTCAGCCTTCTACCTACACGGGAAGTTTGAGAATTAGTGATGTTGGAAAATTCAATATGGCGGCTGACAGTGGCGTCATACCACCGAAATAAGTATGTACATTGGTTTCAGTTAGCGCAGGGAAGCTGCCTACCAAATTTCGTGAAGATGGGGCCATGAATAAGAAAGTTCAATATGGCAAACGTTGTTGATCGTTATGACCATTACGCGTAGAATTTCAAAATGAAACCTTCTTAACTTTTGTAAGTAAGCTGTAAGGAATGGGCCTACCAAATTTCAGCCTTCTACCTACACGGGAAGTTTGAAAATTGGTGACGTTGGAAAGTTCAATATGGCGGCCGACAGTGGTGTCATACCATCGAAATAAGTACATACATCGGTTTCGGTTAGCGCAGGGAAGCCGCCTACCAAATTTCGTGAAGATGGGGCCATAAATAAGAAAGTTCAACATGGCGGACGTTGTCGACCGTTATCGACCGTTATGACCGTTACGTATAGAATTTCGAAATGAAACCTGCTTAACTTTTGTAAGTAAGCTGTAAGGAATGAGCCTGCCAAATTTCAGCTTTCTACCTACATGGGAAGTTGGAGAATTAGTGATGAGTCAGTCAGTCAGTCAGTCAGTGAGGGCTTTGCCTTTTATTATTATAGACTAGCAGAATACCCGCGCTTCGCAGCAGAGAAGTAATGTGTTAAAGAAGGTATGAAAAAGAAAAATTTAAAAAATAACGTAACATGATTGTTAATGTACTGTAATTGTTTTGTCATTGATATGAGTGTTGTTCCCATATCTACATATACTGTATATATATATATCTATATATATATATATAGCAAAATAACCGCGCTTGGCAGCGGAGAAGTAGTGTGTTAAAGAAGTTATGAAAAAGAAAAGGAAACATTTGAAAAATAATGTAACCTGATTGTGAAAGTAATTGTTTTGTGTATTTGGCGGCAGCGTCACGAAGTTGTTTTCGTGTAGCTGCATTAGAAAATGTACCACGACGTCTGACACGCCTCCTTTTTACTGTTTTCTCACAGCTTGGATTGCTGCTGTCATAATGGGTTTGAGTCTACATATATATATATATATATATATATATATACATACGTACATACATATATACATATATATACACATACATATCTTCATATCTATATAAATATATACATATGTATATACATTAGATATCTACATATACACACATATATATATATATACATATCTATCTACATCATATATATACACACATACATACATACACACACACAAATTATATATGTGTGTGTGTGTGTGTGTATATATATATATATATAATGTAGATAGGTTTGTGTGTATATATATATATACACATACTTACAAACATACACACAGGTATATATATGTGTATATATATGTATGTGTCTATATGTGTGTGTATAGCTTTGGTCACTGAGTGCAAGGGAAAAATAATAAAATAGTCTATTAGTTATTAAACAGTAAAACATTAACGTTTTAAGAAGTACAGGTACATTGAGCACTACTTGAGTGGTTGCGGGTAAACTACATTTTAAAAGACGGTATAACAGAACAGGTAAGTAGTACTAACAGCAGCTAAAATGTATATGGATCATCTCTCGGTAGTTGATCCCTTTTGAAAGGCGCTACACGACGGCTGTGGTATAGAAATTACATTTTCTATGTGAATGTTTAAATTTCTGCCTCTGGTAATGTGCCTCACCGGTATTACCAACAATTAAAGAAAAATTGTTTTGTGTCCTCTGCAGTGTTAAGAGAGAAAGGCTTTGGTTTGGGATAAAATGAAAAAAGGTGTAAAGAAAGGAAAGTTGCCTTTTTCTTTTATATAGTATAGAGAGATGTGTTCAGTGACGTTATGATCGCCTTTTGGAGACAGTCGCGGTGGGTCTTGTGTAGACTGGTGAGACGTCTCTTCCATTAATCGGCTGTGATGGCACTGTCAGTCCTTCACTCGTGTGCGTGTCATAATAATCCGAGCTGAGGACCTCATAATCGTATACGTGCAAAAGAAAGTGTGAATCGCCTTAATATTATTTTGCCGTGGTGTAGAAAAGGGGTCCCGTGTTTTCACTTGTCTGGGCTATAGCTCAGGGGGAGGATGAAAAAAATTAAAAGTGCTCACTTTGACTTAAGCCAGAAGCGCATTCAGCGTCTCAAATCCCGGCACAACTATGCGCGCGCGCCGGCTGCTCAACCTTTGCTGGGAAGGAGACCCCAGTTTTTGTACACACGTTCCACAAATGAGACACACGGGTTTACTGGCAATGTCAGTAAACATATACTCAGCCTCCCATCGGTTTTTAAAGGCTCTATGTTCAGAATCACCGTTTCTCTTTGGCATCGTGTGGGCTAGCTTGGCAATAACTTGTAGCATCATGAGCTAGACTTGATTAACGTGGTAAGTGTTCGGCAAGGCAGCTGAAGCGCTGCATTATGGGATCTGTAGTTTATTGTGTTACCAGCGCTTCATATCTCCGGGCCATTAATAACAATAATACAGTATATAAAATGATCTCGCGGGCCGGATATAATTACACGCCGGGCCGGATGTGGCCCGTGGGCATTGAGTTTGACGCATATGGACTAAATAGAACTTGAAAAGAAATATTTTTTGGAATGTGATCGCGCAAGTCAGATCTAGTTGACGCGCACTACAGTACATCGAGCCCGCGTGCTATTGTGATTTTGCTTGTGTGCTTCAGTAAGTTACCGTCCCCTCGCTCTTACTTTTTTACCGTTCATCTAATGAATACACTGAGTATGGCTTTACCAAAACAATCATTGATCGCAAATAAAGTATCCATTATTCATGAATCTTCAATAGGTGATCTGTCTTTCTGCGTTAACCGCATGCGTTTTCATACGTCTCAAACTAAGGGGATGCGAGGTTAAAAATAAATCGAGAAGCGCGCGTACATACTTAGTGCATCCCCTCTCGGGAATCGAACCTCAGACGTGGGCGCTACAGGCGAATGCTCTACTATTACGCCACGGCGTGTGGTTTGTCTGTTTGAGCGTAGCAGTGTAATTCGGTTTTTGTTCAGCACTCTTTGGAACTGTTGCTTTTTGTCTGCGCACTGCATCAGTTCACGTGAGCCGCTGAATATGGTTTTATATGTCACTCGCTCGCTTCTAATTGTTTTGCTGCCTTCTTAATTATATAATGCATGTTTTCTTCAGCGCGTTCTTCCTGGTTTTCTACGTAATGCGTGATTACGTGAGAGGCGTGATGATGTCACACGAAACTCCGCCCCTCGAGCTGAACTCCATTACAGTAAATGGAGAAAAATAGCTTCTAGTTATGACCATTATGCATAGAATTTCGAAATGAAACCTGCCCAACTTTTGTAAGTAAGCTGTAAGGAATGAGCCTGCCAAATTTCAGCCTTCTACCCACACGGGAAGTTGGAGAATTAGTGATGAGTGAGTGAGTGAGTGAGTGAGTGAGTGAGTGAGTGAGTGAGTGAGTGAGTGAGTGAGGGCTTTGCCTTTTATTAGTATAGTTACTGCTTTGCACAAGCCCTTTTAATCTTTTTCCACTTAAAAATAATAAAATCATCCATCCATCCATTATCCAACCCGCTATATCCTAACTACAGGGTCATGGGGGTCTGCTGGAGCCAATCCCAGCCAACACAGGGTGCAATGCAGGAAACAAGCCCCAGGCAGGGCGCCAGCCCACCGCAGATAATAAAATCATCCATCCATCCATCTATCTATCCATTATCCAATCCGCTATATCCTAACTACAGGGTCACGGGGGTCTGCTGGAGCCAATCCCAGCCAACACAGGGCGCAACGCAGGAAACAAAGCCCACTGCAGATAATAAAATCATCTTTGGATAATTCATTCATGGACAGGTCCATATGTCCACACCTCTAACCAGGAACTGACGAAAGATGGAGCCCTGTACATTATAGCATAACCCAGCCCTGCTATTTAGAACCACTCTATTTTTAAACCACACTTTTTTTTGTTGAATGTGCTTCACATACATAGATGTACAATTACACGGCTTGATGCTATTGTCAAAATAATTATGAGCTTCCAGGCATGTCCTTATTCAGTGCTCGGGTAGTTGAATGAACAAAATAAGTATAAAACGTCATGATATTGACATCAGATATTCTGGAAATGTTTGATATCTAACACAACCAGCTATTTGTGATAATGAAACTGTATTCAGCTATAAAGTAGTATTACTTTACAGAAAACTGTCGTTGAAACTGAAGGAATAAGAGCAGAAATATGGCCAAAAGATATAAGCTTTGAATGTCCGATAATAATCCAGTAAATGAATCATCTGTTAGGAAACCATAAAGCTTTTGTATTCAATCCAGAGGACTTGGGAGTATAGGTACAAGTGACTTTTCAAATATTCTTTCCGGGAGTAGTTATAATCAAATAGGTTTTGAATAAAGCTGTATAAAGTAATTTCTTTCCTTTGTTAAATGATACTTTGTATCCACGGCAGCTGAAAATCCATTGAACATAATTTCTTCCCAGCAATACAATTGCATTAGCAGTCTTTAAAGTAACATAAAAATCCACCTCTAAAATAACTCCGATCTTTGAATTTGAAACTGACATGTGGTTTAAGGTATCAGGCAGGTGATCTCTATGTTGAGCGTTTGCCTATTAACACAATTTGTTTCAGAGCATTTCACATGCAAAAAAGGTGGCAGAGTTCCAAACAAGGCCCTAACAAGAAGGGAAGGCATGTAATCTGACTCCAAAAGTAAAAAAAAAAAAAGGGAGCTTTTGCGTGCTTACGTCAGTGTGTGAAACACATTATACACTGCTCTCTTTCTGGATTGCGGGGTCATGAGAACCAGGGCCTATCCCAGCAGAAATGTTCATAAGGCAAGAACCAGCCCTACTAAGAGAATCAGTAAATTATAGGGCATACTCATGCATTCATTCTGTCATAACACGCTAATTTAGAGATGCCAGTTTATGTTACCTTTATGCCTTTGAGCTGTGTGACAAAGCCAGAATACTTGGTACAAAAAGATAGGAAGAATGAACAAACGTCAGGAAATGAATCCAGGTCTCTGGATTTGCAGCACCGCTAACCACTTTGCCACCATACTGTTCAAAATGTACACTCTAAATGTGAAATATGTTCACCAATACATTGATTTGCCTGCATTCAATGCTTCTTATACTGCTTTAGCATAACAAATGATAAGCATTCTCCTTTAGCATAATTTCTGAGTGTTGTCTGAATGTTTTGTCTGTGTTCACGGACCAAAGACATGTTTTCCTGAATTGTACAGTTATATACAATTGTGCGCTGAGATGGGCTGTCAACGAATAGTTCCTCCCTTAGACTTGATATTGCTGAAATATGCACTGACTCCTTGTGACCCTGCAATGGATACATTTTATAAATAAAAAAGCAAAGTAGAATTCTGAAAGCTGTCTAGTCCTGAAAGATAACAGGGAAAACACAAATATTTTAACAATAGCAGATAAAGAAGCAAATACAAAAAAGAGGCTTATTAGCTTACTGGAAACTGTTCTGTGCAATCAAAAGTATTCATGCCATTTGAGATTACATAAACCGCACAAGGAGGTACTACTGAAAGCCAGTAATGTGCAGCAATGGACAAATGTTAAAGTTTATTTAACAAAGAGCCAAAAAAGACACGTGATTGGTGGGCTAGACAGGAAGTGCCAAGGACAGAAAGAGTACAGGGAAAGGGCACAACAGGCAAAAACGTTTTGAAGACACTACTTGCTAAAGCTCGTGACGCTAAGCAGCTAGCAAGAAGTTGGGTGCCATCCAAGTTTAAAGATTACTCCTTGTGCACCAAATGGAGAGAAAGATCACAGGGAGTTGGCAGATTTTATAGCGTCCTCCAAGCAAACAGGTGGTATCACCTGGCTTGAAACTTGTGCTCTGTTATAGTGAACAGCCAATGTCAAAGATATTGCGGTTGCCTGCTCTTGAGAAGTACAGTAGCTAGAGATCTTCCTAGGGTCAATCCTAACTATAAAAGAAGCAGATCTGGATATTACTTCACAGACAACCAGGGCTTTGACAAAGGTAACCAGGGGATAGGGTATAAATTCACCCGAATACATACAGAATATCAGACAATATTACCACTTACAGACAAGATGATGCTGAGTGTGTGTTACGACCTACTCTAGATGTTTCTGTTAAATTCTGCTTGTTTAATTTAGTGCTTATGACTTAATTGAGTCCTGCCCTTATTACCCGCCTATTGAGTTGCCCATTGTTAAGAAATCATCTGAGTTGTGGGTGGGGTGTAGATTATAAAAGAAGCTTGTTTGGGTTTTAAGGTTTTAAGAGTGTGTGTTTGAGAAGGATTTGGGTTTCACAGCACAAGGTATGGAGAGTCAGAGTTAAATGGCCTAGCTTTGGGTTTTTTGTTTCTTATTGCTTATTAAAGAAATGTAACTGTTGTAAGCTAGCCATCTATGTGATAAATGTGGATAGGTGTATCTAACTAGTTAGCTAAGTCAGTGTTGTCCTCCTACTTTGTTTTATGTTTTGTGTAACTATCTCCACATTTTGAGTTTTTTCTTTTTGACAATAAATGGAGTTTTGGTTTTTTTTTGTTTTTTTTTTAGTTAGCTGGTTTAGTGTTTTTGTCTGCTTTGTCTCCCTCCCTCTCTCTCTCACTTGTGTGCGGCCTCTTTTTATAGCCGTAGGCTGTAACAGTGTGTATGGAGTGGTTAAGGTTAATGCAGAGTGTTCTTACACCCTCAAATTTAAACAAAACCCCTACATCTTGCCTGAAGAAGGGGCCTGAGTTGCCTTGAAAGCTTGCATATTGTAATCTTTTTAGTTAGCCAATAAAAGGTGTCATTTTGCTTGGTTTTTCTCAACAAAACCCCTATTAATTGTGCAAGTTTGTGCCCAGTTAGACAGCTAATCTTTAAGAATGGAATCCCAGTGCTTCGCTCCAATTATATAAGATTATTAGGTGGCTGATTTTGACATAATATATATGTTAATCCACTAGTAAAGTAGTGACAAAGAATGCCCTCCCTATGCCACCCACAACCCCCACCAGCCCTGAGCAGGTTTACTAGGCTATGACCTCTTTCAAAGGAGGAAAAGTAGTTCCAGCACATTCTGGTTTATAAAACCTGTAGTACAGGGTATGTACAGCACATGAAATTTAGAAACACAGATAGCAGGACAGAGCAAAAGAGTGAATTTAGTATAACCACTTATATTTTCCATTTTGCTCCTCTGGTAAATTTTGTAGTGGTAATAATAGGCTGAGCAGGTCAAATATTTTATCTCTAGCAACAGTCATTACTCACTATAGCTCAGAGCCACTCCCAGTTCAGCTCTGCTCAGGAAGTACAGGGTCCAGACCTGGGTCTCCACCTAGCTGGTGCTACAGCAAGGCATTTGTTGGAGAAGTTTCATGTCCCAAGGTATTTTTTGCAGCTACTTTTGCTTGTACGTGATTGGTTGGTCAGTGCTGGGCCCTGTTTTTCCTGTTCTCTCTCTATATTTGTTCCCTAAGCAAAGTAAAATGTTACTGCCTCTAAGGGGATAATATTGATGATGTTCCTATTTCCATTGTAACCAGTGGGGGACACTCCCTAGACAACGCCTAATTTAAAATGACTTACAAATACCTTACAATCCAGTCACGAGGATGTTCATATGTAAAAAGAAGGGTTATGGAGATATACACGTTACTTAAAGATAGGACAAAAACCACTTGCCACTTCAGAGCCTGTCTCCATGATACACAATATTCTGTTCCTGGCCTACCTTCTGTCTCCCCAAGAATACTGGTGGGTTTCTCTCCTCTTTCTCCACTTCCTTGCAAGATAAGCCATTCCCTCCACTTCATTCCTGACTCTGAGCTCACCTGGCTGACAGAAGGAGGCTTCCTTTAAAGTGTAGTCCTTCACTACTTCTAGGGTCACGGCCAATTGGCTGACTAACAGTTCCAAGTCATTCCTGATGCTTTGGGAAGTATACCTCCTTCGGTTTTAAAGGCCCAAGTGCACTTATATTTAGGTGCAACGTGGTATTAGCTTCCATCTGCTCCATCGTAGTCAGAAGTAAGTGGTCTCTAGTCCTCCTTTACCCACCTGTGACCAGATCTCCAATCCCCAGATCTCTCCTTTGCATCCTGTCCAAGGATTGGCCCCAAAAAGCTTTCCAATGACATCTTGGCATCTTGGCTTCTTGTCCAGGCAGTTGTCCCAACCAACTAGCACATGACACATAAAAAACCTGGCAGTGCGCCCTGTGCCATGCTGACCTTCCCATCTTCTTTCCATCAGCCCATATCTCCAATGTCCTCCCTGCTTTCTTGCTGTTGATTGATTAAATTAAATTATATCTTTTTTCTCAATCAGTGATGGCTAGTGAAAAAAAGTTGGGCAAGGCACAGTTTTGGTGGGGACAAACTGAAACAGCACTTATCTAATATATAGTGCCTTTCACATCTATCTATCTATTTATCTATCTATCTATTATATAGTGTCTATCTGGTCATTCCACATGCTCTTGTGGCCCTCATCATAGTGTCAATGCATATCTTGGCCTGTCTAGTACCAGACCCATAGAATAAATCCAGGCTAGAATGTACTATACCCTTCACACCATACTGCCCAATCTGATGCCAGTTTTCCCATTTCTGCTGTGCTCCAATACTTCAGTCCGTGACATCCACAGTCCCCTTATTCTTCTCATAACTTATAGATAACTTAACATCCTATAGATGTGGAAAAGAACAGATGCACCTACAACCCAAGTGTTATGCTACACCTGTCTCTCAGTTGTTCAGTCCTCTGCCAGCTTGTCCAGTTCCCCATTCTGCCAAAACCCACACCATAATGTCCACACCCCATCGCCGTAATCTTCCAATAACGTGCACTTCCATATGTCCTATAACACATCCATAGCGTAAGTCCAATCCGAATCTTATTCTGTCTTTATGATCAGGATACCTATATTTCCTTGAACATATATCTGAAACATGTGCTCAGCTGCCTGAAGGGGTGAGACTACCAGAGATGCCAGTAAAAAAGCAGCTCCAAGATCAACATTTGCAGATAAGGCACTTAGTGAGCACTTTCCTGACATCTCCCAACTGCTTCGTCCCTTTGCCCATTCCTCTTTGCCTCAGAGGCAACTTGTATGTTGTGGCGACTGGCCCAGACACAGACAGGCAGACACGTTAAAATCACCCCACACACGTTTATTAACACAATCCATATTTACAAAGTGCCACACAAATCCCACCAGTCCCCAAAAGTCCTAGCCACAACTCAAATGCCTTCACTTCTTCAGGCTGCCTCCTGCCTCCTCCACCAAGCTCTGTCCACTACTCTCCCAAATCCAGCCTTGAATGAAGGGAGGCAGCCCCTTTTATAATCACCTGGATGTGCTCCAGGTGTTTCCTGGCAATCTTCCACTGACACACCCCAGTGTGGCGGAAGTGCCAGCTGCATCCCCGAAAGCACTCCGGGTGTCCCCACTCTTCTTCCCACCAGCACTTCCGGGTGTGGCGGAAGTGCTGAGGTCCAGGGCTCCAAAGGCATAGGGCGCCCACCAGGGTGGAGCTTCAAAGCTCTGTACCCGTGGCCCCAAAAGGTACCAGGGTGGTCGCCCCCACATGGTCTGGGGAAAGTGCAAGCCCTCCTCCGGTCCTCATGGGTGTCCCGGCCGGGTCACCACCCCAGCCATCTCTGACAATGTCCACTATTGAGCCAGGAAGTGCTATATCTTCAACAGTGATCATGGAGTTGCTTTTTTGCCAGCTTCTCCAGGCAGACTTGACCTCCTCAGAAGGTCTTGACCACATGCAGACCTTGTCCCACTCAGGTTCAAAGCCAAGTGTGCTACACTATTTTTTCCACATCATACCTGGTTAGTTCTCATGGCACACCACGACTGTGGCTGTAACTACATCTTGCCTGAAGAAGTGTCCTGAGCTGCCTCGAAAGCTTGCATATTGTAATGTTTTTAGTTGGCCAATAAGAGGTGTCATTTTGCTTGACTCCACATTTTAGTCAGTAAACAGGCAACCTCTTCTGCTTTACATGTTTGTCTCATCTACTGTATCTTTCAACATCTTAAATGTTAATATATAATGTCAATATATATATAACAATTGTGTTTATCAATAAATTGTATTTTCTATTTCTTTAAGTGAGTGTGCTTCATTTACCTTGTTATAAATATAAAAGCTAGAGACCCGTCTTGTACAACAGAGAAAGGTGATGTAAATAAAGTAGGAGTTGTACCAAATTGTTTAATTAGATTCTGGCATTGTTGATGGCAAAACTGATAATTAATTAGCAAATTAAATCTCTTCATTATCTTACAGGACAAATAATGTTCTATCTATCTATCTATCTATCTATCTATCTATCTATCTATCTATCT
>JANRMT010062808.1:51961921-52020943 GCA_026402145.1 Polypterus bichir lapradei
TCTATCTATCTATCTATCTATCTATCTATCTATCTATCTATCTATCTATCTATCTATGCACAGTCAGTCTCCTTTTAAAATGGCTAATTCTCACAACAATAGTTTGCTTTTTCTTTCTTAAAATGAGATGAATACTCTCAGGATATGGATCAATAGTCAATAACATTTTTGGCATGAAAAATGTATGTATTTGGTAAGGTTTAAGTATTTCCTTCAGAATGGTGCCCTGGTACTCATAAGCTTCATTATAAAATGCAAGAGGGGACTGGTTATTTTTTAAAATGTATAAAATGTGGTTCTCTTTAGAATGCAGTTTCATCTGGCAAATTAATAATATACAATATATCATTGCAAAATCAAACTCAAGAAAGAATTCTGCCATCTTAAACTAAATTGTACTGAATGGTAACTTATGTTACTGCTACACCATGGCAGCAACTTCAAGAAAATGTAAGTTGACAATTGAATGCAGTCTTTAAGAGAGCGTTAGCTTGGGAAAGGAGATTATCACCTTAAGCATGAATGGAATTTTTATTAAGATTTACTCTGCAGTATGTTAGAAGGGCATTTTCATAGCAGGACATTTCGAGTCAAATTCACTCTACAGCTTTTTTGTTCTAATTTTGTATAACGTTTTTATAAATATAGCTTTCTCATTAATAAAACATCAGCAAAAATAATCAGGATTAGCTGTAATCTGTTTCAGATACAAGCACATAACAGAAAGGTGGTGAGCCAGTCAAACAAATGGCACAAGATTCCAGAGTTCTCTTTTAGGGGGATGACCTCCTTTATAATGGCAGTGCTGTTTACATGTATGGTTTTGCGTTGCAATATTCCAGCATCAACTCAACAACAAAGAAAGTAAGGTACCCATACTACACATTGAAATAAAAAGTGTGATTCAAAATATTCTACATCCCTGCCCTACTGATGTGTGTACAGCCTAGTGTGCCACATTCTGGTTTGGTATGACTTATTAGAAGAATGGCAGCATTTGGGAAGATAAACCTTAGTTTGTTGTTCA
Organism: Polypterus bichir lapradei; assembly: GCA_026402145.1. Taxonomy (NCBI): domain Eukaryota; kingdom Metazoa; phylum Chordata; class Cladistia; order Polypteriformes; family Polypteridae; genus Polypterus; species Polypterus bichir. The sequence goes on from JANRMT010062808.1 coordinate 51,962,949, forward strand.
TCTTCAGGAAACTTCTTCTAGAATACAAGGAAAAAAACACATTACATTTTCTATTTAGATTCTATGTTTTTATGGTCGTAAAGCTCAGCCATCACTCCTCGTCAAGTGCTTAAAGGAATGACACTATAATTTTTGTTGAAATTATGTGATTTTTTTGTTTAAAATTTTAACTTGTATGCATACTGCATTGATTTACTATTGATCTCTTCATTTTATTAAACTGGCCCTATCTGTCCAGCACTGGACACAAGATATGAGCCAGTGCAGCAGGTGAATTAGTTAAATTGAAATTACTGTTCGCCCAAGTTCTTTTGGTAACATATATTATATTATAACTATAAAAAGAAATTAAAATTATAAAATGTAACAACTAATACACAAATCAGAAAAGTATGCATGGAGTAAGTATTAACAAATATTAATATTTCATAGTCTTGCCATTAAAGGCTAACAGCCAGACGATTAGGGTGTCTAAACTGTTAATGACGTGTACAGCTTGAGCTTGTTTCTGCACCTGTTAGTTTCAGCTTTAAACATTTTAGTTGCAGATTCTGTTTAATTCATTAAATTCATTGGCCAAATTTAGCAAACTATTCATATTAATTCCTCAATTTACTCAATGTCCAGTGGCATATAGTCTATGAATTAGTTTAGAATGCAGTAAGATTGATAGATCCAGGGTAGATTCCTGCCTTAGGTCTCATAATGTTATTAAAGAATTTGGCTCCTGCTCTTATGAATCGATTCTGTTTTGCTTATTTGCAATGTTCTTGTTTTGTTTTGCAACATCTCTTACTCCATTTTGGTTCCTCAAATGCCACCACTTTGATTTCTGACGTTAGGTCCGCTTCCCATGTTTCTAGGGATGTGGTCTTTGAGGTCATGGGCCATGACTATTGACTCGAGGGGATAAAAGGATGGCTCTGAGCTCATTTACTTATCTGATCTGTGGATACCAAAACCCTTTAAGAAAAAAAAAGATAATCAATGTGGTTAACTCTCGTCTTGTGTGTTACCTTAGGTTTTGACATTTTTTGTTCTTTCGAGTTCGATTTGGGTTTCAGTTTAATCTACTCTCTATATATAAAATCCTAAGCCTAAAAGTGCAATGATTTTTTGCAACAATTTTATGTGACTTTTTAAATCGGGCTTATTTTAAAACCTACATATATATATTTGGTATCATTCTTTTCAGAATTTATCAAACTTTAATGTGATGTTGTTAGATTTTCAGACTCTTATTCCATTTTTTTAATTATAAACTAAAAAATATCAAGAACTCATGTCTTGCAAGACGAGACTTAACCAAGAGTGCCAAGAGATTTAACCATGCCCGGGGCCGGAAATAAAAGACAAAGAGTAGGATAGCTGCTGTAGAGGCTTTTAAATGTTTGAGGTGCCACGCGAGATGCACATCATGTGGCACAGCAGCAACGGCAATCCAGCAGCTGATCGAGCAAAGAAGAGGTTAAAAAAAACTGTATTTGTTTCCCATTGTATCACTGTTTAAGAGTGGGTTTCAGAGGAGCAACTACGTCTCCTTGGGGTGCGTTCAGCCTCCCTCTTCACAACACAAGTGGGGGTTGTGTGCTGAAGGCTCCAGGGGGGCTTGCCCCCCCCTAGTTTTGTTATAAACCTTTTATTTGTTTTGTTTTGCTTTCTTACGCACATCTTCCAGTCAGGCTCTAAAGATTTTCTTTCAGTGCACTAACAGAACAACTGTGTTTCTAAATTCTATAAGCAGGTTAAGTTGGAAGTGTTTTGTATAATAGATACAGTTATCTAACTAAATTATTGGTTTGTATGTGTGTTGAAGAGAATATTTATTCACTCTTTTGAAACCATTTTCAGAAATAAGGATGACATTCTGTTCTGCAACATTTGCTTTCAAACATATCATATCTAGTGCAGTCATATAGAATCCTGTAAGAGATTTAGTACATGAAACCTAGATATCTGGAATGGCAAGCAACATAAGCAGAAGCAGAGGTGCAGTAGTATTTATTCTAACAATGTACTGTGCTGTATGGAACCTAGTACAAAATGAAAACACACACAGATTCTAAATGTGTCTACGCTTTCTGACTTTGGGTACCACAATCTCATTGTCAGATTTTCCTAGTCTCATTTTTTCTTGCTCTAACAATCTATAGGCCATTTTCTGCAAAGGTTACTCCAGTATTTCACCTAATTGAATTTTTCTTCACTCATTATATTCTCAGACGATCCTTTCTTACTGTTCCAGCAGCAGACACCACACAGACTAAATTTAAGGATGACTCAAAAATCCTGTGGTTGTATTTTTGTTGATAACTCCGGAAAATTGAGATAATGTGCACAAACAGCTGAATGATCACAGTGGGATTCTTTAGCATCAGAAATATTTAATTATACTTTTTATCTGTTTTGTGTCCGAAGGTTAAGAATATTTTTTTCAAGACAACAGTGAATGGATTTGCTCTCCCTAATCAAAAAGTAGTATTTAAGCACAGATCACCCTGCATATTTTCTTGAAAGTTGTGTAGCTCACTGGTAATAATATTGTGCCAGTGATTGCTGTCTGCAGAATGATTATAAGCTGTAAGATGATCTGGAATTTCTACAGCAAAGGTTTAATCTTTACAGGAAAGTACTGAGAAAGATCATTCATTGATCGCATGACTTAAACCAGGAACTAAAAGACAAGTGCACTGCTTTTCTTGAGCAAAAGCTAACCCAAGCCACAAAACTATTGCAAAACTGAAAGAGGATGTGTTGAGAAAAAAAAAAAAAAAAAAAAAAAAAAGGAACACGTCAAATAATTTTTTTCCTATGCAGATAATGTGTGTTATTTTTTCAATAATATGACAGAGGATTAAACTGAAGAAACACAAAAATAGGGAAATAATTATTTTCAAAATAATATGACCAGAATTCCAGTATCAAGACATTTACTTATAAACAGAGAATTAAGAAGCAATACACAATACAGTAGTCAGAGACGACTATGTCAGAACAGTACAGTGATATCACTGAAATCATTAGGTGATGGAAGTACTACAAGTATATTATCTTTTGATCAGTGGACAGCTAGCTTCCACTTAAGAGATAATCAAGAAAGTCCAATGTTGTTTTATTAAAGCTGTAGACAAGCAATAAAACCAAAGCACATAAGCCCTATCACCCGATACCATACTCACTCTGATCTACCCGCTTTGCTGTCTGTATTAGGCAATCTGTTTTACAGAGGTTGGTGAGGCCTCTTGTGTGGCGCATTAAGTGCTGCCTCCAGTCACTTTCATTCGCTCAGCTTCCTCTTTCTAGATTTTCTACGCACTCTTGCTGCAGTCTTAACCCTTCTCAGTATTCTTTAAATTATACTGTAGTGGGCTGAAACCCTACACTTTAACCTAAGATGATTCAGAGCTGTAATTTGTTTTTTCTAGTGTGCCTTTAGCACTACAAGATTTACACCAACAAACAAGAGCATCAGCATAACTGTTATAAGCAGATCATGTATAGGTCTTTCACAGCAGGTGGCGCTAGAGAGTAGACTTTCAAAAATTCCGTTGGTCTATGCATCATATTGTGATTGATTTAAATAACCATGCCAGCCTCGTAATTCAGTTAGATGAATAAAACATCATAATGCTGAGCAAAATTTGACTTACATTTGCAAACCAAGCAGAAGCAGAGACTGGGAATGTTTTCAACCCTGACTAGGGAAGTTAAACTTGAAGGACAGAAACACATCTCTCTTGCTATCTTTGTGGGACTCTTAATACACTATAGTTTTAAAGCAGTAAAACGACACTTTTTTATAGAACATTTACAAACAAAAGTTAGTTTACAATACATCTACAAGAGCACACATTTTAAGGCAACTACTGTACATTAAAAATATTTATATATTGGTAATTTTGGTTTGGCTCAATCCAAACACTTTTATAATTGCATAGCAAGTCTAATTAAATCAATTAATTATTTTTGAAATTTCCAGGGATGAAACCTACCGGAACCTTGACAAACCCTATGTATGAGATACCTAGATGTTGGATATGGCATGGTGCTTAAGGAAATATATGTGAACCTTAATGCTGCTGATTCACTTCATGTCTCAGACTCACCGTGTGAAATTCTACAAGTCACTTACCTGTTTCTAAAAGTAAAAAAATTCAAACATGTCATCAACATCATGCAGTCACTATTAAATTCTTGGCTTCTAGCACCTTTACCTGTGCATTCCGATGTTCTTTTAAAGGACAACCTAAAAATACCTTTATTGTCACATGCATTCCACCAGTAAGTGCTTCCAGGTCACCTAAAGGGAATTGCAGCTGCCTACTTAAGGGGCCAAATGCCTGTACCAAAGGTGTTTATTAGGAAGCTAATCAAGGACTTTGTTAAATGGTGCGACTCAAACCACTTACACCTGAACACCAGCAAAACCAAGGAGCTGGTGGTGGATTTTAGGAGGCCCAGACCCCTCATGGACCCCGTGATCATCAGAGGAGACTGTGTGAAGAGGGTGCAGACCTATAAATACCTGGGAGTGCAGCTGGATGATAAACTGGACTGGACTACCAATACTGATGCTCTGTGCAAGAGAGGACAGAGCTGACTATACTTCCTTAGAAGGCTGCTGTCCTTCAATATCTGCAATAAGATGCTGCAGATGTTTTACCAGATGGTTGTGGTGAGCGCCCTCTTCTATGTGGTGGTGTGCTGGGGAGGCAGCATAAAGAAGAGGGATGCCTCACGCCTGGACAAACTGGTGAAGAAGGCAGGCTCTATTGTAGGAATGAAGCTGGACAGTTTGACATCTGTAGCAGAGCAACGGACACTGAGCAGGCTCCTGTCAATCATGGAGAATCCACTGCATCAACTGAACAGGATCATCTCCAGACAGAGGAGCAGCTTCAGCGACAGACTGCTGTCACTGTCCTGCTCCACTGACAGACTGAGGAGATCGTTCCTCCCCCACATTATGGGACTCTTCAATTCCACCCGGGTTAAACATTAACATTATACAAAGTTATTGTCTGTTTTACCTGCATTTTTATCACTCTTTAATTTAATATTGTTCTTTATCAGTATGCTGCTGCTGGATTATGTGAATATCCCCTTGGGATTAATAAAGTATCTATCTATCTATCTATCTATCTAAAAGCATAGCTTCAGCCTCCTATTGCTCCTGGGTGGCTGGGAGGACTAACTTCTGATCTCCTCCAGCAGACTTAACTTGTTTTAATATTCATTCTGGAGTGGCCTTCTCCATCCCCTGGATGGCTTCCTGATTTACCATCCAGGAAGTGGTCCTGCTAAACTGTTGGGCAACTCCCTGGGTTTCCATTTAGGCAGTGGTCTGTATCATCTCCTGGATGAGCCAGATAATTCTTTGAAGTATTGTATAACTTCCTGGTGTCCTTCACAATATTAATACCTTTTCTACATATCTCAACATTTGAAATGCTTCTGGATGATATTCATTATAAATGCAAACTATATAAAAGGTTTGTTTGATTTTAGATACATGACCAGAGTGTGCTATGCATGAATGAGTTTTTTCAGCCTTTCCTGGTGAACTGCCAGCCTACACAGTAGTTGTAAAGTGTTCTTGATCTGGCATAATTTAAAGAAGGCCAGACTTGGGTGCATAGACCTTTTAAAAAGCTGGCTGAGCATATGGGCTTCAGTTAACCAAAGAGTTACCAGGATGTATTATATAAGGTAAATGAATCTGGACATTGACCCAGGCTGTGGTTTATAAGGTCACCTACACCTGTGATTCAGGAGTTTGAGGACAGATGCAGAAAACTAATACTCTCTGTGGGATAGGGCGGTAAGACTGAGCAGTGAGACACTTTAGGAAAAGGCGTTCACAGGTTAGATTTTGCAAGAAATATTAAAAAGCCAAGATGCCTGCAGAAGTCAAATGTGCAGTTTTTACTAGAGTCACATTTTTTTCCTGTTATTTGCTCCTTCCACATTTTTCCTTTTTTTTAAATGAAAAAAAAAAACAAACTTAATTTTAAACAATCTTTTGAGTATCTCTGTCTGTTTACAAAAAGTGCAGTGCAGTTTCATAAAACTATGTCATGGTGTAGCTTCTTTGCTAAGTTGTGATATAGAGCAACTCATTTTATGGCATTTGAAAATCCTTTCAAACTTTATGGGTTTTGACTTTTGCTTTACTCATTGTCCTTGAATGTCTAATAACTCCTTAAGAAAATCTTGCAGAATGTGTTTGTGTGACAGATTTTGATTGTCGTATCTCAAGACATTTATTGGGTTCAGTCCAAGACAATGTGAAAAAAAGCCAAAAGGTAATCTACTGGAGTGATCAAAAGTTGCAGGTGAAAGGTGGTTTACAGGAACGAACATGACTCTCCTAGAGCTGAGTGTGGTGATGCATGTACTGTATAAATAATCCATCCATCCATTATCCAACCCACTATATCCTAACTACAGGATCGCGGGGGTCTGCTGGAGCCAAATGTATAAATAATAAGGATCACAATATGACGAAAACTGAATATGAACCAAAATGATAGTGCACAATATGTAAAATCATATCCCAAGAGAAAACAAAAATCATCTGGATAAAGCAAAATTACTGTATATACCTGTAGTAAATACACAGGACTGTACAAATTCAATGGCATTCTGCTTCATCTAAAAAAGACAGAAATTACTTACTGTATAAGAATGATTGATCAAGTGAGAAAAACCAAGACTGAACAAAAAGAAATTGTTCAGGATGATAAAAGTAAACTTTTCAAAGCACTGGCGAGAACCCATGGAAATGTCTGTCTACATAATAAAAAAAAGTTACTCTACCAGCTCTGCAAAGATGAATCCCTGAACTTAAGGCCATGTCTACCTAAGTGTCTTTCCACTTTCTATGTCTCTGTCATTCTAAAAGATGGTGCATTACATTTATTTTAAGCAATAAAATGCATTACATTTGTCATTCCAATAGATGGTGTTTTCACAAACATTAACACTGCTCTTATGAATCCCATAGCAAATGGCATATAACAGAGACATAAACATTGCATGGTGCACTGCAAACGTTAACACTGAGGTCATCGTTGACTACTCAGATTTCACACCGTCTTCACAGCTAGTATTAGTCTAACAGAAACTCAACCTATTCAGCCAGAAGTGAGGCAAATTCAGTGCATAAGCAATTAAAGTTTTTGAAATTTTTATGGGTAATAACAAAATAAATTTAGCGGACTTGCTCTACGTGATTTTAAAATTTGTAGTGGACAGCACATAAAGGGAAACCATGAATCACTTCTTTTTCAAGAAAAATGCTTAGTTGTGTCCGTTGAAAGAGGCCTCATCTAAATACTGTAAATGAACGACATAATCAGAAGCAGCCACGTTGAGTGAATGGTCCCCTCTTATGTATAAGAATTTCTTTGTAACATTTGCACTAAATAGATATTCTGGATATTCCTTTTTTCCTCATAATTCAACTCAACCTAAATTAAGCATGTTATTTATTATTATTAGGCACACTTGTACAGATGAAAATTGAGTCTATTACCTTCCTTTCTTTTCAGCGTGGAAATATCCTTTAACCTTTTTTTTCCTTTATAGATGTACACTACAACCCTATACTACGTCCATATACTATTTTTGTCATATTTTTATTTTCCCGCAATACAATTTAGCTTCTTCCACTGAAATTTGGTAGTTGTGAAGGTTGCACTGTATGATATTTCTAGTGCTACACATTTTAAACCCGTGCTGCAACTTCTTCTGCATAAATTATTGTGAAAATCAAAAGCAAAAGTTCATGTGCAACGTCTTTTAAGTTACAAAAATGTGTGTGTTATCACCAAGACTATGTGTTTGAGTCAGGGTTTCACTATTTTGGTTTTGGCAGCAGGATTATTGATCCTGGGACCTCCCTGCATGGAGTTTGCATGTTCTCCCCGATTCTGCGTGGGTTTCCTCTGGGTGCTCCGGTTTCCCACAATCCAAAGATATGCAGGTTAGGTGGATTGGCAATCTTAAATTGTCCCTAGTGTGTGCTTGGTGTGTGGGGTTTGTTTCCTGCCTTGCACCCTGTGTTGGCTGGGATTGGCTCCAGCAGACCCCCGTAACCCTGTAGTTAGGATATAGCGGGTTGGATAATGGATAGATGGATGGGTTATTGAATTCCTTACTTTTGACTTTTGTTTTGTGTAAGACTTGCGCTTATCTCCTGGTTCTTCCTTCTTACCAGGCAGCTCAGTTCACTAGTGCTAGCAGTATATTATGGCCCGTGCCCAAAACTGTTTGTAAATGATCCCATTATGGCATTTAGAAATAAGATACTGTAACTTGACTGTAGCATTACTTTCAAAACAAAAAAGACAGAAAAAATATCACAGGTGCATCATGTTCCAGTTTTGAAATTAAATAATTTATAATGGGATGTAGTATATATATCAGAAAAGAATGTCTTTGTGACTTTTATTAGCATAACATTTAACACAAAACACTGAGACATTCCATTGGGCTACACTTGCTGTTTAATCCTTTTATTGCCTAGAGGAGATTTTTAGATTTAGTTGATCTTTTTTAAATTCTTTTTACACATTTTTTTCACTACATCAAACTAACATACCAACAGATTTAAGCAAATAACTAGTGTTTATCTTAACCAGGATATGTGTTTTAATGCAGACTATTGTACCATTTAATAAAGTATGGAGGTGTGAGAGACAGAGCGACAGCAGTGTTGTGCCTAGCACATCTGCCTCACAGCTCAAGGATAGTGGGTTAAAAATCTCAGCTTGACCTCTCTGTGTGTTGAATTCGTATCTCTTCTATATGCCTTTTCAAGATTTCTTTTCCAGGGAAATCCATTTCTTTCTGTATCCTAAACTTATATGCATTACGGTAATTGGATCTGCCAAGTAGCCCAGTTAATTAAACCTCAACTGGAACAAGAAAATAACGTCCCTCAACATGGAAGCATGCTACTGAGCTACTTAGGTTAGAATATAAACAAGATTACTTAATTAGTTACTTTTTTAATTACTACCATAATGGAAATGCTGAGATGTGCTGAGAATTTGATGGGGACAACAAGCTGTGTGGTGCTTGAAGGTGCACATGTGTGTCTAAATGCAGTCAGTGTTTATACTGAGAGCTTTAATTGTCAATTCAAAATTTCTCCAACGTGAGATCGAGAGAGATTAGAGACAGATCCAGGGAAGGTTCATGCCTTGTTCATGTCACAGGCAGATTATGTTCGAACTGTTGTCCACCCTGCATTGGGTAACTAAGCAAAACAATGAAATGCTGCATTAGTCTTTTTGAGTGATCAATGGGATTCTGAGTTAAACATGGTTAGACATGTATTTCCCAATACATGTCCCATTATGTTTTATAGGAACACTAAGAGAGCCAAGCCCCCCTGGCGCCTTCGGCACTCAAACCCCAGTTGCAGCCTGGTAAGCCACCCAACTTTCAGCCAAAATCACGAAATTCTATAAATATGTAAAAGAATAATTAATTATTATAAAATAATTAATAAATAATAATAAATAAAACATTCACTCTCTTAAATGAAGACCTTGTAGCGTCACTACATATCAGAATGAAGAAAAATTATTTGTACATTGTGTCATAATGGAGGCTATTACAGTAAGTAGTAATACTCAAGAAGACACTCTTTTTGCTAAGTTATTTAAATTGTGTCCAGTGATAGCTGGGTGTCTCCTTCAGTGCTGGTTCTAACTTTGATATGGGGATAGGCTTTGATTTCCAACCACTGCCTAACTGTAGTTATTTAGGACACAAAATTAATTATTCCCATTTAATTCTGTTTATTTCTATATGAATAAATGAAGTGACATTGTAAAGTTACTGTATGCAAATGTGTGACTGTACACAGAGGTGGCAGACACTGACATTATGTTTACAGATGGGAAGGTTGTTGAAACGGGTTGGCAAAAATACAAGTCTGAACGGAGGCAAATAGTCTTGTGGGCAAGGAATTAAAACTATACTTTTTATTTCTTAAACTGGTATTTTCAATATTATTATATTCTTTTTTTAGGTGTTCAGTTTTGTTTAGGAAAGGTGAGGACTAATTTCACTTAAGCAGAGAATTTTGGCAGGACAATCACTCTGGCTTTGCCTGCTGCCTAGGTTTTCAGGGTTTGGACTGAAAGTATTAATCATATTTGATTTGTTATGAGTGGAATTTTTTAACATTCTTTTCACTTCAGGACCTTCATGAAGACCTTGTAGCGTCACTACATATCAGAATGAAGAAAAATTATTTGTATATTGTGTCATAATGGAGGCTATTATAGTAAGTAGTAATACACAAGAAGACACACTTTTTACTAAGTTATTTAAATTGTGTCCAGTGATAGCTGGGTGTCTCCTTCAGTGCTGGTTCTAACTTTGATATGGGGATAGACTTTGAATTCCAAAACCCACTCCCTAACTGTAGTTATAAAGGACACAAAATTAATTATTGCCATTTAATTCAGTTTATTTCTAAATAGCACATTTCAACTAAGGCAGACACAGAGCGCTTATACAGATTTACACTTATGATGCAGTAACATTAAGCTATAAAACCATAAGACATTTATTGTACATACAATATATAAGCATGTACTGTGTACCTTCATAAAGGTACACAAAGAATGTTCTGTTATATTAGTGTGTAAATATCTATCTATCTATCTATCTATCTATCTATCTATCTATCTATCTATCTATCTATCTATCTATCTATCTATCCTTATATGCCTATATTGTACTTTCTCAGGAAGCAAAGACAGGATCATATACCTCAGCAGCTTTTAATCAACTTCTAACATAGTGCAATAGAAAGTATTCTCTCCTACGGCCAGATGCACAATTACAGAAAAGAAGGAGGAGCTACACCATGTGATGAAGGCTGCACAATGATTCATCAGGGCAAACCTCACAAATATGGACACCATCTATACTAACCAACTTTGGACAAAGGCTAGCAGCATTACCAGAGACACAACACATCCAGACCACCATCTGTTTACCCTGCTACTGCCAAGAAAGAGGTTTGGGACAACTAGATCACACACTAACAGACTGAGAAATAGCTTTTTCTCTAGAGCTGTGATTGCAATCACACCTACCCAAACCCAATATTCCTCCAGTTTACAGGAACTGTAATATAAACATAAAATATACAATATAGACACACACATATAGACACATTTTACCTTCAAATTTATCACACATACGAGGAACTCATTCTTAGCAAATGCATAGTGAAATATTTTCAAGCTGTACATAATTAATGTAATTTTGTATATAGCTTGTCCTGGGTATGACAATAAACTACATCCCGCCCTGCAAGCAGTCCTCCAACTTGCAGGGAAATCATGGGGGTTGGTGACAGGATTGGCACTCCAACCACCATAAAAAAAAAACTTCACACAGGTGTGAGATGACAGAAAGGACTTTTTTTGCTCTCCGCAGGAGTAGCTCTGCTGCCTGCTCGCATCATGAAGGGGATGGTGGAAAGCCCTCAGAAGCCCTATCCCTGGAAGAGTTGAAATCGTCAGAGAGCCAATGAAGTCAGTCCTGTTGGGGATCAGAACTGGTGTGGTGCTGATGGCACATAGAATATCTTGTCTCTCCGGCATGATAATTATCTTTCTCTACTGTCAGAGGAGTTGCATAAACTCCGCATTTCAGTGGCGGTACTCTCTGAGGTGCACAGACCTGGGACTGGCCAGATCTCTGAGTGTGGATACACCTTTTATTGGTCTGGTCACTCTGATGGCTGCCATACTCGGGGAGCAGCCGTTCCTTTAGCGGATTGGCTTCTTCCTATGGTGTCTGATGTCACTCCTTTCAATAAACGTATTATGAGACTCAGATTATGGCACTCCCTGGTTGCCTTGTCTGTTGTCTCAGTGTATACTCTGACCGCGGTGAGTTATGTCTCGGTGAGGGAGACATTTTATTCGTTTGGTGGTTGATGGGTGCCCATGAGGTAACACTCCTCTGGTCATGGGTGACTTCAATGTAACCACTGGCACTGACAGGGCTGGCTTGGAGGATTGTCGCGGTCCCCATGTGTCTCTCTGGTGATTGTGGTGAAAGTGGCTCCATGTTCCTTGACTCTGCAAAAGCTCAAGGGCTGCGAATTGCTGGATCCTGGGTCCAGTGCCCTGCATCATCACTGGATTTGGTACTCCAATACAGGTGGTACGGTGAAGGAGATCAATCACATCCTTGTGGCCGGACGCTGGAGGCTCTTACAAAACTGCAGGGTCTACAGAAGTGCCCAGTTTGTGAATTCTGACAACAGACTTGTTGCTACTCTGAAGATCAAACTTTGGTCCAGTAGGTTACCACCTACTAGGAAAATGAGGCTGGACTTGGCCAGACTCTAAAATCAAGCTGTTTCTACTGAGTTTACACGCAGTTTGTGTGAGGAACTTGCAGATTTGGGAGCGACTGATGATCCTAATCTGATGTGGGAGACCTTCCGTGATAAGACCCTGAAGGTTGCTGAGGCTTGTGTTGGTGTTACCGGTGTTCCCAGAAGGAGGTGTTTCATCTCACAGGGCGCCCTGGATATCATTGAGAGGAGTCGCAGCACACAGAGTGATGGCATCTCCAGTCTGCACCAGAAACTAAGAAGGACGGCTGCGAGGGCTCTGAGGGCAGATCAGGAGGTGTTTGTTAGAGGAATCTGTGAGCAAGTGACACACCATCTGTGGTCTAGCATCCCACGTCCTATTTGCAGAGGAATCAAAGCATTACACACATCCAAATCTGCTCCTCGGAAAGTCGCAGTCAGGGCGGCTGGTGGAACGGTCCTTCTGGCTGACACTGTAGGTGTGACCTATTGGGCTGGCTACTTTAAACAGTTGTTCTGAGTTCATCCTCCAGCTAGGATGTTGGATATCTCTGGGTCCACGCATCTTGAGGCTGATCCTCCAATTAGCTGTGAACCACCCAATCTCACTGAGATTGCACAAGTGGTGAACCAGCAGAGGGAAAGGAAGGCTGCAAGGATCTGTGGTATCCAGGGTGAACTTCTCCAGGCTGGTGGTAAGGCTGTCCTCCTGGCATTGCAAGCAATCTTTGCTTCCATTTGGGAGACTGGCGTCATCACAACTGGCTGGAAAATGGGACTTGTCGTCCCTATCTGGAAAGGGAAGGGTGATCACTTGGATTGCGGCAACTTCAAAAGGGGATAACACTGTTCCCGGTGCCGGGTAAGGTCCTTGCTAGGGTCGTCCTCAATACAATCCATGATCACCTACCAGTGACGGAGAAATCTGCCATCAAACGCATCCTGGCATTGAGGGTTCTCATGGAGCGCAAACACGAATATCAGCAGAGTTTCTTTGCAGCCTTTGTTGATTTTCATAAAGAGTTCGACTGAGTTGATCGAGCTGCCTTGTGGAATATCCTGAGGGTTCACATGATCTCTTCAAGGTTCCTGTATATCATGGCCGGCCTGTACACTGGTACTGTGAGTGCTGTGCAGAGTGGAGGCACAACCTCTGTGTTTTTCTCAGTTCATTATGGGAAACAGGGGTGTGTTCTTGGCCCTACTTTTAATGCTTGCATGGACTGGGTCTTGGGCAAGGTCGTGGGGTCCAGCGGCCGTGGGGCATCTTTTGGTGAAGAAAGATTCATGGATCTTGACTTTGCTGACAATGCTGTGATCTTCATGGAGTCAATGGAGGCTCTGATCGGGGCTTTTGAGAGACTGAGTGAGGAGTCTGAGTGTTTGAGCTTGCGAGTGTCCTGAATAAAAACCAAGATCCAGGCCTTTAATGACCTGTTGGGCAGTACCAGTTATGGCACTATGACCATGTGGTGTGATTCCCCCAAGGGTGATCCAGCTCACAGGATCCTAATTGCTGAAGACAAGAGTGGCTGGACCAGGCCAAGGGGACACCCATGTAACACCTGACTGCGGCTGATAGAGGGTCATTTCTGGAGGGTGGGACTGGACTGCGGGATCCCGAGCTGTTTTGTTGTGTGGTGGGTGTGTCAACACACTGTGCCAGTGCAAGCACTCCAACCTGACCTGTATATAGCAATTGAATATATGCTACTTTCTTCTTCATTACTTTTCATCATTACCTGAATAACCTGAATAATTATCTTATTGTTATGTTTTATTGTCACCTTTGTTTCATGTGTGTGTGTGTGTAATTAAGGAAGCATTAATATAGACTAAAAATCTCATTAAATTCATGATAAGAAAAATTTCTTAAAGACATGGCTAATTAATAACAAAAGATAGGAAAACATAAACTACAATTGAAAGAAATTTTGTAAGTCCACAGTCCTTAAAAATAAGCCAAGGCAGAATTCAAATGCAAGCAAACCTGAAATATTATATGCCACATGCTATAGTCAACAGCTATAGTGCTTTATGTTGGTCAGACACTATATTAATATCTCTCTGATCACTCTGGTATCTGCTATGCAAAAGTAGTAGCTTGGTTAAGGCAATGGTTGGCACAGCTGTATACCACAAAAAAAAACAGAAACGTTCACTACATGTTGGTAAAGACAGCTGCAGTTTAATTAAAAAAAAATGTTGAAAAGAGTATTGTAATAGAAATACCCAAGCATCAGCACAAATAAGAGTAACCTAATTCATTCCTTTTCACTAGCAGGTAGACCATTCCACTGTTTGGTAACCCTGTAGATAAAGTTTGACCTCCTGCAGAAGTTTAATTTATGCACAGAAATACAAAAAGACCAATGTCTTGCAATTACAAAGGAAGTATTAATGACTTGTGTTAGGTAAAAGGGGCCAGAGCAAGTTGAAACGTTAAGATACAAGAGGAATTTTGACATACTCCCTACACTTAACTGTAAGCCAATGTTGAGACATCAGAACTAGAGTTATGTGCTCATACTCAGTTCTAGTAATTATTCTTGTAGCAAGCTGCAATTTAATGATTCTACCTGAATTAAATACAGGAATCAACTTTTTTGTGCATTATGTAGTGAGAATGCAGATTAATTTACCTATACAATGCCTTCAGAAATTATGCAGACCCCTTTACTTTTTATGTTGCAGCCTTGTGCTAAAAAAAAATCATTCAAAATTTAAAGCACCATTGTCAGCGATAACATCCTCAAGTCTTCTTGGATTCTTATTGTCTGGAGTGTTCTTCACAACAAGCTTCGCACATCTGCATATGGGGATTTTCTGCCATGTTTCATTGTAGATCCTCTCAAGCTCTGTCAGATTAGATGGAGAATGCTGGTGGACAGCTATTTTAGGTCTCTCCAGGGATGTTCGGTTGGTTTCAGGTTTATGCCCTGGCTGGGTCAATGGAGAACATTCAGAGTTTACCCTAAGCCACAACTGTATTGTCTTTGTTTTGCATTTTGGGTCATTGCCCTGCTAGAAGGTGAACCATTGGTCCAGTCTGAGGTCCAGAACACTCTAGAGCACAGTATCTTTTAGGATATCTCTGCATTTTGCTCCAGTCAGCTTCCCTTCAACCTTGTCAAGTCTCCCAGTCACTGCCACTGAAAAATAACCCCACAGTTTAATGGTGCCACCACCACGATTCACCTTTGAAATAGTATTGCACAGGTGATGAGTGACACCTGGTTTCCTTCAAAACTGAACAGTTCAAACAGTTTAATCTTGCTTTCATCACACCAGAGAATCTTGTTTCTCATAGTCTGAAGGTTTTTGGGGGCCTTTTTGTAAATTCCAAGTAACCTTTCATGTGTTGTCTGGCCGCTCTACTGTAAACCCCAGATTAGTTGAGTGTTGCAGTGGTGGTTGTCCTTCTTGAAAATTCTCTCATATGCAAAAAGGTTCTCTGGAGCTCAACATGAATGACCATCGGGTTCTTGGTCATATCTTTTCCAAGGCCTATCTCATCCGATTGATCAGTTTGGACAGGTGGCCACGTCTAGAAAGAGCCATGGTTGTTCCAAGCCTATTAGATTTAAGAATTATAGAGGCCAATGTGCTCTTGAGAACCCTCAATGATGCAGAAGTGTTTTTTGTAGCCTTCCTCAGATCTATGAGAAATCTGTCTCTAAACTTTGCAGGCAATTACTTTGACCTCATGGCTTGGTTTTTGCACTGATGCACATTGTCAACTGTGGGACCTTCCATAGACAGGATTGTACTTTTCCTAATCGTGTCAAATTTTTTGAAGTGGACTCCAAAAAAGATGTAGAAACATCTCAATAATGATTAACATATTGGACTACACCTGAGCAATGTTTCATGTGAAATAGAATAGGGTCTGAATACTTGTGTTAATGGGATATATCAGTTTTTTTTTTTTAAATAAATTTGCAAAACTTTCTAAAGTCCTGTTTTTGCATTGTCGTTCTTAGGTATTGAATGTTGTTTGATGTGGGGAAATTTGCAGGCTGCAACATAACAAAATACGAACAACTGTTGGGGTCTAAATACTTTCTTAAGGCATTGCATTTCTTTGCTGGAAGAAGTAAGCCTTGGATAAGAGTGTAATGCAGATATACTAAAGGATCAAGCATAAAGTATGTCAGTGATAAAGATAACCTATAAGGTAATTACTGATTTGACAAAAATAATATTAAAACTCTCTGTACTTAAGGTTTATTCAATTTGTTGCTATCTGCTGCATTTCTGCTCATTACTAGAGGAAATAAAAGAATATGTACTATATTTTGCAGTTGTCTACTACAGTTATAAATGGACGTATGTATGCAAGGAAACAATTCATCCATTTGGGGCTTGACACACAAATAATTTCTAAGGTTCTTAATAAAAACTTTGATTGTGGGATTCCAAAGATCTAATAGAAGATTTGTAGAAAACGTAACTACCAGCACAATTTATCACTCCAATGGTTATGCACTCGATAATCATTGTGGTCCAATGGATTAACTGCACTGACTAACAATTCCAAAATCTCCATTTTTCTTAGATTCTACTTGCCTTTCATTTAACTGATTTACGGTAGACAGTAGGAAGTATTTTTTTGTTCAGGCAGATTCTTCTTTTCTAAAACTTTTCTTCATCTACATCAGGAACACAGGTTAAAGTACATTATCATAAATAACACAGAAGATAATAAAAAAAAAACAGGTATAGTTAGATTACTTCCTCATAGTTAAAGGTAGATTACTTTATAGATCATTTGGCTTGCAAAGTTCAGCTTGAAACACTGTGAAAATTAAATCATAATATTATAAGCCAAATGAATTAGGATAGCAGTTCCCAAACTGTGGGGTGCGCCCCGCTGAAGCTGTACAAGGGGAGGGGGGGGGGGGGGGGTTGAAAAAATGAACAATACATTTTTATTTCAAATTTAAATTTGCAAGCATATAATCACAATGAATGCATTATAACTAAAATTTAAATAAAACATTTCTAAGGCATAGATCTAATGACCTAACTGACGAGCGGCGCCACTGCTTTTATAGTCGAGTATTTTCAATCCAAAAAGTTCGAGACGTATCGGTATCTGTCGCGAACATTCGGGTAACAGTAGATCAGGTGATAATGCGGCGCGACTGCACCACATTGGCAGCGTAGCCAATATTGCCAAATTGAGTTAAATAATTTACTGCATATTGGGTTATTTTCATGATACGACTAACCGCGGTATAATATTTGTCGGACGAAAATACGTTCGTCTCGTGCAGACTGACTTCATCGATTTACGAGATTTTTTAAAATTAAAACATATTTAATCGTTTCTTTACATAAAAAAATAAATAAGATACAAGGCATTTTAACAGTTATTAAAGCACTTTAAAAAAAATAAATTGCAAATATTTCATCGAAGTTAGCCGAACACATGCAAATCTTATGGAAGTAAAAATGATAGGATACCGCGACACTGCACAAGTATCATACCTTTGTTAATTGTATCATGATTTATTCTCATCTATCTTATATTATGCAGGGGGCGAAGAATTATTCCAGGTAGAAAAGGGGGGGCGCGAAATATGAAAGTTTGAGAACCGTTGAATTAGGATAAGTTTCCAAAGATACAAAAAAGAAGAAAAGTCAAAGTACTAGGCAAAGCTGAAAAAATTGCTAAGGGTAAAAAGACAATTGATATAGCACTGAGAAAAACGTAATGTATGTCCTCCCATCACATGGCTACTTGCTGTGGTTGCCAAGCACAAATCACATGGACAGGGCAAAGATAAACAGCACATGATACAATGGGCCACAGGAGGTCATCAGGCACCATTCTGTCATATATACAGTACCTGCCACTTGCTGTATACTTTTGGCCATGTACTTAAGATGTACGTTTCTCATTATTCAGGTTTTCTTTGAACTATTTTTTTTGGTTTTCTGGTGTAAACTAAGCTTTCTATCTCCACACATTTGATCCTTCTTGTTACTTTTCTCCACTTAGTTCCTTATCTAACAGCCGTTAGAATCATTTACCTGGATTGAAATGTTGCTTCTTGAAATGTAGCTGAACTATGAAACCTCTCAAAAAGCTCACCATATAGGCTAAACTGTGTAAATATGCTGTTGCAGGTGAAAGGAAGATGGCAATGACCTGACAGCATGGTTGAACAAACAAAAATGTAGTTGACTCTGTGCAACATTTCTTGCCTCTTAAAATTTGCAGACACGCTCATAAAATCTAAATTGAAACATTTTCCAGATTAGTTTTTTTTTTTTTTTGTTCTGGATGAATATTTTTTTGCTAAAGTTTGCTTGTTCTTTCTGGAGGTACAACTTCTTTGAGAGGAACTATTTTCCAAAACATTTTTTGCCATTTCTTGAAACCGCACACCCTGTACCTATTAAATAAGGAAACTTCACAAATGTTTGCTTCCTGCTCCTGACCTTTTAATTCTTGTCCCTGATGTTTGTCTTGATATCAGCAAGTTTCTGTTGTTCTTGAATCAACATCAAGGTTGGCATTGCGGGACAGTCATTAAGTTTCAACCAATCAGCATTAAAGTCAGCATCTGACATCATAAAGCAGGGATCTAATACACTAAAGCACATGATTTCACATCTTTTAATAATGGCTTTAAAAATCTGCTTAACAAGTTCTCCTCCAAGCTGGGAGAATTTTGCACATGTTTTATGACTGACAAAGGCATATTTTTTTCCCTCAAATGCTGGATTTTACATCGTTTTTGTGTACTTCATTTTAAAATCAGTGGCTAATTTAAAGCTGATTGGATGAAGGTAAATGACTGTTTTGGAATGACACATTAAAGACAACTAAAATCTTATAATAGAAAATCCACCAAGTTCCACCAGATCATACAAGTCCAAATACTCACATGGAAATAGTTCCATATTCATGGAGAGTCATAATTTGCAAAAAAAAAATATTGATCAAGTATGAAGTAGGGAGTTGCCACCAAAATAGACTCTTGTTGTCTCTTCAATGTTATCTAACAATAAAGCTGGTGCACTGCAACATTCTATCAAAGAAAGAATAAGTTGTGTGACAGATAAGGACAAACAATAGTAAACTTCTTAAAAAAATTAAAGGAACACTTTGAAAACACATCAGATCTCAATGGGAAAAAAATCATGCTGGATATCTATACTGATATGGACTGGGTAATGTGTTAAGAAGAAAAGGATTCTACATCGTTTGATGGAAATGAAAATTATCAAACTACAGAGGGCTGAATTCAGACACCCCGAAAATCAAAGTGAATAAATGATGCAGCAGGCTAGTCCATTTTGCCGAAATTTCATTGCAGCAACTCAGAATTGCACTCAGTAGTTTGTATGGCCCCCACGTGCTTGTATACATGCCTGACAACATCTGGTTATACTCCTAATGAGACAACGGGTGGTGTCCTGGGGGATCTCCTCCCAGATCTGGACCAGGGCATCACTGAGCTCCTGGACAGTCATCTGGGGTGCAACCTGGCAGCGTCGGATGGACTGAAACATAATGTCCCAGAGGTGTTCTATTGGATTTAGGTTAGGCGAGTTAGGTTAGTTGGGGGCCAGTCACATGAGGCCTGGCATAGTTGTGCACCAGGAGGAACCCAGGACCCACTGCACCAGCATAGGGCCTGACAATGGGTCCAAGGATTTTATCCCGATACCTAATGGCAGTCAACATGCCATTGTCTAGCCTGTAGTGGTGTGTGTGTCCCTCCATGCCTTCCCAGACGATCACTGACACACCACCAAACTGGTCATGCTGAACGATGTTACATGCAGCATAAAGTTCTCCACACCCTTTCACGTATGTTATGTGCTCAGGGTGAACCTGCTCTCATCTGTGAAAAGCACAGGGCACCAGTGGTGGACCTGCCAATTCTGGTATTCTATGGCAAATGCCAATCGAGCTCCATGGTCCCAGGCAGTGAGCACAAGGCCCACTAGAGGATGTTGGGCCCTTAGGCCACCCTCATGAAGTCTGTTTCTGATTGTTTGGTCAGAGACATTCACTCCAGTGGCCTGATGGAGGTCATTTTGTAGGGTTCTGGCAGTGCTCATCCTGTTCCTCCTTGCCCAAAGGAGCAGATACCAGTCCTGCTGATGAGTTAAGAACCTTCTACGGCCCTGTCCAGCTCTCCTAGAGTAACTGCCTGTCTCCTGAAATCTCCTGCATGTCCTTGAGACTATGCTGGGAGACACAGAAAACCTTCTGGCAATGGCACGTATTGATGTGCCATCCAGGAGAAGTTGGACTACCTGTGCAACCTCTGTAGCATCCAGGTATCGCCTCAGTCAGTGTCTTCCACCTGTTAAACCATTCCTGTTTTGGGGGTCTTCTCATTGTTGCCCCTCTAGTGCACCTGTTGTTAATTTCATTAACACCAAAGCAGCTGAAACTGATTAACAACCACCTCTGCTACTAAACTGACCAGATCAATAGCCCAGAAGTTTCATTGACTTGATGCTATACTCCGATTAAAAAAGTGTTGCTTTAGTTTTTTTAGCAGTATATTTTTTCAGGAAAGAGTTTATTAGCAATGGCAAAGGTTTGTCTGAAGTTTCACTTGCATTGAACTTCAGCTTTGCCCTTCAGTTATGGCTATGTCAGCAGGCAGAATATTTATAAGTTTCTTAATGAGAAGCCAATTCTTGCTGTTAATTAAACCCGTTATTTAATTCAATGGCTTGTTGCTGCGCTCATTCTGCTATAGCAGAAATTTGCAAAACTGTCGATGTTCTGTTTTTTCTAACAACACAGTCAAAATGTTTTGGTGACCTGAAAAAATTAACCTTACTGAGACCTTCACCTATCTTTATTTTCAGTTTAGCTGGTCATGTGGGGGCTCGTTTTGTGTCTCATTATTGTCTAGCTGCTAATTAAGGAAAAAGGAACAACTAAGAGGTCTGAGTCAAGTTAATTAAAACTGAGGCAAAAAAATAATTAGGCGCAAAAACGGGTCACTAATTAAGAAGATAGTTAGAATGAAAACCTGCAGCCACTGCGGCCGTCCTGGAGTGAAATTGGACACCCCTGACCCTTATGTTATTATATGCTTTTCTTGTGGGAGATCTTTGCTTTGTTAGACAAATGTACTGTATACATTTTATGCAATATTAAAACCACTAAACTGATTAATCTATTTCCTTAATTCTTTTACCCATTATATGGTTGTAGGGAAGACAATTAACCTAACATAAACATCTTTCAGATGTAAGAGGAAAATGAAGTGCCAGAGCAGATAAATTGAATGCGAGAGTACTTGCAGAAAACCAATACAGACACAGGAACGTCTCCCAGATTACAATGGAATCCTGGTCTCTGAAGTTACAAGAAACTACTGTGAAAATAGCTGGAATATTTCTTTTAAAATGTTACTGTAAAAATATGCTAAATAGGGTAATATGGTAAGCCAGTGTGTTTCTTCATGCTGGTCACATAAATGGGTTGGGTTATGACAGGATGGGCATCTGGTTTAAAATTTTGCCAGATCAACATGCGAAAAACAATACAGATTTCTATACTGGATCAGTCAAGTTTCAGGTTAACAACAACTGCCACCAGTACTGTTGGCCGAAGAAGGAGAAGTAGAGCGGGGAGACATGTTCGGAAGAAAGAGGAAAGGTGGAAAGTAAAGAGAGTAGAACTGAGGGTAAGAACTTTGAATTTTGGCAGTATGACTGGTAAGGAGAGAGAGTTAGCCGATATGATGGAGAGAAGGAAGGTTGATATATTGTGCTTGCAAGAGACTAAATGAAAGGGGAGTAAGGCCGGATTTATTGGAGGTGGATTCAAATTGTTTTATCATGGTGTGGCTGGGAGGAGAAATGGAGTAGGGGTTATTCTAAAGGAACAGTATGTCAAGAGTGTTTTGGAGGTGAAAAGTGTGTCAGACAAGGTAATGATTATGAGACTGGAAATTGGAGGTGTGATGATGAATGTTGTTAATGCATATGCCCCGCAAGTTGGGTGGGATGGATGAGAAAGAAGATTTCAGGAATGAGTTGGATGATGTGATGGACAGTGTACCCAAGGGACAGAAAGTGGTGATTGGAGCGGATTTTAATGAACATGTTGGTGACGGGAACAGAGGAGATGAGGAAGTGATGGGTAGGTATGGTGTCAAGGAGAGGAATGAAGAAGGTCAGATGATAGTGGATTTTGCCAAAAGGATGGACATGGCTGTGGCAATATGTATTTTAAGAAGAGGGAGTAACATAGGTTGACGTACAAAAGTGGAAGAAGATGCACACAGGTAGATTATATCCTATGCAGAAGAGTCAATCTGAAGGAGATTAAAGACTGCAATGTGGTAGTAGGGGAAAGTGTAGTTAGTCAGCATAGGATGGTGGTCTGTAGAATGACGTTGGTGATCGAGAAGAGGAAGAGAGTGAGGGTAGAGCCAAGGATCAAATGGTGGAAGTTGAAAAAGGAAGACTGCAAGGATGAGTTTAGTGAGAAGGTAAGACAGGCACTGGGTGGCAATGAAGAGTTATCAGACAGCTAGGCAACTACTGCAGAAGTAGTAAGGGTGACAGCAAGAAGGGTGCTTGGCGTGACATCTGGACAGAGGAAGGAGGAAAAGAAATCCTGGTGGTGGAATGAGGAAGTACAGGAGAGTATACAGAGAAGAGGATGGTGAAGAAGAACTGGGATAGTCAGAGAGATGCAGAAAATAGACAAGAGTACAAAGGAATAAGGCGCCTGGGTAAAGAGAGACGTGACGAAGGCTAAAGAAAAGGTGCATGTTGAGTTGTATGAAAGGATGGATACTAAGGAGGGAGAAAAGGACCTGTTCCGTTTGGCTAGACAGAGGGATTGAGCTGGGAAAGATGTGCAGCAGGTTAGGTTGATAAAGGATAAAAATGTAAACGTGCTCACAAGCAAGGAGAGTGTGTTGAGCATATGGAAAGAGTACTTTGAGAGGCTAATGAATAAAGAGAATGAGAGAGAGGGAAGGTTGGATGATGTAGAGATAGTAAATTAGGAAGTGCAACAGATTAGCAAAGAGGAAGTAAGGACAGCTATGAAGAGGATGAAGAATGGAAAGGCCGTTGGTCCAGATGACATACCTGTGGAAGCATGGAGGTGTTTAGGAGAGATGGCAGTGGAATTTTTAACCAGATTGTTTAATGGAATCTTGAAAAGTGAGAGGATGCCTGAGGAGAGGAGAAGAAGTGTACTGGTGCCGATATTTAAGAATAAGGGGGTTGTGCAGGACTGTAGTAACTACAGGGGAATAAAATTGATGAGCCACAGCATGAAGTTATTGGAAAGAGTAGTGAAAGCTAGGTTAGGAAGTGAGGTGATGATTAGTGAACAGAAGTATGGTTTCATGCCAAGAAAGAGCACAACAGATGCAATGTTTGCTCTGAGTGTGTTTATGGAGAAGTTTAGAGAAGGCCAGAAGGAGCTGCATTGCATCTTTGTGGACCTGGAGAAAGCATATGACAGGGTGCCTCAAGAGGAGCTTTGGTATTGTATGAGGAAGTCGGGAGTGGCAGAGAAGTACATAAGAGTTGTACAGGATATGTACGAGGGAAGTGTGACAGTGGTGAGGTCTGCGGTAGGAGTGATGGATGCATTCAACGTGGTGGTGGGATTACATCAGGGTTCGGCTCTGAGTCCTTTCTTATTTGCAATGGTGATGGACAGGTTGACAGATGAGATTAGACAGGAGTCGCCTTGGACTATGATGTTTGCTGATGACATTGTGATCTGTAGCAAGAGTAGGGAGCAGGTTGAGGAGACCCTGGAGAGGTGGAGATATGCTCTAGAGAGGAGAGGAATGAAGGTCAGTAGGAACAAGACAGAAAACATGTGAGTTAATGAGATGGAGGTCAGTGGAATGGTATGGATGCACGGAGTACAGTTGGCAAAGATGATTTTAAATACTTGGGATCAACAGTACAGAGTAATGAGGATTGTGGAAGAGAGGTGTAAAAGAGAGTGCAGGCAGGGTGGAATGGGTGGAGAAGAGTGTCAAAAGTAATTTGTGACAGACAGTTATCAGCAAGAGCGAAAAGGAAGATCTACAGGATGGTAGTGAGACCAGCTATATTATATGTGTCGGAGACAGATGCACTGACCAAAAAGCAGGAGACAGAGCTGGAGGTGGCAGAGTTAAAGATGCTAAGATTTGCATTGGATGTGACGATAATGGACAAGATTAGAAATAAGTACATCAGAGGGTCAGCTAAGGTTGGACAGTTTGGAAACAAAGTCAGAGAGGTGAGATTGCATTGGTTTGGACATGTGCAGAGCACAAATGCTAGGTATATTGGGAAAAGGATGTTAAAGATAGAACTGCCAGGGAAGAGGAAAAGAGGAAGGCCTAACAGAAGGTTTATAGATGTGGTGAGAGAGGACATTCAGGTGATGGGTGTCACAGAGCAAGATGCAGAGGACAGGAACATATGAAACAAGATGATGCACTGTGGCAAACCCCTAACGGAAGCAGCTGGAAGAAGAAGAAGAAGAAGAAAATGAAGATGAAGAAGAAGAATGGTATTATGGTAGACACAATGTTACACCATAGCCAGGGTGCAAAAGTGGCTCATGTTTCATTCGGCATGGGGGTCTGATATATTAAGCTATACTGTATTAGTTGAAGTTATGACATATTTAACTGTGCTAAAGTACTCACCTTTTCCTTCAGCCTCACTCTACAGGTTTAGATTACATCAAATTAGGGAAGTCACTACTACAGTACTTACTGCTTACTACTAAGACAGACTTGGTTTTTTTTATTATTATTATTTTGACTAACTGACGGAAGTTCTATCTTCTGACCCATGTTTTTCTGCCCATGTGTCATGCTATTTTTCACCCATTGCCAGTTCAATAAGTAAATTCAGTACATTGAATGGGTAGAACTGGAATAGGAATGGTAACATTCAAAGGTAGAGTGAAAATCTGACAAAAGAATGAATGAACAGTAAACAGAAGCAATCAAGGGATATGTATTGCAGGTTTAAAGTATACAAAAGTATACAAAAAATACACTGATTTGCAAGAAACATTTTTACGTGGGTTTATTTTTTTTGTACATCAAGTCAATTTTAAACTGTCCATTCTTCAGTGAGCAACTGTCCACTTTTGGTAACTCTGTGCGTCTTAGCTCTTTGTAGTACAAATTTTGTTGTATTGTCCAACTTCATATTATTTTTTATTGATTTCAGTAACAAGTTCATACTGCACTGTCCAAATTGACATTCAAAGCTGCAATACCACATACTTCAAACCTCATTCAGAATTCACGGGTGATCAACCTAGTATATTGAGATAACAAATGGTTTCTTATATGCTCTACAGCACTTTAAGTAGTTGTAAATATTTTAACACACTGTAAATATTTCTGGTAGAAAGGTGCATTACACAACCAAAAATCATGTGGTACTAAGAATATGACAGTAACACATTGTGAAAGATTTGCTTTGCCATATAATAATCAATAAACATACATGACATTGAAGCGCTGCGGTGGGCTGGCACCCTGCCCAGGGTTTGTTTTCTGCCTTGCGCCCTGTCTTGGCTGGGATTGGCTCCAGCAGAGCCCCGTGACCCATAGGATATAGCAGGTTGGATTATGGATGGATGGACATTGAAGCATTTGTGTAACTATTTGCCTAAACCCTATAAACAGGACACCTTTCGAACATAAACTTATTTTAAAACAAAGATCTCTAGATAGCTTCTTTATCTTGCCCTTCTAATTTCCATAAATATATTTTAAAAAATACTTTAATACTCCTGCCTGTTGAAAAAGCTGCATTCATAATTATGTTGTAATTTAAACATTTGTATACAAGAGTTACAAAGTATAATCTGTGATTTTTTTTATTTAATACATCTCTGAATTTGACATTTTGTATTAACTGATATGAACACCACTAAAATGATAGTAAATATGCTTCCAATTTAAGATTCTTTTTGCTTTGTGCCCTAACCCATCTTAACCTATCATCTATGAGAGAGAAACGAAAGCTTAAGGTTCATCAAAAGTTTCAGTCTCCGGTTTTCAAAAGATCTTGACATTTCAGGGTCCCATGATACCGAAAACATTGATATCTCAATGATGGATGTGTCTGTCTGTCTGTCACAGTTTCTCGAGGACGGTCTAGAGCTAAAACAGCAGGAGTCAAAACTTAAGCCTGTTATGTGATGACGATGTGCTGATTAGATTTTTCAGCCAAATCGTGCAAGAGAAAGAAGCACTCTAAAACTGGGATCTCAAACTCCGGTTCTGGAGGGCTGCAGGTTTTCATTCTAACCCTTTTCTTAATTAGTGACCTGTTTTTGCGGCAAATTAACTTCTTTTAAATTAATTTTAATTGACTTACTCTTGAAGATTCAGACCCTATAATTGTATCTTTTCCCTTAATTAGCAGCCAAACAATAATAAGATACAAAATGAACCAAAACATGACCAGCAAACTGTGACCTTCATACAATATCTGAAAATAAAAAGGGTGGAGGTCACAGGAATGTTGATTTGCTCAGGTACCCCAAAACATTTTAACACTGCTCTTAGAAAAGTAAAGAAAAAAATCAACAATTTTGAAAATGTATGCTATTACACAATGAGAGCAGCAACAAGCCATGGAATTACAGAGCGGGTTTAATTAACAACAAGATTCGACACCTAATTAAGCAACAGGTTGGAGTTTGAGGCCCTGACTTACTTGGTCTTCTGTTGGCTCACTCCCTTCACATTTCATTTTTATTTAAGGAAAGAAATAAAGTAATTCAGAGGAATGATGAAGAAATTCCGGGGAACAAATCTTAAAAAGGGGGCAGCACAGTGGCGCAGTGGGTAGCGCTGCTGCTTCGCAGTTAGGAGACCCGGTTTCACATCCAGGGTCCACCCTGCGTGGAGTTTGCATGTTCTCCCCGTGTCTGTGTGGGTTTCCTCCGGGTACTCCGGTTTTCTCCCACAGTCTAAAGACATGCAGGTTAGGTGCATTGCCGATCCTAAATTTTTCCTAGTGTGTGCTTGGTGTGTGTGTGGGTGTGTGTGTGCCCTGCAATGGGATTTGTTCCTGCCTTGCGCCCTGTGTTGGCTGGGATTGGCTCCAGCAGAGAGTGGCTTGTGTTAGGATATAGCGAGTTGGATAATGACTGACTGACAAATCTTAAAAATCAAGTTAATTAAAATTAATGCAAAAGAAGTTAATTAGCAGCAAAAACAGATCACTAATTAAGAAAAGGGACAGAATGAACTACGGCCCTCCTGGACTGGAGTTTGAGATCCCTACTCTAGAGGAACCCTTGAATACCACAACTCTGCAATTAATTATGAATTCTTCTTGTGAATTGCTATTGTAATGACCTATTTTATGATCAGAAAGATCAGCATCAAAGAGGTAAATAATTACTGAAATGTTATAGAATAGTTTGAGTAACTTGGCTGCTAGGGTGCAAAGCCTACTGACACTCACATCTGAAATTTTTTTTTCACTACGGAGAAATTACAGCACTATTTCAGGAAGACATGGGAAGAATGTTTAAACTCCACACAAACAACAGCCAGATGTGGGATTCAAATCAAGAACACTGCATCCACCAGGCCACACTATATTTTATATAATTGTGCATTTTAGGGGTATACTTTGAAATCTTATCTTTTTTATAAATTTCCACCCAATTAATATAGAATTTTTTCCCAATTGCTCAGGGTATTCTGCACATTTATAATGGAACAGAAGCTTATAATACAAATCAAGGATTTCTGAGCTCTATCGTAAAACTGAAAGTAATTTAATAATATGGCAATAATGGTAATACATTGTTAATGGTTTCTCAAATAGCTTAGTCCCTACTCCTTGTTACAGAAAAAATATATTTTTTCTCTTTTCAAATGTTCGAAGTTATCACATCTTTTAAAACATTTAAAAACTATAAACAGAGAAATATAGAAAAAGTAGCAGAAATATTCCCCTTGAACTAAAGCATACCCATACTTGCTTTGCACATTGCCATTTAATAGTGAGAATTTGTGAGAAAATGGCAAATCTTTGTGAAGAGTAAAATAAGATTTTTATAGAAATCACTGGCAGCTATTAAAGAGTTTAAACCTTGTGTCACCTTCTTTTCTATAATCTTAAATTTTCTAGCATAATTTCAGTCACCTTGTTAAAACATCATCAGCATGTTTACCTTTTACTCAATAAATGCTGACAAGAATAATAAAATACTAGCCATGTGCGCCCAACTACGTTGTGCATGTTAAAGTTGTCTGTGAAGGGCTCCCTGTTTAAATGCGGCTGCCAGTCGTGAACTGGGCCCTTCGTCGCACAGCATTATGATTTTTTAAAAGGGAAACAAAATTACAAAAGAAAACCCTTGGACATTGATTCAATAGGAACGGCCTACTCGGAATCACTGTCCAAATAGTAATTATGTGGTGGTGTAGAAGAATTTCTGCTTCTGTCTGTTCACAGTCCGTCTTGTTTTCACGACGCTGTCGTTTCCTCTCATGATGTCTTCTCAACCTTTCTCCAATCTCACAGGCTGCTTTGTGGCAATCCAAACAGTAAGGCAATATACACGGAGCAATGGTTATAAAAGGGGGACACATAGGTATCCAGGCTCTTTAAAGCATAAATAGGGATCACTTTACTGACATGTGAGCAAGCCACGGTACAACTGTGAGACGCGCAGCACTCGCCGGCTACAACGTAACAATAATAATTTCCAGAACGTGCTGTTACGTTGTCATTCATTTTACTCACTGTCTTTCTTTCATTCATATGTTACGTATGCACGTACCTTTTATCTTCGGCAATCTCATTCTCTAACCAGGCCTCAGGAGCTAACCAGCGTAACACTGTCCACCACCCCTTTCGTTATTCCGGCATATTGTTGACATCCGTGAGTAACAACAACGTACTAAACTGGAAGGTGGTCTACGCACGCATGGAATTCGCGGACAAACAAAGATCAAGATCTAAATGAAGATCTCTTTAGTTAACTTAAAGCACAACAATTTGTTTAGTTTGAATGTCTGTGTTTTGAGGTGTGACTGGCGTACTACAGTCTTCAGTAGTATAAGCCTGGAGGAGATTCTTAATGCAATGCCTATGTTTTAGCTGTCTCTCTACTGCCATCTGTGTGCTTCTTCTTCCAATTCATTCACGGATAAACAAAGATCAAGATCCAAATGAAGATTATATATAGAGATTCCTTGCACATAATGATCATTATTAATACTTACAGTATAATATGATTATTACAATCATAACTGTATTTTTCTCCACTTCTACTGACATTACTGTGTGATGTTGAATCAAGTAGTGTATATTTAATAAGTTCAATTTTAATGGGTTATAAATGCTGCAACAAACAAATTTAAAGAATAATATCATTGGCAATAAACTGTAAAGCATTTTAATTTGCTATCAAAGTATTGGTTGTGCATTGCTGATGTTTATTTTCAGGAGGCAAAATAAGCAAGGTAAAGATCTTTGTGTATTTTCTTTTACAGAAACTCAAATCTTTTCTTCCAGGGGGAGATTTAAAAGGAACACCAGAAGGAGTTGTGACCTTCTGTGATATCACAGCCCAGGATTATTATGCTTATATTATGGTTGAGGATGCCCCACCAGTCTCAGTGGTCACCAAGAAGCTCTAAATCCATAGTGACAAACAAATACTCGAGGAACAGTCACTTCTGTCAGTCTAATGACTCAGGAGACAGTAAAATTGGACTCCTACCACAAAGGTAGAACTGACAAAGAAGGAGAGTGAGTTATATAGAGACTGATACAGATGAAAGAAACATTTCACCATAAGAAAATGGGATAATATTATGGGGACAGAAATTCCATTTTAAGCAAGACCTGTAAGCCAGCAAATGGTCAGAATTACTGTATATTACATCAAAAGCACAATAAAATAATAAGCTTAATTAAGCAAAACCTGACATTATTTCAGATCATCCTATTTTGCCCATTGCTTGTTATTTTTAATTCTTTATACCTAATGTATGTATAGATGTTTCAAGGTATGTGCAAGACTCCTACAAAGGGGTGCTAAAACAGTTATCTTTACAGAAATGAAGAACAGGTTTAATTTAAATATCGTAAAATTCTGCTATTAAACCCAATACCTGCATGTCTTAAGGAGATTCCACAATGTCCTTCGTGTACAGTATGCATAATGAAAATATAATTAAAAAATAAACCCCCAAAATGTATTAAAACTTCTTAAATATCCACAATTTATCTCCAAAATAAAGTAAATAAATGAAAAAACAGATACATTTTTTAAAGCAAAACAGCACCAGGCTCCCCATAAACATTCACTGTGCACACACATTCACACACACACAAAATACTGTGTTTAAAAAAGTTTTGGTTCAATGGGTCCTGTTTGTTCAACCTCCTGATTCAAAGATGGATGCATTACACTGGCCTAGGACGTAAATTCAAGAAAAATGACACTACCACTTTGTATCAAGTGCCAAAAGGGTATTTCTAAACCTTTAAAGTTACACTAAAGTGAAAAAGCCAGTCTTAGCACATCTGTTCTCTCTTGAGCTTTGACTTTAAGCTTCAGTTAAACCTTGATGTTATCATTTAGGGAACATCTCTTGAGCCAAGCCTTACAACCCCAAGTTTAACAAAGAAATGCATTGTCATAACTCCACTGCCTTAAGATTATATTACTGCAGGTTTCACCTCAATGGCTTCTCATACAAAGCATTAACACACACCAGTTGGTTCAAAATGATACTTCTATACCAGAGTACTAACAGAATCCTAATATCATATTGTATATCTCTACAGATAACCTGACTAATTTGGATTCCTATTAATTCCAGAATAATTCCAATACATTTGTGGTTTATAATCAAGTCTCTATCACTAAAAGAAAGAAGGTATGATGGTATGGTGTTAGCCTGACATGGCTCCTTCACCAAATCTGCTTCCTCTTGGAGGAAGTGAGGTGTTTGCCAAAATTCAGAATATATGAGATTCTGCAAAGTGAAGTGGAGGCAGGGGAGGAAAGTGTGGATCACTGGATGGTGGATACAATACTAGTCGCTTTGGTTTTTTTTTATCTTTGTAGAGTAAGGTGTTAGGGCACAGCAGATGTTTACATTCTAATGGCTTTGGTCTTGTCACATCTGGACTACTGCAACTCACTTCTGGGAGGAGTACCTGCTTGTGCTATCAAGCCACTGAAGATGATCCAGAATGCAGCAGCCTATCTTGTATTTAACCAGCCGAGACAGGCACATGTCACTTCTCTCTTCAGGTTGCTACATTGGCTTCCTATAGCAGCACACATTAAGTTCAAAACCCTGATGCTTGCCTACAGAGTAGTCAATGAGTCAGCACCTGAGTATATGGAGACACTGGTGAAATACTATATGCCTGCTTGCCCACTCAGGTCTGCCAGTGAACAGCATCTAGTGATGCTGCCTCTGCATGGTATCAAGTCTCAATCCAGACTCTTGTGTTTCTTGTGTAGTTCTTAGTTGGTAGGATGGGCCACCTAACTCCATCTGAACTGCTGACTCCCTCATGGTATTTGAGAAGCAATTGAAGACCCATCTGTTATGTGAATATCTGTCTAATTGATTGAAGAGAAAAAAAAACTAAGCTCTGTGATCTTTTATATTGTTGGTTAATTTGACATTTAAGTTTAATTGCTTTATCGATTAGAATCCATGATTGAAAATTATTAGTTACTAGCAAAATGCCCGCGCTTCGCAGCAGAGAAGTAGTGTGTTAAAGAAGTTATGAAAAAGAAAAGGAAACATTTTAAAAATAACGTAACATGATTGTCAATGTAATTGTTTTGTGACTGTTATGAGTGTTGCTGTCATCAAGGATTTGATTATCATTATTTCTTTCAATCAGGTTCGTATTTGGAGGATGTGTTGTGTTCAAGTTACATTCCGTGTTTGTCTAGTCTATCCCTGACCATCTCATCTTCGTTGTCAACCGTTGTAAAGATAACAGGTTTCATTCATCGAAGTGTTCACTACCCAAATCGGTACTTGTGAATCTAAGATGTTTAACAGGCATTCCCGGTATTAAGTTGTGGATTTGCCTGCGAATATTTAGCGGCAGCGTGTCTATGAACTTAATTTAAACTTAAGCTTTACACCTTGCTTTCCTATCGATATGTCTACAAAGGCTTGTTCAGCTTTAGAGGGTTGTTCCTTTCCTACTGCATCAATAAACAGCTTGTTTTCCTCTTTATCTGAGACATCACACACTGCATGCACGGGTTTACCTTTCCCAGTCCTGCAAACTATAGCAAAGTGGTTCAATTTACCACATTTTTTACACTGTCTTCCTTTAGCTGGACATTGACTTTTTCCACCGTGTGCTTTGTTTTCGCAGTAGCTGCACTTATGAATATGCTTGTATGCGTCACTCGCTTCATATTCTTTTGCTGCTGTCTCAATTGTGTAATGCGTTTTTTGTTCAGCGCTCTTTGGACCTCTTGCTTGTTCTCTGCGTACTGCGTTCACAGTCAGTTCACGTGAGCCGCTTGGAGTACATGCATCGAAGGTTCTCAGCTGTGCTTGTGCTATCTCGTGCGATCTTGCGATGTCCACAGCTTTATTTAATGTTAGCTAAGACCCGGCACTTAAAAGTTTCTCTCGCACTTTTGCTGAGTTTGTGCCAAACACTAGTCTATCCCTGACCATCTCATCTTCGTTTGCATAAGCACAGTCCTTCACCAGCAATTTTAACTCCGTTACAAAGTGATCAAAAGTCTCGTTTATACCCTGCGTCCTCTCATTAAACTTGTATCTTGCGAATATCGTATTCGTCTTAGGCATGACAAACGCCAGCGGCAGCCTGTCTATAAACTTAATTTAAACTTAAGCTTTACACCTTGCTTACCTATTCATTTGCATAAGCACAGTTCTTCTCCAGCAATTTTAACTCTGTTACAAAGTGATCAAAAGCCTCGTTTATACCCTGCGTCTTCTCATTAAACTTGTATCTCGCGAATATCGTATTCGTCGTAGGCATGACAAACACCAGCGGCAGCGTGTCTATGAAATTAATTTAAATTTAAGCTTTACACCTTGCTTTCCTATTGATATGTCCTGGAAGGCTTGTTCAGCTTCAGAGGGTTGTTCCTCTCTTACTGCATCAATAAACAGCTTGTCTTCCTCTTTATCTGAGACATCACACACTGCATGCGCGGGTTTACCTTTCCCAGTCCTGCAAACTATAGCAAAGTGGTTCAATTTATCACATTTTTTACACTGTCTTCCTTTAGCTGGACATTGACTTTTTCCACCGTGTGCTTTGTTTCTGCAGTAGCTGCACTTATGAATATGCTTGTATGTGTCACTCGCTTCATATTCTTTTGCTGCCTTCTCAATTGTGTAATGCGTTTTTTGTTCAGCGCTCTTTGGAGCTCTTGCTTGTTCTCTGCGTACTGCGTTCACAGTCAGTTCACGTGAGCCGCTCGGAGTACATGCATCGAAGGTTCTCAGCTGTGGTTGTGCTATCTCGTTGCGATCTTGCGATGTCCACGGCTTTATTTAATGTTAGCTAAGACTCGGCACTTAAAAGTTTCTCTCGCATTTTCGCTGAGTTTTTGCCAAACACTAGTCTATCCCTGACCATCTCACCTTCGTTTGCATAAGCACAGTCCTTCACCAGCGAATATTTAGCGGCAGCGTGTCTATTGGATTGCTGCTGACGGGCGGCCTTGTATGGGCAGGAACTCAAATACGTGGGAGGCGTGGTGATGGGGGACGCAACTCTGCCTCACACGGCGACCAAGCTGCAGGCTATGGCCATATATATGTACGTAAGTAGGATTCAGTTATGACCATTACGCGTAGAATTTTGAAATGAAACCTGCTTAACTTTTGTAAGTAAGCTGTAAGGAATAAGCCTGCCAAATTTCAGCTTTCTATCTACATGGGAAGTTGGAGAATTAGTGATGAGTCAGTCAGTCAGTCAGTCAGTCAGTGAGAGCTTTGCCTTTTATTAGTATAGATTGCATCTTTTCACTTGTGGCAGTCAACTTTTGTGACCAGTCCTACTACACTTGCAGAACAGACAGGCTCAGGCCTAATGCTACTCGATTATGTTTACCGCTTTTGTAAGTCACATTGGATAAAAGTGTCTGCCAAGCAAATAAATGTAAATGTCCCTATGTAAAAATGGTGTTAGAATTGATACTGGAGGCTCTTTTACTTGAATAAATGTTGCTTCTTAGCATTTTGTTTTTGTTTTTATTTTTATTTTGCTTTTCTGAATTAAAAAGGACCAAAAATACCTGAAACCAAACACCGCACAATACTCATATATTTATAACAGACTACCCAGCATACTGTAAAAACACTGCTCATCATCAACTATTAGAGACCAACGGAAACAGGTCTTCTTGGCATTACCCATATTGACTCATTATTCTCTGCTGTACTCACTATCTGGAACTTTCTTAAGCCTTTGTCACACTACATTTCCATTGATTTTCTGTCATAGTCTTCATTTACAGTATGTATTCATACATACAATTCCGCCACAAGAAAAGAATAAAAACATGTCTTGTACCATGAATCCAGAAGAATGCCTTGTCCATCTGATATCTCACGCTTGTTACATTATGAAAGAATGTAAAAAGGCAAAAGATGAGCAGAGACTGGAGACAAAATCACCATACCTTGAAAACATCAGTGCAACCAGTCGCACTGTCAGGCAGCACATCCATTGGATGTCAAAATGGGATACTTTGAAAGTTTGAAACTATGTTGAAAAATTGTGAGTCTGTTATTTAATCTGTCATTCCCTATGACTCCTTGTTTAGGCTGACATCCTCAAGGTGACAATATCCAGCTGCAAATGAAACCAGGACAAAAAATAAGAAGAAAAGAGGATGTAAATAAGTCTGTGACTACCTCATGAGTTGTCATAATCAAGTGGCAGTTTGTTTGACAACATTTACTATTTGAAAATGTTAGCCTTGTCTCTACCAGACAGGATCTTGCACTGTCCAGTTTACAGACAATTTCATATTAGCGCTTTGAAGCATTTTGCACCAGGCTGCAGTGAAGAAGCAGTTAAAAAAAACTCTTTGTGCATCCACACCTGGTGAAAGCAAATTGTTTTGCATCTTTTAATAATAATATAAGGTGTAGTACTATAAAAACATCTCCAAATACTTACTGCTTCATATATGGCTGTAATGTTTTTCAGGTTTCTCGTCAGTGTTTCGTATTTCTTTTTGACTCAAGTACATTCTACAAATGTCTTATAGTCTAGAACAGGGGTGTCGAACTCCAGTCCTGGAGGGCTGCAGTGGCTGCAGGTTTTCATTCTAACCATCTTCTTAATTAGTGACCAGTTTTGCTACTAATTACTTCTTTTAATTAACTTGACTCAGGCCCCTTAGTTATTTCTTTTTCCTTAATTAGCAGCCAAACAATAATGAGACACAAAACAAGCCGCTACATGACCAACTCACCTGTGCCCATCACACAATATCTGAAAATAAAGAAAAGTCTTAGTAAGGCTGATCTCTCAGGTCACTAAAACAGTTTGACAATGTTTTTATGAAAAACAGAAAATCAACATTTTTGGAAATGTCTGCTGTGGCAGAACGAGAGCAGCAGCAAACCATGGAATTAAATAACGGGTTTAATTAACAGCAAGTATTGGCTTCTCATTAAGAAAATGGTTGGAGTTTGAAGCCCCAGTTTAGCTGGTCATCTGTTGGCTCGTTTCATGCCCTATTTTTGTTTGGCTGCCATTTAATGAAGAAATGAATCAATTCAGAGGACTGAATCCTTCTAACAGGGTCATTAAAATGAAGGGAAAAAAGTTAATTAGCAGTGAAAACTGGTCACTGATTAGGAAAGGGGTTAGAATGAAAACCTGTAGCCATTACGGCCCTCCAGGACTGAAGCTTGACACCTGTGGTCTAGAACATAGCAGTAATAAAGCGAATGCATTACATACAACAAGGCCATGATTGCTCTGGAACCTGCTGCAACTGTAAAATGATTAGTGGTTATTGATGCTAAATCTCTTATCTAGAGTTCTGGGATTAAATTCTACCTGTATTAGCATGAGGTTTGCATGTTCTCCTTGTATCCATTGGCATTTCTGATGGTATCCAATTTAGGCTGCCTGATATATCTAATGTTGTTTGGTGTGATTGTATGTCCATGTACACAAGCATGCCCTCTGTAGACTGGCACCTTCTAGGGTTAATTTGTGCCATAGTTCCAAAGATGCTGTGATAGTCTTCAATATTTGGATAAAGTGGGCCAAAAAATCAATAGATGTACTGATGGCTATATACTAGTATTGTTATATCATTTTTGTATATAATGTATGTAGTATAAGATATATGTTTAACTTGTATTGAAAGTGCTATTTTATTAGGTTAAACTAAAAATATTAGGTGGAACTTTTCATAAGTTCAGGTACAAAAAACAGAATTATATATTGTCACAATTCCCACCTCTGTCCCCACTTGTGCTGTTCTTTTCCTTAGTTTTGTAATAAATTCTTTGGGATGAATCACAAAGGCAGCTGACAACAGTAAGCATAAAATCATTCCATAATTATGAGCTTGTACTTGCCCTATTTTTGCTTAAATCTACACACCAGATACCCATGGCACTCAGTGGAGTAGTCTGCTTATTTACCTACTTCAGCTTTTCTTATTGAGCTGTTCCTGATAGTAAGATCTTGCCCAGTTATCACCCAAAAGGCACTTCTGTAGGTGTAGGCGGATTAAAAGAACTCACTTAAAAAAGCATCATATTTGACTAACATCCTAAAATAATTTCAAAACATATTTGTGAATGTTCATAATTGCTTTATTATAATATACCTTCTAATCAAAATGTCCCAATAAGAATTTATCCATCATCCAACCCACTATATCCTAACTACAGGGTCACGGGGGTCTGCTGGAGCCAATCCCAGCCCACCACAGGGCACAATTTAGAATCGCCAATGCACCTAACCTGCATGTCTTTGGACTGTGGGAGGAAACCAACGCAGACACGGGGAGAACATGCAAACTCCACGCAGGGAAGACCCGGGAAGCGAACCCAGGTCAACTTACTGCAAAGCAGCAGCACTACCCACTGCACCACTGTGCCACCCATAAGAATTTATTTACAGCTATAAATACCTGCACACTAGACTGCCAGGAAATTTTAATCCTTATATCTCTTTATTTTTTTGTATTTCCCTTGTATGTTGCATCATATTTTATCATTTTATAATTTATCTTCTTATATTTATCTTTTGTATTCTGTGTTTTCCTTGTATTCTGCACCAATACTATCAAGATAAATTCCTAGTATACATTAGTGTACCTGGCCAATAAAGTGAATTCTGATTCTGAAACTGTGGTAGATTTCATGGTAAAAAGGGTCAATACATCTTTCTGGGAGCCGACTTTTCAATGATACTGTATATCCACAGGGTCACTAATGAGGCACAAGGAACACACTATGTTGTGATTTGGTTCCATTTTAAATGTTTCTGCACTTTTCCTGCATCTCTTATGGCAATGTTTTGGTTCTGTGTATGGTCTTTATTAAGGAAATCTGAATATAATGGGGGTGGTGCAGTGGTAGCGCTGCTGCCTCGCAGTAAGGAGACCTGGGTTCGCTTCCTGGGTCCTCCCTGTGTGGAGTTTGCATGTTCTCCTCATGTCTGTTTGGGTTTCCTCCCACAGTCCAAAGACATGCAGGGTAGGTGTATTGGCAATCCTAAATTGTCCCTTGTGTGTGTGCCCTGTGATGGGCAGGCACCCTGCCTGGGATTTGTTCCTGTGTTGGCTGGGATTGGCTCAAGCAGAGAGTGACCTGTGTTAGGATATAGCAGGACATATAAATATAATGGCTTTCTTATTTTTGGTTCAGAGCATCTTTATCATTTTAAATCAACACCATGAATGTTTTCTTATGTACATGGCCATATTGTGTTTATGGTATTCTACAATTTCTGATCTCTATTAAACTTTGAGTGAATGATAGATCTGATTTTTTGATTGCAAAATTGGGCTAAGCTTTTGACTACATCTCATCTTCTAATTGCTATTACATTTCTTTCCAGGCATTAATTATAAATGCACCCTTATGTCATTAGTAATTAGGTCTCCATGAGGGTAGCCGTGTTCTCAAAATAAAAATATATCCAGTCCTCCTAAGCAGCTACTGAAAAAGTATATCAGTCCAGCTGACCTGAGCGTCTTTGCTGTCCTTCTATCTCAGAATGGAGGACTGAAGCCGTTACAATATGTTACGTAGGAAATAGAATCATTGTGAAAATTCTAATATTTTACATGAAAGAACCTTTTCTTTTAGCTAACTGTCCAAAGGTAAAAATGTTCCAAAAATAGCTCTAAAAACATCAACACACAAAAGCCAAGTTATCTTTCAAAGGAAAGATTCAAAACAGCCATTTGGGGTTGAAAAGCTACCTTTCTGCATCAATAGTATTCATCTTACTTTGAACACCAACTCAGTGATTGAAACTGTAAGAGCGTAAATGCCTTTTATTAGCACAGCAAGATGTAAGATGTAGTTTCAATTTTAAATGAATTTATCAATGTGTTACATAACATGGGAGGGATTCAAACACAGTTCAATGAAGGGGGCTATCAATCCAAAAACGAGCAAGGGTGAAGGTGAG
Source organism: Polypterus bichir lapradei (assembly GCA_026402145.1). Classification (NCBI taxonomy): domain Eukaryota; kingdom Metazoa; phylum Chordata; class Cladistia; order Polypteriformes; family Polypteridae; genus Polypterus; species Polypterus bichir. The sequence goes on from JANRMT010062808.1 coordinate 52,001,980, forward strand.
GAGGCATTCAAGAAAACAGATAAACAGCTAGAGCATAGATGTAGAAAAGAAAATGTCAAAAACAAATTTAACAGTATATCACATAAGAAGAACAAGAACAAATGTAGAAAGTTTCAAAAGATTAAGTTGTGAACTTCAGTCAACAATGAAGTGCAGAACAAGTGCCACGAAGCAACATAAACAGAAAAATATATGAATTCTAACAAGTGTCACATGATGGCTATGGCTGTGAGCGCAGGGTGTGGTGAAGGGTCAAAGACAGGTGGGAGACATGGTATGAGATTTGACCAAGGAAACCATATACCAGTTAGTCACATTCTACATTTATAATAGTTTATTCCATTTCTAAATTTATTAAGCCAGTTAACCATGATGTTTTCCAAGATACCTGTTTTATTTTGTAGTCCCCATAAACTTGGGGCTCTGACAATAAGGTTGATGGAGCTATGCCCTTTATCTCAGTTTAGGTAGGTGGGAATGATCTCCAGTGTACAATGATTTAGCAAGACTCAGAAAACATCTTTTATAAACTTCCAAAGTCTTCTGAAGGGTTTCTCTTCTCACCTCTGTGGTATCATAAATTGTGTATCACCTCCCTGATGTGTCATTGACACTTACAGAATTTCATTGACTCTTTAAACCATATATACTGTATATGGTATATATATATATATATATATATATATATATATATATATATACTTATAAACCTGAATTTAAATGGATTTTGATATGTCAGAGTTGAATTATCAATTTACACACAGATAGCACTGAACCTTTAGTCACAGTGGCAAGGCCACACCTTACTGGCATTATTAAGACGCCTACCTATAAATTTACTTCATTGCTCCACAATTTATACTATACGTTCAAAGTCTGTGAACTTTGTTTTGTTGCACCCATTAATTTAGCAGTTTTATTATTTCAAATAAAAAGCAGTATGTCATAAAGGCAAATGTCATAATCTTAAAAGAACAGCAATGACAGATGACCTTTCTGCTTACTCAACCCTGGCACACTGCACCATGTACTACCACACTCATAACACTTTCAGGTACTTTAATTTGTTCTCATCTTATGATTTTATTCATTATAATATTTTACATATCTCTTCCAGTAATGAGATTGACTTTGTTTCTTAAACCAAAATATTTCAGACATAAAACACTAGATGTAAAATGCATATGCATGAGAATAACTTTGTCTTCTTTGATATACAGTACAGGATTGTGTGTCATATTATATTATATACTATAAGAAGAATTTAGAAATATTTTACATTTTAAATATGCATATAACTCATATAATCCAATTCAGAGTTGTGACGGGCTAAAGCCTATCCCAGCAGCACTAAGCCAAAGCAGGAACCACTCAAAGATATATATGTATTTGTGTGTGTGTGTGTGATTGTGTGTATATACTGTATAAACAGAATATATAGAATAAAAATACATCATCACACATTGTATAAAAATGTTTATATATTTAAAACTTGTTGTGATTGTGGGCAATCATAGTAAGAGGAGGTGGTAGTATCATATACCTCCAGGCAACTGGGTTCAAATGCTGGAAAAGATCTGTCAGTAGATTTTGTGCATTCATATAGCTAGAACTACCTCCAAAACTCTTCACCCAGATCAGACATGTCTACTTCTATCATAAAAGACATGTCCATCCATTTAATCAGTATACAAACTGCTTAATCCACTTCAATGTTGTTAAGTCTATGAAGCCAATTCCAACATCATTGGGAGCAAAACAGGAATGGACAATTGAAGGGGCACCAGTCTACCATCTTGACTGTATATGTTCTGTTTGAACTTGGACAGATTTCTTTGAGAATACCCATAAAGGAGCAGTAAAGGGCGTTATTTAAAGTTTTTTGTTACATAATTTATTATTTACCGCAACTGCCAATTTGTGACCTAGGTTGTTACATGCAGCCGAGAGGTGCTAGGGGCTTGTACCCGGAAGTCGCATTAATTCAGTCAATGACACAATAAGATAAAATCCGCTCTCAAACTGTAACATTTGGTTTCCTGGCTGTTGAATAAATACTCAACTCTTCATTTTCTTTTATTTCTGCATATTATTCTGGTTTCTGATTACACACGTGACTGTCCCATAGCCTATCGGTGTTTCACAGTTGTGTAGTAAACTTCCTTGCACTTTCATTTCCTGTTCCATCCAGGAAGAGCAATTAGAGAAGAACTAAAAAAATGTTTAATAATTTGTTCATGGACCCTCACAACTTCTTTTGTGCAGGAATTGCTTATTTTGAGCTATATCTAGATTTGTAATACTGTATTGTCTTGTTAATTGTTTGCATAATAATGTCTCACGTTTTACTATTTAAAATCCTTAATTTTATCATCCAGTTTGAGAGTGGTTTTCATTGACATTAAAAGGATTACACTTAACAAACTGTATACACTTTTTAGAGTACTGTATCTGGTTGCTTCCAAATCTGTTACTGATTTTTCATACTGTAGCAATTCGGACTATTAATACTTGTAAAAGTGACTAATTCAAACAGGACATGTTTTAAAGACATCAATGCCTAATATTAATGTAAATTCAACAGAACAAAAAAATGAGTAACTCTTCATGTTCAAATGCTATAATGAAAAAAACAAAAAACTGAAGGTTATTTGCTAAGCTGAAAAGTCCTTGAGACTTTGCTTAATAGGAAATAGGACAACCAAGGACTTATGTGGAGTCAAAGATACACATCGTAAAATTGGTAACAAGAGTACAGACAGCAAGTGAATTATGTTAGTGTTCAAGGTATGAAAAGAAGAAGAAAAATAGTCATAAACTGGCATAACAGAAAAAACAACTTTTTCATTCTACAGTTCCAGCCACAGAGCCCTTGATATTAAGGGTGACAAATCTGTTTTGAAAGCACCAACTTGTCATAAAAACCTTCCTTTACAAATAAAATTGTCCTGAGGATTGCCCAGACTTTGCAATATTTTTAAATCACAAAATTTGCATTCATTTTCTAAAAGGTTGCAACGTGACCATACTCAGTATTCTCATTGAAATCTGAAAATAAAGCATGAAAAAAAGTAAACACCAACATTTGATATCAACCTTAAGGTTATAGTAATTGAAGTCGTTAAAAAAATGCATATCACAAAGGAGATTAGGCGATAGACTATTTAGCTTGGGGTTCCACAATGCTGGAGTAATAAGTTGCCATGACTACTCAAAATGTAATACTTGGCTGAAGCAATTCTAGTGTGGACTTCAGAGTGTAAGTAAATTGGGATTTTATTTTTGTTAGCACTGATATTTGATATGTTCACAATACTATTTGAGTATTTTGATACCACAGTCTGCCAGGTTTATGTAAAGAATTACATTATTTACTACTCATTTTCTTCATTTTTTCAGTAATATTATTTCATCACTATTTTCTGGGTTACTTTTCATGACTGGCACCATTTATTGTATCCATGTCGTTGCTGTTGAAATCAACCACTTCTCCCATCATGTTAGTCACAGCCCCAAGCCATCCTTGGAAGAGCCTCATTGTTGTGATGCTAAGGGTGCCCGCAGCCTTGGCATTACCTGTTTCCCAGGACATTGATAGTTATGAACCAAGGATAGATTAGTGCAATGAAGACACAAACAACAATAGTAATGCAAAAAGTACTTTGCAAGTGTTCAAATACTGTGAATAGTGCAGTAAAATGTCTTCATTAAAATAAATAATCCAATAAAAACCAGTGCTTTTAGTGCAAGTTAAAATCAATCGAAAAATGGATCCACAGAAACATTAAAAACAAGAATAAAAAAACAGAGATAAAATCAGGTTCTATTTTTCTCTGTTGTCCTGCGAGCATCAGTGTATCACTTCTTCTACCACCCATGCTCAACGATCAGATCTTCACATCATGGCTGTGAAGCACCAGCAAGAGTGGTCATCCTTTAAGCAGCTTGCATCTGAACCATCTCAGCTGGTCATCCCTGGGACATCCAAAGGTCGTTTCCATCATCCCACCACCATCTCTTGACGTTCCACAAAGTCATTGGCTGCTCCTGCAGGAATGTCTCGCCCCTGAAGTGCCGTTCTTCTCACACACTGTGGTTCCTTGCGACCGCCTTGCCTCCTGTTCACTGCACTGGCTCACTCTCTTCATCTGCTTCTTGATTCTTTCCAAACTCTCTACCTTGATTTTTTTTTTCCTATTTCGCATTTTCATTCTTCCTTCTTTCTCTATCCTATCTCGATAATTTCCTTTTCTCTCTCTGTCCTACTTATTCTCTTTACATGCCTTTGAGGGTACAAGTATTTTCACTAACAACCCAGAGAGTGACAATGGGTAATGGCTGTGCATGTTAACTAGCTATTAGCCAGTTTCTCCATTAAACACTCCAGGGCCACACTGCTTCTTGCCAGCACGCACACACCCACTAAGTCTGTACTGTACCATTTTTAATCAAAACACTGCATTTCCATGGACCCATCACTCACTTCACTACAATTGTCTGTGGAGTTTCGTATTGCAATTTTGGGATCTTTTCCTCAGAAGGAAAAAACAAAAATATTATATACAAAGAAGCTACCAAATAGTAACAATAATTGCATACTAAATGCAACAAGTTTAATGGCAACACATTTGGTAATATAAAATCTGTAATTACAGCAGCAGGCTGGTGCCCTGCATGGGGTTTGTTTCCTGCCTTGCACCCTGTGTTGGCTGGGATTAGCTCCAGCAGATCCCCGTGACCCTGTAATTAGGATATAGTGGGTTATATAATGGATGGATGGATAATCTGTAATTATTTATAACCTTCCAACACATTCTACTTTCCAGTCAACACCTGGTAATGTATAATCATGTTTTGACCCTGTCTACAAATGATTTTCCTTCTGAACAATACTTCAGTCTTTGCCACTCATATTAAACAGAAGTGGTCCATCACTACTATATGAAACAATGCTGACTGTCATGGCACTGATATCATTTAGTTCTTCAGCATCCTACACATACAGTAGTTAAATGGCAGCCTAATACAGTAGAGTTACAAAAATCATGCAAGCACACCCACCAAACTCCCACCTGTCCACAACATAACAACTGAATTTTTTGGGATAGTGGCTGACACATTTCAGGATATGTTGGGAAGCTACAATGCCGAGACCTCTTTCAACCAATATAATTACTATTGGCCTTGTTTAAAATCAATGTATGCAAATGTGTAAAAACTACAGAGCATTTTTGGTTCATAAGTATAATGTCTAAATATTATACAGCTTTGATTGATAAAGAAATAGAAAATGCTTTCTGTATTAAGAAGCAACCAACAACACATGTTTGACAAAACAGTTAAGTACAGTAAACATAATAATAAGTCTTGGACACAGCATCAGCAATGCAACCTTGAAGCATTTGCTGCTTCCTGTCCGAAAATCCCAGCCAAGGTTAATTAAACCTTGCCTAGTGTTCAGCTGCCAGGTAAATCAACTAGATGAATGTGTTACATTTATTTTTTCTTATTTTTTATTTTGCATTGCTGGGGTCGTAACTTACATTTTTGAAGAAGTCTAAAATCACTGCTACATCATGATGAAGTGGAGCTGTGTCACTTGACGTGATGGACATGCTCATGTGGTTTCAGCAGCCAGTTTTATTTAAAATATGCAATAGTAAAATGTGCAGCTTTTGTTACTGTATATTTTGAAATTGCCAGACTTTTTTCTAAACTAAATTTTCCAAATGTTTCCTCAATGTGAGTGCATTCTGATTTCTTTATTGTTTCTGCTATTTTGTTCTTATGGTAATGCTCCTGTGTGTTACTTTAAACACCACAATGATCTTTTTTGCCATATTATCTGGCTTACACCTTTATGCAACATGACTTTTAATATCAACTGGTTACAACTGGTTAAATTTCATTTTGTTCTTTCAATGGATGCAGAGCCAGGTGAAGTGACATATTCATCGTCACAATGCATCAGTAGCAAGATTTTAATCCACAGCCTCAGGGTTTGAAGTTCATAGCTTTAAACCACTAGAGCACACTGCCATTTTTTCCCACTATGAATTATTATTTCTGTGTATGTAAGAACAAGTGACCAAAGCAAATCCTTGCTCAGTTTTTCTGGCTGGTTGTAGAGAATACGCAAAGTGTTTTTTCCAATATATAGTGATTATTAGTAAAGTTACATATTTTATTCATTTTTAAATGCCTGATGGTAGTGACACTAGAGAGCACTAGCTCCAATGGAGCGCTCATCTTGATACACAGTCGCCATAAGGCAGTTTGTTCAGTCCATGTAGTGGTCTTGACTGCCATCCTCTTCCACACACCTCTACATGTTTGTACTATGTCCTTTACTCTGATTTGTAGACCTGTTGTTTCACATTGTTCTCTTCCAGCTGACACCTTTGTCATGAACACTTGATAAGATGCTTTTGTTGGCAATACAATGTCTTGGCTGAGCCAGGTCACATGTACAGTATAGTGGAACAAACTGTCTCCCCTAATTCATTGTTCAACTGCCAGCCTTGCACCTCAACTAGGAGGTCCAGCTTTCACCTAGACTGCTATTGTGACTGCTGCCCAGCTTGCACCAATAAAACAGATATGTGTATTGGGTACCACCGCAAATTGTATTTGTTGCTTTCATTACCATGCACCACCTTAACGGGATTGGGGATTAATGGGCACAGTCATAATACAATCGCTAAATAATTTATGGACTGCATTGTTAGTAAGTCAATCAAGATTAAAAGAAAAATAAAAGAAATGGACTCTTGGGTAACTCTATAAGATTTATTGTTTTCAGAAAAGATTGCAATTAAACAACAAAGTAGAGATGAGTTTTTGATAGCAGATCCCATGTACTGTTAAGCATTCATTAGCAAACCGATTTAAAACCACACCAGGTGTTTAGGTTGTGCCTGAAAAGTGTATATGTAGATGTAATTTATTTACTGAACAAAATGAGCTTACATCAGATTTGCATGAGTAAGCAATGGAGTCTGACAGCTGGCCTTTTAATTTTAACAAATCAGCTGGCTAATCTTTGGGTCTCTCTGAAGCATCAAGTTGGAACATTCATTGTTCTTCTTTCCTGACCACTCCTGTAAAACAAATCCCAAATGAACTCTGCTAGATTTTAGCTTTCTTGAATCATGTCTTTATATTTTATCCCTGTGTCCTTCCGGTTAAACTGAACTTGGGTTTATGTGCCCATTATAACAATGTTATAATATGTCACTTTCATAATAAACTGATTTTACTTCAAGTTGTGTTTTAGGTTTTATAGTGGAGTTTTTAACTCCTTTTTGGAACAATGAAGAATTCTGTGCATAGTAAAATTTAAATGATCTATTATACAGTAAAAAAAAAAAAACTTTATTTTTATGGAACAATTCTATAATGAATACCATCCCCAATAGGAGTACTATAGTACAAGTGTTTTCATACATAAACTCTGCAAAAAAAATGCATCCAGAATCAGGGACTGAATCTGAATAACACCCAGCTACACAACTGAACAAAGTATGAATTATGAGCCCAGAATTTGGCTATGCGTATTAAATTTTAATAAAGATGCTTATAATATCCTCTGTACATAATGGAGTGGGGGTCAGACCTGTGCCAACTAATATACTCATTTAGAAAACTTGAAACAGTATTCAGTGCTCTGCACTATAGCTGGCATTCTAGAATATCCAACACATGCACTGTGGCACTGTGGGAAACAAAGCTGGCCAGGATGGAGTGCTGACTTCACATAGTCATATAGAAGATGCCTGTTATGCTAGTGCACAATTTTGAAAAGGGTAGAAAAATCATACTATGTGTCAGGTAACAGCATATCTTTAGTCCGTCAAAAAGCTGGTATCAAGTAGCAGAGGCAGCCTGGAGATTAAAGGGAAGATTGTGACATATCATGATACCAGCTGTTCAGATGGTTTAATTTTTGTGGATACTGTCAAAATTGCACCATTGCTTATTGTTTTTTCATACTTGTATCCAGTTATTGTCTAACCAAAAAAAGAAGGATCAATCATCATTAAAAATGATATCAGTCAATTCACTGACACCAGGGAAATGGATATCTGGAACTAACTTGGTCCATGATCACTTCTATCCATCATAAGCACAACATCTCTGTTAATGATGATGAAAATAATTCACATACAGTTTATGACTGTCAGATATGTGATTCACTGTTCAGCTTATTCCACAAGGGTATGATAGAATGTCTATGGTTATTTTTATTAACACAGTCCCACTCAGTATCACATTCATACAGCCAACATACATTATAATTTATGAAGCTGACCAAGTGACTTTAAAAAAGAAAAATGGCCAGTTTGTATGAAACTCACTAAATTTTTTGTACAACTAAAGAGAAGAGCCAAGCAAAATGACACCTTTTATTGGCTAACTAAAAAGATTACAATATGCAAGCTTTTGAGGCAACTCAGGCCCCTTCTTCAGGGAAGGTGTAAGATGCAAGATTGATTATATCTTGCCTGAAGAAGGGGCCTGAGTTGCCTCGAAAGCTTGCATATTGTAATCTTTTTAGTTAGCCAATAAAAGGTGTCATTTTGCTTGGCTTTTCTCTACATTCATAATGGCTAACACGGTACAACACCCTAGTACTACAAATATATTGTCTGCACAGGCACGGTGTGTTGTAATGGTAGTGTAAAGAAAACCCACATTGATAGGGAGACAATCCAAACATTTACAAAATAACAAAATACAAATCACTCGGTACATTAAAATCCCTTGGCTAGCCAAGAGCTAAGTTGTTATGTCTAAGTCAACTACTTTTTAAAAGCCATCAGAGTCAGCTATGAGATACTGTAGATTGCTCCAGATTTTGACAAACCATTTTTGTAAAGAAAAGATCCCAGGTTTTTGCCTGGTTAAGATTTGTAAAACTGTCTACATCTGCCCTACACAATTCCAGTTTAATCTATTTTTTGCTTTTTCAAGCAACTGTACTACAACATTTAAGCATCTGTGATTTTTTTCACTTGAAACCTAATATGAAAGAGCAGAAGGTTTCCATTTTGCTGTTGTTGTTGTTGTTGTTCTTATTCATTAGAGAGGATAATCTTCTTCTAATCATTGAAACATAATTTAAAAGGACATGTTAAATGAAAACTGACTGGCCAAAATACTATATTATAAATTTTGGTCCCAAGGACCAAGGCTCAGCGTTTGACCTAACAAACACTGACTGTTGACTTTCACTTCTGTTTGCAGAACAAATTGAACACTGTTAGCTTAGTCCTCGTCTTCTGCCTCTCAGCTGGACCCTCCTTATCCTGCTGAGTGCCTAGGCCTGCAGGGGCTGGCCAAGCAAAATCTCATCTGCTGTGATTGTATTTAACAAACACGTCTTTGAAATGCAAACACCGGCTGATTGACTTCAGTAATGAGAGGAGACAAATGGATTTAGACAGATTAACATTCTAACAGCAAGTGGCTTTAAAACCACTTGGCAAGCTAAAAGTGCTCATTAGTACTGTAAACGAAAAGAAAAAAAAATAATTTTAAAAGCATACATTTTACAAAGAGACAATGCTTCAGATAAAAAAGACAGATGAAAACATGCAAACATTTTTTTAATTTAGCAGATTACTATTGGGGAGGCACAGTGGAGTGGACTGCTCTACTTCTCGACAGTCCTGGGTTCTAATCAAAGACTGGAAAATGTCTCTGTGGAGTTTGAATTTTTGTTCCGGTGGGTTTTCCTTTGAGCACTCTAATTTCCATCCATTTTTAATTTCATATAATAGATATTATACAGTATAACATATTTTCCTAAACACCTTCTTGAAGCCTATAGTTCTCATAATGTTTTGTATTAATTTATTTATAGCACATTTGTTTAGGTTTTTATTGATTTTGCAAATGACATTACAAACAATATAATTGCCGGTCAATCAGACATTTAATGCTATTTCTTATTTAAATTAAATTTGACATCCATTCTACTATCTATCCATAATTAGAATTCAATTTATTGGCCAGATATACTCTTGGTAGTATTAATGCAAATACAAGGACAACACAGAATACAAAAAGATACATATCAAAAGATAAAATGTGAAAATATAATGCTGCATAAAAGGCAAGAGAAAATATAAAGAGTTAAACTATGACAAAAAGTGTCCATGTAGTCCAGTATACAATATAGCTGTACATAGAAAATGAGTAAAAGCTCACACCTGATTAGTAAGCATAACAGCACATGTGGAAAAACGTTTTAGGTGACATGTTGTTTTAGCGTTCACTGCACAAGGACGCTTACCAGAGGAAAGTCTTTGGAATACATAGTGCCCTGGGTGAGTCAGATCAGCAATCATCTTTGCAGCATGTATTCCTTGCACTGGTCTCACACAGGATTTAAATGGGTGTTGAGTTAAAGTATATAGTCAATTCACAGGCTCTGATGACGTGCTGCAAATTAGCCTTACCCTGAGATGAGGCAGCATAAAATCAAACAGTTATATGTGAGGTCAGAATGGATTCATTGATGGTTGGACCACTATTGCTTGAGAGAGAGGTTGAGAGCATCCACTCATCGTGCTTTGCCACACCCACCACAGGACAAACCACCTGGACTGGGACCCGAGTGCAGTTAGTGACACCTCAGCATCACACTGGAACAGTATGAGGTTTTTTTTAACAGTGGCTGGAGTGCCAATCCTGCTATAAAACCTCCAAGTTTTCTCTGTAGGGTGGAGGGCCTGCTTGCTCATACCAAGGATGAAGCAATTGCAGGTTAAGGGCCTTGCTCAAGGGCCCAACGAAATAGAGTCACTTGTGGCGTTTACGGGAATCGAACCAGCAATCTTCCTATTGCCGCCGCAGATCCCTAGCCTCAGTGCCGATTTGTGCATGTTTGGCGATTTGACAAGTCTACTGAAGAAAACCCTGAAGGTGGAGAGTTCTCTTTGGACAATATTGTTTGGGGGAGATTAAATTTCTGCAACTGACACACAAAAAAGAACATTCTCTGTTGGGCTTTCTTGATAATACATGTGCTGCTATTGTACGACTTAAGGGTTTGTGACAGAAGAGAGCACAGAATCTTAAATTACTCTGTTGTCCCAAAGTCTGAGCCATTTATTGCAAGTAATAGGTGAGCTGGTGGCTCTTTCCTGAAGTCTATCATCACTTAGTGAGTTTTTTGAATGTGAAGGTCCAAATGATTAAGACTGCACCACACTCCTAAATGTTCCACCTCGTGTATGTATATAGACTCATGATTATTGAGCCAGAAATCAGATTTCATATGAAGTAAGCACTCATAGATTTTAGGCATCGTTAACAGTAGAGCATTTTCAACATTCTTAAATAAGGACACCATTAATAAATTATGTGCCAAAGTCTGGAGAGACTTGTATTTTTTGTAATTATAATTAAAATAGATATTTCCTTTGCAACTGTGTATTGGTAGGTGGCCTAGGAATCTTACAGTTGAGGTAATGGACTAGAAATGTAGAGTATGTTACCATAATAAATTGTTCATTAAGAAGTGAAATCCAATTGGGTGTTACCTGAAACAGAGCTGTTAAATGATTATTCTGAATTTGATACTATTTGATTAATATGTGAAAATGTAATGTAACAATCACAGTTATAGTGTTTTTTTTGAAAAAATATACTTTATTTACATATATGTTTGGGTAATATATATAAAACACAGTCTAGTATTCTTACAATCTATACCAATCTACAAAAAAGATAGAAATGACTGTATTCAGCTATAGTCTGATACAGTCTTTCACTATACATTACTTAGAACACCTTATTTACATATACAATGGTTATTTGTATATAAAAAAAACCACAATCTTTACAGTCTTACACGCCATATTAAATGTTTTGTCAATAATCTTCATTAATTTTTCCATTACATTCAATACAGCGTTCCATATGCTATTACCATTTACATGTTAATGCAGTCTTGACTTGGTCTCCGTCTCTGAGACTTGTCCTCAAAAAAGGGGGCTTTGCCGAAGGCTGCAGTAAAACTATAGTACTTTAACAAACCTCTTGGAGAGAGAGGTGGTCTTGCATATTCAGTTCTTCAAGGAGTCCAGGATAGAATAGTCTCTGAGGAGGCTGCGGATGTATCTGCAGCAGTCCTGGATTGTCATCCTTTCCCTCCTGAGGACGAGGCGGTTCCTGGCGACCCATAGAGCGTCCTTCACGCAGCACATGAGACGCCATGCCTCCTCTGTGGCTTCACAGTTACAGTGTTGATCCAGGTAAATTTTGAATAATCAAGAAATATATGTGCAATTGTTTTAACATGAACTGCCTTTTATGTTAGAGTGTCAGAGATTCAGAGCCAACTTTGGCTGCATCAGCCATAAGGGAGGAAGGTACCAAATCACTCTATAATCATTAACCAGACATAGCCAAATTATCTTATCAACTTACCTGCAAGTCTTTGGTATCTGGGAGGAACACTGGAAAACCCAGAGTGATTGAAGGATAAGAGATAAAGACAATATGTGTGAAGTGAAAGACATAAGAATAAAGAGAAATCATTGGACCCAGGGCTAGATCTAAGGATGAAAACATGACTCATACAATATATGAACAAAAGGGATAGATTAAGCTGTGTTTGATTTAAGAAGTAAAAAAAAAATAATACAATGGGACAACATGTTAAATCCCCAAAAGAAATTGAGTGGGACAGTATTTAGGTTCAGGTCTATACAGGCAAGAGTGGCATTTGGGGGTGGCATGTGGAGCGACCGCCCCAGGCCCCGTGCCTAACGGGGCCCTGCTTTTGAGGTTCACGTGTCACGTTCGAGCGGATTTGTCAAGTTATATTCTCCAGCGGTATCATCATAAATTCTGAATTGCACTTTTTGAATAGATTATATCATTATATTTTGATAAAGTCCGTGCGTTATCTTGCAGAAATTTAGCTGTATACTGTAATGAGAAAATCTGGTGTATATTAACATTATTTTTATTAAATTCATGCGCAAGTTTATACAGTCCACACATACCGGTAACAGCGCTTGATGTAACCGGCCCCGTGTGGGGTTGGTCAGGCCTAGGCCCCGCATGCCCCTAAGGCTGCCTCTGTATACAAGCATTAAACAGCGGTCCCACCTAGTGAATAACCTTCACCATTGATTCCATGTTTTAGACACTTAATATGTTTCTGCAATAATGTGCACTTCATGGTTCTTTTCAAACAAAGAGAAAACTAATAAAAGGTTATTCAACAAAATGGCTCTACAACTGTGTGTACTATTAGAAAACTTTAATTACCAAAGAGTCCTACAACTGTGTGCACTATTTCTGTGTCTGTAATTGTCAGTTTCACTTTTATGAAAAATAGTTGGCTAGTACATTAAAGCAGTTTTCTTGTGATGCTGTTATGCAAGGCCACAATTTACAGCATTTTGTAATTCGATTCAAAAACATTCATGTGACTCTGTTTAGATCTAAACAGTTGATAATACTGAACACTTTCAGCCTCCCGAGGACAGAATGTGGAAAGTGTGTGTGTGTATGTTTTATAAATTATCAATGTATCAGTAATGACTTTAAAAAGCTATCTAAACAATCCAAATTTGTCAAGCAACAGTTTTCATTTCCTTGTAAAAAATAGTCACTGAGTAAATTAAACCTTGATACACACTGCACATGATCTGAACCAATGCTGAAATAGTAGACAAAATGTATTAATTTACTGAATCTGATAAATGCAGGTTGCACGTGGCAGAAGCCTATTCCTGGCAGTTTTGGGTCAAAGGCCTGGGCAGTGAACAAACCCCTTTGAGGTCACCCTAAGTCAAACAACATTTATTCACATAGCACATTTCTATGTAGAGGTCTAGCTCAAGGTACTTAACTCAGTCACACTGATTCAAAACAGAGTTTCCACCTAATCTAAAACTTACAACTTTGGGATGGATGATGTAAATTGGACAAACTGGAGGAAAAACACACCAACATGGGAACAGCTTGCAAATTCGGCATACAGATATCCTAATATGTTTGAATCAATATATGTATAATATAATTTTGTATTTGTGAAATCTAATCGTTTATTTACAAATACCCTGACAAGTTAAAGTGTAATTACTGACCCGTAATTTGTTTTGTAACTAATCAAAATTATGTTGTTGATACTTGAATTCAGATTTGAACTACTCATAATTTTATTTTATACTAGATGTCCCCCGTGGCTCCGCCCACATAGTAGTGAAACAGGACAAACACTAGCTAAGCGGAGGCAAGTTACGCTCCAAAACACAGAGGTATACCCACTCTCCACTCCTGACATCACACTTCCCCCTCCCCTCGGCCTGCAGCCTCTCTCTCGGATTAGCATGAATATATCGCGCCTGCAAGCAAACTATGATTGATGTACCCTAATAAGCTTTCATATGACACTCAGATGGTGGGCTACGACTCGCCTTTTCATGGCAACTTTGATATGTGACAACTTCTTTTTTATTTCCGGCACTGTGCGACTTTGTGAACTTGAGCTTTCAAGTTTCTCCAACACGCTATGTCACTCGATCAGCTTCCTTTTGTTGATTATACCATGGTTTAAATCAACAAATAGTATGTTTTTCCTTTGCCTCCACTTGGTATTCACTGAAATTCTTATATTTCCCCCTTGCTTTTCCCATTGTCTTTTCACAGAAGGCTGAGCTTAAGGGCTATTTATATTGATTTGCATATTCAAAGAGGTGTAATTCTGGGAGGAGTTGGGGCGGGACAGCACATGCGTGCACGAGAGTTTCTTTTCACGCTGACCGGGATTTATGTAGCGGAAGAACACGGAAGTTGGCGAATGCTTAGATTCTGGCATCTAGTTTTTTCTGTGCGTAAGCACATTCCGGCTTTTGTGCTTACGTCATGTTATAGTGCGAATTCTATGCATGGCGTTATGCATGAGGTCCCAGGAGACAGGGTTCAAATCTGAACCTTGTAATTGTCTGTGTGGAAGTGTCATATTCATCAGGTACCTTGTTTTTCTCCCAAAACCCAAACAAATTGCAATTAAGTTTGACAAGTGACTCAAAAATGGGCCAGGAATTACTGACTATA
Source organism: Polypterus bichir lapradei (assembly GCA_026402145.1). Classification (NCBI taxonomy): domain Eukaryota; kingdom Metazoa; phylum Chordata; class Cladistia; order Polypteriformes; family Polypteridae; genus Polypterus; species Polypterus bichir. Next base: position 52,017,061 of record JANRMT010062808.1, read on the forward strand.
GGTACGTTAGTGAGAGTGTCCTTTAATGGACAGTAGCTTTTGTTCAGGATTGTTTCCTGCATTTTGCCTAATACAGGTGATATTTGGCTGTGGCCCCTTCAAATCAAATTAACTGAATTTGGACTATGGACTGATGTATGGATGGTTCACTGTCATTCATACAGGAGGTGTGTCCTGTAGTTAGTAGGACAAACAAATTAATTTTAACCCCAGATTCAGTCCCTGAAAATAACCCTTCTCTGATTTTAAGTGGAACATTTTCAATGTGTCTAAATTCTGCACTGTGAAAATTCAACTTCTTTTCTTTACCCCACAGAATGAAGAAAGAATTGCCAATAGAATTGTCATGTTTGATTTGTGATCAGACTCTTGTGCCAGGTCTGCTCCTGTTAATTCTATGTTCTCTTCAGAGGCTGTGCCTGTATGTGAGCATTTTATATCTTGTGCTAAGAAATAGACTACTAAAAATGGTTTCTAGTGGATTAGCAGTAGCTAAAAAATATTTTTCATTAGGAAACTTCTCTGGATATGGTTATAGATGCCAGTCTTTAAGAGTTTTCATCTAATATGGACACAATGATCTTGTTTTGGCTTTTATTTTTTTAATCTCTCTTGTTTTTTAGTTCTTTTGGAACATGTGCAAGCCACACCTTAGGGAGGAAGGTATAGCCATGTCCCCCATACCAGTTTCTCTATGTATTCCAGTCACCAGGGTCCATTTTGCTTGTCTGCTGGTGAATTTAAACAGACTCTTGCCCTTCAATGTTGACTCAGGTTCTTTTGTTTCATTCTGTTTATTGTCTTATTATTCTTGTTTTAATCTCTTGTTGTACTGTTCAATTACATTATATACAGTATAATCTAACAGGTTCATTTGACCTGTTGTTAGATTTGTGTAATTTTTACTACATTCTCATTTGCTTCTTGTGTTTTTTCACTCATTGTCTATTGTTTTTTCCACTTTGACCATGACTCCTCCTTCACCAACTGTTACTCACAAGGGTATGAATTCAACCTGTAATAACAGCACTATCCACTCTCACTCTCATAAACGTGGCTGTGTCCCCTGTCCTCAAAAATGACTATTCTTAACAAGGGAATAATCACAAGTACCAGCAAAGATCCATTTTGGAGATGGTTGAGCAAAAACTGTCATAGCAATTTAGATTCTGAACTAAACATCTTTCAATGAAATGTTCATTACTAGCCAAAGCCCGCCGTAGCATACAGCGGTGTAAGAATAGGAACAGGAAACGATGAGAAAGGAATTCAGAAATCAATAAGAAATAAATACATCTTGAAAGACGCAATTGTGAATAGGTGTTTTGGTGACGACAGATAATGAGTCGAAAGATCTAACCCTAGAAAAAGCCACATACAACTGACCTTGGCTGAAGACTGGTTGTTAGAATTATTGTGAAGAGTAAACAGCATGTGGGTATGAGAAAGGCCGCGCTTCTGAAATTCGATTACGTAAATATAATCAATAACAACCTCAAAAAGATGTTGTTGCAGAATGTCTCTAAGTAATTCCTGCAGCTTAATCCAAAAGACTCGTACTATAATATCAGATCTGTGCTCCGGTCTTTGGGTATCCGACAGTGCATGTAAAATTTCCGGCCAAGCAGGACTACATGTGAAAGTGATAAATAAATGAGGCTGTCCGAATTTACATACTATGGCCATGGCATCCTACTAGTTTTGTTGCATGTATCTTGGACTTCCTGGAAATGTGGACGGTAATATGATCATTTTGCCTACGCATACGTTGTTATTTTCAGCGTTTGCTTGCAGTGCGTCTGATAGTCCTTTGTATTGTTCCACGCGCAAATCTTGTTGATCTAATCTGAGATAGTTGAGACGCACACCCTCTTTTTTAACATATGCATCTACGACGTACTGTTGGAATAGTTCGCCACTGGAGTGGAAAATACTAAATGTATTCCTCATTGATAATCTGTACGCGTAAAATTGGCATTGAGTAAGCCTTATTCGCTTGTCGGTTCTTTTATCGGGAACATGTTGTAAATCTTTGTGCCAGCCAATGTCTCCGTAAGGGAATAAAAGTGGGTAAATCATAGGATCGCAATTCATATTGAGCGTGGAAATCTGTTTACAGGAGTTGCCTATGGGACAGATGCAAATATCCCTTTCGGCAGGCGGTTTGCGACATGTCGGGGAATTGTATCGTCGTAAATCCTGCCTTGGGTTTTCCTCGAAAAGCATTCATACAGATGCTGTTAGATTGGACTGAGCGATTTCATGCATGTGTTTGTATGATTTAACGAAGGGTTTGATGGTTCTGAGCATAGAATCTAGCTGGAGAAGTAAATTTAGGCTGCATGCAGAGCTTGCTTTATTTTGTAAGCGTACTTCAGAAGCTTGGCGAGAAATGCCGTGTCGGCTGCGTGTGGGTGGGACCAGTTTTGAAGAGGAGCCGCTGGCAGCATGGGGAGGGGTTTGGAAGAGGACGAATAGGAATCGAGAAATGCTGTGTCAGCAGTGTGTTGGCAGGACCGGTTTTGAGGTGGAAGCAGGACGAACCAGAAAAGAAATATATATAAGAGACTAGCAAAATATCCACGCTTCGCAGCGGTGAAGTACTGCCTTAAAATTTTTATTAAGAAGAAAATTAAACCTTTTTAAACTGAGGGAAAATATGCCAATAATTATTTGTTAAGGATCTCTTTGTATGCCACGTTGTCAGTTCGGCCCTCCAGTTGTAATATGACCAAGCTGTAGCTGTGCGCTGAGCTTACTCTTGAGCATGCAACGTACAGTTGGCCATGTGAACAGTAATCTTGTTTCAAATCTCACAGCTTGGATTGCTGCTGTCATAATCGGTTTGAGTTTCATGGTTTGTTTCAACTACGACAGTATTTGTAGGACTTGTGTTGAAGAGATATTCGGCATCTGTCAAGCGTTGTAAGTATACAACCAGTTTCATTGATAACTTCACATCCAGCTTTTGAGAGTTTAAACATTTCTAAACATCAAAGTGTCCATTACTGAAATCGTCACCTGTGAATCTAAGATGTTTAAGAGGCATTGGCGGCTGTCCAAAGGTGTAAAATATTTGGCCATTTCGGTACACTTAAGCATTTCACTCTTCTAGTGCTCCTGTGTAGTATAATTATCTCCTGTACTGTCATCAGTCCACACCTTGAACCTGTCCCAGTCATTCAATACATAAGACACAATGTTCCTCCGGATATCAAGAGTGAGCCTGATATGGCCGTGCAATATGTAACAAAGAGAATGGAAAAGGCAGGTGCCATCTCCGGGCATGGAAACCACTTGGTAAGTGACAGTTCTTTGATCGATGGTGATCACCTCGATAGACATGTTAATGGGGTTACGGTTGGAATGATAAAGGAAATGGGTACCTGAACAATGTAAAGTAAGTCTAAAATACCTATACAATAACTATAATCGTAATAAATGAACAATAAAACAGCGGAGAAGGCGTGGATTAAATAAAAAGGCTTTAAAAAGGCTTTAAAAAGGCGAAGCAAGGAAGGGAATTTAGAGACTGGAGCGACAGACGGCCTTATATAGGCAGGCAGCCAACAACGTGGGAGGCGTTGGGATGGGGGACCCAACACCGCCTCACACGGTGACCGAGCTGCAGGCTATGGACGTATATATGTACGTAAGTAGGATTTAGTTAGCGTTGGGAACCCGCGTACCAAATTTCTTGAAGATGGGCCGATAAGTAACAAAGACCGTTGAAAAGTTCAATATAGCGGCCGACAGTGGCATCATATCACCGAAATAAGTACCAAATTTCAGCCTTCTACCTATGAATAAGAAAGTTCAACATGGCGGACGTTGTTGACCGTTATGACCGTTACGTGTAGAATTTCGAAATGAAACCTGCTTA